>CM064332.1:51540692-52165692 GCA_032595735.1 Pelochelys cantorii | reverse complement strand
TACATCGGCCAAGGATGTGGTTTTTTCACACCCAACTGACAAAACTTTTGCTTGCGTCATGGGAACAGATTCTTGTACCTGCCTTCAGTCTCACTGAAGTCAATGTGGATCTGAAGAGGTCAGCCTGTATGCATCAGCTGGCAGAACCAGTGGCTTAATCTCAGCTTGCTGTAGCCATTGCCTTTCTGTAGTTGTGTTGCAACTTCAATTAAAAAAAAAAAAGAAGAAAGCACTCTAGAAGGAAGGACTCCCAGGTAAACTTGTTATCCATTCAAGCAATTTCAAATACAAAGACTCGGAGACTAACTCACTTGCTAGACTCCCTAATGATTTGGGATGGCATCAAAACTTCAGACATGTTCCAGGCAGCAGCAAAGATGATTTTAATGGCTGGACTCTCTGCAGGAGAGAATTTCCTTGATAGTTAAAATTACAAGGCAATCAGCATGACGTTTACATAGATGGGAAGATTTCAGATTCAGTGTAAGAGACTGCTACTGATATGCTGCTGCCATAAATAATTTAAGAAGGTGAGTTAGAAGGATGAACTGGTCTGTATTGAAAGCCTAGTGAAGATAAAATATTACATATTGGTGAGCTGCTCAGAAAATTTGGGTTCAGAGGATACGGAGTATTCTGTCAGGAGCTGCCTAATTAGGAGTGCCAAATCCTGAAACTTTGAAATGAGAATCCATATGAAGCTGCCTCTGTGAGGGAATCGATGTGGCTTTGTCTATAATATACTCTATATCCTAAATCTGCCAGCCTCTGTAATTCTAAGGAAATCTGTTTTTAGAACAATATGATTGTGCAGCTGCGTACATACTGATCTGGCTTTTAATCTGTGTGACTTCCCCTAAATGATTGTATATAAGTTATCTGTAAGACTTTACTAAAATGGAGTTAAGAATGTATTGGCCTCTGTGATGAGCTCAACCCACAGAGATAAGATGACAGACTAACTAGGTAATTCAAAGTGCACATCAAACGTTGCACTCACAGTTAAGAAAATCAAAAGTGAAGGCAAAAGCTGCAGTCTGACCTGGAAGCTTAGGACTAGAACTTGTACAAAACTGATGGCATGTTATTTTGACAGATCAATAGAGATAAAATGTGAAACTGTACACATGGAGGAATGTTAACTCATTTACTACAAAGGCTGTACCAGGGTTGGTGTGTTATAGATGCTAATAAAGGGGACTGAAACACCCATTGTAATACATTGGATTTGCAGCTTTTGGAGCAATACAAATTATTTCGTTTACACGGCCTCCATGAAAGAGATGTAAATGTTGTGTAATGAGCCTCTTTGGTGATGAGCATATGTTGTGGTTGAATATTGACAAAATGATACTTCACTGCCTCTTTCACTCCACATCATCTTTGCAGCTCAGTATGTTGCAGAGATCACCAGTGGCAAGTGAAGTGGATGGGGGGAAAGGCTTTAGAAAATTAGTTACAAGTTTTGTCTGAAACAACATATGCCTCTCTTTAAAGAGAGCTTTAAAAAAAATTTGGTTGTGAAATCCAGACCAATTGAAATACCCTGAAACATGCAGTTTTAAAACTGGGGAAGAAATTCTGGGGGAAGGGATCAGTTCTCTTTGGAAGTTGACAAAGAACTTTCTCAGTTCAGGGAGGACCTTCACCTCTGAGACCAACTCTGTCATACATTTTCATAGCCTGGATTCAGGAAGCTGTGGGCCATAAGGCAAATACTTTTGGATAGATTTTTTTATGTGCATGTTACATGTATATTTATTCATTTCCTGAAAAAAAGAATCTTATGTTAGAGAGCAGAGAGGTTAAATTATGGTATTTTTATATAATTTTTTCATTGCAAAAATATTATCTAATTGCAGATATCAATTTAAGATTGCAGTGCTAGGTGTGAATGAAAAACCACACCATTTTCTTATATACTTCATCTGAAATGTATAGCAAACAGAACCTCACAATGTCATTTTCATAGCCACTTTTCAGAAAAGTGGAGTACTTTTGACATGGCAAATTTAAATCCTTAAGTGTTATACAAAGACAGTCTAGTAGGATATGGAGGGGGGAAATTATCTCTTAAGTTAAAATTTATTATTACAATTGAGACAAAATATTCTAAGGCTAGAAGCTAATTCAGTGTTTTGTTTTTCATAAATTTAGAAAGCAGCTTGGTGGGTAAGGCTATACGTAGATGAACCAACGACTTTGAGCACAGTTCTCTATCCTGTGAGTTGTGATTGAAGGCAGCTGGGATTTATGACCTGGTTGTATGTAAGGATTTTGCAGTTCAGTAGCACTTTCCTTTTAAGGACAGCACACACTTGGACATTTTATATATTTGGACCTCCTACCCATCCCACAAGGTGGTATTAAAACATTTATATCCCTGTTAGGAGAAAGGGGGAACTGAAGTACAAAAGGGGTTAGTGACTTGTTCAGTGTCACACAACAATTCTCAGGTTGCATTGCAGGTAGAAGCCAGATTTCTAAATGTTAACAAGTTCCCTTCACAGTCTGGATCTGACATAAAAATGGCACTGTGACCAGAGACATCTGATGATTAATCTAAAATATCAATTCTGATAGTAGCCTATTTGAGAATTTCTACACCATAAGTATGGCAGGATCATTAGGTTTCACTTTCAAAGTGGAAACACCCCCATCATAATGATGAATCTCTGTCTTGAGGGCTGATTTCCACCCCCACAATTACAGTGATTATAGTTGCTCCAGGTAAAGACTCCCAGCAGAACATCTGTTTCTTGCAGCTGATCCCCTATATCCTATTAAGTCTAACATATAGAATCAGCTCCTTGGGAAGAATTTTTATAATTGGAATGATTTAAGTACCTAAAGGTAAAGTACACTATTTCACAGTGATAAGATGCTGCCTGATGAGTGGGAATTGGAATAAAAAACTTTAATTCATAAATACACAAGAGAGAGAATTTTATACGGGTTGAACCTCTCAGGCAGAGCCATGGATGTTGCTGGATCAAAAAGCCCTTAAGCCAGATGAGACAATGCAGAAACTGGGAAGCCGTAACTGGGCAAGGAGGCATCTGGAGAGCCCCAGCCCTGGCTGGGGAACCTTAGCATCAGTGGGGCCAGGCAACGGCCAGGAAACCCCCATTGTCAGTAGGGCCAGGTGGTGGCCTGGAGCTCCTCGTATTAGCAGGGCCAAGTGGCCGGGGAGTCCTGGCCCCAGCTGGGGAACCCCCAGCTGCAGTGGGACTGGTGGTGACGGGGCAGCTAGGAACCCCCCAGTGGCAGCGGGGCTGGGGTGACAGGGCAGCTTCTGCTGGGGACCGCCAGCTGAAGCGGGGCTGGTGGAGGTGGGTGGCCCCAGCTGGGTAACCCACAGAATCCCCAGTGACAGTGGGGTGGCCCTAGAAATGGGGCGGGGTGGCTAGGCGGCCCCAGCTGGGGAACAGCCTGCAGCAGCAGGGCCGAGAGCCATCCGGAACCCTGGGAAACCCTGGGGCAGTGGGCAGGCAGCAGGGTGGAGAGCTCCTGCTGGGGCCAGTGTTAGTGGGGCCAGCTGCAGGGCAGGGAGCCCCAAGTAGAGGGATAGCCAGCAGCGGAGCACTGACCTCCCCTGGTCTGGCAAACTCCCTGGTCTGGGACAGCTCAAGCCCTGAGGGTGCCAGACCAGGGAGGTCCAACCTATATCTCAGACTATCACTCCTGAAATGACAGCCAATAACAACCAGGCAAATAATATTAACACTCTCTCCTCTTCCTCCATCCCCCAACCTCACCATCCCGTCCTCAGTATATTTTACATGGATTCCATGGAGGTAAAGCATTTGCAAATTAGTTACTTTTTTATTGCTCAAGCAATTTTGCTCTGTCAGTTCAGTACAACTCCAACCTAGCACCTCTGGGAGAGTCCCAAGACAAAGGTTTATGGTATTTGTCATTTGTTTTCATCAAAAAAGGGCCCTAATATTTTGCACCTCTTTTTCAAGAGGGCTCCTAGGGACATAAAGGGCAATACTAGTAAAAGCCAAGACAATTAATTTTAAATTGCATGCAATTATAAATGAGTTTCGTGATTAAAATATGTTTGTGCTGTGTGATGGTCCTGGAATACATTTTAGAAAGGGGTTTGGAGTAGTCCTTTTGAACTGTGGTGCTAGATGTTTTGTTTTGTGTTGTTTTGTTAATGGGTGTATTTTTCTAGTTGGATAAAATGGGAGGGGCTCCTCTAAAACCTGGGTAGGATCCCTTGCACTGGGTCCTTACAGAGGCCTGTGAGCAGCGTATGTTGATGTGCTGAGAGATCAGCATGCAGTGGGGGATCAGAGAAGTACCATCCTCTGGAAAACTCTCTCCCCCCCCCCTGCACTGCCAGAATCTGTTCCCTACACATCACTGTAAATGTAGCCCTGCTTGGGGAGCCAACAGCCTTGCCAGGCCCCTGGGCAAGGTGAAGCAGAGACTAGTTCTGTGTTCCTGGAAGGGGCAAGACCTCCTGGGGCCAGCCCTTGGGGCCACCCAGAGTGTACCACACATTGTCCCTGCCAGCCCTTAGAGCTGCCAGGAGTGCTGCATGGCACTCTGATGGTGATTTAAAGGGCCTGGGGCTTTGGGCGCTGCTGCTGCTGCAGTATCAGCAGTGGCAGCTGGGAGCCCTGGGTCCTTTTGAATCACCAGTCCCCTTTGCTCACCCACACTTGTCAGCAGGCCTAGACTGACCTTTAGACATGTTGACATTACTTCAGTATTGGCGGAAGCACAGAACAGGGATTGGGGAGGTCTGGGTACTTCCTGATCCTCACACAGACTTCCTGTGTAATCATGCGCAAGTCACTTCTCTTCACTCCGGTTTCTCCACTGTAACCTTCCCCATAGGAGAAATGTAATGGCTTTGCTCCAATTTATATGAGAGATTTGGTGATCCCTCGGTTAGAATTGCCAATTGTGGTTGGACATATAGGGTATGTCTAGACTACATGGCTCCATCGACGGAGCCATGTAGATGAGTTTACTAGACATAGGAAAATGAAGCAGAGATTTAAATAATTGCCGCTTCATTTACATCAAAATGGCCACCGCGCTGTGCCGATCAGCTGTTTGGCGGCACAGCGAGGCAGTCTGGATGCGCCGCGGTCGACAAGGGAAGCCTTTGTTGACCGCTCCGGTAAACCTTATTTCCCGAGGCATATCGGAGCAGTCGACAAAGGCTTCCCTTGTCGACGGCGGCACATCCAGACTGCCTCGCTGTGCTGCCAAACAGCTGATCGGCACAGCGTGGTGGCCATTTTGATGTAAATGAAGCGGCAATTATTTAAATCGCCACTTTTTCCTATGTCTAGTAAACTCATCTACATGGCTCCGTCAACGGAGCCATGTAGTCTAGACATACCCAAAAGCTGGAGATTTCAACTCATGACAAAATCTTGAATTCAAGATTAATCTTTAATTCCTGGAGACAACCCTATGGGAGCGGAAGGCTCTGAATGAGGTCTATTTGTTGAATACAATTCCAGTCCTACAGAACAGTTAAGTTCTCAAAAGCTGTTGAGCCAACCATTTTGCAGCATGCATTTCATTATGTTTATTATGTTGGTATTTACCTAGATAGCATTATGCAAGGAATCTTCTCAGTTTATTTGTGTGTGTCGGGGGGGGGGGGGGGGTTGTCTCACTGTCCCTTCTCAAAACCATGAAGATGCTAGACATTTTCAAAGAAATGGTTGTAAAATAATGCATTTCCTCCTAACCTCATTCTTAGAATTGTCACAACCACTTCTGTGTTTGGTTTTTTTTTTAATCAGCACACAAAGCAGAAGCCAGGTGAGGAAATTTTCAGTTTGAACAGTAAATTTGGAAAAGTTATATACAACTAAATATAGGGACTTATATTATGAAAAATATTCAGTCTTCCATACCTGCCTCTAATATAGTTCATGATACCATCTATTGTATTGCTATTAATCACTGATTTTCTATTGTTATTGTCCACAAAACCATAGCTTGCTCAGTTTGGCTTATATGTATACTCAGATTTACATGGTAATATATGGACACATATCTTTTTAAAAACTGTTTCTTCATATCTGTATTATAGTATGAAAAAATTAACAAATATACTAGGCCAGATATATATCTGGTATAGATTAGGCTAACTCCATCAAATCTGGCCTATTACACTGGTCTACAATTTTTTAGAAGTCATCTGCTTCAGAGATAAAATGTGCTATTTATTATGTATTTTGATGTGCTGAATTCAAATATGACCATTAAAACAACTGATTGGCTACTGTTTCCAAGATATTTAAGTTTTTACATTTTACGTCTATGTATATTGTGTAGATAGTAGAGTTTTAATCATAAATTGTAAACCTAGGTCTTTTCATGTGTTTATGGTTGCTTTATATGATAATATTTCACCTGTCCTGTTTATGTAACACTTTAAAAATCAGCAAAAGGGTTATATAAATAAAATTTATTATGAAACAAAAGGCAAAAAACTATTATGTACATAGTTTAGTCCTATTCAGTGTCTACTCGGTGCTTCTTGGCTTGTCTCTTGTATTCATTAAATGGAGCACCTCTTGTCACTGTCCAGCAATAGTCTGCAAGCATTGATGGGCTCCATTTGCCCTGATAGCTTTTCTCCATTGTTGCAATGTCCTGGTGAAATCGCTCACCGTGCTCGTCGCTCACTGCTCCGCAGTTCGGTGGAAAAAAATCTAGATGACAGTGCAAAAAATGTATCTTTAGTAACATGTTGCAACCAAGGCTTTTGTATGCCTTGAGGAGGTTTTCCATTAACAATCTGTAGTTGTCTGCCTGGTTGTTTCCGAGAAAATTTATTGCCACGAACTGGAAGGCTTTCCATGCCGTCTTTTCCTTGCCACGCAGTGCATGGTCAAATGCATCATCTCGAAGAAGTTCACAAATCTGAGGACCGACAAAGACACCTTCCTTTATCTTAGCTTCACTTAACCTTGGAAATTTTCCACAGAGGTACTTGAAAGCTGCTTGTGTTTTGTCCATGGCCTTGACAAAGTTCTTCATCAGACCCAGCTTGATGTGTAAGGGCGGTAACAAAATCTTCCTTGATTCAACAAGTGATGGATGCTGAACACTTTTCCTCCCAGGCTCCAATGACTGTCGGAGTGGCCAATCTATCTTGATGTAGTGGGAATCTCTTGCACGACTATCCCGTTCGCAGAGAAAACAGCAGTACTTTGTGTATCCAGTCTGCAGACCAAGCAAGAGAGCAACAACCTTCAAATCGCCACAAAGCTGCCACTGATGTTGGTCATAGTTTATGCACCTCAAAAGTTGTTTCATGTTGTCATAGGTTTCCTTCATATGGACTACATGACCAACTGGAATTGATGGCAAAACATTGCCATTATGCAGCAGAACAGCTTTAAGACTCGTCTTCGATGAATCAATGAACAGTCTCCACTCATCTGGATCGTGAACGATGTTGAGGGCTGCCATCACACCATCGATGTCGTTGCAGGCTACAAGATCACCTTCCATGAAGAAGAATGGGACAAGATCCTTTTGACGGTCACGGAACATGGACACCCTAACATCACCTGCCAGGAGATTCCACTGCTGTAGTCTGGAGCCCAACAGCTCTGCCTTACTCTTGGGTAGTTCCAAATCCCTGACAAGGTCATTCAGTTCACCTTGTGGTTCAGAGGAGGAGGAGGATGGGAGAAAATGTGGGTCCTGTGACATTGATGGTTCCGGACCAGAAGTTTCATCCTCTTCCTCTTCCTCGTCCAACTCAAGTGAGAATGATTCTGGTGCATCAGGAACCAGCAGTCCTTCTCCGTGGGGTACTGGGCGTATAGCTGATGGAATGTTTGGATAATGCACAGTCCACTTTTTCTTCTTTGACACACCTTTCCCAACTGGAGGCACCGTGCAGAAGTAACAATTGCTGGTATGATCTGTTGGCTCTCTCCAAATCATTGGCACTGCAAAAGGCATAGATTTCCTTTTCCTGTTCAACCACTGGCAAAGATTTTTTGCACAAGTGTTGCAGCATATGTGTGGGGCCCACCTCTTGTCCTGATCTCCAATTTTGCAGCCAAAATAAAGGTGATAGGCTTTCTTAACCATAGTGGTTATACTGTGCTTTTGTGATGCAAAAGTCACTTAACCACAGACATAGCAGAAGTTATCTGCACTGTTCACACAAGTACGAGGCACCTCTGCTCACTTTGGCTAAACAGAAATGTGTCCCTTTGCAAAATCAAACACTGACAAATAAGAGAGCACGACACTGTATGATTTCTAGAGCTGAGATAGGGCAATTTGTTCAGCAGAGTGATGTAAGCTTCTTTATGATTGCATCATCCATGACTTCTAGGAATAACATGATGCCATTCATATCATGTATGACGCAATACCAGCTTCAGATTGCATCATTCATTGTTTTGCCTAAAAAGCAAGTACTGTCCAAACCCAGTCATAGATTTATTCATAGATCCAGTCAAAGATGTATTTTAGTCATTTCTGGTTTAAATTGAGATCCCTTCCCTTTATAACTCACTTATCCTCCGCCATTCCCAAGTCAAGGGTCGTATATACTGACCCAATAGCATATCTTGAAAACTAGAGCCAATCAACAATTTTAAGCATCATTTTCATTCTCGGTGACCCAGAATTAGTAAAGTTTGACTACATTTATTTCAGAAGCATTTTGGCTGTAGAACAGTGTTATTGACTGACTGATAACATTAATGCATTATTTATCTGATTAATATTGTTTGACCAACTGCAGGGCTACTCCTTATTTTTATAGTGCTTTGATGTGCATGGTTTAGATTCATGCAGTTTATTGGGTAATTGACTCTATTTCTGAAATTGCTGGATTAATTAATTGTTAGCTCTGAGAATTTTTCTCTTTCCCCTAAAACAGGACAGGCAAAGCACTTTACCAGAAGGCACTGTTTTTACAGGAGTGAGAGAGAGTAATTCATTGCCCATTCATTTGTTGCCCTCCACAAAAGGATGTTGTGAATGGGGGGGGAGGAAGGGGGCTGCTTCCCTGGGACCCAGTGATTTTAAAGGGCCCAGGGCTATTTAAATCACCACTGAGCACCTGGTGGTGCATGCCCTTTGGCCCCAGAGATGCTGAATGGTTGGCTGGGGCAGGTTAGTCCCAGTTCCACCCCTTCTGACCAAGGCTCCACCCCTTCCAGGGGGCTCAGAGCTGGCTCCCACCTTTTTCCCCCCCTTCCCTTCATCCCCCAGGACTCAGTGAAGACTCTCATTAGCCCTGGTTTTGGATGATGGTTTTATGAAGATACTTTTATTAGGAAATACACAGAGAACACCAATCTACCACACGGAGGCCACTGAATAGCCAATGGATGAGTGCTATCTTTTTATTATTATTAACCTTGGCCCAGTTTTCAGCTGCAGCTAAGCATAGGAACATAAAAACAATTTTTTCCTCCTCTGGGGCCACTCTGCACAAGAGTAGACTTTTGACACGATTGCCCATGGCTCCCAAGAGCTGTTCCAGGAGTAGAGGATAACTTAAACGCAGGAATGCCCTAAGTACAAACTTCCCCCATACCTTAGAGGAGAAGGGATGCTATGAAGCCATGCTGGAACCTATCAACTGCCTAAGGATCCACCTCCACAAAGAAATTCTTTCAGTGATTGGATCCATCAAAAGCAAGAATTTAGCCCCTGGCGTAGATTCAGATTTAGAACCAAAAAGTAGAACGTTTCATGGGTAATTGCTAACACCCAAGATCATCCCCTGCCTCAACAAAATATCTTTTAAAAATAGAATGTAGAAAAGTACTTTAGAAGTTAGACGTACAGAAGAATTTGGATTGCATTTTCTTAAATACTGTTTTTCAGTTAAGTCTTCATATCACTCATAATAGAAATTCAGTGACAAAAGACTTACTCAAGGATGATTGATCTTAGTAATTTTGTTATCACATCCAAAATACATTAATTTTTGAGCTGTACATTTCACAATAATCCATTTTGTCTATAACACAATGTAAAACTATTGAGTGGAGTTGACATTTTTAATAGTAGGGATGGAGTCGCGGAAGAATGGCGGTATTTTTTTTCTTGTGGTAGGTTCTCTTTTTATAGGGGTCCTTCTCAGTGTGTGAGGGTCTCATTTACATTCATCTCTAATATATCTCTCTCTGCCATTCCAATGGAACAAATTTAATCCTTTAAGTGCCTTCTTCCACATCAGCCTAAACTGGTCCGACTTGGTCAGATCAGTTCTAATCTGGATTATATGACATTAAGGGACTAGAATCTTTATCTTTCCTGCCTACCAAAGTTGAAGAATTAGTCTGTATGGTTTTGTGTCTAATGCCCATTTCCATATGTAAAGCAGAGATGCATTCAATATCAATCATTTGAAACAAACAAACAAAAAAAAAACCCCAAACAAACACCCCCAGAATTTTGAGCTGTCAAAAAATCCCTTCAGGTTTGGCACCAGTTTTCATTTACATGCATTGTTTTACCAGGCTTGGAAAACTCTCACTGTTTGTCAAAAAGCACAAAGGAAGAAAACAAGTTAATGGTAAAAGACATATGTTTAACTATTGTATCTAGAATTGTTGAAGAGGATGAGAAAACAATTTCAAGGGAAGGAATGACAACAGGTATGTAAGTCTTTACTGTTGATGCATTGTTGCAGTTACCGTGAGAAATTTCAGGACTTGTTTTACAAGCAAGCTAGAAAGAATAAACAGAATAAATACCCTTTCCCCAAATTTGTGGTCCCTGATGAACAAATGAACAGCACAGTTAGAAAAAACTATTGATAAACTTGACAGAATGCTGTCTCCTGGGGCTTTAGTCATAATGAGCTCTCTGCACCCATAAGACCAGAGGTTCACTAAAGCCCCAATCTCACAGATGCTATGAAGCAGGCACACAGTGATGAGTAATAACCTGCAGATAAGGTGCAATTTGTAACAGTTACAGACAACTCAGTGAACCAATAATTAACAATTTTCCTGCGTATATTAATCACAAACGTTATCTACATCCAATGTTGCAAAATATGAGATGGGCTAAGAAAAAGGAACCAAACAGAGTAGAACGTAGCATCTCCTTTGTTTTGATATGTTGTTGAAAAAATGCACTTTGTTCCAGGTCTGTGATTTCTAATATCCTTTTAAGTCATACATTAATTTTAATTAACAAGACCAGAAATTCTTTACTTTGTTTTCTTTTACAGTCCCCTGGAGTGTAAGTCTTTGTTTCGCTTGTGGAACACTGCCAGAATTAGTCTTTACCTTGGTGTGATCTAGAACTGGATAGATATTGAGGAAATGTATTTGGAAACGTTTTGATGACCTTGAATAAAATTTTCACTTTGGCTAAGTTCACACACTTTTCTTTTAAATTCATATTGGACCAACCTATCCTCCATCGGTTTTGTTTGTCTGAATAGCTGTGTAGAGAGGAACTAAGATTTGCTTAATCAAAAAACAAACTTTACTCAGAGTGAAGCTTGTAGTCAAATTCATATTCAGAATTCAAACTCAAATTTTAATTGTTGCATCTTAGTCATTACCCATAATGCACAACAAGAGAGGTGCTAATTCAAATTATCATTATGATACAAGGAAAGAAAACACAGGATTAACCCTCTTTCAATTTAGACTTTTTTGAAACCTCATGTAAAACAACATGAAAGGATAAAATTGCATAAAAAATAAATTGATACTTTGAGGGCATAAAGAATGTCATACAATTATTTTCTTTCTTTTGCCATTGACAAAGCAAATATGGCAACTATCCAAATAACCAAAGCATTATTTTTGCCTAAACAACATTCTAATTGGTGAATTAATGAAGTGGAAGTTTATTGAGCCAATATTGGAGATGGGGAAAAGTTACAAAATAAGTAAAAGGGAAAATCTTAAACTTGGGTATAAATAATTTGCCTCTCAAAACCTGTGCATCTCCCTTTTAAATAAGATTTCATTCTTTTAAAAATCAAAATTGTTAAGGACCTATTTAGTTTATTAGTCAAGAGTTCCAAATTTCTCCAATCCACGAATAGTCTTTTTAATAAAAGAGTTATAACATTTATCATGTCAAGTTGTTTACAAATATCTTCAGGTCTAAGGTTAATTAGAATTTTTGCACTTTCACTTCTAGTTGTGACCAGACTAAGTTCTGAAAAACCCCAGAAATGCAGAGAGAGGCAGATTTTCTAAAGCTATGGAACTTTTGAAGTTTCAGACTTATTAAGCTGTTTCTCGAAACATGATCTTGGGAGCAGATGAAATTTCTTGTTAGCCTTATTAAGCTGTTTTCCCAGATTTGCCCTTGGGTTGCTGATGTAAATTCATATTCTGAATGTGGACTTAATAGTTGATAAAGAGGAATTGTGCTTTGATTGAAAGGGAATTTTCTTACCTCTATCTTAGTAAAGCAGCTTGGGATATAATTAAGATCAAGTATTCTCTTCAAGAATATATTTTGCACTACATCTAATGATTTTAGATCTTTCTGGCCCCAGAGTTTTGCACCATTTCACATTTTAGTACAAACTGCAGCACCGAACACTCTGAGGCCAGAAGCAATTAAATTCCTGCATGCACATAGGAAAAATGAAGAACTGCTTTCATATACCTTATGGTATACCACTTAACCTCCTGTATATGTTATCCAATTACCACAATGTGTGCAAAAAAAGGAAAAAAAAAAAGCCTGATAAGAAAAATGTTTAGCCTGTTCAGTACTATACTAGCTGATTATATATTTATGCAATTTTGGTCTATTGCTGAAGGTAATTACTTTTGTTTTCTGATAATTTATGGTCACACATGACTTCTGAAAAAAAAATCTAAAGTACCTTAAATGCTTTGACCCAAAAGGGGATTGGGTCAACAAAATCACATTTCAAGAAAAGTCATATAAAATTTTGTCCACTTGGGGGAGGGATCAATATTTATAGATCCAATGTGAGGAAATATTGTTGAGTAGCCATTTTCTTTTGAAAATATGTCTTCTATGTCCCAATGTCACAGATTTTTGTTACCAATCTGCCTGAGGCGTCAGGTGATCGGGCTGAGGCCACAGGATCATTAGAGGAGGAGATGACGGAACACACCAAGTGTCTAAATTTTAAAGCTTTATTGATAAAATAATAAAACAACAGCAAGGAGTGATGGGTGCTTCCCACGTCACTCAGAGGAAGGAAGAAAGTGTTAGCATCCCAAGCCCTAACCCACTTTCATACTCTCACACTCACTACCCGAGGTTGGCCAGGCCTGGGTGTAACGAAAGAAGAGGAGGGGGAAGGGTGGATAGGAGTTCGGTCCTGTGTGCACAGGTCATCCAGGGTCCGCTGTGATCTTTCCGAATTGCTCCAGCTCTCAGGAGGGTTTTAAGTCCTGGGCTCCTTTGGGGGTGTTCCATTCCATGACCTCTGGTCCTGGTGCTCTTTGTGACAGTCCAAACCAGCTTTCTGTGGTCTCCTTGACTTTCCCAAAACACACTAGCTAGACTCTGTTGTTCCCTTTGCTTCCCTCTGTGCTCGCCTTTGCTTGTTTTGCTTGTTATGGGCTGTCTCTGCAGATTTATTCAATAGAATGTCTTTCTTATGGCTGGCCAGTGGATTCCATACCCCCCTCTTCCTTTGCCGGCAGCCAAGAGTCCGATGTGTGCCTTGGCCTTGAGCTCGCTGGAGCCAACATCTTATCTTCGGGCCTAGCAGAAGTGTGGAGTTAACCCATTTGCTGCTCTCTTCATTCCCCCCCGTTTTGGCCTCTCGCAACCTGCAAAGGAATCCTTCATTCACTCCACGCTCACACCTTTGACCCTTCCCCAAAATGCCCTGTGATGCTTGCAACAGTGTTAGCAATATACAATGCTGACCTGCCTTCCCTTGAGGGAGGGGTCCATTGGGGTGTGACACCAACTCTTTACATCTCAGTAAATCTTAAATGCTATAGCCAAACAATGCTTCCTCAAATTTCCTCTGGTTTTTGAAATTAACCTGGGGCAAATCCAAGCATAACTTTTGATGTTACTATCTGACACCTCTGCATTTAACATATTTCTCTAATCTCAATTTCCTATGTAATTTCTTCAAATGAGACTCCATGTTAGGGAATTTGTCTTTGCTGTGCTGCTCAATCATTTATCTTAAACATTTTGCCTTTTTTCTTTAACTTGTACCTATCTTTTATTCATAAACTTTATTTGTAATAAAATATACCAAGAAAGCTGTATGAATATAGTCCATTGTATTATACTGTAAAGCAGATGCCTTTCTGGATAGCTTTTTTCCCTTAAAACTAAAATGTATTAAGGCAAAGCCAAGGAAAAAGAAACTGAGTAGGAACAAAGTAATCTTAGGTTCAGAATCCATATCATCTGGCATGCTGTGTCCTGGAAAGTGTTTGAAATCCTCTTCTTAGCTTGTCATCAAGGAAGCAGCCTGTTCACATGCTCAGAATAGCTACGATTATCTCTCAGCAAAGTCATGCTTGTTTGATCTTGGTAGAACTATTCTCAATATTTTATTACACAGTTGGAAATTTCCACAAGAAAGTAGATGAAGATAAATCCCCTGTAGCTTTCCTAGCTGACTACCACCTGGATGCATCTAGGTATATTAAATTACAGAAAAGTGCAGGTCCAAAAAAGTCAGCTCACCACATTGAAAGAAGTATGCACTTGGGGGCTCAAAAGGTTGTCCGGAGATGTCCTATATTATCACTTCTGATCTTCCTTAATTAGGATGTGCAAATAGTTGTGTATGGAGTTATTTCCTAAAATAATAATGTCACTTGATTCAAAGCAATTTGCTCTCACTGCTGCCCATTTAATTGTTAGTGCCAAGCACTGAAGCTTCCTTATTTGATTAGTACTCAGTTTTCTAAAGCACCTATTCTGGCAACTTGCATATACATTGTTTCACTTACAAGTCATATCCTTCAATGGCTAACTAATCATCCTATCCCATCTCTGCCTTTATGACCTTTTGTTTACAAAGTTACCATCTGAGGTTGCTAATGAGAAGAACTGAGTCTTGAAGTGTGCCCTGAAACCGGTAAGATCTAACTTCAGCCTCATTTCTGGTAGAATTTTGTTCCAATGGTGCCAACCTCTTCGGAGTAAGCCCTGGCCCTGCTGCTAATGGGCATAATCTGGGTTCTGTCATTCCAGCTGAATGAAGTCGTCATTCCAGAGTTCAGGAGAAAGGGTTGCCATCAAACCAGCTGGGGTTAAGTTCACTTAGGGCTTTTCAAATGAAGGCAAGGACCTTGAGTTGAGTTTGAAATTAGATAGAGCGGAGCAGTGATTTGAAGTATCCTTAATGGTCTGTCTGCCTTCTGTTTTAGGTGGGCTGTTATGCATTGTACCAGTTTAACTTTCAGTTTCACTTTCATAATCAGTCCAGGTTACAGGTCAGTGAATTCTTTTAATTTAGTTTGGAAGGTATGATTGTGTGGCTCACCATAGCTAGGTCCCTATTCAGTTGAAAAGAATGCTGTTTCCTATCTAAGCAGAGATGGAAAATAAACTTCTTTTTGGTCATTGCTGTTTTCTGGGAACAGAGGGAAAAAATGTACAAACATGAACCTGAGGTTTTGTACCACCTTGATGACTGCAGAAGAGATATCCTTGACAGAAGGGTAAAATAAGATGACTTCTTTGTGTAGTAGATTTACAACATATTTTTGAGACTACAATAGTGAATCCTTAAATCAAAGAAAGGTCTGCTGGACCTAGAAACCAGTGCAGTACCTGCAGTATCTTTACTTATGCTGCTAGCTAAAGCAAAATCAGAAAAAAACAAAGTTTTAGGTATTTGAGAGATCATCAAGAGACTTGATTCATGCTCTGAATCTCTTCCCCCCCATATATTTAGTAAGCACAGCTATAAATAAAACATTTCTATAAAACACTAAAACTCAAATAAACCTTATAGCCAAACAAAAACCATAATTGAAACAGGTTATTTGCAGGTTATGCATTGCCTTATCAATGTTCTTTTTAAGGTGAGCTCAGACATCAGTTGCATATGGATAAAATCAATAGTGCTAGGACAGATGGAAAATTAGCAGGGTCATAAAATTAATGCATGACTTGCTTTTGTAGCTGTATATCTAAAAAGAAAACCTGTTGTCCATAGATGCTGACTCTGTCTGCATGAGGGATGTCTGAGCCAAGGAATTGTTTGCTGAGGTTTTAGCATGGATGCTATTATTCTATTATTTTATAGCCTCTGCAGTGGCTGACATCAAGTAAACCATAAATATGTCAATATTTATTTATTGTATCTGATTTTTGAACCGCCGGCTTGGACAGAGCTTAAGTCCCTGAAAAATCTTGTCTCCTCCTCCTCTCTCTGATTGCTTCCTTTCTTTCTAGAAAATTCTCCTCCTGAGCCTTTCTCAGTGTATAGGTTTAACTTATTTTTTCTCTATTGCCTTTCCTGTCTTTGCTCACTCTTTTTCTTTCTATGTATCACTACTCCTCCCTTAAGCCAGTATGTCTTTTTTTGGTTCTTCATCTTCCCTTTCAAGCCTTGTTCCATCCCCAACTCCCAAGTGTTGCTAAAATTGTTGTAGGCATGACAAGTCTTTCCCCACTGAATTCAAAGGATGTTTTGCCATGGATGTCAAAGTGAGTAAGCTAGGGCTCAGAAGTGATAAGGTAATAGGAAAAAGAAAATGCTGGTGGCCTGTGCTGCTGCTAGCATACTTGTAGAACAGGAAAACATGAAAAACATGATCAGAAATTTCTGTTTGTCAATACAAGGGGTCTTTTTCATATTCTAGTAAATAATGACATCTTTTTGCCCATCCAGTTTATGTAAATATAAACAGAGCACTATGGGTCAGATGATGGTCAGCTCCCATGTAGGTGAGATGTGGGTGGGAATCTGGGCACTATAGGCAAACTCCACTTTCCAGGATGATGACTTTGTCCCTACTCAGTTTTTTTTCTTGTCTTTGCCTAGGTATGTTTTAGTTTTGGGGGTAGGGGGAAGCTCCTTAAAAAAGGATCTGCTTTACAGTATAATACAATGGGTAGAAACAAGTGAGACTCTCCTTCCCGGTAGCCTAAGAGGCCAGGAGCATTGAGTGAGTAGGGAGAAATGGTCCTAATCCCCCAGCACCTGCACTGGTATGCAGGGTAGATAATAGGGACCTCTCAAAGAGTGACTGAGCCAGATCTTACAACACGCCCAGGAGCCTCTGAAACAGTTCTGGCTTACCCAGAAATTCTCTTGTGACAGGATCTCTGGGGTAGAGCCTAGAACTGTGGGACTGCTGAGCGCCCTCAGCTCTCTAGCCTGGGCTGTGTCTTGCAATGTTTTGCTAGTAACAAGCATCAAGCCCCTTCAAATGATGTTATCACTCAGCACAACAGCATGTGGAGCCCCACAGCCAGTTAGATGGCATGCATGCTCCTAGAGCCACTCATGAATCTCACTGAGAGAGGTCCCAGCCAGATCCGTCCAGGTCCCAGCCTAACACCTCAGGAATACATTACCTTGCACATTTATTAATCAGTTCAACGCTTCATCAACAGAAAGTGGACATAGGTGAGCCTTTATAAAACCTGAGCAAATTACCAGACACTTCATGTCAAGTCACTGGAAAAAATAAGCAGTAAAAGGTAGATTTTAAGTTAATAGAAGTGATAGAGTGGTTACCAAAAGAAAGGAAAATATAAGCACATAATCTAAACTCTCAACCTTACTGGACCAAGCAACAACTAGATTAAGCAGTTTTTCTCACTGCACTGGATATTGCAGTCCTTCATATTCAGGTTTGTCCCTTGAACCTGACCCAATCTCCTCTGTTGGAGTCTTCAGTCTTCTTCTAAGGGTTCTAGATGCTGTTTTACACCTTTAGTCCAGGCATGTCTGGTGGGAATTGCAAGGTCCTCTGGGAAGACTGAGCATTTTCTTTGGTGTGGCCTCATGCAGGTCAGTCATTGATTGTAGCTCCCTTGCTGGACAATGGCTGTTGATGGTGGTTTTATACCCCATCCAGGCACTAGATATTTTCTTTGCTGCTATGTCTGGGGAGCTAATATCTAGCTGATTCCCCAATTTACAGCATATTTTGGTGACAATCATCCAACATAATCTCATTTTACTATATATTTTAGAAATGTGTGTCTGTTTGTCTATTCGTCTGTGAACTCCTAAATGATGAGAGCTGTGACCATCATATTTGGTATGCTGCTTCTCTTATGATAACTTAAAGCATGGAAAGGGTTTGCTTGTGCCAAGGCAATGGGCTGAAGTTCGATTGTTGCTCATAAAATGGAGAGGGAGAGGTTGGGAGGAGGGACAGTTATACCATAGAATGACCAGAGGGGGCAGCAAGGAGTCACAGTTGGAGACTGGAACAACTATAATCTCATTGGCACAGCAAGGTGCAGAGGTGGAGAAAGGGATAGCTATTTACTATATATCTCAGAGAGCTTGTCTGTATGTCTGCCTATGGGCACGTCTACACAGCAACATTATTTTGAAATAACTAGCATTATTTTGAAATAACTTAGTCCACGTCTACACAGCAGGCAGTTATTTTGAAATAATGTTGAAATACTGTCAAGCTGCAGGACTCCTTACTCTGACTTCGGTAACGCTCATTGTACGAGGAGTAAGGGAAGTCGGAAGAAGAGTGCTCTATTTTGAAATATGTGCTGTGGAGACGCTCCCAATTTTGAAATAAGCTATTTTGAAATAAGCTACCCAGTTGATATAGCTCAATTTGTGTAGCTTATTTTCAGTTAAACCTTGCTGTGCAGATGCACCCTATGTGTCTGTCTGTTCCCCAGCCAAGAGACATGAACCCTTCACCCAGCTGTGCCCGCTGAAACTGCAGCGGCCATGGATAGGTGCTTCTCACCTGTCTGCAGTGAAAGAGGGCTGGGTTGCTTTCTCTCTCTCTAGAACAGCCTGCATTCTGAACTCCCCTGCTCCTCCCCAGAACAATAATTTAAATGAAGAAAAACAAAACTTACTTGAATTTAGGTGCCGAGCAATGCATCTTCCAGTGACTTCATATGACCTAACAACATAAATATTTAGCTAGAACCATGGGTTTCAGAACTTCATAACCTTTCCTCTGAAACCTTACAAGACATGCTTTATATGCAAAAGTCACAATGACATACAAATGAGGAATATGGGGTTTACAGGGAGCTCCCTCAAGCTAAGGGACTCCATTTTATCAGATGGCACTTGTTAATTCCCTCCATTGGCTTTGAGTAGAGTCTCTCTCTGAAATAAGTTTTTGACTTAAGTACACAAGCCGCCAATTTTTTAATGTAGCTCTTAGAATAACCTATCTGAAATAGCATTATTTAAAGTCATCTTAATGACTAATATTGCATAGTTTTCTCTATTAAAGTACCATTATACTTTTGTCTTTCCTTTCAAAATCCTCTTTAAGTTCTTCATGGAGTTGGAAGGTGGTGTATTTATCAAATGTACCACGAACCACCGGAAATTAACTCCTCTATCTGGTCTAAAAGAAAATCCATATATTGCTATTTTTGCACCATGTGACTGATTCTACACACACCGTCCTGTGTTCCTAATCCAAGTAAATTAAAACATTCTCACAACTGGGAAATGCAACACTTGTTTTTTTCTGTCTTTAATGTATGTGTTATCTCCTGGGGGGCTACTCCTGGCTCTGCCATTGACTTTGCTGGTAGCCTTTAGCCAAGTCCTTTCATCTCTGTGGGTCAGATTCTCAGAAGTGCTTAGTATCCAGTATCTCGCACAGTGTTCAAAAGGGTTTAGCCTCTGACATGCTGAGATCTTTTAAAAATCTTGCCATGTATTTTGGGGCCTAAATAGAAACTGAACTGTCCTGAAAATCTGATTATGGATAGTGAGTTCTTTTGAAAATGTGCCCCTAAGTAACCTCAGTTTATTCTTTCATAAAATGGGCATAACAACACTTACCACATCGTGAGGGTAAATTTAATGTGTTTAACAAACTGAGATTCCTTATAAATACATAATAGCATTAGTATTATCAGTAATGATCCTGTCAGTCATTTTACACATTAGTATTTGGTCAGGCACATGGAAGCTGCCCATGTAATTTTCCATTCACAATTGCAAATGAATGACTAATCTGAGGAATAGGTTCACTTTCCTGAACAACTCTGCAAATACTGAATTTTCATGCTATGTAAAAAGTTTTTATGGCTCCCTGTGGAGACTGACAGTCTGTCATGGGTGCACTTGTATTTACATGCACATTTTGTAGTTTCCTGACATTTATCTAATGAAACCTGGGAAATGAAGTCAATGCTGTATAAGGAAAGTGTTGTTATAGATATTCTGAAGGTAGCAGGTGTAACTAAAGGCATGCAATGCTCTTATGTATCTATAAAGAATTCTACATTGGAGGCAGATGTCTTACCATTGCAGTGAAAAAGTTCCATCACTATATCTCCTGCTTTGCAGGGAAAATGTAAACCAGGTGCTGTATGCAAAACTGTGCAAAACAAATTTATATCCTGGATTATTGTATTATGTTTTAATTAGGTTAATATTTAACGTTAAACATTTAATTAATAAGTAATTGCACTGGTAATACATATTATACCCCAAGGCAAAATAATTGGT
The DNA here is from genome assembly GCA_032595735.1 of Pelochelys cantorii. Classification (NCBI taxonomy): domain Eukaryota; kingdom Metazoa; phylum Chordata; order Testudines; family Trionychidae; genus Pelochelys; species Pelochelys cantorii. Next base: position 52,145,084 of record CM064332.1, on the reverse strand, counting down.
GGTTGCCAGACTCCATGCCCTGCCAGCGATTAATTGGTCAATTGGAACACTGGCATAAGCAGATGCCACTTCCATGGCCCTCTTTTGTACAAAGGTAGAAGAGTTTTCCAAATGTAAGGGTACATCTACACTTGCTCCCTAGTTCGAACTAGGGATGCAAATGTAGGCGACTGAAATTGGTAATGAAGCGGGGATTTAAATATCCCACGCTTCATTAGCATAATCTCGCCTGTGCACTATTCCGCTCGCCAGCTGATTCAAACCAGGAAGTGCGCGCCGGGATGTGTTAGTTCGAATCAAACCCCTTGGTTCGAACTAACGTTACTCCTCAAAAAATGGTTCGAATCAGTTGGCGAGCAGAATAGCGTGCGGGCGAGATTATGCTAATGAAGCGCAGGATATTTAAATCCCCGCTTCATTACCAATTTCAGTCGCCTACATTTGCATCCCTCGTTCGAACTAGGGAGCAAGTGTAGACGTCCCCTAATTGACTTTCAGCTAGAACTTGCTGAAGAAACAATGAGGGAAAATATACTTTACATGTTTTTAAAATTGTGCTGCTGCAGTAGAAATTCTGGGGTGTGTATCTTATTTTTAAGTTGAGCAAATACAATAAATCATGACTGTCAATTTGTAGGGTTGAGGCAAAGCATGAGGAAGTCACTGTTAGAGTACATCTGTACTGGAATAGAAGGCCTGCAGCAACATTGTGGCTGGTCCAGAGTTGCTGGCTTGGCCTTTGGGGATAATAATTGCTGTGACAATATTCAGGCTCAGTCTGGAACCCAAGCTCTGGGAGACTTTCCCTAACCCTGTGATCCTGGGCTCCAGCCTGAACCTCAATGTCTATGCAGCAGTTTTACAACCCCATGGCCCAAGCCCAAGTCTGCTGAACCCAGCCAGTGTTTAATTGCTGTGTAGCGCTACCTTACAGGCTGAGAATCTGCCCTGAAGGCAGAGATTCACTTAGTGCAACTTGTATGGCTTTCTCAGCAAACCAGCATTTGCAGGCAAAGCATAATGATGGGCAATCTGCTCCAGGGATATTAAATTATGTCACAGTGTTATCACTGTCTGCCAGTCACTGAAACTTCTGTAGCATTGCATGAGCCATGGCACCATTACCCATGTGTTATGTGTTTAAACTACAAGAAAAATGCTCATTTACGGAACTAGTAATTACAAAGTGACTATGTGAATTCTCTTGCTGTCCTATGAGAGAAATGGATAATTATCTCTAAACGATTATCTCACTGTATTAGCTCTAGCAAAATATACTCCCCCACATATATATGGGAGGAGGTCACGAGTGTGTGTGCATGTGCATATGAATAAACAGGCACATTTTATTGGGAGGTATTCAGCTACTATAAAGGTGGGCAGTGGTAAAAGAAAGAAACATGTAATCTTAGTATTTAGGGAAAAACCCACAACTAATTTGTTTACACTATAATGCACTTATAAGGTGTAGTATCCTAGGGCTACACCTGTTACACTCAGATGCCTAAGCCAAAAGGCGCTGTGGGTACACAAATATGTGAATCAGGACACTTAATTAGGGGCCTATATATGGACCTAGATGTTGATCTTAAGTTTATTTAAATATAAAAATGTTTGTGCAACAGCACCATATTGATTTTTATATTGGCATGTAAAGCATTCTTGAAGCATTGCTGAGCTTTGCCACTACGTTTGGGAGTATAAACTGCTAGCTAGTAGTTTTTAGATAAAAGTGAAGTCATGTAAATGTTCCAGAAGCTGGCATGTGGCCACGCTTATTCTTTCTGATCCTAACTCCCCATCTCCCCCAAAGTGTTCTTAAAGGTTGAAACATGCCTGTGGCTACACAGATTGCTGAGTTTATTCTGAAAAGGTAGCAAAATGCTAAAATTATTTTCTGTAAAAACAGCCCTTTAGTCTCACATGTTAACAAGCAACATATTATTCATAACAAGAGTAAATTTAGTGCAAAGTGTCATCTTTGCAGGGAAAAAAAATTGAGAAGACTGACTCCAGAGCAACTGTAGCACTACAGCTGTCAAACAAACTCGGCGGGGGTGCCAGCCATCAACGGTGTACCTAGTTAGAGAGATAAATGTTGCAGGAAAAACATGTGCTTGAGTTACATTGGTGGGTTTTTGCCTTCCAATTCCATCATAAATATGGACTTGGGTTCCAATTTGAGGAGTGGTAGAGAAGGGGAACGTTTTGTTCAAAAGTGGTGGGTGGGAAACAGAAATTTCTCCTTGCTGCTCTGAATGAAAATGATTTCATAAGCAGAATCATCATTGTTTGCAGTGATTTATTTTAGAAGGGTGACCATTATCTGAGAAAAATAAAACAAATGATCTTTCAGCTAATGGTGAATGCAATGTCTTATTCTGACCTCATAAAAGCCTGCCCCAACACCAGGAGAGTTTGCCATTGACTTTGGTGGGGCCAGAATATCAGTTTAGTTTTAGATTTCAGGATCAGGCTGTAAAGCTTCCATCCATATTTGTTTCAATTATTAAAGGAGTTCTCTATTTTTTCCTAAATTAATGAGTTGAACTATGTTCCAGTCAGAATAATTAACAATCTGAAGAGACTTTACAAAAACAGAAGGTTAGTTATGTTGATCCAACAGCCTCTTAAATAGTCAGTTTTGAAAATAGTTTCATGAGTAGGCATTGACCTGTGTTTTATTATATATAGTTTGTGTTTGTATTATATATAGTTATTATATATAGTTTGTGTTTTATTATATATTACTACTGCAAGATTTACCCAGCATTGCTCACATCCTTAACTGAAATAATTTTTGTTTTTTCTTCATTGAAATCATTGTTCTGTGGTGGGGCTTGGGGTTGTGGGGTTCAGTATGCAGGCTGCCTTTGAAGATGGGATTACACCAGCCCTCTCACTGAAGCAACTTGGGGCCAGGTGAGAAGCACTCATCCATGGCTGCTGCATCTGCAGTGGACAGAACTGGGGGAGGAAGTGCACATTCCCCATCTTGGGGACAGATGAACACACACGCACACACATACAAACAGACAAACTCTCTCAAACTAGCCAATTAGCCTGTCATAAGACGGGATTTTCAGGTCTCTCCTCCACATTGGTCTTCTCTCCTGAGCCTCTGGTCTCTCGCTCCATCCGTCCGTCCGTCTCTCTCTCTCTTCCTCCTACTGCCTCTCCCCCTTCTCCTCCCCCTCCTGCCTCTCACGCGGGGGACCGCAGAGCCCAAACCGCCACTTGCGCTGCTTGCTCCCCCGCGGCAGTCCGGCTGAGCGGCGCAGAAGTCAGCCGAGCCGAGCGCTATGGCGGGAGCCAAAGGAGGGCGGGGCGGTGGCGTTCACGGCCAGGGGATGGGACCAGGAGCCGCTGTCACGCCGCACGTCACCACCCCGCCCTCCTTCGGCTCCCGCCATGGCACTCGGCTGACTTCTGCGCCGCTCTGCCAGGCCGCTGCGGGGGAGCAAGCAGCATAAGCGGCTGTTTGGGCTCCCCTGCGGCAGCCCGGCTGAGCGGCGCAGAAGTCAGCTGAGCGCCACGGCGGGAAGTGAAGGGGGGCAGTGATGTACAGAGCCGGGCCGTGCCCCCTGGCCGTGTACATCACCACCCTGCCCCCCTTCGCCTCCCTCCATGGCACTTGGCTGACATCTGCACCACTCAGCCAGGCTGCCGCGGGGGAGCAAGTGGTGCAAGTGGCCGTTTGGGCCCCACGCTCCCCATGCAGCACCCCTGTTCTGCATGGGGACCGCAGCGCCCAAACGGCCGCTTGTGCTGCTTGCTCCCCCACAGCAGCCCGGCTGCGCGGCGCAGAAGTCAGCCAAGTGCTACGGTGGGAGGCAAAGGACGTGACTCAGGCAACAGCACCGCCCAGAGGGAACAGCCAGTGAGGCAACAGCACCGCCTAGAGGGAACAGCCAGCATTTCAGCGTTACAGAGTCACAGACATTGGGCTACTATATATATGATATATAGTAGATTGCTATATATTTCTCCCTTTCTCCACACTGCATCCTGCTGCCCCAAAGGGGTGATAGCTGTCCAGGTCCCCATCTCTGGCCCTTTGCAGCCCCCCATGGTCAGTATGCAATATAACTATACCTGCAACCAGAGCCCTCCCTTTTTGAGTTATGAGAAACAATAACATTCCAGGAACATCCCATTGTCCCCTTACCTTGCTTTAAGTTATGATCAGAGGAAGCTGTATGCTGAATTTGGTGGCCCTTGCTCTTACTCTTTAGGAGGAGTTCTTGAACAGACTCACCAATACACTCATTCACTTCCTCACAGACAAACTCTCTCAAATATATAGTAGATTTTGTATTGTACTTCAGATGTCTGAGATTCCTTGTCCTTAATAGAACATGACTCCTATTGAATTCAACTGGAGTTTTGTTGATTAAAGACCATCACATTTGCTAGAGAGAGAGAATAAGAGACCAAGGATGGCTCTGCCAAAGATGTGTTCCAAGTTGATTGTTTTACTATAACTGAATGCTCTGGCCTTTGCAGTGATTTCTAATATACTCTTTCTAAAAATTGTTGTCAACAATAGTTTAACTCCTATGTACTGTACTTCAGAAGTCAAAGGGGGGGGGGCATGGTGAATAGGATGTTGTAAATGTTACATAGCAATATGGCATTCTTGATAAAATGCAGTGAAAACAGTGGCAGACTGACAAGTTCAAGGAATAGAAGTTGAACTGGGTTATTTTTATTTTTTTACATGTCAGTGATATTGTCAACTAGTAGACTTACCCAGCGTTGCCCGGGTCATTCAGGGCAATGCCTTGGGGATGTGGGATGGGTGTGCGTATGCAGAAGGCTAGAAGCTGGGGTATGTTCTCTCCCCTCAGGTCACCACCCCAGCTTACCCAGGGCCTCATCTCTTCCCTTGTCCTTCCAGCGCTGTGGCCAAGGGCTGGGAGGGGACAGTGAAAAGGTTTGAGTCAGGGGTGCTACCCACCCTGTGTGTTGGCAGGCAAGATGGCGGAGCCCCAACCCTGCTGGGCACTCCCTTGGTGGTGTGGCTGTCCTCAGTGGACACTCTGCAGGATAGCTCTTCCTGTGGTCTCACTAATCCTACTGGCTACCTTCAGTACCATGTCCCTCCGAAAGCAGCCCCTCCCCTTGCATGTTATGGAAAACTGTCCCTTTCTGGTGGCTTCTGGTTCTCCTGGCATAACCAAACCATGACTTTGCTTTAAGTTGGAAGAAGAGAAAACTGCATAACAAATTTGGTGGCCCTAGCTTTTACTGTTTAGGAGGAGTTCTTGAACAAAGGAACACACAGACAAACACACTCTAAAATATCCATAATCTATCTGTCTGTCTATCTGTGGGAAACTTTCTATACAAATTGGTACAGTCTTTCAACTTTAATAACTCTGTAAACCATTGTCTGCAGTTCCTTTGTTTCCAAAATCATTTTAAAACAAGGAAAAGTGGTTTTGAATTTGGAGAGAGTGACCTATGATCTGAGAGAGAGAGATTTGGATAGGTACATATGACAGATGACGCCCAAGGCCCTGTGCCTTTGAATATCTCCCACTGCAAGAATGAGTACTGGATTGGCAGCTGTATTGCTTCTTCCTGTCACTGATCCCTTCTGTGATTAAGACTAAGTCACTTAACATCTCCATTTCCTAATCTATACCATTTGAACAACACTTCACTGCAATGCAGAGATGTTATGAAGCTGACTTAATGTTTGCAAAGTGCTTTGAAATTAAAAAATACTATGAAGTCCTAGAATTGCTATTTTTATTTTTTTATGGTTAGGTTATTTATATTTGAAGATACATACAGTATACATATATTGTAAATCAAATACTCATTCTCATGGTTGTTCTCATTGTCCTTGCCTCTTGTTGCCTTAATTTATACTTGAAAATATTGGCTCCCTTTCCCCCTGTAAAAAAGTGCATTCTTTGTCTCTCTGCTTTCCATCTTTCTACTCAAAGGGGAAATTTTCCATTATCTACCTTAGGTGTTTGAATTTATTAATCCCTATCCCGTTCTCTCTGATACCATAATTACATGCAAAGCAACCTACTAGCCCCATTCCCTGATGAACTAAAAAGGATTCTCTTTCCTAATTTGCTTTTCTCAGTTTCAAATAAATCCAGCTGAATTATTTCATGTGAAAACTAACTCTCTCTCCTTCTCTCCTGCTCTGTATTCTTGCAATGTTAAGTGTAAAATTTTACCTCCTGCCACTTCTCTTGTTCTGTTTTTCAGTTCCTTGTCTGGAGCTAAAAATATTCCTAAAATATATCCTATGTTTCTTTAAAAAAAACCCTTTATTTGTTCACGGTAGTTATATCAATCTTTGCAGGATCTCTTTTAACAGTCCCATGGCTGTGGATGAATGCTTAGTAGAAACAGCCTACAAAAAATTGAGAGGAAAAAAGATTTTTTTGACCAGGATCCCAAGCTATATCCAAAGAACTTAGAGATAGATCAGTGCTTCTGAAACTGGGGTCTGCTAGGGTACTCCAGTGAGTCTGCGAGTCATGATTCATAGACCTCCCGCCCAAGACCAGACAGGTTTAGGGCCCCCAGCCCTGCTGATCAGCTCCTCCTTCTTCCTCCCAGTGCCTCTTGCATGCTGGAGATCATTCTGCAGCTCCCATTGCCCAGGAACTGCAGCCAATGGGAGTTGTGGAGTTGGTGCCAGTGGGAGGAAGCAACAGTACTGCTCAGAGCTAGTTGCATGTCCACACCTCTGCCTAGGACCAAGAGGGAGATGCCCGAGGAGCCTGCACCCAACCTCCTGCCACATCCCTGACGTCCTCCCACACTAAACCTCCCTCTTGGAGCCAGCACTCCTAGTCCCATCCCACCCACTAACCCCTTGTCTCAGCTCTGAGCCCCTTCTTTGCAGCAAAGTTAGACAATGCAGAACAGCATTCAATTTGTGCCATTTAAATTTGCAGATGGTGATGAAAACCTTGTTAGAGGTGAGGGAAGAAGATAGCAGCTCTCATTTTCTATGGATGGGGCTTTCTGGCCAGACTACATCTCCCATGATGCTTCACTTTCTCCTTTCAGTTTGGGAAGAGTGTATATCATAGGTGTCACTGGCCAGGAAGTATCATGAGAGATCTAGGCCAGCCAAACAACCTGGCTCACAAAAGAGAATAGAAGTAGGAGACACCTGAAGTGCAATGCCATTAAGGACTGCCTTACAGGTTGAAGATCTGTGGTCCAGGACCATCCATGGGACCACAGATATTATTGGACTAGAAAACCCCAGCACCATAGATTGCTTGTGGCTGCGTGCAGAGCTGACTGGCGGGGCCACCAAAGTCAGCAGGGCTAGTGGGACAGCCAAGCTGTAAGAGCTTCTAGAGACTGCAGGGCTGCCACAGCTGAAGGGGCTGCAGGCAGCAGAGCCTTGTGGCTGGGGAGAGGAGCCCAGCAGAGTTGCCAACCCACAGAAATTTCATTTACGGACAAAATGGGAAAAATGTACATACAGACAATTTTTTTTACTGACATTTTTATACTATATTAAGATGACATAAATGGCCAAAAGTAAAAAGTAATCGTTGTCATTCATACATCATGAGAACAATATGCTATTTAACTCACTTACATTTAGTTAGTCATGGTCCTGGAAGTCTTCCATTTTGTGATTGTACATTCGAACACTGACGCTGTTAACCATAGCTGAAGTAAATGGATCACATGATTCACGTTACATCACCTCAACCATTGAGCTAACTAAACAACTAAAACGTCCAATTTCCACTGCTCTTCAGTAAAATGGCTGAAGCAGCACAGAAGAAATTTAATTGCTATAGAATAATTGCTGTTTTTTGAAATTTTATTGCACTTTTACGAAATTTACAGACACCTAAATTTTTTTTACGGACTTTACGGATATGTCCAATTTCTGCTAATTTTTTACAGACTGTCCGTAAATTTACTGACGGTTGGCAACCCTGCCAGAAGGGAGACTGGCACTCCCCTGACCTCCTCTGGTCTGGCAAACTCCTTTGTCTGGGACTAGTCAGGTCCCTAGGGTGCTAGACCCTTTTGCCAAAAACATTTCCATAGTCAACTGAAAACAAAAACTTGTAGGATTTTGGGCATTGACTGTTTTAACCAAATACAGAAATTTTCAGCAGCAAGCAGATACTTTTTAAATTAAAAAATAGTTTAGCTGAAAATCCAGTTTTCAACAGAAAGTCGGTTTACCCTGCAAATTTGTGACCAGTCTTAGAAACTCCTTCCTTTGAAGTGGTGGCAGAATTAATCAAGGTGCTCCAACTCATCCATGAGTTTCTCACATCTGAATAATATGTAGAATTAAGCATACTCCTAAAAGCTATTCATAGCATTTATAAAGAAGCTGCTAGATTTGTTCTGATTTTATTAAACTGAAAATTAGTTAAATAAAGAGAAGGGTTGGAGCATAAATATACTTCTGCTAAAGGCGTTGGGGTTTAAATCCAGTTAAAGATACAGACAAAATTTGTATATAGAAATCTGATTGTTTTCAGATTTCATATCGTATAATGTTTGAAATGTATTTGAATATGAGAAACATAAATTTCATATATTTATATTTTGCTTTGGAAAATAAAATATCCTTTACTATTAATTATTTTCAAGATTGTAAAAAGAATTAGAAAATGTTAAAAGCTTTAGGCAATTACAGCAAATCCAGTTTATGTATGTAAGTAAATAGTAATCAAAGGAAATTTATGCTTTTGGTGGCGTTTTCTATGTAGATCCCCCGCCTTCCCATCTGTGAATTTTAACATTAATAAAGCGATAGCAAGTCCCTTAATACTACATGCTTTTGGACCTGGCACGCCAAATGTACATATTAGAAGCTGGGAAATGTGAAAAATATTTATGAGCATTGGGAGGAGAGAAATATGCTTTGAACCCCCCCCCCCGCCCCAAAATCTCTTAAGTGTAGAATACATGTGAAATCCTAACACTATTCAGTATGTATTTGGATTAAAAATAAGGTGATTATGATAACAATCTAAAGTATGTGAGTCCTATGCGTTTATTATTATTTATTATATAGCACTGAATATGTAAATCAAGGCATATTTTTAAGATGTTTCCATTCTGATAGTGTACTTCAGAGAAAAATCTCATGAGATAATGTGTAAAGGAGACTGAAACCTCAGTTCAAGAATAGTGAACCCAAAACATTTTCTCTATATTTGTTTAGAACTGTATACCTGACCTCTACCTTTGTCTACTCCAGTTCAGTGCATTCCTCCTACCTTTCCTAATATACCCCATAATATCTATTACAATGTGTCAGAGTTTTGATATTCTCTGCTGTGCTATCTGCTATATTACTCATTCTGGGAAGCTCAAGAATATACTTTGTGCCTCTGACTAAAGGGAAGTCACAGGGGAGAAGAGAAATAGTGTTTAGAAATAAAAACAAATTCTTTCCTCCAGGTAGAAGAAAGTAAAATCTGCAAATATCCTAAACTGATGACTTTAAAGAGCTGTAATTCAAGATCAGTACAACAGTTTTCAACTCAATAGGTCAATAGAAAGGTGTCCAGTGACTTTCTCTCCTCTGAACTAGAACCTAGAAAGAATCTTATAGTTCTCCTTTTTCCCACCATCTCTTAAAATATTGGCCTGCAGGTCCCATGGACCAGAAATGAGTTGTATTGTCGGTGGGGCATTAGTAAGGAGAAATAGATTAAGGTGCTGCCATTACGGTTATGACAGGAGGCTCTCTGAATGTGCTCTTTTGGAACAAATTACAGTAGTTGAGCACCTTACTTTGTCGTCTTGAGACTGGGGCATAGCTGGGAGAAAGCTATGTGAAGCTTTGTCTGAACAAGATAAAGATAATGCTGGCAGTTTGGAAAAAGCAATTTCCAAATATGATAAACAGTTTATCAGCCCCTTTGCTGAAGGATGCATATCAGCCTTTCATATCCAAGAGTTCATGTTGTAGCAGTCTATGATTTGATGATCAAATGGGCCGTGGGTAGCCAAAACAGCCTTTACCCTCTTCATTTAGCTAGGAAATTTCTTAATCTTCCCCCTAGTCACAGATCTTACCATTGAAATTCATGCTTTGCCATCTCAAAACTAGGTAATTGCAATGTGCTGTATATATGGGCTATCCCTTAAATCCATAAAGATTTGCACTATTAAGGAAGATGCTTGCACTATTAAGGAAGATGAAGAGCTTCTTCAGGCCTGTAATGTTAGCCTGTTGATTTCTGGGTCAAGATTAAATTGCTTGCTTTGACTTATAAAGTCCTAAATATCTCAGGACCTGTCTGAACCTGATTCTCTTCTCTTTCTGTACTCTTGCAGATGAGGTTTCTAGTTTAGACTTTCAGTAGCCTATTTAGATAAGCATTTGAGTTGGGTCCAAGCAGGAGAATTCATACCCAAGTTTGGGGGTTGAGTATACATGCATGATTTTGTATCTAGTATTTCAGTCTATCCTTAATAAAATCCACTTTTTTTTTTTTTTGCCAGTTTGGTCAAACCAATTCAGAAGTTTGTCCATTATTAATAGGAAGTCATTGGATATCATGCATGTACCTCTTTCTCTCAATAAAAATAAATAGTTCTCTGTGCACAGGCTACCTACCTTTATTCTGAATTAACCTGAAACTTACATTTGACATACCTTGGTGTTTGTATACTTTTAAATGAAATACACAAGCCCCCTTAGATTTGGAATCCTTCCATTGTCATTTTACTATATTTCAGTTTTTAGGTACTATAAATACCATAGATAAATAGCTGTGCTGGTTTCCTCACATGATTTAAAAAAGCTTCCTATACCAAAACTAGCCAGGATAGAAAAAGAACCGGAGGCATGGGTCAAATTTCATTTACAAGGTTGTATTCCTTTTTTTCCTGCCTTTTCCCATCTCTTCTAAACACACTTAAATGAGTCCTGAAAAGCCTCTTGAGTACAAGCTTTAAAGTTATAGTTTATTAAAATGCAGCATAGGATGCTGAGTTTAAGTACTTTGACATGCATTTGCCTGAGACCAATGCTGAAAATTATTTTGAATGGTATTTCTGTCAAAGATGAAAAAGACATTTCTTTCCTAGGACAGAAATAAGCACCGGTCACTGGGGCTGAGTATCAAAAACATCAATTCGGTGCAGATCTGCACTTAAACAACAACAACAAAAAACCAACCAAACAAAAAGGTTTTATGTTGTTCAGTAAAGAGAGAGAATACAAAATAAGAGAATTACCTAACCTCACTGTGGGTATGTCTACACTTGCACCCTCTTTCGAGAGAGGGATGCAAATGAAGACATTCAAAATTGCAAATGAAGCCAGGATTTAAATATCCCATGCTTCATTTGCATAATCGCATTATGGCGTAATTTCGAAACAGCGCTATTTCAAAATAACAGATGCTGTTAAGATGCAGTTATTTCAAGAGAAAACCCTTCTCTCAAAATAACTGGTAAACCTCATTGTATGAGGAATAAGGGTTATTTCAAGAGAAGGGGTTTCTTTTGAAATAACTGTGTCTTAACAGCGTCTGTTATTTCGAAATAGCGCCATAATGCGATTATGTAAATGAAGCACAGGATATTTAAATCCCGGCTTCATTTGCAATTTCAAATATCTTCATTTGCATCCCTCTCTTGAAAGAGGGTGCAAGTGTAGACATACCCGCTGTTAGACTTCACATGGAGTGCTACAGATATTGTAGTCCATTGGCAACTACCATATCTAAAGAAAAAACATCTTCAAATCAGTTAATGGAAGATATTGATAAAAAGCAACTGAAAATAAAATAGTTGAGTGAGTGGGTCAAAGTCCAGGAGACGTAATAAAAATAATTAGAAACTTGAAGTAAATAAGGAACAGAAGTGCAAGCATTGCATGCCCAAGATAATAAATTTGTGACATATGTTACCTTATAAGGCTACTGAAGCAAATATTATACATATCACCAATATGTACCTATGATGATTTCTGGAGAGGAAGAGGATTGAAATGGTAAACTAAAATATTTTAGAGGATTGAAATGATAAAACAAAACAAGTAAGATTAAGATTCTTCAAAATAGTCATAGATAATGGGCTGTTCTTCTCTTTTGTTCTTGAGGTTAAATAGTCTGCTTTCCAAAATTATGCCTAAATAATATGAATGCTGATTGGCTTTGTACAGTATATATTTTTAGAAATTTACCATTCTTTTTCTATTCACATACAGTGATTTTCTGTCAGATTGCACAACCATCTAATCAAATGTTCTTTTCTCTCCTTTTGTTCAGTCTTGGGAGAAACAACATAATATCTAAGCACAGAGAAAACCTAAACTGTGATGAAAGGCCTTATGGCTGGAACCCAGAGTTTCTCTGCACTCAACTTCTTGTCTCTCTTAATCAGCTATTACCTGCAACTTTTTCCATCCATGCATAGCAGCATCATACAAGCTGCTTCTGGGCCCAACAGTAGCATAAATGGCCTAGAAAAGAGAATCCAGAACAATGTCAGTTAACAGAAAGTGTATTTTGTAAAAGAAAACACCAGTCTAATTTGAAATTGGGGTTTGAACTCTAGCCATTGGGGTTTGAACTCTGTCAAAAGTAGAAAATAGTTGAGGAGGTGAAGCAAACTTACTTTTTGATGGGAAATCGGACTTTAGAATTCATGCTGAAATGTTTGGTGTGACAGATGGGTGAGGTAGCATCAGAGTAGACTCCCGCTGTCTCCATCACACGTTCTGGCTCCATCACACAGTTTTTCTCTCTTTAAAGCAATTATAAGCCTTGTCAAGATGGGAGGGACAATGCCAACTTCATATGGTTATCTACACACTATGAAAGTATCTAATTAACAAGTACCTTTGACTAATTAACCCTGAGAAAAGCATCCGGCAATGACACTAAAGGTAAAAAGAAACACCTTGCTATGACAGGCACTGCAGAATGGGACCAGATTTTTTTTTTCAGAAAAGTTATGAAAAAGATGTTGTGGATCTAAGTAATTTACATATACAGTAAAACTTGTGTTATCCAGCAAACTCGGGGATTAGGGTGTTCCGGTTATCTAAACATTCGAGTTATCTGAGGGTCCCATCAACCTAGGAAAAACCAATGGACAATAATAGTAAAACTCAAGTTTTTAATATTGGTAGTTTTGTAGTTTGAGGCAGTTTGTCTCTCATTTCTATTTTGAGTTAAAGATGATTAGTACTACTTAATAATTTTTTATTTAAGCCAATCATGGTAAACCAAGCCAGGACTGTGTGCCTGAAGATGTGATAGTATTGTGGCTGGGGGCAATGTCAGTTAAGAAAATTTTCTGGTTAACAGAGTGCCAGATAACAAAGGTTTCACTGTAGTAGGTCTGAATCAGGAATAGGTTACACTGTGTTACCTTAACAGCCTCCAACTGAGCATTACAAACATCATACCCCACCTGTCCCTTTACCAAGTGTATTTGTTCAAATCAGGAAGTATAAGGTGGGATTTTCAATAGCCCACCACACTGGCCTGGCTCCTCCCAATAAAGTAAATTATAAGACGACTCCTGATTTGAATGTTTCTTCTAATCAGTGGTTGGTCAGTTGGTAACAGCAATTGCTAGTGTGTTGGGGGGAGGGGGCGGTATGCATATCACAGTACCAGACTCACTTGGCTGGGCTCCACCACTCAGCACAGTCTGTATGGTGAAGCATGAAAACTGTTGTTTCAAGAATATCCATGGTCACTATGGAAAGGTACTTGGTTTGTGATCTGCTCCTTTTCAACTAAAACATGTTTTAAAATAGCCAACCTTTGCTAACTGTCATTGCTTCTTAGAAAATGACAATTTCCTCTATTCTAGGTATAGTCTTGGAAAGAAATGTGATCTCTCTGATAACACTGTGCTAATTCTTGGCACATAGTAATAGCCACCATAATATAATTAAATTTAACATTCTTGTTGGGGAAAAGAGGAAATACCGATGACACCCACCACACTAGCATTTAACTTCAGAAAGGGAAACTCCACAAAAATGTAGAAGCCAATTAAATAGATCCAGTCACAAAAGTGAAATGCCTGCAAGGTGCATGGAAACTTTTAAATACACTATAATAGAGGCTCAAGTTAAATGTATTACCCCAAATGTAAAACATAAGAAGAACAAAAACAAACAAAAAAGGCCAACCAGCTAAACAACAGACTAAAAGAAGCGGTTAGAGGCAAAAAAGGCATTCTTTTAAAAACTGGAGTTCAAATACTACTGAAGAAAATAGAAAGAAATTAATAAACTGATAAACTAAACAGTAATAAGTCCAGGATATGGTATTCACCCCCCAAAAAGTTCTGAAGACACAAATATACAAATGTGAAATCACAGAACTCACAACTGTGGTATGTATCCCATTGTTTAAATCAGTTTCTGTACCAGATGAGTGGGAGGATAGCCAATTTTTTTAAAAGGCTCCAGAGGTGATCATGGAAATTACAGGCTGATAAGCTTAACTTCAATACCAGGCAAAATGGGTAAAACTATAGTAAAGAACAGAATTATCAGATGCCTTGATAAACACTGTTTTGTTGGGTAAAAGTCAACATGGCTTTTTAACTGGGAAATTGTGCTTCATCAGTCTACTGGAATTCATTGAGGGGGGCAACAAACATGTGGACAAAGTATACTTGGAGTTGCAGAAAGCATTTGACAAGGTGCCTCTTTTAAGCTAAGAGAGTACTCGTGGCATAAGTAATTGCTTAAGATAGGAAACAAAGAGTAGGTATAAATGGTCAATTTTCAAAATAAAAAGAGATGAAGACTGTTGACCCTAAGGGATTTTAACTGGGAACAGCACTGTTCAACATATTCATAAATTATCTAGGAAAAGCAGTTAAACACTATAGTGGCAACATTTGCAGATGATACATGACCCATTCCAATGGAAGATTAAAAGTGTGCTGGCTGGGTGGACAGGGAGAGAGAGTGTGGTGGTCAGAATGTTAAGTAAAATTAATCTCTTGAGCTCATGCTGCAGAGCACTGACACCTGCAATTCTCTTTTGCAAGTTGTATGTGATAAACTTCCATTGATGGCAGTGGCTGTTCTGCATTTAAAATGAAACCAGATATGTGTATTTTCCTTTCCGCCCATGTTTAATTAGGGATATTTTGTTAAGAGGCTGGTACAGGTAATTGCATGAGACAGGGGTGGCCAACCTGTGGCTCTTGAGCCACAAGCGGCTCTTTGCTCACAGAAATGCGGCTCTCAGGGTTACTGCTCATTCGGAGCCACATCCCCACTTTGTGCACGTGCCCCAGTTCCTGGAGGGAGAAGTGCGTGGCTGTGGTGGTGGCAGCTCCGGTGAGACCCAGGCATTGGGTTAGAATGGGGGGGGGGGGTGCTGGCTCTGGGGGAGGGGTAGGGCATTAGAATGGGGGGGGGGCTGGGAGTGCCTGGCTCTGGGGGAAGGATGTGTGGCTCTTTGCACTACTATCCACACTTCTTTTGGCTCTTCATGTCTAACTGGTTGGCCACCCCTGGCATACAGCATGTTACTTTGAGTCAGTGGCCCAATAGGTGGACAATATCATTTTTGTAGCTGAAGTTCTGAAGGCAGAGTGGGCATTTGGACTTGAAGCCACCTTTGCACCTTTCAGATTCTGGGTTGCTCTGAGAGCAGAAGTAGCCCCTTGCATAAATATGGAGCAGCCAGCCAACTGGTACTGATAGCTGTGCCACTATCTGGAGCAGTCAAGAATTTCCATAATGGTGAGCTACATCCCTGCACAGGGTTTGTATATGAGCCAGTATTAGGATAGTGGCACTACAGCAGGGACGGGGAACCTACGGCCCCCAGCATGCTGGGATCTGGCCACCGAGACTTGGGGCTCCCTCTCCCCCAGCATTGGGGAGCCTCCACTGGCACTCAAGCTCCCCTGCTATCCTGCTGTGGGGGTGGAGCACACAAAATCTATTAGGTTGGGGGGGGCAGGAGTCCTTAACCCAAAAAAGGTTCCTCACTCCTGCACTACAGGTTGCCTGGGCTGAGGGCATTCTACCCTGACCGTTATGACAATTTTGTCCATTGTATGGCACCAAAGAGAGTATAAGCTACTGGCACATTTTTTTCCCAGGTGTATCTACTATATATTTGAGCATTTGTCTGTCAGGGCATATCTATCCTAGGATATTATTTTGAAATAACTAAAATCGATTTAATAATTCCCAAAATAACAGAATTGAAATAGCATGTCCACACTACAGGCAAGCCTTGAAATTAGTCCGAGAGAGGCTCCGTTATTGTGGGCATGCTATCTCAACTTAGAGCCCCAGGAAGCACTGGGGAGTAATTACTTTGAATTACTCTGGGCAGTAGTTATTTTGAAATAGCAGCACAGGAGCATCCACACTACCACTATTTTGAAATAACAATTTTAAAATAAGCATTATTCTCTGAGGAAAGCAGGAGTACAGATTTCAAAATTACCAGCCTGTTATTTTGAAATAATGAGCTTGGTAGTGTGGACACTCCCCTTATTTCAAAATAATAAGGGGGGTTATTTCGAAATAACTCCCTAATGTAGACCAGGGCTCTGTGAGCCAGTGAGTCTGTCTCTCTGCTTGTCTGGCTGTTTGTTCCTGAACTCCTCATAAATGTTGAGCTAGGACCACCTAATTTGGTACGTAGCTTCGTCTTATCATAACTTAAAGCAAGGCCTGTGTTTGGTTGTGCGAGGAAGGGGTACTGATGCTCCACCACCATGATTCATATGGGAACACATAAAACCATACAGAAAAGAGAGAGAATCACCAGGTAGTTGAAAGAGGCTGGCAGCGGGTAAGCACCCCCCACCTATCTAGGATTGTCCCAGTCCTGATCCTCCCATGCTCAGGCACCTCTTAGGGAGGGCAGAGGGCTGCAGCTCCCTCCAAATTCATATGAGAACATTGCTGGCTTTCCCCCTTTGACGGGGAGCAAGGGGAAAGTGCACGGTTTGTTCCATTCCTTAATGTGTCTGGGGAGCACAGGTCTGACAAACCTGCCCCAGTAAAGAGAGATGCACCCCTACCTGCGACTGCCCCTCCTGGAGCTGCAGCAGCCATGGAGTGGTGCTTCTCTCCTGGCCCCAAGCTGCTGTGGTGAAAGAGGGCTGGGGGTGTCCTCTCTCTTCAGGGCAGCCTGCATATTGAATCCCTCATCCCAGAAGCAATGATTTCAATGAAGAAAAACAAAAGTTAATTGAGTTAAGGAGCTGAATGACTTTGGGTAAATCTAGTTTTAAATAAAAGAAGACAGAGCCTGTGGCAGAAAATGCTAAGATGCTAGAATATCTTTTTTTTTTTTTAAGTGACAATGAATGAAACAAAAGGACAGCTACCAGAAGACTGATATATAGAACAAAGTGAGGATCAAAACAGGACTTTTAACACATGCACTCTCCTCTTTTCGTAGGTGCCTAATCTTGAAATCTTTATTGAGGCAAATGGCCCTTACTACCAATAACCACTGTTAAATTCATACATGCAGGATACCTTCTACTCCTTTAAAATTAAGACAAAATAAATGGTTATTGGCCCAGAAATTAATTTCAATAAAAGTATTTCTCCTACAAGAGGACCAGGCTCCATCAAAAAAGGATTAAACAAGAGTGTGTGTTGCTGAAGAGAGACTAACTGTAAATGTAAAAAAGTATAAACACCACAAACCCAGGAAATAATGCTAATAACTTCTACAATTAAATAATGAACAGTAAACAGATTCTTGGTTAAAAGCAAATATGAATGACTTTTAAACTAATTATTTGAAAATCGTTTTGATTACTATGCCTTAAAAATCTACTACATATTGAAAACTATTTGCATTTTTTTAACTAAAATGTTTTTGCAGCAAGTGGAATGCTTGCTCTATGGTTATAAAACAATTGGGGAACTGTACTAGTGAGTGATACTGTAAAGGTGACCAGTGGAAAGTCATGATTTTGGAGGTCTTTATTTTGCAGAGTTTATATGGCAATAAAATAAAATTTGCTCATCTAAATGCAGTGGAGACAAATCCCTTGTCTCCTGGCAGATTGAATTGTTTGAATTTTAGGGGAGAACCATGCACTTTTGCACCAGAGCATCTATTTTCTCCTTTCCTGTGGTTCAGCCTTTATAATTACTGTATCAAAAGAATTTCTGGATGATTTCATATATAAATTTTGTTCACAATTTAAAAAAAATACTGTTAAGTTGTGACATCTTGAGAGAGAGTGTGTGTATTACACTGAATTATTTGTAGGATTAAGGTGTTTTAAAGTGTTTAAATATTTTTATTATAGTAATACTGAAATTTGGGTGCCAAATATTTGAAGTGTCTGAAATGAAGGCTTTATGTAATGGAAATCCTTAATTGTCTTGTTTGCATGAACAGGAGTTTTGATTTCCTTTTAGCTAATCTACATAGCTTTAAATACAGTCCACGTAAAAGAAATGTGCCTGTAACACGCAGATTTTTCATGCCACACACGCACACATCTCCCAAAAGGTCGGATGAAGAGCTTCCAATCAAAGTCACTCTGTGTAAATACTTATTAGTTATGGACTTTGCTACAAAGCCTACTGAGGACTATTGTCTTTTCAGCCAGAGACATTTTTGCTTGCTCATCTGCTTTATCGGCCTGCAGTGGTAACCTCATGCCAAAATTGTTATCACAGCATAAATTAATGAATGCAAGTTATTACTCAGACCTCTCAACACTCCATAATTGCAAACATCAGAGACTTTAATTGGAATAACATTTTTAAGGTTAGTAGTTTTCCCAAAACCTTTCATTCATGACAAAGCAACTCAGAATTTTCTGAAAATAACTAGACCAAATGGCAGGCTTAACTTGTGCAGCTGCTACATGTTCAGCGGAATTAACTCAGACTGGATCCCTCTTTCAATAAAGTAAGAATCAGTGACATGGTACATGTGCTGCTGTGCATTACCAATTATTTACATCTCTTTCCTGTTTATGATCCCTTTGTGTTCTTCTTTGACATGTACCAGTTCTGTGGTACAAGAGAGCCTTACGCAAGGTCTTTTGAAATAATTGGAATGAAACCCTTTGACAGCAGAGGGCTTAGGCTCAGGCCTGTGAAGGAGACAGGACATTAGGAGACATGTTGGCAGTAAGAGTAGGAAAAATAAAAGCAGAGGAAAAAAGCCCGCATTATATTATGAAAGCAAGAGACTTGTCTAGGTTTAGTGCATGCTGACCAAAGCTGCGTTGGTTTTTTTTTTCAATAAGATGAAAAATGTTTGGTTTGTATTAGGAAAAGAATAGTTACCCTCAGGCATCAAGGTAAGGTCATTGTGTGTAACCACATTCGTGATTCATCCAGATTTTTCCCAGTTGTCAAAAATACATGGTTACATATTGGTATCTTAAACACCATCTTAGCAAGTTTGCCTATCTGTGCACAGGGAGAAAATATGTGTATCTGTAGATAGTTGTAGATCAGTAATATATTTTATGTACCTATACTGACTTGACTTGACTTGTGATGGAAAGATCTTTCATTTTCTAGATGAAACATCAGTAGAAAAGATAAATTAAGCTTACATAAGATTTCTCATGATTATTGGGCCATCCTTGACCCAGCCACCTCTTCCCAGGTGCCCGGCTGCAAAGGAAGCTAATTTGGAGCAGGGATCCATACCATACCCTGCATCCCACAACGTCCTCCTAGGTCCAGAACCACACCAGTCCTGCTGCCGAGCATCCCTCCAAGATAGCAGAGGAAAGAGCTGAATTTGTCCCATAGTGAAGTTCTACTGTCAACAGATGCTTCAACTCTATAGCCCTGGCAATGATGTTAGCACATGTTTAACTCAATGTGCAAATAATGCCACTGAAATCAATGGATCTGTTTGCATGCCCTAGCTGTTCAAGTACATGTGTGAATCTTTACAGTATTCGGAGAACCCTAGTGATTATTTTTGAATATCAAGCTAGTTCCCCTTCTCACTGATGGATACACATTCTTTAAATACTACACTTTAAATGCATCTAGAAAAATCATTAACAGTCACTTTGCTCTCAGGAAAAGAACAGAGGGAAGACAGGTTGTTGTTCGAATCCAGACCATTAGATTTGAAAGAATTCTGCCTAACTATACATGAGAGGAATGGAGAGAGGGGAATGTGTAGTAAGTAGGATTTACAGCGCCAACTTTCAAAATAACCCACGGTTCCAAAACATCCCTTGCTTCTTGTGGAATGAAGTTTACAGGGATGTCAGAATAGTGAGCCCATTATATTTCAAAATAACCGGCTTGCTGTTAAGACGTGGGATAGCTATTTCGGGATTCCTCCAGTATCCCAAAATAGCACTGCAGTATAGATGTAGCCATAGTGTCCTTATACAAGTAGTAACATTAGAGGCATTTGGTGCGCTAGAAATAGCATAACTGAGGCCCAGTTCACATGGAACATGGTTTGCTAGTATAGTTAAATTAGTATAGCCATACCAACAAACCAATTAGGTGCAATTTCTACTGTCAAAATTATGCTTTTGAATGTATAAGTAATTTCAGTTCCCCAAATCAAAATAAGTAGCAACCAAAGTACATTTTGGCAGTGTGCCCATATTAGCTTCTATGTACAAAATAAAAAATGTAGACCATTAACCAACATTATAATACTGGCAAAAGTTCCCGGTGTGGACCTGGCCTGAGATCAGTGTAAGGTTGCTGTGCAGTCAGTGACTATATGATATCCCTGTTTTGTGTGTGCCTGAGATAATGCTTGTATCATATGTATTATTAAACATTCTTGATCATCTTCTTACCATGACCAAGCATGACTATTGCACACACAGCACAGCTCTGTCTACACATGCAAAAAAGGTTAAAATCCTGGCTCCATTGAAGAAAATGGTAAAAGATCCGTTGACTTCAATGGGGTATTATGTTTCCTGACAGGAGGAGATTCTGGTTGGAGTTCTGTCAAGCTGAACTGCTTCTTCTGAGTTTGTTGCTGTGTTTTTTATGGCTCATTCATATTGATCTTTATGTGCAGTGTGGACATGAGAGTAAGTAATACTCAAGGTACAATGAGAGGAAGAAGATAGCTTTTCTGTGGCTGCTGAAGCTGCTGTGTGTATGAACGATGCATGTCCTTTTGATCCTGCTGTTGGCAGTGTTTAGTGCTGAGTGTTGTTGGTTATTGTCCTGCCTGTCTGGCTTAAATTCCATTGCTTGTGTCCTACTATGGCCCTTTTGCTCTATTCTAGGCCTGCCAAGAGAGGGGGCAAAGGGAACAGTTTAAATCACCCTTCAAATCACCATGCGGCATGCTCCAGGCAGCTCAGAAGGCAGGTGTGTAGAGTAAATGGCCTTAGCCCAAGCCCCAGCCCTTCTGAGGGTGTGTCTAGACTACAGGGGTTTTTTGAAAAAAAGTGGCCTTTTTTCGACAAAACTTCCCCTGCGTCTAGACTGCTGTCGCGTTCTTTCAAAAGTAAATCGAAAGAACGCGGCAGTTTTTTCGACTGCAGAAAACCTCATTTTACGAGGAATAACACCTTTTTTGAAAGTGCTCTTTCGAAAAAAGGCGCTATGTGATGCAAACTGCGCGTTTTCAAAAGAGAGCATCCAGACTGCCTGGGTGATCTCTTTCGAAAAAGCAGCTTGCTTTTTTGAAAATACTGGTTGTAGTCTAGACACTCTTTTTTGAAAGTATCTTTTGAAAAAGACTCTTTCGAAAGAGGCTTGCAGTCTAGGCGTAGCCTGAGTGCAGAGCCGCCATCTCCCACGTTGCCCAGGGGTCCAGCAATCCTGTTGGCCCCTCGATTTATTCAAATCTGACAAAAAAGCCAAGGCTCAATTCATTGTGTGCCTCTCTTTTTTTTTAACTTCACAAATTGGGTGCTCCTACCTATTGAGTTCCACAATGTGTTTCAAAAAAGGCTTCAAAATATCTATTTGATACAATATTTTGTTTCTTTTACACAATGTGTGATTGCTTGTGGAACACACTGCCACAAGTTGTCAGTAAAACCAAGTGAGTAGCAGATTCAGAAACAGATCTGGTAGAAAAAAATAGAGGTTATAAATCTTGTGCATACAAGTCAAGCACTGACTGCCTAAAGTCACTGAGCTCATCTGAAGAAGTGGGTTTTGCCCACGAAAGCTCTTGATTCTATATATTTTGGTTCATTTTTAGCGTGCCACAAGAGTATGCATTGTTTTCAAGGAACTGTCATGTGTTTGCACGCCTATTGGGTTAGCTTTGAGGAAGGAAGTTTAGGGAAAAGGAGGTCAGTAATATTGAGAAAATACATTTTGTTTTCTGTACCTCTTTGCTTATCAGCAGAAGGCACAAAAACATCAAAGGTGTTTGCTGCTGCATTGTTTCTGCTTGGAATTTCACAAGCACAACGTGTCAAGCTTTTTCATGCATATTTGCACATTTGAAAGCAAAAAAGCAACATTATGCTGAAATTTCACAGGAAAGCAACATTTTAGGGTGTTAAAATGCTAGAAATGACATGGTGAATATTTTCACAGAACTCTGTCACCACTCTGACTTGATCTAACTTTTTTTTCTCCCCCAGTAAACAAATGGGTCAAACCAGCTTTTCCCATCTGAAATTATATTCTCACCTTTGTTTTGCATGTAACAATAGGCAGAATATTTTCTAAGCAATCTGTGAACTTCCCATAAACCATAATTATGTTTTTCATAGACTGCATATCAATCTAAACCCTACTGACTATTAAATCCAAAACCTTAGCTAAGCTAATTTACATCAATTAAGGATCTAGTCCACAGGAAAGTGACTACATATGTTTAAATACTATTTGATTAAAAAGAAGTGAGTAGGGATAATTATGTAATAGGTTTTGCTATTACAGTTATGAAACCTATCTGTATTTAGTCATGCACGTACAGAAAATAATCTATTCTACATATGTAGATCATGACCACCGTTGGCAGTGGAAGGGTTAGCGATTATGTTATTTGAATTCCATGCACGCAGTGCTATTTTTAACATTAATGAATGCCAGCCTTCCTTAATATTTTATATTCCTTTATGAGCTTTGTTAATATATTGAAGGAGAGAATAGCACATAACCCATGGTATACTGTCAATAAAATTTAAGGGAAATATTTAAGCAAATTCACTGAGCCAGCAAACTAATTGTGGTATTTTATCTAAATTGAGTAAATGGAATGTATTTGCTTCCTATGATGATTTTTTTCCATTATTGCAACCCATTATTGCTACACTGCTGCTTTTTTTTATTCTTTTGTCGGAAGAGGCTTTTCTGACATTTGGCCCATCTAGACTCGGCCAAATGTCGGAAAAAAAACCTCTTTTGGAAGCCTCCTTATACGAGGGCTTCAGAAAGAGCATGTTTGCTCTTCCGCAAAAAAAGCGGAAGAGCAAATGCGTTCCCTGGACATGGAACAGTTCTTCCAGTATTCCGGAAAACTGTGTAGTGTAGCTGTACCCTATGTGTATGTATATATATAAGTACTCAAATGATACCATTCTGTTGCTGAGTTTCTAATGATGCAACATTAATATTGGAAGCAATAATGATAAGGAGTCCTGTGGCATCTTAGAGACCAACAGCACAAGTTTTTGTGGGTAAAAACCCATTTCTTCAGATGAGGAGTGGAGTGAAGTGAGGCGTGTGTGTGTGTGTGTGTGTGTGTGTGTGTGTGTGTGTGTGTGTACGTACACACACACACACAACAAAAGAAAGAGGGTACTTGAGGGTACTTCTGTAAATGAAGCTAATCAAGTCAGGGCAGAAGTGGCTCGTTCACAGCAATTGATGTGGAAATGTGGCTATCAAGAGAGGGGAAATTGCCTATGTAATGTATTAACCAGTTAAGATCCGCATTGAGTACTAAGTTGATAGTACTGAGTTTGCAAATGAATTACAGTTCAGTTGCCTCCATTTGTAATTGGGTTTTGACATTCTTTTGCAGAAGGATGGCTACTTTTAAATCCATTATTAAATGTTCAGAGAGACTAAAGTGTTCCCCTATAGATTTATGTGTATTATTATTCCTGATGTCCAATGTGTGTTCATTTATCCTTTGGTGCAGAGTCTGTCTGGTTTGGCCAATATACATAACAGAGCGGACTGCTGCCACTTGATGGCATATATCACATTAGTGGATCTGCAAGCGGATGTCCCCCGATGGTGTGGCTTATGTGGTTAGGTCCTGTGATATTAGGTAGATATGTAGCTATGTGGACAGAATTGGCATTGGGGTTTGTTGCAGAGATAGGTTCCTGGGTAAGTGTTTTTGTGAGTATTGTGTGGTGAGTATTTGCTTCAGGTTGGGGGGCTGTCTCTAGGCGAGGACTGGCCAGTCTCCCAAGGTCAATGCGAGGGAGGGGTCACTTTCCAGGATAAGTTGTAGATTGTCAATGATGCATCTGAGGGGTTTTAGCTCTGGGCTGTAGGTGATAACCAGTGGTGTTCTGTTATTTTCCATTTTGGTCCTATCCTGAAGTCAGTGATTTCTGGGTACTTGTCTGAGTCTGTCAGTCTGTTTATTCACTTACCCTGGAAGCTGCTATGTTAACATTGACTTAAATCAACAGATACAAATAGTCCTATTGCTAAAATAAAACAGTGTTGTCAACACGTTGCCATTGTTTAAATTATATAAAATAAGGTTAAGTAAATGGCATAATAATAGAACTTGTTAACTGTAACTCTTCCTGGCATTTGTTTTTTGCTGATAATGAAATAAACAGCAGATGAACAGTTGAGAATCAGGTGTGAAACCATTACAAAGTTGCCAGTAAAAGTCATCAAAATAAGCAGCATGATTTAAGACTGGCAAGTAGATCATTGCCTTTCTGAAAGACACAGTGATGAGAAATCAGCCATTAGGGAAAGCAAATCAGCTGGTAAATCTGGATTCTTGCTTTGAGTTGTAGGGACTGACATGGAAAGAAGCACTCAAAGCTGAAAAGAAAGGAAAGAACAGAATCAGAATCCAGGCTCAGAGAAGGAACTTAATTGATACCCATGAAAAGCTGAACAGTGTTAAATTTAGGGGAGAGTTCAACATTTTGTTGTGATAGATAGGAAAAATCCCATATGGTGGGATACAATCTAATTAGGATGAAACATCTTTCCCCCACCCCCAGCCATCACCTCAGCTGTCAGCTTTGTTCTGAAAAATGACTTCCACCCAAGCCTGGTGAGTTTTAAAGTGCTTGCTAGCAGGGTAATCACAGCAGGAGGTTAAAGGGGCTATTACACTGACAGCTGCTGGAGGTTTTATGAGCCTATAGAATGTCAATTGTTTGATTTTTACATTTAAATAAAAATGAAATGACAAACACAAATAATAAATTGTATCATATTAAAAATAGGATTCTCTATTTCTTAGATATTTATAGTCATCAATGCCCTAATTAAGGAAGGCATTCCCTATTCAGGAAAGTGATTAAGCACATGGTCAAGTCCTAGTGAAATCAGATTAAATTTAAGCATATGCTTAAGAGCTTTCCTGAATGCTGGCCTAAATCACTAAGATGCTGATACAGCAATCAAGAAGAATTTTTATAAACTTATAAAAGTCTAACTCCCCTAATGGATTATTTATGGAGTTTTCTAAGAATATCATTGATTTAGGAGCTCGTAACTAGAAATAGGCTCTTCAGTTGAGATGGTAAAATCTAGAGTCTTCACTCCAACACAGCTGCACTAGTTGGAGGGCATGGAGGGTGGTACACGGACAAAGTTAGAGGTAAAGTTTTTTGGGTTTGCTCCCTTGTCTGGTCCCCAATTGTCATCCAAAATCTGGGTGAAAAGTTAAAATGCTAATATCACAGAAATGTGCCAAAAAAAAAAAAAGGGCAAGTGTTTCTTTCAACATGTAACCAACATGAAGTATTTTGATGATTTCAGTTGGTTGAGTCAACATGAAATGTGTCATATTGAGTCAATTCAGTATCACACAGGATTTCCCAAGAGTGCTGCATTCTTTACTGGATTCTAGAACTGCTTCTCACATCATGAACCCAGTGTCAGGTAGTTCTCATGATGGAACCCAGAGCTTGTTCAAAGGGGAATTCACATTGCATTATGGGGGAATGTAATTGGGAGTTTTAAAATTCAGCCCAAACTACAGCTCTCATGAGACAATTTGGCCAGACAGGGAGATTAAGGTTAATATCAAACTGACTGAAATTAAAATATTTTAGATCAATTACAAAATTAAATATTCCTATTGGGTCAAGCTGACTCAAAACAAAATATTTGAATTTGATTTTTTCCAATGGAAAATTGTAGCATTTTGGAAAAACTGTTGTTTTCCTACAGGTAATTTTGATTTAGCAGAAGCTTCATTTTCCATTGAAAAATTATTTGGTAATTTTCCTTCAAATCATTTTGATAAGTTAATAGTTTTTAAGTTAAAAAATGTTTGTTTAATCTCATCTGCAGGCCATAGAATTTCACCCAGTAACTCAAACATCAAGCTTCAATATCTTGTGACTTATCATAGCTTGTGGATTTTAGGGTAAGGGGAATGTTGGTTTAAAGCAGTGGTGGACAAATACCAGCCTAAGGGCTGGTTCTGATTCCCCAAGAAAGGTTAGCTTCTGGTGGGTTGCCACTGCTATATTTACCTGTGCCTCTGCAGATAAATATAAATGGCAGCTCTTGTTGGCCAGGACACTGCTTCCCTCAGCCCCCATTGGTGATGGAATGGTGATCTGCAGCCAATGGGAGCTACAATCACCCATATCTGTCTGTGTAGGCTAACCCTAGCAAACCACTGCCAATTTTATTGCTTACCCCAGTTTAAGGACACCATGCGATAACTGTTCTTTCTTTGATTTTTTTCCCCTGACACAATAGAATTCTTAGCTTTCTCTTCTACTAAACCCTGAAATACCTTCATTTTGGGTGGTACATCTGATTTATTTAATGGGAGAAGGAACAGTTTTCCATTGCAATAGTTTCAATTTCAGCTTGTTAGAGAGGACTCCTCTCTCTTTATGGCTGCTGCACCCCATTTCTGTTTGGCTGAATCAACTTTGGTTCCCCATTTTATAGAAATAAGCAATTCACATTGTGGTCAAGGGTGCTCTTTGTAATTTCCAGATATGACTGCAAATGCTCAGAAGCATAATAAATAAAATCATACAATTGTTAGAGCCACTTAACAGAGCTGTTCTTAGGAGTGCTCATATTCCCATTGTTTTATCCATAGAGGCCTTGGTTCCGTGATGAACTCGAGTATGTGATTAAGTCCCTCTCTACTCAGTATTTTAGTGAAGTACAGTACGGAATTGGGGACATACTAGGCAAGGCTGAATGTTTTTGTTTGTAAAGCAGCAGTGAAAATCATAGTTGTGCTGAGGCTGAGGAGAGAGAATAGAGGTTTGGAATAGAAATTGTTGGTACAATCATTTCCTATCTAATGTTAGTTCTTTTCTGTAGCCAGGACAATTCTAGCATTTACTTCAATTAACAAAATATGTAAAAGCACCCAGTTTAGGGCTTTTGCCCAGTTATAACTTAAAAATGTGGAAGTGACTGCTGGTCGGATCCTATACAGGAAGACATCTCTTCAAATCATACAGCAGTGGGGCTTAATGCTTTCATACTACTTTCAAGTAGAAATCATGTTCTGATAACTAGAAATATTTTCAGAGTTTAATCTTAAACCGGGAGAAGCTCCATTTAAAATCATTTTAAGTTTCCATATTTTCTTGCTCAAACTGACCAACTTTTACTTGAATTTACACAATCAAGTTACTGTTAGATAATACATGATGTTATATGTAGTTTACTGAGACACATGAAGCAAAGGCTTTTTGCTCTCTTTCAGGGCTGCTTTTTCTTGCTCATGCAGAAGAACTGTCAAAGGAACTACCTTAGCATAATACACAGCTGATTTACAGCCAGCTTTGCAACTTCCTCTGAGATATGTTTTGGGTTCCCTGGGCGGATCCTATCCCTATGGAATAGGATCTTAATATTTTAGAAAGTTACAGGAGAATACAATAATTATACTTGTGGAAATAATGCATGTGAGCAAATGGGATGTATGAAAGAATGCATTTGAGCATGGAAATGTGGAGTGTTGCTTCCTTACTTCCTCCCACCCAGAGGTATCCATTCATGTACTTTATGTGGTACAGAAGTTTGTGAGGACCGCAATTATTAGTGGTGACATCATACATGAGCAAGGACTGTTCCTTCATTTGTGACTTGCTACAGTGGTGATGATTTTTGCATGATTTTTCTACACCCTCGGCCTTTGCCTCCAAGCATATTGATTGGCTTGTTACCCAGAAACATTTCTATGAATGTCCTACTTTCCTCTGAGCTCCTGTCTGTCAGCAAATGAGACTGAAAATATATATAGCATTAAACACACAGTGGTATGAGATGTACCATCATTATTTCCCTATTTGTAGAAGAAGAAATAATGGCAGCATCTTACGTGCCACAGATAGAAAAGGTTAATTTGTAAGAGACAATCACTGCACACTCTTCTCCTTGTCCTGTTCTGTCACACACATTCTTATTCTTTCTGTGTGTGTGTGTGTGTGTGTGTGTGTGTGTGTGTGTGTGTGGCTTTCCAGCCATTGTAGTGATGTAGTGCAGTGAGTTATGCTGTTTTTTTAGTATTTAGTAAAGTGAAGTGACGTGTTGAAGATGAAACTATAATGCCACCTCAGTTATTCTTGTAGTTCTATGGTTCTACACGGTTTGGCAGGCAGAGACTGGTTTTAAAAAGGTACAATTTGCTTTGTGCCACAAAAAGTGGAAACTTTTCTCTGTCACATAAAAAATGTGGGATGGAAATTACTACCTATTCATAAAATAATTCAAGAATTGTGTGGTATAAAACGATTGTGTCTATAATTCCCCACTTCTTTAGGTTAATGGGGGAGGTGTACAATTCCCAATGAGTGACACCTGATTCATCACAATATATAACTGTAAATTAAACTGATAAAGTATTGTCATCCATAAGTTTTTGTAACCTTTTATGTTGAATTGTTTCCAAGTACTATTTATTTTTAAAAGACAAGGGTATAATAAAACCCAACTTAGTTTTCAGATTTGAGCCTCTTGGTGGGTTATAGAAAGCTTATTTAGTAGATGACATTTTGAATGATATAAGCAAACTTTATTAAAAAGAAAAAAGGATTAATTGAGCACACAGGCTTGCAATTACCACTTTCACAATACTACAATTATATTTACATTTAAAGATGAAATAATGCATCAATGGGTGATCAGTTCACTGTTAAGAGTGAAGTACATCCTTATGACCCTAGGTCCTAGCAGTACCCTTTGAATATGAATTGGAGTTCTCCTGCAATTTAACAAAATGTTTCCATTTATAATCCATTATAATAATTAATTAATAATTAAATCACCCTTTAGCATAAGCATATTTCCAGCACCTTCTTATTGGCTCTTTTTGCATTATTTAAATAACCATCTGTGCCCATGTCCTTCCCATATCTATCAATATAGATAACATTTTATTAGAACATTCCAAAAATATTACACAACTTACTTAAGCCATCCAAAACATAACTGTAACATAACTCTGGGTCATGTTCTTACTAACCGTTATTTTCCCATGACACTCTGTCTTCAATTTATCTTTGACTTTTCTCACTCTGTCAACTTCAGTTTCCCATATATGTTTACATTTAGGCTAACTTTTAAGTCCCAAACTAAACCTCTATTTATTTCTCAGCCCAAGCCATCTTACAGGCAATATTTAGTCTTCTAGTAGAAAGATGCAAGTTTGTCCCATCACATTTCAAAAAGTTGGCCTTTCAAATGAATCAGTCTTTATTTCTCACTATTAACAATAAGTTACTTTTCACAAACCATAGTGCATTTCTTTTTAAAGTCCTTTCTACATCCCACTGGGCCATTCACTACATCTAGCTCAGGTCCCTGTGGCATTACTTTACTGTTTTCCTGAACTCCAGCACAGTATCTATTCATGCTACTCTGGAAACCTTTGCTGCATACTCTAGACCATTTTCTGGGATTTTAGAAGGAATCTAGATTTCTATCTAATTTATTTAGATGTATTTACAGTATTTCCCTTCCATCCCTAACTAACATCTCATTATTTAAGCTGTTGTATACAGAATTCTGTGGGCATTAAATAAAATGGCACTATACCAGATGCTGACAGCTATGTATGTGTATGCAGCATTCATAATGATATATGCCCAATTCCTGCCTAGGCTAATCCTCAATTATTCTAATAAGGAAGATTTGCAATTCCCAATGCACTAATCATTGAGAAGCTTGCTATTGTCGCCATCTTTGGATTGCTTCTTTTTGGCTCTGTGCTCTTTGTATATCCCAAACACTTCCATAGTTTTCACATGGGACTGTGGTTTTTCGTGTACCATGTGCTCTAAGGGCTTGTTCCAGTATAGTTAAAGCTGTCACACTAGGAGAGGTGATACAGTTATTCTTGACTTCAGCTTATTCTTTTACAGGAAGTGAAATGAACTACCCCAATTTAAGAGAGCTTTATAAACACCCATAATTGAAAGAGTGGGAGACCAAGAATTAGCTCTTTTATTGGAAAAGAATAATCTGGTGGTCTCAAAGCACTTTATCAAAAAACAATACAAACACCTTCAATTTCAGTGCTGCTGGGATTCCCAGGCACAGTGCCTCAACACAGTAAGCACCTGCCTCCAACATCCTTCCTCCAAACCTTCAAAGGAGTCTTCGCTGTCATTGTGGAGCTTTATCAGATGAGGGTTTCAAATCTCTATGTTCTGGAGCTCCCCTGCATTTGAACTGTCCCGGGATGTCCTGCACATTTCTCGTCTCAGAAAAAAACCCTAAGAGTATTGAAGACTGATTTGAAGAATACACTGAGCCTAGACGAGGCAGTCAGTCCTGCTGAAACTCTGTATTGGATTTTGTAGGATATCCTCAAAATTGAGAGGCCTCTAATTAGGAGAGTATTAATGCTATTGGGATGCCATGATAGGCAGAGCTGTGTATACCTGAAGATGAACTTCCTGTTGTTCTCCCAGGTCCACAGAAAGAAAACTCCAGGTCTGTATTCTGTCAGCATGGCCCTCTTCAAAGTACAGATGCTATTCTTATCTGTCTCTGGAAGTTGTGATTTCATTCCATTCAGGAGCTCAGACCAAAATATAACCACTCTTGTGGTTCAGAAAAGAAGATACTTAAAGTAACATGAAACAGCATTTGGATTTTCTTTCGATCCACATTTGGGCCTTTTTATTTCCGAAGCCAGACAAATGTCCCTAGGGTAATATCTCTGCAGATATTAATGAAGCTCCCTTTCTATTGTGCACTTTTCATCCTCTCTGAAATAAAACAGATATTCATAAACTCTAAGTGATAAATTATTAAGTAAAGGCCTCCATGTACTTATTTGACATTTATGTAATTTTGTTAAATAGAGACAGAAATAATATGAAAGGTAAAAAAGAGTAAATGCCACTTACATCTTAAAAGATGAGTCAAGTTAGCTATGTGTAGTCCAGGGGAAAGAATGCCTACGATATCTATTAATATATCTAAAAGAGTGTACAAAACCTCTATTTTTCTGTGATGTGCTCTGGTATTCTATCTAAGTCTTTGTAACTCATCCGTCACAGTGATATCTAAGCACTATGATTGTCTGCCGTTGGAAATTCCCATTTTGCTTTGCTTTTGTTTAGTTTTCCTTCAAAGCTGAGCTATCTTTTTACTACTAAACACTGAGTTTGAACTATGTGTGTACTTGAGTGTTAGTACACAGGTAATAATGGAGCATCAGACTCCACCAGACACATATCACTGTT
Organism: Pelochelys cantorii; assembly: GCA_032595735.1. Taxonomy (NCBI): domain Eukaryota; kingdom Metazoa; phylum Chordata; order Testudines; family Trionychidae; genus Pelochelys; species Pelochelys cantorii. The sequence goes on along the minus strand of CM064332.1, from coordinate 52,113,302 downwards.
GGTTTCATGTTTTGCTCGTATTTGCAGGTGGTTTAAGGTTTATTCTATTCTCTAAGCTGAAGACTATTCTTGCCATATTAAAACCATTTCCAAATTGGAAAATAAACCTCCTTGATTTTGTGCTGAGCCAGAACCTAAACTTTAGGATTGTGGATGTTGTGGAGTTTTCCTCATTACTCAACCCCTCAATTTGAAAGGATTCAGATCTACTGATAGGGTTATCAAAAGTCAGTGAGACTAAGGTGCTTAACTTGCTTAAAAAGTTTTGAAAATCCCATCCAGACATATTAGTTTTACTCCCATCTTTACTAATACAGTGAGCTCCGATGAAGACTTCAAGAAACTTTACTTATTTATTTCACGTGGTTGCATGAAAATGGAGGAGGGAAGGAGAAGATGTTTATGGGGGAAAACGGGATTTTCAAGCCTGAGTGCATCATAGTGTAGTAAAAACTAAGTGTGCTTCTTCTCCATTGCTTAAGCTCAAAACAGCACGTATCATTTAGATAACTGCGCATGTCTTAGAAGCTGCTAAATTTTCTGCTAGGGAACTAAGCAAACTTGCAGTAACAGTAACCAATCACATTGTGACATGCTGACCAGAAGGAATGTGGAATCCATAAAAGTTTCAGCCCAGCCGTCGTTCAAGGTCAACTCTACTTTGAGCAACAGAGCTCCTTTGTCGAGCTTGTTTGCAAACAATAAAATGGTGTTGGACCCAGCCTGAAAGTGTGACTCTCTTCTTGGGGCAAATTGGACTAGCCTCCAGGGGACGAAACTAGCAATTTATGCAACAAATTTGGCGAGCCACCAGGAGATACCCCTTGGACTACTCCGGATTCGGACGACAAGACCGTCGTAGGTGACCGTGAAGTGCGCACCGGACCATGTTTGAGTCCGTCACGACACCGAAAGCGTGAGTCGGGACATCCGGAAAGTTAAATGAATCTCCACTGTAAGAGTCAACCAGGCTATGAGGTCCGAAGGAACGGCACCAGGGTGTTGACGGAGTAAGTATACATATTCCCTGTGTCTTTTGTGGTTGTTGGTCCTTCGGGGACTCTTGCGTTCAGCACATAGGTCTGAACATTGCACTCAGTACTTGGGGCTGAGAAGTTGACACAATGGGTTCGGGTTGCTCCCGGGTAGAAAACTCCGCAACCCCATTGGGATGCATGCTGCGCAATTTCAGTAAATTTAAGGGTGATTTTGGAATTAAGATGACAAAGGATGATTTAATTAAGTTCTGTCAGTTAGAGTGGCCAACCTTTGGGATAGGCTGGCCAGATATAGGATCTTTTGATGTAAATCTAGTTACCTCTGTGCATGGTGTTGTTACTCGAGATGGGCACTGGGATCAGTTCCCATATATTGATTGTTGGTTGAATCACACACAGAGGCGACCTGCGTGGCTGCTGAAGTGTAGCATGGGAGCTTGTAAAGTTATGGTAGCAAAAGCTAAGGCCTCGGGAGGCAAGGGTGGTGCATGCCCCAGAGTTTTAAATGATTCTGGTAGTGAAGTTAATCTGACTCAAGGCAGGCGTAGAGAAACTCCCGGGGTGTAGCAACATGAGGAGGGGGAGAGAAAAAGCTCAGCAGAAGCTCAGGCACTAACTCAAACTCCACTGCCATCTCCAAAGCACACTCCTCCCCCTTATAACTCGCCCGATGAGGGGAAGACACCCTCCGCTCCTCTTGAATCCCCCCATCTGAAAGTTCTGGAGGATAGGGGGTTTATGCCCCAGCTCAAGCCATACAGCATGGAAGACCTCTATGATCTGCGTCCCCGTCCCAAGATCAAGCCCCGATATGTATTTCCTATGAGGGAGGTGGCAACAGGGGATGGGGATACAGCTTTTGTCTATGTCCCCTTTAGTACTTCTGACCTGTTCAATTGGAAGAATCAGAACCCCTCTTTCAGAGAGGATCCCCTAAAGATGAAAACCCCTCTCCCTTTCTGGGGCGCTTGTTTGAAGCTTTTCGAAGGTTTAGTGACTTGGATACGGAGGCCCCTGAGAACCAACGGATGGTGAATTTGATGTTTATAGGACAGGCTGCCCCTGATATCCGCAAAAAGTTGCAAAAGACTGAAGGTGGGCCAGGAAAGCCCATTTCTGAATTGGTGGAAATAGCTTACAAGGTGTATGGGAACAGAGAGCAGGTTGCAGAGAAAAAGGAAGAGAAAAGGGGACAGAAGCAGATGGCAATGCTGGCTGCTGCCATAACTGGCAATCCAGACCCGAAGGCTGGCGGGCAAGGAGGCAGGGGAAAGTACCCCAAGAAAGGAAAAGGACGTGTAGGCACGGATGAATGTGCATATTGCTGAGAAAAAGGGCACTGGAAGAGGGATTGCCCTCAGTTGAAGGATAAGAAAAAGGAGAGTCAGCCAGAGGGCCAGCAGATGCGGGCAGAATCCTCTGGAGAGGACTCTAGCTGAAGGGGACCGGGATCTAAGGCCACCACCCTACGAGCTAAGGCTCGAGAGGATCCCATGGTGAAAATAAGGGTTGGTGGCAGAGACTATGAGGCTCTGGTGGATACTGGGGCCACGTTTTCTATGATTCCCGTGAAACCCCCCTCAGCTAAGGAAAGTGAAAAGCATGTGGTAGTGGAAGGGATTGAAGGGAGACGAACGAGGCTACCTGTATGTAAACCCCTCCTCACGAAGATTGGAAATAATACGCTGGAACATGCCTTTGTTGTTTCATCTGCGTGCTCTGCTGGGGCGAGATATGCTAACTAAGCTGCAGGCTGAAATTTTCTTCCGAGGAAATCAATTATAATGCAGCGACCAGTGAAACAGGGCTCAAATTGCCAGATGGCTCTCCGGGCAATTGAGACGGTGTTAGAGGCAAAAGGGACTGAGATCTTAGATGGTGTCAATCCATGTGTATGGGCAGATGGGACCCCTGCCCGGGCGAAGTCCGTGACTCCAGTAAAAATTCCTCTCAAGGAAGGAGAAGGCCCTGTGTGTGTGAAGCAATATCCCCTGAAGAAAGCCACCCGAATAGGGTTGAAGCCATTAATTGAAAAGTTCAAAGGATATGGCTGGTTGGTAGAGGGCTCTTCCCCCTTTAACACCCTGGTTTTGGGGGTGCTCAAAGCAGATGGCACCTCATATAGATTAGTACAGGACCTGAGGGCTGTAAATAAGAAGGTTCTTGTGGATCACCCTATGGTCCCAAATCCACACACCATTTTAACACAAGTTCCAGCAGATGCAAAGGTGTTTTCAGTGTTGGATTTAAAAGATGCGTTCTTCTCTATCCCTTTGCATAAAGACAGTTGGAAACTATTTGCCTTTGAGTGGGAGGACCCAGATACCCATTACAAAACTCAGCTGTTGTGGACTGTGTTGCCCCAGGGTTTTGTATCAGCTCCCCATATCTTTGGGACCGCATTGCAGAAAGATTTGGAAAACTGGAAGTGGCAGCACCCTGAGGTAGCTCTGCTCCAGGATGTTGATGATTTGTTGATTGCAAGTCCTGATATGCAAAAGGGGAAAAGGGCAATGGAGTCCCTGTTGAATGCTCTGGGAAAAAAGGGATATAAAGTTTCACAAGGGAAGGCCCAAATATGTCAATCAAAGGTCACCTTCTTGGGCTATGAGATTGAAAAGGGAGTGCGGGCTTTGAGCAAGGATGGAATCCAAGCAATACAGGACATGCCTGCCCCAACCACTCCGAAAGAACTACGGGCTTTCCTAGGTTTAACTGGATTCTGTAGGATGTGGATTCCAGACTATGGGGGCAAGGCCAAACCCCTATATGAGTCCTTCACTAAAGAGGGTCTCGCAAACTGGAAATAGACAAAAGAGAATCAGCATACCTTTGAATTGTTAAAGACTGCTTTAATGCAGCCCCCAGCCCTAATGATCCCCAATGAGCGCAAGCCCTATAGACTCTATGTACACGAAAATAAGGGCATCGCCTCAGGGGCCCTGACCCAACCAGTGGGCCCAGCTTGGAAGCCTGTGGGCTATTATTCAAAGGTGCTGGACCCTGTAGCAAAAGGGTGGCCTGCGTGTTTGAGAGCTGTTGCAGCAACAGCTACCATTGTGGAGGAAGCTCAAAAGATTGTAATGGGAACCGACATGGAAATACACACTCCACATGGAGTACCTCAAATTCTTGGAGGGGAAGGGGGAAAGTTTTTGAACCCCTCCAGGCAGTCCAGATATGAGATTTTCTTGTTGTCCAACCCTGGACACACTTTTAAACACACCACTGCCTTAAACCCAGCCACCTTGCTGCCAGAACCGGGGCTACCATGCCATGATTGCTTGGAAGTGTTAACTCAAACAGTGCTGATTCAGCCAGATCTGAAGGATGATCCTCTTGAAAACCCAGAGGAGGAGTTTTTTGTGGACGGCTCAAGCAGTGTAGTAAAAGGCACTAGGCACACAGGCTGTGCTGTAGTGACCTTGACAGAAACAGTGTGGAAAGAAAAGCTGCCTGCAAGCTGGTCGGCACAAGCAGCAGAGCTGATTGCCCTAACTAGAGCCTTAGAGATAGGAGCAGACAAGAGAGTAAACATCTTCACTGATTCCTGTCATGCCTTTGCCACTGTGCACGCTCATGGACTATGGTGGAAGGAGCATGGATTCATTACAGCCTCAGGGCAAAGAATAGCCAATGGACCACAGATTTTGATGTTGTTAGAAGCCCTTAAGCTGCCTAAAGAAGTAGCTGTGGTTCACGTAAGAGCGCATGGAAGGGCTGCCGATGAATGCCAGAAGAAGGGAAATGCAAGAGCGGATGCAGCTGCCAAAGAAGCGGCGCTAATGGGAGGTGATGTGGGATTCCAGGGCTCTGCACACGAAGTTCCATTCTTCTTAGAGGATTGTATAGTACGTTACTCCCCCATGGACGATGCCGCAGCAAGGGAAAACAATGCAGTAAAGAATGAGAATGGCTGGTGGATAGCGCCGGGAGGAAAAGTTATGGTGCCTCGACCCTTGCTGCTAGAAGTGCTCCTACGTCTCCACGCCTCCACCCACATGGGAGGCACAGCAATGGGAGATTTGCTGGTGCGACAGATGGTGGCACCAGGATTGTACTTGGAAGCACAACGAGTGGCGTCACAGTGCCCAACCTGTCAGAGAGTGAACCCCAAGCCAGCCCGACCACCCGCTCCTATGGGAGGAAGACAATGGGCCTACTACCCTGGCCAAGCATGGCAGATTGATTTTGCTGAACTTCCAAAGTCTGGACGATACTGATACTTGCTGGTGTTAGTGGACCAGCTAACAGGATGGGTGGAAGCATATCCCACCAGGACAGCTACAGCATTGACAGTAGCGCGTGTCCTACTGCAGGACCTGATACCATGATTTTTACTGCCGGAGTCAATTGAGTCAGATCAGGGTAGTCATTTTGTGGGGAAGGTAGTGCAGGAAGTGGCCAAAGCCTTAGACATTAAGTGGAAGCTCCATACTCCATGGAGACCTCAGAGTTCAGGTCAGGTGGAGCGCATGAATAGAACCTTGAAAACAATGCTTACAAAAATCTGTATTGAAACCCATTTAAAATGGCCCCAGGCGCTCCCACTGGCTTTAACTCGCATACCACGTAGGGGGATAAAATTGTCCCCTTTCGAGTTAATGTTCGGAATGCCCCCCAGGGTCTTGCCGGCGGGTGGAGGGAACAAGTTACTGTTGATTTGGGAAAAACTGAACTCAGAGAACATGTTATTGCCTTGCAGTCTGTTTTGTCATCCCTCCACAGGTTTGCTGCGCCGTTCCAGAGCTTGCCGTTAGACGCCCCGATCCATGACTTCCAGCCAGGAGATCAGGTGCTGCTCCAGAAGTGGAAGAAAGATCCGCTAACAGAAAAATGGGAAGGACCTTACCAGGTGCTATTAACAACTCATACAGCGGTTAAGCTAGCAGGCAGCGACAAGTGGACCCATTGTTCCAGAGTAAAGAAATATTTAAAGGGAGCACAGGACAACAACTCCCAGGGTGTGGTCACTCCGGAGGCTGACCACCCCTCGGAACAAGAATCCAGCCAGTGGATTAGCAGTCTAGGAGAAGGACTAAAAACCTTAAAATTGCCGTATTTAACTGTAGGGTAAATTAAGGCAGTCCATGGTATCTTGCTAAGAACTGACAAACTCAAATCAGAAAGTATCAGGCTAAGCCTGGGAGAACGTACAGTTCAACAGTTATTGTGACCCTGGTTCCCCTGGCAACTACATTCCAAAGGGGCCTCTCTTACTCTGATAAGGCCTGGCTGGTATCAGCCAGGCTGCGCGGGTTTCACTGTCTCTTGTGCTTTCAGATTAACGGGCTTGAATCTCAAGGACTGTGCCAGGACAGGGATGAAGTCATCCGTCCCACCTAGACATCACAAGTTTGGCTAACAAGCTTACAGCAACATATTCATTCTGGGGGCTGCCATCCTGCTTATGTTGGCACAGTTAGCTTGTTAGGAATAACTACCTGTATTTGTGATAACGTGTTTAATTGGCAATGGGCGGAGATATTGTGTAACTGTCGTAAGACCATTGACTTATGTGCATATCTCACTTCCTGGCTGCTAAATTTGAAAGGGCTTAAAGGGGCCTTCCTAGTGTTTTGTTTTGCTATGATGACGTTATGCTTATTGCCTTGCCTAGTACCATGTATTATAGCTCTTGTACAGCGAACTGTGCGGTCAGTTGTAAAACGTGAAATGTTTGTACACTACCAGAGACTAGCAATGGCTGAGACAGATTAAGTATAATTCAAAGAAAGCATCTTGAGGAGGGAATTGTAGTAAAAACTAAGTGTGCTTCTTCTCCATTGCTTAAGCTCAAAACAGCACGTATCATTTAGATAACTGCGCATGTCTTAGAAGCTGCTAAATTTTCTGCTAGGGAACTAAGCAAACTTGCAGTAACAGTAACGAATCACATTGCGACACGCTGACCAGAAGGAATGTGGAATCCATAAAAGTTTCAGCCCAGCCGTCGTTCAAGGTCGACTCTGCTTTGAGCAACAGAGCTCCTTTGTCGAACTTGTTTGCAAACAATAAAATGGTGTTGGACCCAGCCTGAAAGTGTGACTCTCTTCTTGGGGCAAATTGGACTAGCCTCCAGGGGACGAAACTAGCAATTTATGCAACAATAGTGTTTGCTAACAGCTATAGTCCAACCACCTAGGCTATTGCCAGACTTAGTTATGTCTGATTTTATATTATCATTATCATAGAGTAGACCCAGGCCTAGGACTCAATCTGATATGCATGTTTAACCTTAGGCATTTATGCAGTAGGAGGCGTGCTAATGGATTAGGGATGAAGCACTTGTATAGTTGTTTCCAGGACTGACACTGGAACGTTAAATAATAATCACAGATAGACTGCAGTATATAGGTATAGGGAAAAATGGCAAGTCACCTGGCCTCTCAGTATGTTCCAGTATGTCCCTGTACTAGGGATGTAATAGTGTAATCAGTTAACCAATTAACTGATAAGCAAAAGCTTATAGTTTAATGCTAGAGACCACACGCATTTCCCCCTTTCCTGCCGCCAGTACGTTTTTTAGCAGGCTGGTCAGTTGTCTGACTCAGTCCTGTCTTGCACTGGGTCCAGGACCTACCCCGCTGCAGCTCTGCATTTAAAGTATAAGAGCCAGGTGGGCAGGCAGCCCAAATAGCACCGGGTCTGCAAGCTCAGACTCCCCCTCACAGGGGCTGCTGTAGAGACAGGAAGCTAGTCTGCGAGGGGAGCTGTATTTTAAACTTGGTTCGCCTCACAGATCAGCTCCCGCCTGGCATCCCACCCTGCTGCCTATGATACAGAGGCAGCAGTGTGGAGTGGCAGGAGGCTCCTCAGGAGTGAGGCTGGAGTGCGCTGGCTGCCAGCCCCACCCTCAGGGACTATAAAATAGTCAACTAACCGATAAAAATTCATGAGGTTAATTGACTATTCAATTAACTGATATTTAACACCCCTACCTTGTACTAGGATTTCTCAAAGTAATGCTATTTGAGCAAAGAAAATTTAAAATATGAAATTATATCTCTTCTATTGTCAAAGGGCACATCTACAGAACAGTGCAATATTCGAATTAAGATACGCAACTTCAGCAATGTCCATTGGGTAGCTGAAGTCAAAGTAGCTTAATTCAGCTGTTAGCACTGCCTACACAGCAGGAAGTCAAAGGAAGAACACTCTTCCTTCCACTTCCCTTACTCCTTGTGAAATGAGGGTTACCAGGAGTCGGAGTAAGAAGAAACAATGGTTTGCTATGTAGACATGCACTTTGAAATTTCGAAATAACGTCAGTTATTCCAAAACAATGCTGCTGTGTAGGCATAGCCAAAGGTTGTACCAAGAGCTAATCTGTTTAAGACAATTATTTAAAATATAATTTAATATAATTATTCAAATAATTATTTCCTATTGTACTTCTCAGATTGAGGAAAGACCCCCCCAATAGAAGGTTTTGCTACAGCAGAGGTGAGGAGAACCACAGTTTTTGCATTGTTTGCAATATTTATTCCATAACTTTGTATATTGTCAGCAATGCCTCCTGAATATCATCTGCAGTCAACAGACAGCTAGTAGTCAACTCTCTAGGGTTCTCTTCAGGCCCTTTAGAATCCCCTCCTGGCTCATTTACTTTCAACAAGTTGGCAGATGGCTGCAACCTACAAATTATAGCTGCATCCCAGTATTGGTGTGGTTCAGCTGAGAGTACTGGAGGGTTGTTGCTTTCTCAGCAGTGGGATCTCATTTTATTTTCATCTATTTGAACTTCATCTTTAGATAAAAAGGAAGAATAGTTTTCCTGTGAGCAAATGGTAGTGGAAATAAGTACAAAGACTAAGCATTGTGCAGGTTAATTATGCCTGATTTATAGTAATGAGGTCTGAATTAATTAGTGCTGAGCCAGCCTGACACCACTCACTTACAAAACACACCAATAGCAGTACCTGAATTGAACAAGGGAAACTGTGCCTGATTTAACACAAAATGTTAAGTTTGGGTCATTAGTTGGTCTAATTTAAGCTGCTGTTCAATTTAAATCTCTCCCACTTTAGAGGAGTGCAATATAAAAATCAGACATAGATAATTACCTCACCAGTGTATTACTGCATTGAAGCTCATCTTCTAAGTTTCAACCTAGTGATCTCCCAGCAGATGTTCAGTTTATTCATTAGTACATCCTCAGCATGATCCATCTCTTTATATGGTAGCACTGGGGCCAACATTTTAAAACTCAGTATCTGATAATAAGCTCCTAAATCAATATATAGGCCTTTGAATAAAATGGCATTTTTTTCAGCATCTCTGGGCATCCATACCTTCTACTCGCGTCATTGGGATTAAGTGGCTTTTAATGACTTTTTAGGCACTTCTGAAAATCAGGCCACTGTCACTTAAATGACTGAATACCACTTCACTTAGGCACCTTACTAAGAAAATATCGGCCAAAGTCCTCATGTGTCACTATAGTGAAAAAGAGATGCTGAAGCTTACAAACAAATCTGTGGGCCCAAGAATGAATGAGAACAGTATTTCAATATTAATATGATTTTATATATATATAGTTTTTTCTCTCCAGTCTTAAATTCCTCTATAAAAGGAATCACACTTACAGCTATGTACATATTTTATGTTATATATTTTACATAAAGTATTTTTTTGTATGCTGGAATGTAATATATTGGGAAAATATCTTGAGATGTATTCTATGTACATAAGCGATTATATTTCAAAGACTTGAAAAAGCCTAAATATTTTAAGAGCTTAGATATGATTCATTAGTGCATTGAGTGGCTGCTTTGAGGCAATTTTGAAAGCCAATTAGATTGCTCTGAGAGCATTACAATATTTGTCTCTCTTGGAAAGATGAGGTTAAAGGAAGGTATTAACTTTAATTAAGTAACATAATGATTCACTATATAACTATAAAGAGTGCAGGAACTATTTCTCAGAAATTTGTTCTTGCTCAGTGTTGCAAATGTTAAAAAAACAAACCCACAAAGTATTGTGTGTGTGCGTGGAGGAGAAAAAATATATGTAGCTTTCATTTCCGGCAAAGAACAAGGGGAAAGTAAAATGGCCTTTACTGTCAGATATTTTTGTGAGTGGTTTTTCTTGTATTTCACCTTTTTATATGAATATAACATGAAAACCTGACCTTGTATCTAACTTACATTTAACAAGAAGTAAATGCAGAAACCAGTAGCAATTAGACAACACATGGCATGATCCCTTTATTTGACTTTGCATGTTTCAGCATATCTCTTAGAAATCAGCAGAGACAGAAAGCAATACTAACTTTAACTGTTAAGGGCAGCTCTAGGGCACACACAGGGACCATAGAGAGTTATAAAGATCCTAGTATGCTATGAGAAGGTTATATTGACTAGGAAGAAAATGAAAGGGGTAACCCTGGCACATTATGACCATAAAGCCATGCAGATGAATGACTGTAAAGCAGCTGAGAATCTGGTCACAAGTGTTTTGGACTCTCTGAAAAGTATCAGGGAGGTTGTTTACTGGTTTCTCATGTGATGTAATATGTTGGCAAATAAGAGAGAAATGATTTTATCTACATCAACCACTCAGTTGTTTCTGGTGCTAACTATGAATGGAAACTCTGATACTTCCCGTTTTAACTCAAAACAAGAGTTAAAAACACCTCTCAGATTCAAAATGAAAACATTCCTGGACACACTGCCCTCGCTTGAAGATAGGCTTGAAATGCTGAACTCCAAAAATAATAAAATATCTGGTTGCCTAGGTAGTACTCCAGTGTATGCAGGTATGATGCTTATTTGGATGCGTTATTAGAAGTAATGTAATTCTAAACAGATTGCTAGTGCTAGTAGGAAAACAAGGCTTGAGTGGAAAATCATGTGCAGGTGGATGAAACTGCTAAATTTGTGGAACTGTTCCTATAATTGCTGATGTGGAACTGTTTCTGTAATCACTGACATGGAATGTGACATCTGCCAAGGGTCTAATGCTTTTGGGGACCCCTTCTCTGGATGCATTTACACATGCATTTAGTTTTAATTTCCCTACTCTACTTTCTTAGGGCAGTAATAAGCATGTTCTTCTCTGGGTCTGGCTATGTTGATCAGGGAAGGAGAATGTGGTCTTCATTCTTCTCTTCTCCTTTGGGTTGATTAGCACCCACAGGAGTACTAGCTACAGAGTACAGGTACTGGTAGAGGGGTGAGCGGAGAGATGGGTAGTGATGTGATTTTTGCATGGTTATTTACACCATTATTTTCACATGCTAATATGACGGTATGCGGCAACTGTACAACTCAAACAAGAAATTCTGCTGGATTTAGTATCTTTTCTTGCACTATTTGAAATAAATGACAATACTCATTGATTCCAAAGGGAGCAAGACTGAACTGCTTCCTTCCACCCCTCAAAAAACCCAACCTTAAGACATCTGGCACTGTTTTTATACATTAAGGCAGTGTTTCTCAAACTGTGCCCTGCGGAGCCCCAGAGTTCCATGAGACATCTCCAGGGGCTCTGCAAGGTTGACAAACTGGAAACATCGATAGGTACAACACATACAATCAGTGGACCACTGGGGCTCCGCATAAGTACAACACATACAATAAGTGGACCGCTGGGGCTCCGCATAAATATTTATGCATGTAAAGGGCTCCGGAGCCCAAAAAGTTTGAGAACTGCTGCCTTAAGATATAAAAACCTTATATATTATACATTAAGGTATAAAAATCTGCAAGCTTTATTCATACTGTTTGCTCCTGAACCCACTCACTCCAGTGGCATAATTCTCAATGTTATATATTAAGTCAGTAAGAATATCAGCAAAGTAAGGGACAAATATTGACTATGAATAAAAGTGGTAGATTCTGGTCCTTAATAGAATGATTTTATAGTGTGAAGTTAAATAGTAACCTCTTGTGTAGTCCCTATTGTGTAGACTATATACGGTAGTATGATTTATGGTTCAAAGACTAGCAAGATAATAAGGTAGGATAACTGCTCTGGCCCTTTACCCTCTCTTCCCAAAAATATCCTCCTTCAGTTATTTTTTAATTAGTGAGCAAAATAAATATTCCAAAGTATTATTCTGCAGCATACTACAGGTGTGCAAAACAGCATCAAAATCTTCATGGCACTTCTATTTATTTTATATCCCTAATTAATAAGGCAGCAAATTGATTTGAATAAATAACAATATATAATTTAGTAATATTGCAAAAAAAATCTGTCAAATTTTAATACAATGTGAATTTAAATGAGTAAGTTATAAGCACCTTAAAATGTGGACTCTAATAGAAATGCAGACAGATCCTCAAATATAGCAGCAGTAATAGTCACCTCTATAATAGAAAATGTCTAATATCATACATACATTTTTCTGGGCAATTGCACTGCAGAAGTTACCAGATGGCACATAAGTTATATACAGTTTTCTACCAAATTAAGATTGGGGGAGCCCAGGAGAGAAGCTGTTAAACGAGGCATCCTGTACATAAACTATGAAATCTAAAGATGTAAGCAAAAATACTCTTGTTGGGGGAATAGTTATAATAGTAGTAAAGTAGGTAATGGAATGCTAAGGGGCTGATTTTCAAAACATGATCATTAACAGAGTCTTGTTAACATGCTGTTTCCAAGATGATAGAAAATGGTGTTGAAAAATTACTGGGTTTTGCATTAGAACACGCACATACAGAATACAAAACTCTCTATTTAGTGATCATCTGGGTCTGTTAAAATTGTTTTGCACTTTTAGTGTCTAAAGCTTCTCCATACCACTCTTTATTGACGAGCATAATAATCAAATGCCATCCTTATTTAACTAGTTCTCTTGGTAATGAGAGAAGCTGCCACAATCTCACTTTCAATGGCAATTTATATTAACAGACAAAGGTTGTGGTGGTAGAGCATATAAGGCCATGAACAATTTTGGCAGTTGATTAAACACTTTAATAACTGAAAAGGAAGTTTATGAATTTTGCTTCACCATAACTATTATTCCTATTACACAGCAAGAGAACAGAAGAGAAGGAAATATAGTGTTGTTTCTTGCTGTCAGGTCTTCCACCTTGTTGAAGTCTTAGGGGACAGTGAGGATGTGAAAGGCAGGGCCAGCTTGAGCCATTCCGGTGCCCCGGGCATGCGTGGCTCCACCCTGAGGCGCACGGCACATGCACAGCCCCGCCCCCCGGCATGCAGCGCACCTTAGAGCTGCCATCGGGCACTGCACGCCTGGGGCCGGGGGCCAGGCGGCGCCTGATGGCAGCTCTAAGGGGCGCCGCATGACCCCCCGGCCCCGGGCGCACAGTGCCCCTTACAGCTGCCTTCAGGCGCCCCCCTCCCATAGATTGGTGCCCCGGGCAGCTGCCTGGCTGGCCCTCCCCTTAATCCGGCCCTGGTGAAAGGCTCATTACTGGGGTACAAACAGACTTCTAGATTGCTCTCCCAAATCTCAGCATCATTTTTTATATGTAAGTTACTAGCTGTCATAGTGGTCGTGAAGGATATTTTCGGTAATTAATACAGCCTGAGTTTGCGGTGAGTCTGAAATAATAGCTCTCTCAATGCACCATTCATTTTAAAGGGTGATCACTCAGATGCCAATGATGATGATACATTGTTAACTATTTCAACATTCATTAAAGCATGTAAGGCCTGGTCTACACTCGATAATTAACTTGGCTTGACTGTGTTGCTCAGGGATGTGAAAAAGCCAACCTAACCCTTGCTGTAGACAGTGCTAGATCAACGGAAGCATTCTTCCGTCCATCTAGCTCCTGCCTCTTCGATAGCTGTATTACCTCTCCTATTGGCATATGTCGTGTCTATGCTGAAGCACAGCTGAGGGGTAGGGAGGGGCTTGATTTCATTTTCCAGAAGAGTTTTTAAAATTATGAGAAACACTATCCTAAAGTGTATCAGACAGAACTTTTGATAAATCCAGTCAAATAATACCAGGTTATGCAGATAATTTACATGCACAATTGGAAATGTATCAAAACAACAGAACTCTGAACTTTTGGAGAACAAAGCTGCTCTGCTGTGTGATTTCTTTTCCCTCCAGTGGCTTTTTCTGTCTTTGGATTCTGTGCTTGTGTACCTCCATTAGGCCAATGCAGTGTGTGGAAAAATTGTAATCCAGCATAGAGATTGGAACAATGACTGTGGAGAGGGTTGTGTTACCAATGGGTATAGGCTGAATTCCTACTTTCCAAATCTCTTTGCGCAGAATCTTTTTACTCTAGCTTTTTGGGGAGTGAGAAAAGGGGAAAGGTGCATTTCACCCAGTTAACAAATTCTACTCTTCTTATAAAATTATTTTGGCAAATATGAAGAAAAATATTGGTAATTGTCAGAATACTAAGTATAAGGCCAGATTGTGCCTTCCACCTAAGGGTAGGAAGAGTTGTTTCTGCTTGCATGAACATGAGTGGTAAAGTCAGCCCTGCCCTAATGCTCCTAGTGGACAGAAACTGGCCAGTTTAGCAAAAGCGCAGGGAGCAAGGCCAGATTCTGCAAAGTGGAAGGAAGAAGTGCCAACGCTCTTTCAACTGCAAGTGACACACTGGATTAGGGGCAGCAATGCGTATTGCAGTATGTTCCGGGAGCACCAGTGGTGGCTGTTGTGTGTGTGCTTCCTTAGTACTCCCATGACACTGGCATAAAGCCCTGGGAGCTGCCATCTGTGCCCTCCAGCAGTACACATAAAATGTCAGATACACATGCTGAAGCTGAAAAAACCCAAGTAGACTTTCACAGAGTGATTTCCTAGATTTCTTTGAAATGGAAGGGATAAGGCTGTCCAGTATTTAGACCCAGGTAAATAGACATAAGGCTTGATTCTGATCTCACTTGCAGTTGTTTTGCACTAGAATAACTCCATTGGTTTAACTGAAAATTATCCCTGGACACACGTTTGTAATATCAGAATCAGGTTCCTGTTCTCTGAATTACAGATATAGCTCTCTCTGAAATCCTATTCCTTTCTTTGCATGGCTGGAGTGGACTAGTATTATTTTAATTAGTGCTTCTGTGCAGTGCCCATTACATCTGGAGGCTTATTATGCAGGACTAGGATTTTAGTAGCAGTACTACGGCTTTTTAGAACTTCTGGTTAAAAATGTGTTACAGTGTTTGGGCTATTCTACAAGGAAAACTATTTCTGCAGTACAGATTCTGTATTATCTTTTAGCTGGGCACCATTTATTATCTATTCAGGGACTATGAACACAATTGGGAAGTCTCAATCCCTAGCCTCCTATGGTTTATATTGATGATTTTTAGAAATAATCATGCAGATGGCATTTAAGGATTAATAATCAATTCAGTTATTTACTGGAATGGACTAGATTTGCTGTGGTTTTATGTAAGTCACTGAAGGTGGTACGATTTATGTTCTTAGTTATTTGTAATATTTTTTCTCTTCCCGGTCACCACTTGGATATTCATAATAGATGTAATAGTTGATTATTTTCATGCTGTTATATTTTTGTGTTAGAGATAAGGATAGGAAAATAGCTATGAGTAATGGGAGCAATTAATCGACTATATGCTGGGGAGGTAGTGTTGCCTAGTGGCTAGACCACTGAACTGGGATTTACAATATTCAGGGTTCTATTCCTGACTCTGCCACTGGCCTACTGGGTGACCTTCAACAAGTCACTTCAGCCCTTGGTGCCAGTTTCTCCACGTTTACGATAGGAATAGTGAGATTGACTTCTTTTGTAAAATGATTTGAGATTTACTGAGGACAGGTGCTCTATATAAGCTGGGTATTACTATGATTATTTCATATATTAAGACCCTGATCCTTAATAAGGATATCAGCAAAACATCCTTATTCAGGCCATAGGACTTAAATTCACACGCCAGTCCTTTCCTAAATTGGAACGGATTTAAGCACATGCTTAAGTGATATCCTTACTTTGGCCTACCCTAGAGAGAAGTTGCCAGAAGGGTACAGTATTACAGGCCACTATACCCCTTTTTGGTTTAGCAGAACCCAGATTTGCTGATCATCAGAGAATTCTTCAAGGTTCATCTGTCTATCCAGTCTGTTCCAGCCCGGTGAAGTGGTGAGTGCTGATGGCTGGGGAGTCTTTTGTTAACAAAGCCACTGTGTAATTGTTTTTTAGCTTTAGCAAAACTCAAAAACATAGGAAATCTCTATAATATGCTAAATGATTTTGAAATAGGTATTCTGCTACAGTTATCAACTAGCTATTTTCTGTCTTTATTTTGCACGAAGCAAACAGAGCTATTCTCCATGCTGTTATACGGCATTTTTCAGATGGCTCCCACAATCATTCCACTTGTGTATTCTATTAATCCGTTGTCATTTTAGAACATACATGGAGCTGCTATCAGTTTAGTGTGGTGATTTTGCTGCTAGACCTCAGGGTACATCAGTATCTTGCCCTGTTTCTTCTTGTCAGGCTCTTATTGCATTTCAGTGTTTTGTCCCAGATGTGTCAACCCTGGGACTAAAAGTGATTGTGATTGTGCAATTTATTGAGATCCAGAACATCTCCTTTGTGTCGAGTGGTTGAATATTATTATAATATGGTGCTTCTGTAGCTGATATAGATTACATTTTTCCATCAGTCTCAAATAAGCATAGACAAGAGCAACAGTTCATTGACAGAAATGTCTGTACCTTGCATACCCTCATTCACAAAACAGAAACTCTTCACTATGTCTCATACACATTGTGACTCCAGCTGTATTTGCACCTCTAATAGAGGGAAAAGCCCATGAAAAGTGGTATGTATCATGTAGATCTGGTAGTATTAATTACAATAATTAATGTTACAGTTAATGCAGTATTTGATCTCTTAACAGAAATAATGGTAAGTTAATAAAACACGGGAATCTGGCTATGTGATTTCTCAGTTCAGTCCCATGTTTTAAGGGTTATTTTGTTTTGAAGGACATTGGTTTGGTCTCCCCCTTTGGAGTTACAATTTGAACTTTTTCATCTACAAAATAATTGGTTGATATAAAACAGAATACATGCACGGCTACCTATACACCAGGTTCTTATATTCATTCATGCTCCTATTCAGTAGCACCTTGCTACTCAAATGATCCCATTAGGTCAGGAGTGGGGTGCCTAGGGCCTAGGGCCAGATACTGGCCCCTGCTTGCCTGGAACTGGCCCTTGAGGCTTGGGGCTTCTCCCCCCCAGCATTAGATAGTTCATGTTGGTACTCTAGCCCCACCCCCCACAGCACTACAGTACACAAAATTTACTAGCCTCCCCCTCAAGACTCTGGTGTATGAGAGGAATGTGTTAGGGGTTTTTTTTTTGGGGGGGGGGTTGCTTCTCACTTGTGTGTGGCCCCAATTGACTTTTCTGTGGGTCAGTGGCCCCCAACCCAGAAAAGGTTCCACACTGCTGCATTAGGGGATAACTCTTGATGTAAAGTACCAGTAAGTGTGTGCAAGTGTACCATCTAGTCCAGTAGCACTTGTACCTGCATTTAGGTAGTTGGAGGAGAAAGGAGGGGTCAGAGAGGGGCTTAATTCAGCTGAAATATACTTTTAAAAATGCTGCACCTGATCATTCATCTGTGATTCAGCTATGAATTCCAAAATATATGTGAACATTTTAAAGGGTCACATAGCATCTTCAGTAGGAAGGAACACGTTTTCAGAAAAGCATGCCTCTCTTCTGGATGGGTATGTGCAATATATCACATCACACTGCAAGGTGGGCACAACAAAATGTTGTGAGCCAAGAGGCCAACATGATAACGCTTTAATGACAACAGATTTACAATGGGAAAATAAAAACCATATTTAATTTGAATCCAAAATTCAAGTTTACATCCGTTAAGATTAGAGAGTAGCTGTCAAATTTCCTTTGAGAAATGACTGACGTGCTCGGGGTGTCTATGCTTGCTTTTATGAAAGGAATTTATTGCTGCCTTTGAATATTTCAAATACTCTAACCAAATTGTGAAGTGGGCAAAAATGTGCAGACCATCAGGCTCCTTGCTTAGTACATGAATAGGCTTTTTTGCAGGTTTGCTATACAGAGACACTGCACAATAAAGCTTATTAAAATTGCTGTAATGTAACAAAGAGATTAAATGCATTATCTTCAATGTGACAGCTACATTTTGTTCTCTCGAGAGAGTTTTGAAGCATTTACTCCCTGCCAGAAAAACTTTTGGTCTGACACACTGAAGCTTCACACAAGAAACAAGAATGTAACTACTAGATCTTCTCATGAATAATTCATGATTTCTAATTTCATCTGAGGCCTGTCATTACAAATTAAGTTAGTGGTAAATTTAATGGTAAATACTGATTTGAATGAGATAATGGATTTTTTTTCCTTCATAAAAAATTAAAATACTGGGAGTAATTATGGAAATTAGACAAAGGATGGCCAGGCACTTTTTTTAACAATTCAGATTATTCACAGCCCCGTCCATACCATTCAGTAATGATTTCTCTTTCTCTTGCACGTTAGAGCATGCACACTGATACAACAAAAACAACAATAATAATAATTAATAATATTATTGCCTCCTTGCCTGAGGAGGTTGTGGATGTTGTAAAGGCTAGGACTATAACAGGATTTAAAGGAGAACTAGATAAATTCATGGAGGTTGTCCATTAATGGCTATTAACCAGGATGGGTAAGGAATGGTATCCCTAGCCTCTGTTTGTCAGAGGGTGGAGATGGATGGCAGGAGAGAGATTGCTTGATCATTACCTGTTTGGTTCACTCCCTCTGGGACACCTGGCATTGGATGCTGTCGGCAGACAGGATACTGGGGTGGATGGACCTTTGGTCTTACCCAGTATGGCCGTTCTTATGTTCTTAATAAAAATATCATCATCACTTGATTATGGTGAATGGCTTTGAAGAAATAACACTGAGCATTTTGGTGTCCATAAGTATTGCCCATGAAATGTAATTATTCCAACAGATTCAAAACTTCATCTCTTCTAACATAAAATGTTTTAAAACTCAGTTATATGCTTGGATGAGAAGCAAGACTGTTTCTGAGGCCTTCCACTAATACTTCAGAGTCATACTCCTTAAGGAACTGATGCAAAGTGCAGGGAGGTCAAATTCAGTCTTTCCGTCAACTTGAATGAGATGTGATCAGGCCAAAATTCTGCTGTCTTCCTATAGTAAGGCCTATTTGACATGAATAACTGGGCATGGATGAAGTCTCTTTTCTTAGGAGACAGGATTAGGGAGGTAAATGGATCAGCAGGCTGCAAAAATGTCTGTACTATTTAAGATGAGGGGGAAATACCCAGTGAACCCTTAGTCTTTGAGGTGCTAATAGACTATTTGTTGTTTAAGTTTTTCCTGCTACAGACTGGTTTGGCTATCCCTTTGAAACTTATCTATCCAATGTCCTCTTCCTCCCCGCCCCCCTTTCAAATTTTTTCTCCCCCCCCCTTATTTATTCTTGGTTCTGGATATTACCCGGGAGACTGAGGTAAACAATTACTGTGGGCAATTAATTAAAGCCTAATGCTGCCTCCCCCACAGAAGCCAGATTCGACCTGGTACACGTATCTATCACCGTTGGGAAGGTAGTCACAAATTAGGTCACACATGAATTTAGGGCCAAACCATGTATTTTAGAAAGATAGCAACACGCATCAATAACAAGAACAACAGTAAATGTCCCACCCTAACCCGGAAGAAAAAGAGGATAGAAAAGATCCCGTATACAAAAGGTTTCATTACTTTACAATAATGAAAAGAAGGTGGCGATGGACGCCTCCAACCTGCGACCTCATGGTTAATTTAAAACCGTGAGGGAGGACAATAGGGAGATCCCTCAAAGTGGGGTATCCTCGCCTCCACGTGGCTGACACACTCTGGATTCCTCAACACCAGTCCTTCGGCTTGGTGAGGCTCCGTGGCAATGGATGATAAAGTCCCAGAGTCCAATAACACCAGTCCCAAAATCCTTAGAGAGGAGACTTCTCTCACACCTCAGGAGGGCACAGCTAGTGCTAGACCTGGACAGCCTTGACCAGATCACGTGTGGATGGCGCTCCTCAGGGGTGACGGACGAAGAAGACACGATGACACACAGCTACAGACGGACCAAGGAGAACCAACCCGAGCTGTTCTCAAAGGAGGGTTTATAAAGGCAGTAAGGCGGGAAACTGGGTTAGCGAGTGGGGTGCAGTAGAATAGTGCGGTGTGCATTAGTGAGGGGTGCACAGGTTTAGAACCGTGTGCAGAGGCCAGAGGGTGGAGTGCAAAGCATCCCTCCGTGTGGTTTTTGGCGGGAAGAAACTGCTGAGGTGATAATGGTCAGCAGACTCCATTTTGAATCACTAGCCTGGGTAACATGGATTTCCATCACTCCGGTAATCTAAAGAAGTGGGCTTTGCCCACGAATGTTCATGATACCATCTATATGTTTTGTTAGTCTTTAAAGCGCTACCAGACTATTTGTTGTTTTTTAAGTTTTTTTCTGTTACAGACTAACTTGGTTACCCCTCTAAAAAAATAAAAGATTACATTAATCAAGAATCTCAACATGAGGTAAAGAATAAGTTGTGCATGGACAGAACATGCTGTGCAGGGAATGGTTTCTACAAAGTAACATGGGTAAATGCAAGATGTTGTCTAAACATATGTGAAGGAAGAGGTTTGCTGTGTAAGTAGGGATGTGTGGTATGCCCTATAGAACTGAAATCTTGGAACGCTGATAGAAAAAGGTAAGCACTAAGATCCCTATACTGTTTGTCTACTTAAACCACTGTCTCCATTCTTTCATTTCCTTTCCCCCTGCCTCCAACAACGATTCTCTCTCTTAATACGGAAGCTCAAACCTTCCTTTAGTTACCTCCTTTCTGAGGAACATTGCTACTATCAAAGCTGTGGTGATAAGCCCTCAGTCCTTCCCCCACTTTCTATGACCACTATTTGCTGGCATCAGCAGATGAACCGTTCCCATTTTGGTTCAAGAGAGTCACTGGTGACTTAGAAGAGAATCAAATTCTGCTGCAGAAAATTAGAGGAGCTTATAGCTTGCTTTTTTTTTTTTTTTTTTTCGTATTCAAAGCAGCAGCTGCCCAATGCCATGATTTAAGAATCAGTCAGTGCCTGCAAAATATGGGGTCCCACAGGCCTGCAGATTTCTAAAGATGGGTACTGGGCAGTTACAGGGGGGACCATATTTAGTCAAAGACTAAATCAATGTGATACATTTCAAGGCCAGCAGTTTTCATTATGAAGGCTCCATAATGAAAAGGCATTTCACTGCTTTTTCCTTTTGTTAGTGAAAACTGGGATTCATTTAGATGCTTAATCAGAAAGGGTACGTACTACACAGCAACATTATTTTGAAATAACTATCATTATTTCAAAATAACTTAGTCCGCGTCTACACAGCAGGCAGTTATTTTGAAATAATGTTGAAATACTGTCAAGCTGGAGGACGTCTTACTCTGACTTCTGTAACCCTCATTGTACGAGGAGGAAGGGAAGTTGGAGGAAGAGCGTTCTATTTTGAAATAAGTGCTATGTAGACACTCCCAATTTTGAAATAAGCTATGCAATTGAGTGTAGCTCAATTTGCATAGCTTATTTCAAGTTAAGCCCTACTGTGTAGACTCACCCAAACTGATTGGGGGGGTGGGAATAGGAAGGAGGGTGGCATGGCAGTGATCACTGGGTTTTTTTGGATGCCAATATTATTTAAGACCATTTATTTTTTCTCTTGTTTGGGGATTTATTTAATCTAAGCAGGAGCTTGATATAATGTTAGAGCGTTAGGCTCTAAAACCATGTGTACTTCATGAAAGCTTTACTTATTACTGAGTGCCTAGAGTATTTGATTTTTTTTGTTGGTTCATTGTCCATTTATTCCCTCAAATAAATAAAAGTCAATTAAACTAGCATCCTACAAGAAAACCTAGAATATTTTGCATAAATGAGACTTATTGAAAACTGCTATACTCAGGACAGAGTCTGCAGACTTACTCAAACATACTCAGGGAGAATTACACTGGAGTCAATAGGACAACTTGTCTGAATCAGTATTTATAATGGGACAGAATCAAGGTCACAGAATATGAGAGAAATATCTCAAGTGTAGGAAATTAAAGATGCATGCCTGTTAATATATCTGGAACTTCATGGGATGGCACACCAAGTTGCATTCAAGGTAGTTAAAAGATCCAGTTTATGAAAAACATTTTTTTAAATGTAAGTTTTAAATCAATATTCTTTAGTAAAGGGTACAGAACCTTTGCAAAAGCATATGAATGTTTAGCTACCTGACTCATTAACATCAATGAGAATTGTGCATCTGAGAGCTAATTGGGGATTATAGGTGCTACTGCAATATAATAAATGAGGATTATAATGATAAATCACTAAGCCTATTGGAAAAAGTATCCTTGAAACTACATTTTGAATACTCATTTAATTGGACCCACAATCCTATAAGCACATACTATAGCTGGTATCAGTCTTAAAAGTCTTCCAAGTTCTTTTTCTTTGGTGCAAACATCATTCATTCTTAGGAAGAAATGCTGTAATGTGAGGTTTTTATTTTTATTTTTTAGTGCAAAGAGCTTTGTAAAATCAGTTTTTGGAGAGGGAGAGGCGTAAGTGTCAGGAGAGTTTGCTTTCTGCCTTGGTCTCTGATCAGAGTGAATTCTGGTAGCAGAGGTATTTCATGAGAACTGGGCATTAATGATGGGCTGAGATTCTTGAAAGAAAGGAAGGTCTGCATGCTGTTGGACCACCTCTGTTCCAGGTCTGATGGTTAGGTACAAATAAAATAAGTTGTATGTAGAATATACCCAGGTTGCTCATAACTGATTTCTCTTCCACTGAGAACCTGAGCTGCAAGGCCAAGACGTCTGCTACTGGTTGGAAAAGGGATGATACTTTCAGAAAGAAGGGACAACGCAGTACACACACTTAGTTTTAAACATGCATATTGAAGTCAATAAGTCTACTTGTGTATTTACAGTTAAGCTTATAGCTAAATGTTTGCAAAATCAATATCATAATGATTGCTTGCGTGCTTGTTTGCAAATATAAATATTGACAAAGATACAGCCATACGTGCACGTGTGTGTGCGCACACAGAGAGAGCTGAGCAAAACAAATGCAGGTTTAACTATGGGAACAACCACATTAACATATAGAATGAGCTCAACATATGTACAGAGACACTAATATTTAGGGGAGAGAAGGAGAAAAATATTTTCTACTCCAGTAGAATACATAGCAAATGTACAAATAAAGGAAAGTTCAGACTTGGGAAACCTGCCGGCAAACACTGTAATTCTCCTGTGGGTCCTCTGTATTCTGAGCATGTAACTGTAGCTTTGTTTTTGATGTTCTTTGAGCCCTGCACATTTTAGTACCCAGAACTGCAGTAAATTGAGTGTCTGACAGCTCTTGAAATCCATGTTCTGTTGCTTTCAGGTTGAATACATTCTGAAATCAATGAAAGAACATGTACAATTTTTATACATGTTTAATATATTTCTACAAGAAAAGGTCAAATGAAGTGGAACATTTCATTTTCAGTGATCTTGTGTTTGTGGTGGCAGACAGGAATTATGATGATCAGATGAAGCTGGTAGGCTTAGATATTCTTGAAACTGCTAGCAATTTATATGGTTTGGTGAGATTACAGTAGTAATAGAATAGTGTCACAAAACTATGATATATAAATATTACGGATAAATTAATTTACCTAATTTACTGCTTGCAGAACATGCAGGGCTCCAATTAATGATTTATCTATTTAACCAGAAGGTATACTTTACAAAGACTAAATGGTGGAGGACCTCATAGCACACCTCCCTTTCTACTTGGTATGCCCATGAGGTGGTAACAGTGCTGAGTAGCAAAGAAGGACATTAATGGTAGTAATGCAGGAGAATAGTTGCTTAAAGGGGGATTAAAAATAAATGAAGCCATTTGTGATAGAGTATGAATTGGAACAAAACATTTATTTTAGCAGTATAAAGAAAGTGTGAGCGAACAGTGGGCTTGTTCCTATATCACTTGCACCAGTACAAGTCTGTGGAATTTTTTTCCCTGAAGTTTAATTTTTTTTCTCATTGAAATCATACTCTAGTGAGTGAAGAATTTGACCCTAATATGCATGGGCTGGATGAATCTTCGGCAGCATTTTGTTTGGCATTATTGCCATAGCTAAGAAACTGCGTGATAGTACTGTAAGGAGAAGAGGGCAGCTGCTAAAATTATATCATGCTAATTCTACAGAGTTAAGAGTTAAATCCACTCCACCTGCGTAAAACCCATGTATTTGGCCTATGTGTCTGGAATGCAGAGAGACTCATACCCCAGCTATCATGATCAGGGCTTCCACACATGTTCCCCGATGGCAGCAGTTCCTGTCACAAACTCTTCGAGTTCATTGCTCAGAATGTGGAGGCCACGGGTTCTTCATAGACAAACATCCCATGGACCCATCTTTGGATTGTCCCCATCACGTACTTTTTGTGTACCAAGCCATGATGGATTCAGCATACAGACCCTTACTGAATGTAGTGGAAAGTGTGCATTAATTCACTTTCTGAATACTGTACTCACCATAATTAGGGCTTACATGATGTCCATACATGCAGTTTGGAGTACAGTGTTTTGCAATCCGAATTACTAAACAAATCAAGCTGGCTGCTGAAAGCATTTCTGTGTTTTTCCAACATCTATGCCTATTATAAAGACTTTAAATTAAAAAAATTAAAAGAATTCTGAATCCCACAAATGCAAAAAAGTCACAAAACCTGAATTTCAGTATTTTATATGGATTTCCTTTGAAATTCAGGTGCTTAGCACCCTGCAGGGTCAGAACTTATAGTAATTGCATTATGGTTAAAAGAAGTCTCATAAATGTGTCAGTGTGATTGATTGTGTTCCTAAACTCAAATTTTAATTACTTTTGTTTCATTATTTGTACTTTTGTGTTTAAAGTCTTTCAAGATTTCCTGTTTCCTGTGTTCTGTTTTGCTGTCAATATAAAGAAATTCGGCATCTATTTAGTTAACAGTAGTCTGGAATAGATTTTCTTGTGTTCATAGCAAAATAATTAGGGATGTGACACTTCCACAAGGTAAAATACAGGTTTGAATGGTGATTTTTATCAAACCTTCAATAATGTAACAAATCCTGCGTTTCACAGACACCGGACCTGAAACTTGATAGTGTTCTCTCTTCCCCTGACTCTAACATTAGGATGCATAAAGCCTCATTTGAAACAAATTACTTTTAAAACCAAAGATCAGCCCCAGGAGATGTATATAAGTAGAGGGTTGCTAAGTCCTGTAACACAATCTCTCAAGCTGTATGAAAGAAAGACATGGCGAGAGATCAGCAAGAATCAATGATTTGTCAGAAGAACTCAGAGTTAAAATATAAAGTCTCCCCGCTTTGAATCAGCATGCAGATGATCCTTAAGAGCTTTTCCTTCATTACTATGGATGGGTAGAAGGATTTTGTTTGTAAAAAAGCACACGTGACGTAGATGGAGGAAAATCTGAAAAGCTCTCCTTTGGAATGATAAAATATCAACCGGTGATCTATTTTAATAACTTCAGCTGTCTAGATGCCTTTATTACCAAGCTACATCATGTTTAATGTCCCTGTTCGTAATGGTATTGTGCTATGCTTATTCGACTTGTAAATAATTTAAACCAAAATAAAATATATAATGTAAAAAGCATCACCAGTACTATTTAGTACTGTCCAAGTAGTACACAACTATTTAGCCAACTCAAGTAGTCTCAGACCTGGCTACTTGAAGTTTTAATGAGAAGAAAAGAAAAAAAAACACCTTTCACTTCTTTCTTAGACTCCAGTGAATGAAGTACGTTCACTGCACATGACCCAGCGATATATTCCCACCTTACTCATAGTCCATACAAAGTGTTCAAAGCTCCATACACAGAATCTCATGTTTATTCTTTTACATTTAAAACTAGTGAGGTCATCACCATGCTCACATCAATGTGACGAAAGACTCAGATTCTAAAGGACTGCCTAGGACACTGTCAGACAAGATGCCAACTTATGCTAAGTCCCATAGGACTCAAATGAACACTGTTGAATGCATAGCTGGAAACCAGTCTGGCTCCCCCGTGTGTTAGTATTGGTATGAGATTTATAAAAATGTGTTCAGTGTTTATAAAATGCATGTAAGTTGCTGTGAGCATTCATCTCGCACATTAAATCTGTATCTCATTTTAGACAGTATATTTAACTATTTGTTCTATAAGTGTTCTGAAACTGCATACTCCCACAGTCAGAAGAGAAGCTTTCTCAGTGAGAAATGCTAGTTTTCCAAAAGCAGGTGTTATCTCCAAACCAGCAAAAATAGACTCATAGACACCATACAAGTCACTGTGCAATATGTGCAGCTTTTCAATGTGCAAAGTGATGTGTTTCCCTTTTATGGGACAGATAAAGATGGGGGAAAAAAAACCAACTGAAGTGACAGGGAGATTTAGGTAGGCAGAATGCAATTATCCGCCTGAACTCCAGCCAGAAAAGTATAGACATATCCATAGTCCCACTGCAATAAAAAAAACCACAGCTGGCCTGTGCCAGCTGACTCAGGCTGCAGGGCTGTTTAATTGCAGTGTAGACATCTGCACTCAAGCTGAGACCTGAGCTTCACAACCCTGCTAGATGGGAGGGT
Source organism: Pelochelys cantorii (assembly GCA_032595735.1). NCBI lineage: Eukaryota > Metazoa > Chordata > Testudines > Trionychidae > Pelochelys > Pelochelys cantorii. Next base: position 52,086,646 of record CM064332.1, on the reverse strand, counting down.
CTCAGAGGTTGGGCTGCAGACTGAGCTGGAACAGCTGCACTGCTATTAAACAGTCCCACAGCCTGAGCTCCTGAGTCAGCTGACATGGACCAATTGTGGGTGTGTAATTGCAGTGTAAACGTACTCAAAACCCCCTATATTTAAAACTTTGCTGTACCCCAATCATTACACAAGGCTCATATGCCAGTCAAATGATAATCTAAAAAGTCCTCTGAGTGAATGGTAACATTGCTGCAATGTTCAGCCAAAGAACGTGACTTGAAGGTGATAACAGAAACTAGTCATTGAGTTTTAAAGACAAGTTTATATAGATCAGTTCTACAGGAATGGGTTTGTGTCTGCACCACTTTACCAATAGTAAATCTGGATCTACAAGATGTATAAATTTTAACCACATTGGCAGATGATGATTCCACTACTGCCTGTAGGATCTAAGTTTTTCTCTTCTTGTCTTGGCAAACAAACTTTTTACGCATTCAGTTGTGACTATTACGGTTAACAGAATGTGCCAGCTATAGCCAGCTTGCTAACTTACATAAACTGTTTTCTTCATTGGTTTGATTCATATTACTATATCATATTCTATTAAGTTTGAATTATAGTGTTTTCTTGGGTTGTGTTTTATGTTGAATTATGTGCTTATTCATAATAGTTATTCACAATTGTTGGCTGTAATGCAACCAATCTATAGGCCTGTAGCCTATATGATTAGCTAATGCATGGCAGTATGAGTGTTTGTAATTTTTGGCATAGAAAGGTGACCAGTTACCCTCTTGACTTTGGGGAACTGAAAAAAGAATTGAATATGTTTGTTGTAAGTCTGGAACAGACCGGTAACCACAGGGCACACTGCATAACACACAGGCAAAGGTAATGATTTCAGGAATGAGATAATCAATAGTAACATGCATGAATATATGTCATAATGTGCTAACCTACTGAGTAATGATATCCGAAAATTTACGTGGGTGAGGAAGTAAGATTTGGGGATGGTAGGTTAGGCCTAGATTAAGACAGTATCAGCACCCTATAATAGGGGAAACAACCATGTATAAGGTTGGTCATTGTTGTATCCTCCTATCTTGTTTCAATCCAGTGTTTCTCAAAGTGGGCCGCCGGTCTGCTCCAGGTAAGCCACTGGCAGGGTCTGCACCAGTTTGTTTATCTAAACCAGGGGTGGGCAAAAAGGCCTCCGCGGGCCGGATTCAGCCCACCAAGCAGGTTGATCCAGCCTGCAGAGGCCCTGCCCCTCCACCACCCCCAGGTTAATTAGGGCCTAGGGGTAGGGGGAACGCGCACAAAGTTTCCTCCACCCTGTCAGGAGCGCGCAGCACTTAGAAGCACCATGCACTTCTGGTAGGGCGGAAGAGACTTTGCGTGCTCCGTGGTCCCCAAGCCTTGATTGGAATGGAGACGGGGGGAGCATGAGAAGTTTCTTCTGCCCTGCCCCCACCATGCAAGGTCTGTGAGGTGCTTTGAAGCTTTTAAGTGCCACGTGCTCCTGGCAGGGCAGGAGGAGACTTTGTGTGCTCTCCTGCTCTCAAGCACTGATTGGCCTGGGGGGAGAAGAGGGAGAACGTGAAGTCTCCTCCCACTGCCAGGGGCATGGGTGCCTTGGGGGAATCTCTGAGGGCAAAGATTTCACGCACTTCCCAACCCCCCAGACCAATCATGGTCTGTGGGTGGGGAAGCAGGGAAGTATCTTGGCTCCGTCCCTTCCGCTTGAGGCTCCACCCCTTCCAGAGCAGCCCAGGGCCACTTCAGAAATTTCTGAAGTGGCCCCTGGCAAAATATTATTGCCCACCCCGATCTAAACTGTACATAGCCACAGAGCCTGGCAGCTTCCCTTGGCTGTGGTTTGCCATTTTTAGCCAAAGGGAGCTGCGGGAAGCTCCTTCCCCGCTGCTTCCTACAGCTCCCCTTGGCTGGAAACAGGGAACTGCAGCCAATGGAAGCTGAGAGGCACCAAAGTTTCAGACACCTTAGATAAACAAAGTGGAATGGACCTGCCAGAGACTTACCCGGGTGGGCCCACAGCCCACTTTGAGAAACACAGTATTAAGCTATTAGCTCAGCTTTGCAATCCCTCTTAGCTATTCAACACTAAAACCGAACATGGACCATCAAATTCATTGTGAGTACCATAAACATGGCTTATCCTCTGTCTTCTACTATCAGATCTTCAGGCAGAGTGCGAGTATGCTAACTTGAGTAATCTTTTAGAATTGAGATGTTACCACTGAGGGGTCATAGAATTATATTATTTCTTAGTAACTTTGTGTGTGTGGTGCTGTGGCTTCCCCTTTCCAGTGGAGAAAGGGCTAAAAGCAGGCCAAAGGTGGCCTGCACAACTCAAGCCAATCAGAGTAAAAGGAGAATTCAGCCAATCAGGGCCAGTTCTTTCTTTCATTTGAATAAAGAGCTTATCAATTTGATATTGTGTGGAAAGGACACTTATACTCAGTACAACTGGAGAGTCCTTGCTCAGCATTGAATTCTAGTCCTCCCACCCCCATGAGATTGGAGCACCTGCACGAGTTTCCCACTATGGGATGGGGGGCAGTGAACCTCATGGGCTAGATCCAGGTTGCAGGAGAAGACAGCGGCTTCATGTACTGTTGCTCCCCTTCCCCCTGGATGGGGGGAACGACAACACAGAAGCAGCTCTCTTGGAGGCTTTTCCCATTGCTCCCATTGGCTAGGAATCAAGGCCAATCAGGGCAGCAGGGGGTGGTGTCTGGGAGTTGTGGGAGGCAGGACTCCAGATAAGATGCCCCACCCCAGGCCACTCCTGCACCCTCCCTCCCAGACCCCCACTCTCAGCCTGCTCCTGCACCTTCCCCCTTCCCCCAGCACACTCCTGCACCCTACCTCCCTCTCAGACTGCCTTCTTGACCGCCACTCTCAGTCTGCTCCTGCACCAAACTTCCCAGCTGGACCCTGCTCCTCCACTCCCTCCTGAACCCATTTGTCATTGGGTGATTGGCTGGTGGTACACAGAAAGTATGCGATGCTGCGGGCCTAAACGTTTGAAAACCACTGTACTAGGTAGATGAAATCCTGCCTATATTTTTAAAAGCGCAAAGGACCCCATAGCTAGCAGCACAAGTGTAATTCTGATGTGTAACTGATGCAACGTGTATGTGTGTGTGTGAGGGGGTCTCTATTGATATAGCACTTCTTCCAAGAGGCATGGCACAGAGCCAAACTCTCCGTGCGCTGGTGGGAGTAGGGTGATCCAAGAATGGAAGTATCTGTCCTCAGCCGTCACTTTCTCATGAAGAGTGAATCTATAGTTGTGGAACCTGCTCCAGCCCTTTGGTTGGAATAGTGACTTTGAAACAACTCTTCCTGGTGAGAGGGAAAGCTTTAGCTTGGTGAGAGGTAAATCAGGTGGGGTGTTGGGGAAAGGAGTTGGCTTTCAGAAGGAAGTCCACGAAATAGTTCTAGTCATTTACAAAAAAGTCTGTGAATCACTGCATACAATCTTGCCTTGAGTTTACATGAGTTTCTAAAAGAAATTAAACAGCTGAAAATGTAACAAAGCAGTGATGTGGCAGTACATTCTCATCAAAGCATACAGTTAAAAATAACAAAAATAAACCATCTGAGAATGCTTATTTCTCAGTGCTGCAGTAACTACTGAACTGCATCTTGTTTTAATGGAATAACTAGAAGTTTGCATGAGAAGTTTTTTTGAGTTGTTCCAGCCTATCAGCCATTAGCAAATTTGTGGGTTCCATCTAAAATATTCACAAGTTTACACACATAGGGCACAGTCCAGTTACATATTATTTTTTTGTAGACTCCCTCTACAAATTTGTATACTCAAATAAGAGATAATGTTGGTCTTTCAATCCACTGTTTCAGTTTTATTTTATTTTTTCTTAGCATTTTGTGGTGTTTTTTCTTGGCTTAAGCCCCCTAACCAGAGTTATGATATTTTTATATCTTAAAGTATATGCCAAAGATAGTTGCTACTCCTGAACAATAGAAGAAACACAAATGTTCACTGTACTGATCAAAAGTAATTGTACTACAACAAGATGAAAAATCTAATATGATAATATATTTGTTATTAGAAAGGGAATTGTAGTCTGTTGGGAGTACATTTTCAAGTCTTGATTACATCAGTTCCTGGATTTGTGAAGCAATTAGGAAAAAAGGAAATAAAGACATTGTACTTCAAGACTTCAGTTTGTGTGTGTTTAGAACAGTGATCACCAACCAGTAGATCTTGGAACCTTTGACATGTGATTCTAACAGGTTTGGCCAGGAGGCTGTCAAGTGCCGACACTTCATCTGCCCCTCTCAACCCTGCCGTGCTGCTCCTACCCTCTGCCTTGGAGTTTCTCCCCACCCCTGGGAGCTTCTTGCTTGCTGTGCAGGGCACGGGAAGAAGAGGAGAGTGTGCTGATGTCAGAGTGCCTCTCCCTCCACCCTGTACCACATCTCCCTAGAGCAGAGGGGGTTAGGGATGGAGAGAGTTTGCTGGCTGCTTTTGGGAGTGGTGTAGGGCCAGGGTAGGGATGAGCCTGCCTTAGCCCCACTGCACCACCATCCAAAAGTCACCTGTGTTAAGTGGTGCCCAGCTGGAGCCCACATTCTGAACCCCGGCCCTAGATCTGAACCCCTCCTATACCCTAAACCCCTGCCCCCGCCTGATTAAAGTGAGTGAGGATGTGGGGGGGGGGGGGAGGATGGAGTGAGCAGGGGCGGGGCCTCGGAGAAGGGACGGGAAGGAGGCAGGGCAAGAGTGTTTGGGTTTGAGGTAGATCCTGGATTGCACTTACATTCGAAAAGTGATCTCACACTTAAAAAGGTTGGAGACCATTGGTTTAGAATCTCTTTAAACACCCAGGAGATGCTAGAATATTGTAGGAATTCTGTTCAGAGAAAGCATTCTCTGTTTCCCTCACTTCACTTCCAACTCCAAGCAGCCTTTGAAATTACATATGGCTTTCAATACTGCTGATCTGTCATTCATCTATTGTCCCATTCGTCTGATATTATGTCCTTCCTTCAAGGCCTTTATACATCTGTTAGGCCATATTCTACCCAACTGCTTTCAGACCTTTGGGCCTTATTTAGGGTCTGCTTCAGTTTTTGTGTGCACACTTTTGAAACCATATAGCTCATTGTACAATTTGATGACGATGGTGGTGGTGTCTCCCACTGAGTTATTTGAACGATTATGGTGGGGAACACTCACCCCGCATTGAGCGAGAGAATGTTAACCCTGCACTGAGGGCTGAGATCACCACACCTCTTTTGCCTTACTGATCATGCTCCAGCTGCACCGATATAAAAGAGAGCAGCTCAGCTCAGTTGGGGCTAGCAGCCAGAGGGAGAGGATGTGTACTGCTTGCTCAAAGTAAGCCACAGTGTAAACTGAGGCGTAGAGATACCGCAGCCCTGGTTGAAGGTGAGAAGCTCCCAAGAGCCCCGTGGAGTTTGGAAGCACCAAGGAGTGAACAAACCCCAGACCAGGGAGTGGAAACAGAGTCCCAGACCACAACTGGGAGGACAGCAGCAGAAAGTAACCCAGAGGATGGTGATGGTTAAGTGGTGAGTGAGCTGATACCAAGAGTCAGCATGTTTTAGTTGGCACTTTTCCCCGCTGACTCAGTGGCTGGAGCTATGTTCACTAACAGATTTCTGGGCTGGGGTCCAGTAGAAAGTGAGGGCCTGGATCCCCCTTCTGGGAGAAGCAACTGCTTCCCCTATGCTTGACTTTAATCATTGGGCCATACTGCCCTGTGAACTGGGGATGAACATATTGACTCTGGACAGTGCACCACACTACCCTGCAGATCAGGGCGAGTTTACTGACTTGGGCCAGTGAACCACACAGCTGCAAGGCTAAGGGCAGACCTACAGACACGCATCACAGTGACCTATAGTCACTTATTGTAGATCCTGAGAATAGAACACACTCATTTAGGTTCTGGATAGACCATCAGTTGGATCATTAAGTTCTACCATATTGATCCTCTTAAGCTGAGAGGTGCTTATATAAATCAGGCCCTTTAAATATTGTATTTAAACCTTGCTGCTCTCTTCAGTCTCCTTTCTTCAGCATTGTGGATGGCCACAGCTGAAGAGAGGTGGAGTGTTGGTCAGGGCTCTGAGGTGGCACATAGCCTCATCTCCCATGTCTCCTATTGGCTTAGGTGTAATGTGGGTTGCTAGGTTTAGTGTGCTTGTGCTAGGTGGTGCTGGTGTCCGGTGATATACAGGAGATCAAATTAGATAATCTTGTCCCTTTTGGCCTTAAACTTTGTGACCTACAGAGTCATGAAAACTAGACTCCAGTTTTCCTGAATCATTTTAGCAAACTTTTTAACCAACATAGATTGATTTTTGAACTAACAATTAAATCCTAGCCCAGGGGAGTTGGGATGTCATTGCAAGCATCTCATGCAGGAATGCTGGGGTGATGCTGGGGTGCTCTAAATAGTTCCTATGTTATGTCAAATGGCAAGATAGGAATGATTTTAGAAAGAAAAGTATATAGGAGAATGGGTGCATATATGTAGTAAGTCTGCTCTGTCCTCCCTATGCTGCTATCTTATGTTGTATAGGAGTAATGTATTGTGTAGCTTTTATCAGTGCTTTTATTCAATCAGGGGCACATCAACTAAATCTTAATTAAAACCAAAGCAGATACTCCTAGGGCTTTTTGAAAGGTTACTGAGAGATACAGCAGATACCATAGTCACTTCCTGAAAGTATATTAAAGAATAAGCCCTTTCCTGTGATTCATTGCAAAAGAGCACAGTATTGCAATTTATCAATAACAACTAACCATTTTCAGGCTGAAGGAAAGAAATTACATAGCAGGAACTGTGGATTCTCTCAGACCAGGCTGAAGTCCAGTAAAAAAAAAGAAAAGTAGTACTGTAGTTCCAAATTTTCTATTTGGTGAAGGCCATGCTGTCAGGGTTCACTGGTTTAATACAATTGCAGTGCTCTTTGTGGTCTCCTGACATTCTCTATCCCACCTGCTGCTGTGTGTCATCTAGATGTCTTCTGGAAGTGGTTTCAAAAAACCTACAAGCACAAATTAAAGCAGCTCTCCCCTGACTGCCCTCAAGCTGGAGTGAATCCCCTGAGTGCTAATATTCACTTCAGTGACGGGGGGAAAAGGGAATAATTTGCATGGTACCAAACTTCAGTATGGTTCCTTTGAAACAATACCATATATGTGCCTTTCTTGAACAACTGTAACTACTAAACAATGCGCGCGCACACACACACACACACACACACACACACACACAGAGATTACTAGGTAAAGTGTGTTTGCAATATTAAAAATAAATTTTCTGGCCCAAATCCTCAATTGCTGTAAAATGTCACAGCTCCACTGACAGCAATGGAGCTATGATACAAGTTGAGTATCTGGCTGTCTGAATCCACAACTTATGAAAGAAAAATGCCAGAAAACAGCAACTTTTTGGCTATGTCTAACACTGCAGAGGTATTCCGGAAAAGCCCGGAAAAGCTCTGCCGCATCCAAGGAATGTGTCTGCTTTTCGGAACAGTTTCTGAAAAAGTGGACGCGTTCTTTCGACATCACTTAATTCTTCATTGTATGAGGAATAGGGATGTTCCAAAAGAGGAGGTTTTTTCCTAAATTTGGCCCTGTGTAGACCGGCCAAATTTCGGAAAAGCCTCTTCCGGAAAAAAAGCAGAAAAAGATACACAAATTGCGGTTCGCAGTTTGCGTATCTTTTTCCAACTTTTCTTTGCAGTCTATTCATAGCCTTTGTGTGAAGATCAGTAGTTTACATGGTGAGCAGAAGGAAAAATCCATACATATTGCCATTTGCTTGAGAAAATAGAAATGTTGACCATTGAGAAGCAGAGAAATCAGTGAAAACCGTGATTGTTGTTAGCAAAGAAGCTAAAATGAAGGAATCTTTACCCATCACACTTTAACCTATTGCTTTTGCTTAGGTATGACTTGTTTGACCTAATTTCTTGTGCAGAAATCCATTGATGTCCAAAGTGTGTCCAGACAATATTCATTGGTGGACTGTAAATACTGATGTAACTTGAAACAGGTGAAAGTGTTCAATATAGTATTGGGGTTTTTTTGTGCATTTTTAATGGTCCAATTAAGAACCTCCCAAACCTTTTTGTTTTCTGAAGGTTTCCATTTTTGAGACCTTGACAGAAAGGTCAATGTATTGTTGAATTTATTAAAAATATGTAGGACTGTACTCTAGCCTGTTCTAAATGTTTTAAAAAATGTTTTAAATGTTTTAAAAATTGAAATAAATAAAGAATAACTTTCTGAAAGAGTCCACAAGCTTTGCTAGCAGTGAACGTGTAGAGACCCTTGTGGGGGGAAGTTTGTATGTTTGTCATTTGAGTGGCAGAATTTGATAGTGAGAATGCTTTATGGAATAGGTCTGGGATTTGTTCCTGTCAAAAATACTTTGGCACATCAGTCATTATTCAGTACTCAACTCCAACTGAGAATTTTTTTAAATCTGTGTCTCTAATCTAACCTATGACTCTACGAAATCAGTTCGGTATCTGACTGTTGAAGCTTGGTGAATAACTCATTTTTTTGGTTCACTGGCAGTCCTAAAACTTTAGAACAAAATTCTTGTTTGACTCAACCCAAAATTGAAACTTCAGAAAAGTTCAGAAAATCAAAAAAAACCACCCCAATTGTTCTGATTGAACAAAATGTTTCATTTACCCTGAAATTAAAGATTTTATTTCATCTTGGAATACTCTTAAAAAGAAAGGGAAAAGATATTAAGGATGAATTCATTGAAAAGATATTAAGGATCAAAAAAAGAGAAGATGGTGCCCAATTTTTAAGCATTAGCCCAGGGGTAAAAGACTCCCCTTGAATGTGGAAACCTTGGGTGAGTCTCTGGGTATGTCTACACTACAGCATTATTACAAAATACCTAATTTCGAAATATCTAATTTTGAAATATGTTGTTTCGAAATAATGCGTCTAAACACAAAATGCATTTCGAAATAGCGTGTCCACATTGATTGGACACTGAATCGCATTTAAGGCTGTCCGGAACTGGTTCTGGCAGGGCATCAGGTCAGGAGTTACTTTGTGTGGCTGCTGCCTGAGGCTATCTGAGGTCTGTGCTTAAAGGGACCCCTGGGACAGCCAGTTCTCAGGTTTCCTTGCTTGCTTGTGTACCTCGCTGAGGGACAGCAAATCATTTTTTCCTCTGCATGCTCTGGTTGCCCTCACTCAGGACACCACAGCACTCTGCAGCATGGAGCCAGAGCCTCCCCTGGGAACTCTGGTGCTTCTCTTGGACTTGTTGCTGCTAGCCTGGCAGCACTTTCTGCAGGCTGCCTTCAGAATCTGCAGCAATCCAACCCCCCAGGCCTTCTTCCAGACCCTCCTGGGGTACGTGGAGGAACAGCTGCAGCTCCTGGAGGGCTGGCTGCCAGAGGTTTGCTGTCTCATGCTGCGGCCTGGGTCAGGAGCAGCAGCAGAGTGGCTCTGGGCTGGCAGGCCTGGTGCTAGCCACAAAAGAGTGTAGCCAGACTCTACCCCTTTAATGGCTCCGGGAGGAGGAAGAAGGAGAGGAGTTTTTCTGTTTGTGCCACCAGGGCACCCTGGGAAGGGCTGGAGGTCCCCTATTTCGAAATAGCCCCTATTCCCTGTCTACACAGTGCCTATTTTGAAATTGCTATTTCAAAATAGGCACTATTCCTCATAGAATGAGGTTTTCCAATTTCAAAATAAGCTCTCCATTATTTTGAAATAATTTCGAAATAGCGGTTGGATTGTGTAGATGCTAGGAAAATTATTTCGAAATAACGGCTATTGTTTCGAAGTAACTTTGCTGTGTAGATATACCCTCCTTTCCTCCTCTACCTGAGGTAGAGCACGGCTTTAAACTTGGGTCTCCCAGAATGCAGGAGAATGACCTACCACTACTCCATAGATTTATACTTTCATAGTTGGAGGAGATTGAGAAAGTCCCAGCCCAGATGACCCAGTGGATTCTGCTCACAAATTTAATGGTTGGCCTCCGGATTTACTTTAGACCAAACCAAGATTCTAAATCAGAATGGAATTTTGCACCTTGCATACATCTCCGGATTCTTTTTTATTTTCAGGTTTTGAATACATAATTTGAGTTCCCTAATGGATATGGGGCTCTTTTCAAATGTATATTTGAAAGCCTATTTCTCAGGAAAAAATGTGTTTTATATTTTAATGGTTCCTGCCTAACGCCATTGCACAATGTAATGTAGTGTGGCTGATGGACGTAATTTTACTTCCTGGAGCACCCATGTTTTAGTTTGCACATTGGGATTCTTGATATTATGTCAGAATTATAGTTAATACCTGTAATGTAGGTATTTAATCTGCTGATTCACAGTGGGAGCTGTTCTAGTAGCATTTTCTGCACTTGTGTCCATTTTGACGGAGACTGTGGTATTTTGTTCATCCTATTTATATACTATACTAAAAGACTTACCCAATGTTGCTTGGATCCTTCAGGGCAAGGGACTGGTGGTGCGTGGTGTGGGGCGTGCAGAAGTCAAGGCACAGGCTTGGGGATGTGAGCGGTTCAGGACAAGGGGGCTGGAGATGGAGGGTGCAGGAGTCAGAGCAGGGTGTGAAGAGGGACTTGGGAAGGTGGTGGGGGTGCTGGAGTGATGGCAGGGGGTTGGGAGGAGGGGTAGCTCAGGGGAACAGGTGGAGACTTAGGGAGGGGATGAGGCCGAAAGCTGGCTTCTCCTCAGTCGACCCACCCCACCTGCTGGCTTCTTCCTGGTGGGGGGAGGCTGCACACCCTGCCCTCTGGCTTCACCCCTGTAATTTAGAGTAGTTAATGTCTTGTGTGGTTACCCGTGTACAGTAGACTGAGCTTTGTCCTTTGTGACCAAAGATGACGCTGATACTTTTTGTGAGAATGATAGTTGCTAAAAAGGCTGATGCATGGATGGTCAATCCTTTTCTCATTGAATGGGTACATAGCTTGATATTGAAGAAGGGATTACAGCCTGTGCCTGCTGACTCTCCTGTTTACAACTCAGCCTCTTTGTTTCAAGATCCATATGGTGATTAATCTTGAGCTGAGTAAACCCATCCATGACTGCTGCTTGCCAACCTGATCTATCTGTTGCTGATGACTCCTAGCTGTCAACATCAATACTGCACTTCAGGGTGTCCTTGAAGCATTTCTTTTGGCAGCCTCATGTGCAGTTACCCACCTTCAGTTTGCCATATACCTGCTGCTTTGGCATTGTAGGGTCATCCATCCTTAACACATAACTGGCCTGTCTCACTGCAATGAGCATGGCTGTGGAGTGGCTGCCTTCCAGAATTCTGTTATTGGTACTTAATCCTGCCATTTTATGTGGACCAGGGCATGCAAATGATATAAATGGAACTTGTCTAGAACTTGATGTGATGCCTGTAGCAGGTCCAGGTCTTAGGTCCATGTCACCCATACAATAAATTGGACAACTCTATTGCATTATGGACACTTAACTTGGCTTAAAGCATGTTCCTGCCAGACTCTACCTAATAACTTGGCAAATGATGAACCTCCTTTGTTGATGCAGCTTATCAACTCCTTGCCTATAGGAGTATCATTTGACAATGTACTGTCAAGGTAGCAGAAGTCTGTAACAGCACTGAACTGTTTATTGCTTGATGGTGACTTTTGGTTTTGTGTAGGTCATCAACATCAAGCAAATGAACCATTGCCTCACATAATTGCCTTTTTAAAACATGACAGCCTATTCAGGCTGAATATTCCAGGTGATCAGAAAAATATCCTGATATTGGCATTCAGGTTTTTTTTGTGTCATTGAACATTGATATATAGAATAGATGGAACAGGATTGGGCCAAAAATGCAGACCTGCTTAATACCATTAGTGATACAAAATAGCTCAGATAGCAGACCATTTACACCAGTGATCACTAACCAGTAGATCAGGATCTACTGGTAGATCTTGGAACCTTTGACAGGTGATCCTAACAGATTTGGCCAGGAGGCTGTCAAGCGCTGTACTGTGCTGCTCCTACCCTCTGCCTTGGAGGTGCCCCTCACCCCTGGGAGCCTCCTGTTTGCTGTGCAGGGCACGGGAAGAAGAGGAGTGGGTGCTGATGTCAGGGTGCCCCTCCCCCCTGTACAACATCTCCCCAGAGGAGAAGGGGTTAGAGATGGAGAGAGTTTGTTGGCTGCTTTTGGGAGTGGTGCAGGGCCTTAGCCCCACTGCACCACCATCCAAAAGTCACCTGTGGTAAGTGTTACCTAGCTAGAGTCCACATTCTGAACCCCGGCCCTAGAACTGAGCCCCTGCCCCTGCCTGATTAAAGTGAGTGGGGGCGGGGAGAGGATGGAGTGAGCAGGAGTGGGGCCTCGGAGAAGGGGCGGGAAGGAGTCAGGGCAAGGGTGTTTGGGTTTGAGGTAGATCCAAGATTGCACTTAAATTCAAAAAGTGATCTCACACTTAAAGGTTGGAGACCACTGATCTGCACAGATTGATTCCAAAGTTTCCTTTATGAAACAGCCTCAAAATGTTGGAGAACTTTTCTGGACAATCAAACTTTTGTAACAGTTGTCAAAATCCAGGTCTAATGATGGTCTCAAATGCTTTAACTAGGCCAGTGTAGATAGAGTAATGATCCGCTGGCTGTTGTCTACATTTCTCTGGCAACTGCAGAGCTACAAATATGTCTTCTGTTCATCGGGTTAGCTGGAAACTGCATTATTATCAGAGCAATATGATTAGCTATGATTATATGATTAGCAATGTTGGAGAGCAGACAATCAAAGGGTACTTTGAGCAGAACCTTTTCAGCAATAAAGAGTAATGTGATACTTGCTCCAGATTTTTTCACCTTTCCTCTTCTGTTGATGATGAAGGTATTTTTTAAATCATCTGGTACATCTTCAGTACTTCATATTTTGAGAGAGACCATACAATCACTTCAGCAAGGTCTTAACCCAATACTTGACTATATATGCAGGAATGCCATCAGATCCAGGGGTCCTGCAGTTTGTCATGGCATTGATTGCAGTGCTGACTTTGTCAAGGAACAAGACAGTGTCCTTGTTGTCATGACATGTTTGCTGACTTATTAGTGCCCCGTTGGTTCAGAATATCACTGAAATGTTGCTGCTATCTCTGATGGATTCTTGTTTGTCAGAGATCAGTGTTAGGCTGACTTAAATCACAAGCTGGTTTCAGTCAAGATGGCTGCCATTTCCTTACATCCTCTTGTAACTCACCTTCCAATCCCTTTATATCTCCCCCAGACCACGTGGCTTCATATTATGTCAAATTCATCCTCCTTCTGTGTTAATACCAGCCTCTACTTCCCATTTGTTTGTTTCTCTTACATTTTTTTGTGCTTTCTTCTATGCCAAATATGTGCATGGAACAGCACATATATTACTATATTAATTTCTCCTTATTCACCTTGCCTTAAACTGAATTGTAAGTTCCTTGGGGCAGGAACCATACATTGTCGTGTTTTATGCAATACTTAACACCATAAGATCCTTAACCATGAGTACATTAGGCACAAGCATAGTTCGAAAGAATAATAAAATAACTGCTTAAAGCTAAACTTAAAACTTAAAAATAATTCACAACATAATTTTAATGCAAGAACAAAATTGTAAACACAATTAAATAATAGCTTATTTATTGGTTAAATATATTTTAAGATAATTTGAGATTTTAGAAAATGTCCAGGTCTATTTATGATGATTTTACATTTATATGTTTTACAGATATTTAATACTTAGGAAGATGAAAAAAATACCTGTTCAAGTGATGTAAATGAGGGATTTGGAGTCATATACTGCCATATTACAGTGGAAATAGCAGCTGCTGCATAAGAATTTCAGACTTCCTATATTTAGTCATTTAAGAATTTTCCATCATTTGCACTTTTCAAAGTGAAATCTTCCACTCATGATTTCTGCTGTCAAAAACTGGGTAACTCTGAGCAAAATCAGTTCAGGCTCTAAGTAGTATGGGGTATGGAGAGAAATACTTTCCTCAACATTTCTTTTTCTGAACAGCTCAAGTGGTTAAATCGTTAGAAGAGACAGTTGACATTTAGCATTGAAAATTCTGGCAAAGATTTTGGCTTGATTGTATTGTGTCCTATTGAAAATTGCGCTCTGCTAACAGAATTGCATTTTGCATGGAATTTTCCCATTGAGCTTGTAAAGTGTGTGGCTGAAAATGACACACAGTGCACGATGAAAAATGCAATGAAGGTACTCAGTAAATGAGATAAAATCTTGCTAAATCCCTGCTGGTGTTTTCATTTTAAAGTGGAAGCCTGTTTTCTGATTAATCCTATATAAGATTTGTTTATATGAACAGTACATTACACACAATGCATAAAACTGAAATGTCTCCTCTTATAATGGGTATTGTTCCCACAGCAGCTACAAGCCACAGGTAACGTCCATGGAATTTGCTCCTCCTATAATGGCCATTGTTGATATAAAGCTGAGGATAACAGCTGCCTGTTTTTAATCTAAGCCAATTGAGAGTTCCCAAAAAGCTGAACTGCATGGGAAGACGAGAGTAACATGCAAACTCCTCAAATTCCTGCTCACTCTGTTTGTTCTAATTGACATCAGCGATAATCTCGTCATTTGCATTTATTTAAACTTTGTCAACCTGCAAATTACTCGTGAGATAAAATGTCGCTTTTAAATGAGCATCCCTGAAGAAACGAGTAACTATAATTACACAATCACACAATAGGGAGATAACAGAAGTGTTCATTACAGCACAGGCCATCAAAGTGCTAAAGAAATGGTAATTAACTTCTCATGTGGTAGCACATTAGGTTGACTCTGGAAGGTACCCAGGTTCTACAATTTATCATTGTTCCTTCTTGAGAACTTCTTAATGGATTCTTCCTATATTAATACAGTTTGGGTGGGTTGTGTAACTATAAAGGTGCAATGGAGGTACCTCTACAGCTGCAGGTGCTTTGAGAGGGGTCATTTCTTTTCTGCTCCCATTCTATGATCTATGCTTATTCCCCTGAACAGAGCCCAGTTACTGCCACTGGAATGGAAATCCATAATTTAAAAAGAGTGTGTTGATTTGCATCCAGATGGACACATACTGCAATGAGGCATGAGCAGGCTAAGGTAATATTGTGGAGTAATTGCCCCTTGGTCCAAATGAGAGAGTTCTTGGAGGTTGCACTGAGATGTGTGGATTGGACCACCAAACTCTCCCCACAGGAAAGGGTTCAGGCATACAAACATGCACACAACAACACTCTGAACAAGATCCTAATGACTTAATTTCATTCTGAAAATTCCCTTAGGTTCCAGTAAAACAGTTGGGTCATGTGTTTGGAGCATTGTGAAGCTCAGATCCTCAGCTGGTGAAGTTAATGTAGCTATGGTGATTTACACTTTTGGAGGATCTGGCCTGAATTTCCAGATGTGTCCATAGCTTGGTTATAATTGTTCGTTCTGCTCATTGTGAGCCAAGGAGACAAAATTATACTGTTTGCTCACAGGCCTGACAAATATATTAATGCAGTTTGGACGATTGTGGCAGTTCAAAGTGATAAGTGAAGGTTACTGTGATCTGCAGCATGAGCGCCGAGTATACCAATGAAAACATTTATCCACATGACATAGGAAAGTTTTATATGAATAACTAAACTGAGCTATTTAGTTCAATATTAAACGCATATGCTAAATGAGGCGCCCCACTGTTTTGCAGCCATTTGAACCATGTTCAAGTTGCACTGCCATACTCAGAGTAGCTACTGTGCCTGGATGTCTCTATGTAGGAGGTAACATTGGACTTTATTTATAAAGTGGGTTGAAACAAAGAACATTCAGAATCTGTCATTAGCACTCCAGTGGATGCGTGAACCTGAATTGTAAAGCCCCCTGTTTTCATAGAATCATAGAATACTAGGACTGGAAGGGACCTCAAGAGGTCACCCAGTCCAGTCCCCTGCACTCATGGCAGGACCAAATACTGTCTAGACCATCCCTGAGAGACATTTATCTAACCTACTCTTAAATATCTCCAGAGATGGGGATTCCACAACCTCTCTGGGCAATTTATTCCAGTGTTTGACTACCCTGACAGTTAGGAACTTTTTCCTAATGTCCACCCTAAACCTCCCTTGCTGCCCATTGCTTCTTGTTCTATCCTCAGAGGCCAAGATGAACAAGTTTTCTCCCTCCTCCTTATGACACCCTTTTAGATACCTGAAAACTGCTATCATGTCCCCCCTCAATCTTCTCTTTTCTAAACTAAACAAACCCAATTCTTTCAGCCTTCCTTCATAGGCCATGTTCTCTAGACCTTTAATCATTCTTGTTGCTCTTCTCTGGACCCTCTCCAATTTCTCCACATCTTTCTTGAAATGTGGTGCCCAGAACTGGACACAATACTCCAACTGAGGCCTAACCATGATTTACTATATCATTCCACAGATTACGTACCCTTAAAAGGTCATATTATATTACAGGGTTCACTTCAAATATATTTCATTTAATGTAATCATTTATTGGTAGTTTAAAAAATAAGTTTTCCCCAATTTTTGTTTTTCCCCCCTAGTTGTGAGGAGCTATTGATGCTGCTGCACCATGGAATGAGTGGAATACAACTGTGGGAATACTTCTTGGTGTCTAACTGCATCTCTCCTCGGCTCTAGTCTTGCCCATCAACAGCCCCAAGTATCTTATCTACCAGCCTATACTTTATGGGGAAACAGATATTAAATGCTGCTTTTATCCTGACCTGAAATACAAGTGCTGATGTATTTCTATTAGAAGTGGTATTAGGGATAGGCAAGACTCACCAACGGTGGTGCAGACCTGCAGTGGCTGCACAGAAGATAAAACCACTATTTTTTTTAAAAAAGGGTTAGATTTTTATCTCTGATACGAAAGTCTGAATCTGGAGTAACTCCACTACGGTCAGTAGTTGTGCCTGTGATTTAGACTGATGTAACTTAAGTCAAAATTCTTCCATATAGACTGGTGTAATAGAGATCAAG
The DNA here is from genome assembly GCA_032595735.1 of Pelochelys cantorii. Taxonomy (NCBI): domain Eukaryota; kingdom Metazoa; phylum Chordata; order Testudines; family Trionychidae; genus Pelochelys; species Pelochelys cantorii. Next base: position 52,069,612 of record CM064332.1, on the reverse strand, counting down.
CATGTAGAGAACAGCAGCACCATTTTTCAGGCTAAAGGCCTGAATCTGCAAGTTTATTTATTCTCTGGTCATGTTCATGTCAATGAGGCTCTGCTTGTGTGTATGACTTTAACAGAATTGTCAGAATAATTTTGAGATTTATTAAAATTCTGCTTTGCTGTTGTCATGGAACTGTGTCAGTATAAACAACACATTACAGATAGAGAGATTTATAAATTATTATTTCTTTACAGTGCAGTGCAGCAACTGCAATAGCCAGAGCTGGTTGCAAAACTGATATTTCACTGGAAAATGGCAAAGCAATTCAGCCCCTTTTTTCCTGAGTTTATTTTGATTTTTTTGGTCCAAATCTTAGTGTAACACAGGTCGTTAACCTTCTAACTGAAAGGGTGTTTTACCAGTTAGTTAAATAATGTCAGAGCTGTTCTTGTGAAATATGTCTAAACATGAAATTGGGCTGGTTTCTTTGATGATGATTTAATTTGTGCTTAGCTCTTCAGTGATAGGAAAAGTTGGTAACAACCAATGTTCCCCCTATTTTTTTCCCATCCATGTGTGGTGCAGCGTCCCTGCCCAGCGCAGTTGGGCCTACAGCGCCATGTTGCAGGTGGGGGGATGCTCCATTCTTTATCTCCCTCCCTCTCCCCGCCCGTGGCATGATGCTGTGGGCCAGTTAACCGGTTAAACACATAGTTTAACTAGTTGACTTTTTATATGGGATTTTACATCGCTAGTGCAGAATACATTTTGTTATGTGCACGAAGGCATGTGCAGATGTGCACCACTAATAGAAAAACTTGCTTCTAGCTATGGGAGCTGTGGGCATTCTGCTAATCAGCAGAGCAGCATTTGAATCTCTCCTGGGTGGCTGCCCAAGTGCTCAGCTTACAAGAAATACTGATAATGCCAGGTGCCCCCGTTCAGAGCAACTGCACCTGTATGTCCCCACTATGGTTTAGCAAGGACACTCACTCTCAGGCTTCCAGCTTCCCAGCCACTGCCTTTTGATGTGGAGAGCAGTGTTTCTGACCAGGGTGTTTTCATGCTGTACAGTTCCCTGTCTTCACTATCTTATTTCTAAAAGAGAAGGGCTGCTCAGTCACACCAGCTTGCTTTGTCTTTAGCAAGGTTAACAGTGTGGCTGCCCACATTTTATAGATGCTATCCAGATGATGCAAACTTATTGTTTACTTCAGGTAAAAGCACATCAGAGAAAATGCATCAGAAACAATAACCGAACCCACAGACAGGCTATTAAGCTTACCAGACACCACTCCAAATCCCACAAATGGGTTTGTTCTGTTCTGTAGCTGTACAGCCTCAGGTCAATACTAACACCCAGCCTTTTGGGCCTCAGTAGGCCAAGTCCTTCTGACTCTTCTCTAAGAATTGGAGCCTTTCATTGACACAGGGTCCTGTCTATTTGCTGGATCAAAACCAAGTGAGTTTAAACCAGGTTATTCATCCAAAAAGCCTTTTTTTGTCTCTTGGTCCCCAGAGAATCCAGTCTGAACTAGTATAGGCACAGCTGTCCAGGGGATAGCTTCAAAGAGCTGATAATGGAGGAATTACATTACTATCCTCCTTTTTACTAGAGAAGGTACATACAATTCTACAATAACACCTGTTGTAAACATTGGAATAAATTGTCTAGGGTGGTTGTGGAATCTCCATCACTGGAGATATTTAAGAACAGCTTGGATAGACATCTATCAGGGATGATCCAAATCAGTGTTTCTTAAACTATGTTCCATGCAACACTGGTGTTCCATGAACAACTCACAAGTGTGCTGTGACCTCTTCTTTGTTTTTGTTACTTCTTTGTTTTTGTCTTTTTTTGGTCTGACAACAAATTTTTTTTGAAGACAATTTTCATAGGTGTTCCACATTAAAAAAAATATTGTTTGGTGTTCTCTGGTTGCAAAAAGTTTAAGAAACACTGATCTGGATGGTGCTTGGTCCTGCCATGAGGGCTGGGCACTGGACTCGATGACTTTTGAGGTCCCTTCCAATTCTAGTGTTCTGTGATTCTATACAATTGCCTTTGTAATACAATGGCAACAAAGCTAGCAAACCTAATTCAATAAGGTTTATCTTAATTCAATAAATTTTATCTTTAATTCCATAAAGTTTGTCTAGGATATTGATATTACAGGATATCATAAATCTGTCACAGCAGGTCCCACAGTAGTTCTCATCCTTTCCAGACTATCATAGTGTAGTACCCCATTCAGGAGGCTGATTTGTCCTGCCTACCCCAAGTTTACAACTCACTTAAAACAACTTGCTCACTCAGTCAGCCATAAACATACAAAGTGGCACAGCCTACTAATTCTGAAAAAAATGATTACTTTCTAATTTTTACCATATATTTATAAAATAAGCCATGTCCCCCCTTGGATAGAGTGTATCTACACAGCACCCTAAACTCAAATTGTGTATCTTATTTCAATTGAATTTCAAAATAAGCTATTTCAAAATTTGGGGTGTCTACACAGGATGAAATCTGGCACATCTACACAGTGCCAAATTTTGAAATAACAAGCTATTTCGAGACACCCCTTAACCCTTGTGGAATGAGGGTTATTGGGATGCTGAAATAGCGTGCCCATTATTTTGAAAAATATTTCTAAATAACAGGCTGCTTGTTAAAATGTGGGGTTGCTATTTCAGGATACCTCCAGTATCCCAAAATAGCCACGCAGTGAAGACATGCCCTATAGAGAAATACTGATATAGTATATACAGGTCGGTGTGTGTATGAAATTTTAATTTGTACTAACTTTGCTAGTACTTTTCATGTAGCCTCTTGTAAAGCTAGACAAATATCTAGATGAGTTGATGTACATCTTGGAAGATCTCTACGTACCCACAGGGTACCCTGGATTAAAAACCACTGCTGTAAAATAATTACATTGTATTGTACAGAATTGCTACAGTACATAATGTGACCTTGGATTTTGTATATAATATCACAAATGTGCTTGGAAGTTAATAGGTAGGATATGAGACAAGAGTGCTGTTCCCAAATAACATGTTAACCTAAATTCTTCATCTAGGGACTCAATCAACACTTTGGGGACAAAGCTGTTTGCCCATATGACAATGAGGGCTGCACAAAAGTGGCAGAGATAAAATGCAGGAGATGTAAGAGGAGCAAGGTACACTTATCAAATGACTCAGAAAACAGCATCTGGTCTGGGCATTAGGAATTGCTTTAAGTATTGTGTCCAATCCCCAGCAGTGTAGTAACTGGCACAGTACTTTTACCTGTACATATTAGTGTACTTTGGGAGTGAAAGTTGCAGCAGAAGGGACAAGTCCTGAGCTGATGAATGGGGAGTAATCCTGCACCTCCTCCAAGTGCTCAGTGAAGGTTACTTTTTATGGAATGTTGGGGGTATGGATCTGCTTGGTGGAGTTCCTGGCATTATCACTGTCTCTCTTCTTCAGCTTCTACCCACCCAGGTCCATCTTTGCAGATATAACATGTACCCAACAAGGATGTTTCCATACGTTTAAATGTTTTATAATATGGTGACCTTGGAAACTTTAGCTCAGAGTCTTTGCTACTCTATGATCATTTCCTGATCTTATCATAACTTTAATGCACTTTTTCTTTTTAATATAATGTTGTTGTTTTTAAAGCCAGCTTTCATTAAAATAAATGGTGGTACTTTTCCATTCGTTTGAATGGCAGTTAATGTCAAAACAAAATTTGTTAGAATCTGTTTCACCTTGTAATGAGATTTGCAATGCTATATTTGCTGCATAACCAAGAACATTATGAAAATTAACTGCTGCACCTGCTCAGTAGTTAATATTCACTCTTGCATAGAAATATCTAACTCATTTCAACTGTTTTCCTATAACACCTAAAGATTAACTCCATTTTAAGGACAATCAACCTATAAAACTTATTTATTTATTTTTAATTAGGTCATTTTTATTTTAAACTAAAGCATGGCAAGGACCTATCTGAAATCAGGTTCTAGTCATGTTTTGTGAAAATGTAATACTCAAAATAGCTTAACGGATTTCTGATTTCTTTTTTTTTTTAATATGCATCCCTGCTGATATCTCTAAATGCCAAATTTCAGCCTATTGAGATCTGAAACCACTGAAATAGTAAACCCTGAAAATCTAGTTTTATAATGGAAACACCAACTCGACCTTAACTCTAGTACTGCTACTAAAATAAACAATTGCATTTTAATGCTAATGAATCCCTTTTCTAAATGAGATGTCACTAAGCAGATGTTAAATCTCTGGAATATCAGAGCTAAAACAAGTCTTTATACATTTTAATCCCAAACCGTGGTTACTTGCAGAACATAGAAAATTACATGGCATATCTAAATAAATATATCTAATCCCCAGAGTCACTGAAGTTTGTAACACATTATGAGCAGTCTTATTAAATCTTCAGAAACAAACTTCTGTCTATGATTTTACCGGTGGTGCACTGGGAAAGAGTATTCCAGGGCAAGGGTGGGATTGTCATCCATCTATAAAGAAAAGCTGTAGTTCAGTACAACAGAAAGCAACACCTGACCATCTTTTGTAACCCATATCACTGTATCACACCCACTCAAATTATGAAGGTGATTGCTGTGTTCTAGATACCTGGACAGGCTGATTATCTACCACTATGTAACTGAGTTGAAAGAGCTCAAATGTCTGCATGGCACAGGCAACACAGGCATTGGGTCCGTCTTTGGTGTGAGCCTCCCCATCTAGTAAGCTGATTATAAGCAGGAGTCCATTTTGCACCCTATCTCAGAGTCAAAGTGTGTACTTCCTTGAACAAGAGGAAAAACTGGTATATCTAGAATTCCTCCATGGAGATCCTTCTTCAAAAGATCTCTCTGCACCAAGTGCGGGATATGCCACAGCTTTGTCCTTCATCTTCAGCTTTTGCTTGTGGTGGAGATTGGATGATAATCAAGAGCAATTTTAGATTACAACTAACTTTTTTTTCCGGACTCCACCAGTCTCACTTCTACATCACATGCAAAATGCAGGCATTCTTGAATGGACAAACAAGTGTGTCTGTGTTTCTCTGATGTCCTTCTATGACGTCATGGGGATTTTTCCAGTCTTGTAGTCCACTGTGTTCACTCCGGTTTTGTATTCACTGTTTGCTTTGTTGTGTTTTGTTAGATTCTACTGTCCTGTGCTATTCTGGAGTAACTGTGTGTGTGTGTGTGTGTGTGTGTGCCTCAGTTTCCCTGGACACTGCAGTACTATCTGGATGAGGAGGGAAAGGCTAGGCATGACTCACTGTGGAAGTGTGTCAGTCTCTCATGTCCTGAGGGCCAGGTGACAGTAAATAATACAATGGGCCTAGAAGCAGGACAAAGCAGGAAGCAGGGCTGTCTGGGGGGCTGTGAGCAGTGGCTGTGAGTGTGAGTTAGTTTTCCGCTGGGAGAGAAGGGAGCCTAGCTGTCATGGGGGGCTGGGGCAGGGCCCCTTTTCTCAAGATGGGCTGTACTGAATGCTCCTGGTTCTTGTAACAAGAAGTCTGAGCTACACTGTGTCCCTGTGAACCAATAAACCTTCTGTTCTACTTGCTGGCTGAGAGTCACGTCTGGCTGTGGATGGGGGTGCAGGGCCCTGTGACTTCCCCACACTCCATGACACCCCCCCGAACAATTTTAGTGTCTCCTTCATTTCAGAGTTGCTCATCTCATTATTAGAATCCTTCATGGATTATAGTAGCATCAGTACTCCATGCCCCTCCAAAAAAGGGAGGTTGGTCATAGTGATGTTAAATTCTCGGGAATAAACTTTCGGAGAATATTCTTGAGAATTTTCTGCATAGTCATTGATCAACTTAGGCTCCATGAGAACACAAAAAGGAATAAATTCAGGAGTTGAGAGGTTTTTGTGACCTCAGATATGTGCATGCAGAGGCTGTAAACTGCAAGGTTTAGCTGTGCTTTGTAACCTAGAGAGTTAGTCTCAAAGACGCACAGGGCCCAAACCATAAATCAGTGGGCTCATAAATCAAAACAAGTACTTCCCATTGCACCTGGAAATAAATTAGAAACCAGTGCTAAGTAAGGGATCAATCCTGCTACCACTTCAGCATACTAGTAATGCTGCTGAAATGTGAGTAAATTTACACACATATAAGTGTTCACAGTTCAGTGGAACTCAGTTCAAATCCTAGCCCAACAGGAATTCTGGGGATGACAAAATCATGCACACTGCAATAGTGGAACTGAAGACTTTGTCTGCTATAAATCTTTGAAGAGTCACAGGAATTGAGTTTAACCAATACAATCTCCAGGGATATAACCAATACAAAGGCATTTTTATAGAATCATTGGGCTGGAAGCAACCTTGAGAGGTCATCTAGTCCAGTCCCCTGTACTCATGACAGGGCTAAATATTATAGAGACCAAGGGTGGGCAAAAAGCGGCTTGCAGGCTGAATGTCGTTTACGAGAGCTAGCGCCTGGTGGGCTGCCAGAACTTTATTTACCTGCACATCCACAGATTCAGCTGCTCTTTGGTCCTGTTGACCTCAGATCACTGTTCCCAGCCAATGGGAGCTCTGGGAAGCAGTCTCCTGGTCTGTGCTGTTTCCCCCAGATTCCATTGTCTGGGAATGGTGATATATACTCAGTGGGAGCTGCAAGCAGCCGTACCTGCGGATGACAGGTAAATAAAGCTCCAGCGGGTTGCTAGGGGCTAGTCCTAGTGAACCACTTCTGGCTTATTGCCCACTCCTGAACTAGTCCTTCCCTGACAGAGGCTTGTCTAACCAGCTCTTAAAAATCTCCAGTTATGGAGATTTCATAAAATCCCTAGGCTGTTAATGCCAGTGATCTTCCGAAAAAACGTCTTCCAAAAGAGAGTCCACACTGGCAAAGCGCTTTTAAAAAGCGATCTGCTTTTTAGAAAGATAGAGTCCACACTGAATAGATGCTATCTCGTATTTAAGCTGTGATTACTATGGATGGAGTGGCCATCAGGGCACCTGTGCTTTTTCCTCTTTCCTCTTCTTTCAAAATAATTCCCTCTTCCCCATCCACACGTGCCTTTTTCCAAAAGAACTCTTTCAGAAAAAGGCTTCTTTCTTGTAGAAAGAGCTTTACCAATGTCGGAAAAACCCCTCTGTTCTTTCACTTTTTTTTTTGGAAAGAACGCAATTGCAGTGTGGACATAAGTGAAGGTTTTTTTGGAAAAATGACTGTTTTTCCAAAAAAACTCTGTAGTGTAGACACAGCCTCGCAGTTAGGGGTGTGTTTTTTTTGTTTGTTTTTTGTTTTGCTTGCCCAGAGTTTGGTAAACTGCACAGCAGCTTACCAAATCGAGAGCTGGTTGCAATTTTTAATCAAGATTTTTGGTTGAAAATGGCCTTTTGTGTAAATCCCAAATTTTCATGAATTTTTGTTCAGTTTCCCAACAAAAATGGAAAATGTCATCATTTTTAAAAATTCTTCCAGGTTTTTTATTATTTTCTCATTTACTTCCTTTTTTCCAGCCTTTTGTTTTCAGGACCAAAAAAACAAGTGAGGAGTGAGGGAATTAAAAAAGAGGGGAAATGTAAAAAATAAATAAATAACTAAATAAAATAAAATAAAATTTTAATGAGAAATTTCAAATGAAAAAAAATCTATTTTGAAGCCTGTGAATCCAAAATGCCTAGCTTTTTTTAATTTTTATTTTTTTCTATTTATTTAACATCTCTCATGTTTTGTTAAACCTATGAAAATATATCTATTGAAACATGGCTGTCGTAAGCTAGGTCAATATTGAATAATACTTTTTTTTCCTGATTTGAACAAACATTTTAGCTTTTTTTTAAATTAACCAACTCAGATATTAAAGAGTCCATTTCATACCACAGGTTAAATTCCCTGTCCCCCTACTTCAGCACCTTGCCAAACCAGAGAATTTGCTGAACCATGGGAGGTCAACATTGTCCAGCAGCATTACCAACACTTCCACTGCTTACTGGGCTCTTAGAAGATCCTTAGATATTCAGGAGAAAATTAGAGCTAAATAACAGCACAGAACACTGAGAGACAGGGCTTGTGGCTGTAAACAAACTTTATGGAACTGCAGGAAACTTGGCCAAATCCATGATAAGTGGACATTCGGTTAACTAAAATCATGCCAGACCACAGATGTTGACAGACCAGAAAGTGCCAGACTAGAGAGGGTCAATCTGTATCCATAACATTGGATATAACAGGATAATCTTTGTTTTGAAATATGTTTTCTTTCTACAGAAATAACTCCTTAATGACAGCAGTAATCTGAGATGATCAGAGGAGAAGTGTCACTGGCTCCCATAAGATATAACATCCATCCTATACACATTTAGGGACTGATCCTGCAAAAACATGCATGAGTAAATATAAAGTCATTCCCATGCATAAGTGTTTGGAGGGTGCACCTTCAGTTATATACATGTGTGACCTATTGTGATTTAGCATGAAAGTGAGCTGTTTTTATACTGTCCCATGAAAACTTGTTTCATTTCATTCTTACTCATTCAGTAAACGGAATATGATTAGCCACAGAAATAAACATGGAACAGGAGTGAGGACACTGTAGCATCTGCTTAAGCATAACTAGATTATGAACAGTAGTCTCCACAAATTGAAGGGTTGTTGTAAGGCATGTCCTTTGAATAGAATTAGTTTTTGCTTGAATTAAATTATGTACATGAAGAATGATTATAAGGAAGCCCCCAAGACTAAAAAAGATTAATTACAGGCCTATCATTAGACTATTCTGTTGCATAATCCTATTAGTTTAATCATATGTTCATTTTCCCCATATGCGGGGGAGCACATTTTACTAATTTTATGTCATTTAATACTCTGCCTTTTATTTGGCCTGTATATTACTTTGTTCTAGCTTTGTGTATGTGACAATATTACAGATTTTTTTTTTTTAAAAGAAAGATTTATTTATTTTGGACACTAAGCAGAATGTTTTTGTTTTTTTAAAAAAGCAGCAATTTGGTGGATAAAGCAAAGGGCCTGATTCGCCACTGCCTTAAATGTGCAAAGATGCTTTGCTATGGTGCAGCTATTTAGGCCTGTACAAAATGGGTGCACAGCTATCCAAATTTGATTTTTGTGCCCTACCCACTTTTTACTTCAATGTCCATTTACTCCTGGTTAAGACAGTTTGTCTGTCTGTGCCATGTTATAGGAATTACACTACTATTTTCTGTAGCTATCTCTGATTTCTGCCCTCTAAGTAACACCACTTCGGCAGGCTTTCTGTTTGGTTGGCATGGCGTAGTCCTTCCCAAAAATGCTGGGTTCCACGTATGTAATAGTATGGTTCTGTTATAAGACTAGTTGTCCTGTATAGGGTGTTTAAAAGCCTTTGTCAGAGCTATAGGATGTTTAAAAGAGCTTTTGTTAGAAGTTATTTTCCTTACAATCAGTTGTAGTATGTCAGCAGTGAGACTGGCTGGATGTTGCTCAGTAGGCAGGATGATAGTGATTTCTATAGTACATGTGAAAGCATTTGGAGATGCAGCAGGTTGACACACTCTTGTTCCCAGCCAGAGTTAGATGTGATTCAGATATTATTCATACATTCCACTGAAGATAGTACTTCTCAGTGCAGGATCACAAGATGGTAAGGTACTGGACACAGGAATTTGTTTGAAAGAACCACGATATTTACAAAGAAATAGCCATGGGGGTGGGGGGAGACATGCGAAAATTAATAATTCTGTATTCAGTGCAGAATTTGGATGGTGAGCAGTAAATACAGGAAACCCCTGCGTTATGACGGCCTGAGTTGTGACCCCTGCACTTACGATCATTTTTGAAAGCACGGAAGAGGCCAAACCCCGCCGACTTACGTCCTCAGCCCGCATTTATGATGGCGCATGGCACCTATCGTAAATGCGGGTTCGAGTTATGATGCCCCCGACTTGCAACGCTTCCCCAGGAACCGATCACATCGCAAGTCAGCGGTCACTTGTAATATATATAGGACACTCATTGACCAAAGAATATAAAATGCACTGAACGAGGAAGGAAGCATGTGGAAAAAATAGTATGTGATCATGTAAATAAAGTATGTATCATAAGACATATGTGCAAAGGGGGTGAATTAAGATTGCAGAGGCAACCTTAATTTATGCTTTTCCTAACTTTTGCAACCTTAATAAATGAGGTTTTAACATTTTTAAAGTAATTATAGAGTGACTGCAGTTAGTCAGGTTGAGCACCCTCCTTAATGGCTCCCAAAGCTCTGTGAGCATCAGAACTGGTGAGATTTCATTCCACAGCACAAGAGTGGTGGTTCAGAGTAGGAAAGGGGGGTATATTGGCTGGAGTGGAGCTTGGTCAGGGTGAGAGGATCACCACCTCTACGGATACTCCAGTCCTTTATTACCCTGCTGAGTGCCACATCATCAATTGTTTTTCCCGAAAAAATATGCAGTGGCATCATAATCAAAAATTGTCATGGGAAACTCTCTCAGAGAGAGTTAGATGCCTGCAAGTCACCAGGGCCTGATGAAATGCATCCTAGAATACTCAAGGAGCTGATAGAGGAGGTATCTGAGCCTCTAGCTATCATCTTTGGAAAATCATGGGAGACAGGAGAGATTCCAGAAGACTGGAAAAGGCCAAATATAGTGTCCATTTATAAAAAGGGAAATAAGAACAACCCAGGAAACTACAGACCAGTTAGTTTAACTTCTGTGCCAGGGAAGATAATGGAGCAAGTAATTAAGGAAATCATCTGTAAAAACTTGGAAGGTGGCAAGGTGATAGGGAACAGCCAGCATGGATTTGTAAAGAACAAATCATGTCAAACCAATCTGATAGCTTTCTTTGATAGGATAACGAGTCTTGTGGATAAGGGAGAAGCGGTGGATGTAGTATACCTAGACTTTAGTAAGGCGTTTGATACGGTCTCGCATGATATTCTTATCAATAAACTAGGCAAATACAACTTAGATGGGGCTACTATAAGGTGGGTGCATAACTGGCTGGATAACCGTACTCAGAGAGTAGTTATTAATGGTTCACAATCCTGCTGGAAAGGTATAACAAGTGGGGTTCCGCAGGGGTCTGTTTTGGGACTGACTCTCTCCAATATCTTCATCAATGATTTAGATATTGGCATAGAAAGTACGCTTATTAAGTTTGCAGATGATACCAAGCTGGGAGAGGTTGCGACTGATCTAGAGGATAGGGTCATAATTCAAAATGATCTGGAAAAATTGGAGAAATGGTCTGAGGTAAACAGGATGAAGTTTAATAAAGACAAATGCAAAGTGCTCCACTTAGGAAGGAACAATCAGTTTCACACATACAGAACGGGAAGTGACTGTCTAGGAAGGAGTATGGCAGAAAGGGATCTAGGGGTTATAGTGGACCACAAGCTGAATATGAGTCAGCAGTGTGATGCTGTGGCAAAAAAAGCAAACATGATTCTGGGATGCATTAACAGGTGTGTTGTGAGCAAGACACAAGAAGTCATTCTTCCGCTCTACTCTGCACTAGTTAGGCCTCAGTTGGAGTATTATGTCTAATTCTGGGCACTGCGTTTCAAGAAAAATGTGGAGAAATTGGAGAGGGTCCAGAGAAGAGCAACAAGAATGATTAAAGGTCTAGAGAACATGCCCTATGAAGAAAGGCTGAAAGAATTGGGTTTGTTTAGTTTGGATAAGAAAAGATTGAGGGGGGACATGATAGCAGTTTTCAGATATCTAAAAGGGTGTCATAAGGAGGAGGGAGAAAACTTGTTCATCTTGGCCTCTGAGGATAGAACAAGAAGCAATGGGCTTAAACTGCAGCAAGGGAGGTTTAGGTTGAACGTTAGGAAAAAGTTCCTAACTGTCAGGGTAGTCAAACACTGGAATAAATTGCCCAGGGAGGTTGGGGAATCTCCACCTCCGGAGATATTTAAGAGTAAGTTAGATAATTGTCTCTCAGGGATGGTCTAGACAGTATTTGGTCCTGCCATGAGGGCAGGGGACTGGACTGGATGACCTCTTGAGGTCCCTTCCAGTCCTAGTATTCTATGATTCTATGGTTCTATGAAAAGGCTATTTAAATTACATATTTTTGATTTTTCAATGGGAAAATTCAAAATGAAATATTTCAATGTGAACTTGCATCTAAAAGTGAAGTATGTTTCAACTGAATTTTTTTAATTTAGACATTCTCAAACAAAACATTTTTGGAAGGTCTCATTTCAAAACATTTTTGGTATTTCATCCCATTGCAAGGTGACAGCACGTGTCATGATATTGGAATTTCCTGCATCATGAAAATTCCATCTTCTGAATAGCTCTAGTAAAATGTAGTAAAATGTTTGGAAACCAGCTGTCTTTAATCATCAGAATTATGTTTGGGATTTTCAAAGGGAATTTCAATAGGGCTTAGGCACCTAACCCAGAGTACCAAAATTCCAACCAAAATCTATAAAGCGAAATCCTTTCTCCTGCTTCAAACTTTAATACAAGTAAATAGACTTGGTATAGGTGTTGCACCCTATCTGGATCTGGCAGCAACATTTCCTATGCTGTAGCAGATGACAGCCTGCAGAGCAAAGGGTGTAAACATTCTAGGGAAGGTTTTTCCTGTCCTCCCATATGCTAACACACATCTGAACCTGCTTGGTTCCACTGCCTATTAGCCCTTATACACTTGCGAGTGGGAGGGAGCAAAATATAGCCCTGAGACAGGTTTAATTAAACTATAGTAATAAATCTGTGTTTTCAAGTGATTTGTGAGACCGCTGGGCAGACACTTATAACTCAGGCAGGCTAAAGCCACAGTTCTCCATTTCTTGGAATTACAAAGATTTCTTAGGTAGTAAAAGTAATAACTGATTCCTGTTAGCTCAGGGGCAGTTAATTTCCTGAGTATACTCTAATATTAAAAAAGCTCACTTTCTATATTCTGAAGTATGTTTTGAAAACTTGGTTTCTTATTTATTAAACCTAGGGGCTTTATTGTGGCATTCCAAACAGAAACAGGAAGTTCGGAAGGACAGGGGAGAAGAGAATCTAATTTGTTCCTAGTCCCCAACAATAACAACTGAGCAGATCCTCTATTGCCATCGCATCACCCCTCACAGTTATCAAAGAAAGAACACTCAGCCTCCCAACTTTGTTCAAAGTATAAAATCTATTTAAGACATAGCAGTAAATTTACTGCTATTTGACCGTTGAAGTTATGGGGTTTTTGTGTTGTTTTATTATTGGTTTGAGACAAAAAAGAAACTTGTCAATTCACTGAGATAAACCAAGCAGAAATAAAAGTTGTACTTCTCTTTCAGAAAGATCCCTTCACATTTTTTCCTGCTTCTTTGCAGACTGATGATCTAAAATCAGTCTATTAAGTCATTCTGTTGGGATGAAATTTTCTGTTCTATGGGAAGCAATGTTGCTTATATATAGCAAGTTAAAAAAATGACATGCCCCTATTCTGCTACTCAATATACATTTTGTTTTTCAGATCAGCTACTGTTGCAAAATCCTCCAGCTGATGGTAAACTGGTTCACTAACAATCTACTCTTAGGTCCATGCAAATATCATTTGTGTGGCTGGGTGTACACTTTCCTCAAATTGCAGGACAATCATCCATTGTGTGTGTCCCATTCCAGGGTTTTTGCTGGATGGAGACATAAGACTGATCTATGAGTTGAAGATCTTTGGTAGGAAACAAGGCTAAGCACAGAGGCAAGGGTCCTTTGTGTAGTTCTCCTTGACCTTCTTCAATTCCTTTTGGTCCACAGGTTCTGGGGGGCAGAATTACTACTCATTCATCATTTTTTTTTAATGATCCCAACAAAACTCTGCAAGAGAATCCATAGAGACACTTCCTCCTCCCCAAATCCCTTGTCATGGGTATTTCCATGCAATTACATTTGGACATCTGTGGCCCAGTCTGATCTATCGTCATGGCACAATGCTGTTCCTAAAACACAATCTCAATTTTTTTCTGCCTTCCTGCACCTAATGTTACATAAGAACATAAGAATGGCTGTACTGGGTCAGACCAAAGGTCCATCTAGCCCAGTAGCCTGTCTGCCGACAGTGGCCAGCACCAGGTGCCCCAGAGAGGGTGGACCGAAGACAATGATCAAGCAATTTGTCTCCTGCCATCCTTCTCCAGCCTCTGACAAACAGAGGCCAGGGACATCATTTCTATCCCCTGGCTAATAGCCTTTTATGGACCTAGCCTCCATGAAATTATCTAGCTTCTCTTTAAACTCTGTTATAGTCCTAGCCTTCACAGCCTCCTCTGGCAAGGAGTTCCACAGGTTGACTACACGCTGTGTGAAGAAGAACTTTCTTTTATTAGTTTTAAACCTGCTACCCATTACCTTCATTTGGTGTCCTCTAGTTCTTCTATTATGGGAATTAATAAATAACTTTTCTTTATTCGCCCTCTCCACACCACTCATGATTTTATATACCTCTATCATATCCCCCCTCAGTCTCGTCTTTTCTAAATTGAAAAATCCCAGTCGTTTTAACCTCTCTTCATATGGGACCTGTTCCAAACCCCTAATCATTTTAGTTGCCCTTTTCTGAACCCTTTCCAAGGCCAAAATATCTTTTTTGAGGTGAGACCACCACATCTGTACACAGTATTCAAGATGTGGGCGTACCATAGTTTTATACAGGGGCAGTAATATATTCTGGGTCTTATTTTCTATCCCTTTCTTAATAATTCCTAGCATCCTATTTGCCTTTTTGACCGCCACAGCACAATGTGTGGACGTTTTCAGAGAGCTATCTATGATAACGCCAAAATCTCTTTCCTGATTTGTCATAGCCAAATTAGCCACCATCATGCTGTACGTATAGTTGGGGTTATTTTTCCCAATGTGCATTACTTTACACTTATCCACATTAAATTTCATTTGCCATTTTGTTACCCAATCACTCAGTTTGGCAAGATCTTTTTGGAGTCCCTCACAGTCTGCTTCTGTCTTGACTATCCTAAACAGTTTGGTATCATCTGCAAACTTTACCACCTCACTGCTTACCCCTTTCTCCAGATCATTTATGAATAAGTTGAACAGGATTGGTCCCAGGACTGACCCTTGGGGGACACCACTAGTTACCCCTCTCCATTCTGAAAATGTACCATTTATTCCTACCCTTTGTTTCCTGTCTTTCAACCAGTTCTCAATCCATGAAAGGACCTTACCTCTTATCCCATGACAATGTAATTTACACAAGAGCCTTTGGTGAGGGACCTTGTCAAAGGCTTTCTGAAAATCTAAGTATACTATATCTACTGGATCCCCCTTGTCCGCATATTTGTTAACCCCTTCAAAGAACTCTAATAGATTAGTAAGACATGATTTCCCTTTACAGAAACCATGTTGACTTTTGTCCAACAAATTATGTTCTTCTACGTGCCTCATAATTTTATTTTTTACTATTGTTTTGACTAATTTGCCCGGGACTGACATTAGACTTACCAGTCTGTAATTGCCAGGATTGCCTCTAGACCCCTTTTTAAATATTGGTGTCATGTTAGCTACCTTCCAGTCATTAGGTACGGAAGCCGATTTAAAGGATAGGTTACAAACCACAGATAATAGTTCAGCAATTTCCCATCTGAGTTCTTTTAGAACCCTTGGATGAATGCCATCCGGTCCCGGAGATTTGTTGACATTGTTTTTCTATTTGTTCTAAAACTTCCTCTAATGACACTTCAATCCAGGACAGTTCCTCAGATTCATCACCCACAAAGGACGGTGCAGATTTGGGAATCTCCCTAACATCCTCAGCAGTGAAGACTGAAGAAAAGAAATCATTTAGTTTCTCCGCAATGGCTTTATCGTCCTTGATTGCTCCTTTTATATCTCGATCGTCTAGGGGACCCACAGGTTTTTTAGCAGGCTTCCTGCTTCTAATGTACTTAAAAAACATTTTGTTATTTCTTTTTGAGTTTTTGGCTAGCTGTTCCTCAAAATCTTTTTTTGCTTTTCTTATTACATTTTTACACTTGATTTGACAGTGTTTATTTATGTTCCTTTCTATTTATCTCACTAGGATTGGACTTCCACTTCTTAAAAGATGCCTTTTTGTCCCTCACTGCTTCTTTTACATGGTGGTTAAGCCATGGTGACTCTTTTTTAGGTCTTTTTTGTGATCCAACTGATCCTGAGTCACTGCTATATCTGCCTACAGACTTTTGCCTTCCGCCTGAACCTAGGTCTTCTAGGCTACGTCTACACTGCAAAGCTATTTAGGGATACCAGAGTATCCTGAATAGCTATCCTTTATCTTCACATCAAGACAGTTATTTTAGGCTTGCTATTCTGACTTCCCTGTAAACCTCATTCTGTGTGTAGATAGTGTCAAATTACTAAATAAGCTATTTTGAAATAAGATCGAAATAAGCTATGCAATTTGCGTAGCTTAAATTGTGTATCTTATTTCAAACTTAGGTGCAGTATAGACGTAGCCTCAGTGATCACAATCTTATGGGATGTATTTTACAACAGGGAATTGCTCAAAGAAATAGGAATCTACCAATGCATTTAAAGGCAAAAGGCAAGCGCTGGATCCCAGTCTTTTTCTTTTATTCTTTTTTTTTAAGTAAGTATGTGGTGTAATTAAATGTTGTTGTTTAGTTGCTAAATTTCACTATGCTGTGAAAAGTTCCAGACAAGGTGTGGGTCCTCATAAACAAGACAGACATAGCTGTAATTCAAGCTGTGCTGAAGCTTGTGTGTCTGTAATTTATGATAATTATTATTTATTATTTGCAGTACCATAGCAGCTAGGAGCTCTAATGTTTTCTTTTTAAAATGCCTACTGTTTAAGGCAGCTTGTGATTCCATCAGAACACCAGGGATACAGAATAGATATCACAGGGGGGCATGGATTACTGTCTCCATTGAAATACCTCTGGTAACAGGTTAAAATTATATGGAATCCTATCTGAGCCTTGTGTGCTAACATATTAAGATTTTATTTTTCCTAATATTATACTCCAGTTTAGTCACTGGTTTTTTATTTGAATCAAACTTTTGCCATCTCTAGCATTCTGTTTAGTCAGATGATTAAAACAACTTTCTAAGTATCAACTACGTTAATGGTCATAATAGGTATACCACCTATTTGCCATCGTGAGCTTACTGGGGGAATGGCTGAGCTTCAACACTTGGGATGTCTCATTTGCTAGAGTTAAGATCTCTGACCAACTTCTTGATTCTGTCAGTATTAAAAGCCTTAGCAAGCTGTTGTCTGGGCTCGTGGGTGTCAAGACTCATTCAACAGGTTAGTTTTAATTAGTTAAGTTGTAATTTTTTTTAAATTTCAAGGGCAATTTTGTATAGCAGGGACTTGGACAAAACAGATAGTATCTCTGTCAAGTTTTAATGAGTTCTTTACACCTGAGTGGCAGCCCAGCAATTCTTTCAAAGGGAGGTCAAGGTTAGTTTGGCACATACTGGCCAGCAGAATTGAACAGCAATCTGAAACATAAATGTCAGGATGAAATCTGAGTAACTGAAAAAGAGTGCAGTGTTGAGAGAGGCTTTATTCCCTTCTCCAGCACCATCCACATTTGAAACTTATCATAATGAGGAATGCATCATTAATATCCATGGACATTCACTCTGCTTCGAATTTGGATAAGAAGGTAATAGCTAATACCATCTTCAACTTAAATATACCACTGCTGCCTGATTTATTTTCGATGTGTTGTTGTATAAAATAACATGCCCACACATAAAATAGAATAAGTGAAAAATTAGAGAAAATGTTTGTCTCTGGTTTTTTTTTTTTCATGTTGAGTTATTTTATGCCTTCTACAGCACTTGGGTGGGATTTTCAAATGTCATCAAAATGGCATTTATCATTGTTTTCAATAGGAGTAGATTTAGGCAAGCAGGAGGGGGCTTTTGGAACTCCTACATTTTTGTGTACAATCTTAGGTTCCTCTGATAGTCACATAAGCCCTGAGATGACAATGAGCTTAACAAACAGACTTCTGTGTATTTCAAAACCAGACTGATTTATTTACATTATCAGAATCTTAGCCAGTTTCCTCTGGTAGTATGAGTCTTTCACACAACAAAAAGAGAGTGAAAAACATGTATGAAAATAAGAAAATGTGATTGTGAAACTTCAAAATTTGCCAGGAGATTTTGTAGCTACTGCTTACAACTACTTCTGATTTTTTTTCGGGGGGGAAGGGGGATTGAGTTTAAATTATTTTAAATTGATGGTATCTCCTTAAACTGCAGAATAATTCAGAACATATCAGCACTGAAAAACTTCATGACAAATATAACCTTTTTGATGGGCAAATAAGATATTGTTAGTTATTTCCTTATTATCATTCTCACAATATAAGGTGGGTACATAGATATTGCGCCTAAGTTCACAAACTGAAAACTTGCAGTGCTTTGTGTGACTCCCAGCTCATTTTACAAAACCAACTATTGATAATTAATAGCATAGAAATTCCTTGGAGGTCTCCCTACTAAATGTTCCTCTTAAACCAGATGTTAGGGAGGAGACAGAAACATGTTTCTATGACCCCGATTAAAGCAGTTATCTAGAGCCTGCTTTTAAACAACATGTAAAAATATCCTGATGAAACAATATTAAGTAGTCAAATGACTGCCTCTCTTAACAAATTTGTGATCTGTTCAATTTTTGACTATAATGGCTGCTGTTCTTATATTCCAGGAGCACTGCACATTAGTACTATGCAGATGTGTGGAATTAGGTCCAAGAAATTCAATGATAAAGGTGAAATGCATCAATGAAAGTCTTGACCTTGAATTCTTTACAAATAACTAAACTCAGTAGGAGTTTGGATACACACAAAATGCAAGATCAGACCCTCATTTACTAAAGCTCATGTGGAACCCCATTAAAGACTTTAATATAAGCGGATGGGGCTCCATTTAGACACAGGCATCGGCCCAGCCACATGAATTTGCAGGATCAGACTTGTGGATCAGGGCTGGCCTTATCATGAGGTGAACTGAGGAGGCTGCCTCAGGTGCCAGACGGGGTGGAGGGGGGCACCGCTAGGACCCAGAGTGTAGAAAATTGTGTCTGCTGCTGGTACATATGTATTCTCTCTGCTCTAGATGCAGCGAGATGGTGGAGTGCTGTGCTGGAGGAAGGAAGGCACAAGAGACATAACAGGCAGGCAGGAGAAAAGGTGAGAGGGAATAACAGAAAGCAGCAGGAGCTGCAGGGAGAGAGGGAGGAGGAGCCTCTTATGTACCTCTCTAGCACCCCCAGGAGCCTGGACTGATTAACACCCGCTTCTCAGGTAGCTTCCTGCTGCTTCTCTGAACCCACTTGAGGAGAACAGGCAGTCAACTGAAGTAGTAGGAGCCAGTTAGGCCTTTAAGACGCTGATATCTTCCCTCACTCAGGCTCTGCTACCAGTCTGCTTATTTGTCCCCTTCAACTGAGTGTTGAGAGCCACTATAGCTGGCACAGAACAGCAGTCATGAGTGAAAGAAGAAAATGCCCCTCTGGGGCAGCATTCAGAAAAAGAAAGAAAGCAAAGGAAGCGTTTCTATCTAAGCAGGGAGGAGCTCTCCTGAGATACATAGACACACATGTTCATGGTGATCCTTCTGGCCCCAGTGAGGATGTGAGTGGTGAGGAGATGCCTGATCTTCCACTTAGTCAGAGTGCAGGTGACCTGGAAGCTACTGCAGCATCCATATCTCCATCTCAAATGAATGTAACCATGCACATTCCTGAAGAAAAGTGTAGATCAGAGAAGAGTGTGGTGGAGGTGCAAGAAATAGCTGCTGCTGAGTTTAGTCCTTAAGTCTAGATGATCCAGGACTGTGGACCCACTTGAGCAGTAGCCTGAGGGACTTCCTTGTACTGCATGGGCCACAGCAAGTGAAAAACTTCATGTTCCCCAAAGACAATGAAAATAGAAGTTTCCATCCAACACATTATTGGCGTGAAATCCCCAATGGTGACAAAGTGGAGAGGCCATGGCTTATGGACTCAAAAACTCAGAATGCTCATACTGTTTTTGTTGCAAACTCTTCCAGTCTAATGTTCCAGCCATATTGGGTTCTACAGGAGCAAAGGACTAGAAAAATCTGGCTAGAAATCTGGCATGCCATGAGATGTCAGCAAATCACCAGATAGCATTCCACAGGTGGAAAGAGCTTGAGATGAGACTAAGGTTAAAGGCCACCATAGATGATCAGCATCAAGAGAAGATTGCATCAGAGTCTCTTTACTGGCAAAATGTTCTGAAAAGGCTTGTTGCCATTGTGAGAATGCTTGCTACCCAAAACCTAGCACTGCATGGCACTTCAGATCAGCTGTATGTGCCAAACAATGGAAACTTCCTTAAAATTGTGGAGCTGATGGCTGAGTTTGATGCTATACTCCAAGAGCATCTAAGAAGAGTCACCACCCATGAAATGTACGCACACCACTACCTTGGAAAAACAATTCAAAATGAGATCATACAGTTACTGGCAACAAAAGTCAAACAGAAGATTGTGGCAGATCTGAAGTCAGCAAGATATTACTCCGTTATTCTGGACTGCACACCTGACATCAGCCATACGGAACAAATGACTTTAATGGTGTGTTTTGTAACAACAACAGAACCTAGTGAAAATGTCCGTGCAATGGTGACTCTCAAAGAGCATTTTCTAGAATTTATTGACATTGATGATACTACAGGAGCTAGTATGACAAATGTGCTTCTTAAAAAGCTGGAAGACACAGGAATTGCGATAGCTGATATGAGAGGCCAGGGCTACAATAATGGTGCCAACACGAGGGGAAAGAACAGAGGAGTGCAGACACGGATCCGAGAGTTAAACCCTCGAGCTTTTTTCATCCCATGCAGTTCTCATTCATTGAACTTGGTGGTCAGTGATGCAACATCAACTTCTAGTTAGGCTGATGAATTTTTTAATGTAATTCAAAGCATTGATGTATTTTTCTCTGCATCAACTCATCGCTGGCAAATTTTGAAGCAACATCTGGGAACATCCTCTCTGACACTGAAACCACTGAGTGCCACATGATGGGAAAGTCGAGTGGAGGTGATAAAGCCTATCAAACACCAAATTGGGAAGATAGATGATGCCATAGTTGCCATTATGGAGGATAATGCTATGACAGGAACTGTTTGTGGGAGAACAGTGTCAGAGGGAAATGGAATCACCAGAAACATACATAACTTCAAATTTCTGTGTGGCTTAGTGTTGTGGCATGACATACTGTTCGAAATAAATGTTGTAAGCAAGCGACTCCAATGTGTTGACCTTGATATATCTAGAGCAATGGAACAACGGGACAAAGCAAAGTCATACCTACAGTCTTACTGGTCAGATGAGGGATTTCAAAACACACTGAAGCTATTTTCCCACCCGTTCAAGAATACAAGAGTCACTGAAGAAGAAGACATTTTGATTACGAGGCATGGGATAATCCCATAAGAGACCCCAAACAACAATTCAAAGTTGAATTCTTTAACCAGGTGCTAGATTGCAATACAGTCAGTTGAAGAACGTTTCATGCAGCTCAAGGAACACAGCAGTATATTTGGGATGTTGCATGATATTCCAAAACTCCTCACTATACCTGAAGAAGATGTACACCAGCAATGCAGGGCACTAGAGACAGTGTTGACACATGATGACTTGTGCGATATTGATGAGAGTGATTTAGGTGATGAACTGAAAGCCCTTTCAAGATACATTTCATCAGGATCAACTCCAAAGGCTGTCCTGGAATATATGTGCTCAAATAAGATGACCACCCTCTTTCCAAATGCTTTTGTTGCCTGCACATACTTCTAATACTTCCTGTAACAGTTGCCAGTGGAGAAAGCAGCTTCTCCAAGCTGAAGTTAATAAAAACACATCTACGCTTCACAATGACACAAGAGAGGCTGGTCAGCCTTTTAACCATCTCAATAGAGCATGAGCTGGCCCAGACTGAGAAGCTTCAGGTTCAAATCTTTGCAACCAAGAAGGCATGGAAAGCACCACGTTGATTATTTGAACAAATAAAAATGCCAGTGTTTACTATGCAGAGAAGAAAAGCTACATTTGTTGTTCAGTCGTTTGAAAGTTAAGTGTTACTTAAAATTTTTGAACAAGGCATTTTAAGGCGTTAGTTCTCCTTTATTGGGGTAAGCAGCAGAGCAGTACCATCAGAGGAGTAGAACAGGAAGAAGGCAGAATTGAGACTTTTCAAAGTTTTGGCCCAAGCGAGAGAGCATGGGGGCATCATTTGAGCTCCCCGCCTCAGGTGCCAAAATGTTGTGGGCTGGCCCTGTTGTGGATGGTTTAAATAATAATCATATTTATGTCTATAATATAAAACCAGCTTTAATAGTATATTACATATAGATACGGATTAGCTTCATAATTGCTTAGTCTATCAGTAGAACCTGCTCCTGAAATAATGTTTCTCAGGCATGCTGGAATTTTGGTGCAATGATTATTTTTATTTTTTACAAAAATGCTGTGTATACCTTGCAATGCAATAAAATATAACTTGCAAATAACTGTCTTACATTCCAATGGGGGTACATTCTCTTGGTTCTACGCTACATCCTCAGACTGTCAAGGTGGTAATTTTCTGCCTGGTTGTTAACATCTATAAAGGATTACATATAGAAATATTGAGAAAATTCTTCTTTGCAGTCCGATGTAATTATTGAGATACAACCTCATACTTGGCAGCTTTCTTTAAAGGGGGACTGCCTAAAACTGAAAGACAGGAGATTTCCCTAAAATTGGGTGGCAGGAATGTCTCTTCATGGCTAACCAGCTCACGATTCTCTAATGATCTAAATGATTCTGGTCACAATTATCTGGCTGCATATCAGTTGCACTCCTCTTTGAGGCTATGTCTAGACTGCAGAGTTTTTCCAGGATACGAGATGCCATGTCCAGGGAACACGTCCGCTTTTTTGGAACAGTGTTCTTTCAGCATCCCTGTATTCCTCATTTTATGAGGAACAAGGGATGTTCCAAAAGAGGAGGTTTTTCCTCACATTTGGCCCCGTGTAGAGGGGCCAAATGTCAGGAAAGCCTCTTCCAAAAAAACAAGTGGAAAAAGGTACACAAATTGTGGTTCGCAATTTGCGTATCTCCCCGCCTCCCAAACAAACAAACAAAAACACAGTGTAGACATATCCTGAGTTTGATTCTGCTCCCATTGAAGTAAAGGCAAAGATTCTACTGTATGCAGAAAAGTATGGTGGAATCCACTTTTTGTCCTTTCTGAGACTCCCGCCCCCCACACACACTTTCTCATACAAATGAGGTTGATCAGCCCTAGGCTTTCCCTCTAACAAATCTGAGCTGATTGACATCATGCTTTAGTGGGATGACAGAAAGAAACTGACTACTGGGTATGCTATTCTGAAAGCAGAATACACACAAGGTATCTGAAGACCAGAAATAAAGTGCCATCACAACCCACTGTGTTAAACTTAATAAGGTAGCATGTACATTTGCAGCCTGGTCATGTTTACCTTTCCTGCGTATCAAAGGTGGATTTGATTAAAATGTCCCTTTAACATAGAGCAGCTGTTGTAATTCACTTTAAAATGTCAGGGCTGATGAGAATGTTGTGATATTTAGATACTTCATAGTGTTATTGCATTGGTATGAAGTGTAGACTGTATATAAAGATTGCTTTGAAATTTGAGCAAAAGGAAATTAAATCATTGCTGATAAAGGCTGTTTTTATAGGCTACCAAAATTCATAGTTAGTAGCCCAATAACGCGATTAACCTAGAAAGTTCATAACAAATCAAAAAGTGTGACTTTGAAACTTGACTAACCAATTAGAAGCTGTGTAAAACACATCTGTGAATGCTTTAGTCCCAATGGTTCATTGAGTTCACATTATGTCAAGAACTGATCAAAACCTGTGATATCTCAGTAAGGTATTTTCAGGTTTGATTTTGATATAACATTTTTAAAATTCAATTAATCTAAATTACAAATTTTGGAAGAAAGCTGGCTTTCACTTTAATTCAATGATGGTGGGAGGATTTCCCCCCAAAAAAGTAAGTTTAAAACCAATAAAAAATTGTTGGACTAAGACTGAAAACAGATACAACTCAGGAAGTAATGGAAACTGCGCAGCTATTGTTACATTAAATTTTATTCTTTAGGGACAGTGTTAAGGGATGTGAGGAAAATTTGTTCCATACTTGGTGTCTCTGCTGAATCTGATCCAGTGTTCACTGAAGTCAGTTGAAAGCAAGGCTGGATCAACTCTTCTGTAGGCTTGCTAGCCATTGTATCTCACTGCCATGTCACCCTTCCTCCTGGCCTTGTCCCTGGAGACATGTTGGCATGGTAAGTAGTGTTAATGGAGTGGTGTTGAACTCTGGTTGTTTTCAGCTGACAAACAGTTCTTCAGGGACCATTACTGGCCGGTGTAGTTGGTGCAGCGCTGAGATTATTCCAATGAATAGTGGGGGACAGACCAAGACATAGAGTTGGCCTGATTATCAGGGAGCCACAGTCAGCTCCTTTATATCTCTAAATTGAGTGGAGACTGGGCATAGCAGAGAATTTGACTCTTAGTATCTGATTAAATCCTTGACACCAAGGTACTTAGTTACAGATTTGCTATTTTACTCGTTTTGTGTATGAAGAAATATGCCTCCCAATAAATCCTGTTTGCTTCTGCTCATTTGTCACTTCAAATCAAAGCACCAATTTAGTTCTGGCCTGGATAGGTGCTACTTAACTGAACAGAAAGAAAATTGCACTTTTCTACATCGAGGCCGAATTTGGCCTATCCTATTATTTTCTACTTTGAAGTCAGCCAGGTAGTTTAGTTGGAAAAGTGAGAATGTCACAGACAATGTGTATGCATGGACTGAGGGGTAAAGAATTGGGCACAGAATCCAACAACAGAAAGTGTCCTGTATTCATGCAAATATTTGTAATGATATGACTCAAAGGTGGAAAAATACATACATGATATACTATGTAGAATTGATTCCAGCATGGGTTGCTTTCTCCATTTTCCATGAGACATGACTTTCTTTTTCAAACTGTGAGCACTGCATACACTGATGGCCACATTCTCCATTTGTTCCGGGCTTTTCTGCCCCTCCAGTAGTACAGAGGGGATATAAAACGAGTAGATATAAAATATATCGAAAGGATAGAGCAGGCCGGGTGGGTGGCGGAGTGGCACTGTATGTGAAAGATAATGTAGAATCAAATGAAATAAAAATATTAAATGAATCAACATGTTCAATAGAATCGCTATGGATAGTAATTCCATGCTCCAAAAATAAGAAATTAGCAGTAGGGATATATTACCGACCACCTGACCAGGACAGGGATACTGACATTGAAATGCTGAGGGAGATTAGAGAGGCTACCAAAACAAAGAACTCTATAATAATGGGGGATTTTAATTACCCCCATATTGACTGGATACATGTCACCTCAGGAAGAGAAGCGGAGATAAAATTTCTCAATGGCTTAAATGACTGCTTCTTGGAGCAGCTAGTGCAGGAACCCACAAGGGGAGAGGCAATTCTCGATTTAGTCCTGAGTGGAGCGCAGGAACAGGTCCAGGAAATAACCGTTACAGGACCGCTTGGGAATAGTGACCATAATATAATAACATTCAACATTCCTGTGGTGGGAAGAACACCTCAGCAGACCAGCACCCTGGCATTTAATTTCAAAAAGGGGAATTACACAAAAATGAGGAGGTTAGTTAAACAGAAATTAAAAGGCACAGTGACTAGAGCCAAATCCCTGCAAGCTGCATGGAAACTTCTTAAAGACACCATAATAGAGGCCCAACTTAAATGTATACCCCAAATTAAAAAACATAGCAAGAGACCTAAAAAAGAGTCACCGTGGCTTAACCACCATGTAAAAGAAGCAGTGAGGGACAAAAAGGCATCTTTTAAGAAGTGGAAGTCCAATCCTAGTGAGATAAATAGAAAGGAACATAAACACTGTCAAATCAAGTGTAAAAATGTAATAAGAAAAGCAAAAAAAGATTTTGAGGAACAGCTAGCCAAAAACTCAAAAAGAAATAACAAAATGTTTTTTAAGTACATTAGAAGCAGGAAGCCTGCTAAAAAACCTGTGGGTCCCCTAGACGATCGAACTATAAAAGGCGCAATCAAGGACGATAAAGCCATTGCGGAGAAACTAAATGATTTCTTTGCTTCAGTCTTCACGGCTGAGGACGTTGGGGAGATTCCCAAATCTGCACCGTCCTTTGTGGGTAATGAATCTGAGGAACTGTCCCGGATTGAAGTGTCATTAGAGGAGGTTTTGGAACAAATAGAAAAACTTAATGTTAACAAATCTCCGGGACCGGATGGCATTCATCCAAGGGTTCTAAAAGAACTCAAATGGGAAATTGCTGAACTATTATCTGTGGTTTGTAACCTATCCCTTAAATCGGCTTCCGTACCTAATGACTGGAAGGTAGCCAACGTGACACCGATATTTAAAAAGGGCTCTAGAGGCGATCCGGGCAATTACAGACCGGTAAGTCTAACTTCAGTACCGGGCAAATTAGTCGAAACAATAGTAAAGAATAAAATTGTGAAGCATGTAGAAGAACATAATTTGTTGGACAAAAGTCAACATGGGTTTTGTAAAGGGAAATCCTGTCTTACTAATCTATTAGAGTTCTTTGAAGGGGTTAACAAACATGCGGACAAGGGGGATCCAGTAGATATAGTATACTTAGATTTCCAGAAAGCCTTTGACAAGGTCCCTCACCAAAGGCTCTTGTGTAAATTACATGGCCATGGGATAAGAGGGAAGGTCCTTTCTTGGATTGAGAACTGGTTAAAAGACAGGAAACAAAGGGTAGGAATAAATGGTAAATTTTCAGAGTGGAGAGGGGTAACTAGTGGTGTCCCCCAAGGGTCAGTCCTAGGACCAATCCTGTTCAACTTATTCATAAATGATCTGGAGAAAGGGGTAAGCAGTGAGGTGGTAAAGTTTGCGGATGATACCAAACTGTTTAGGATAGTCAAGACAGAAGCAGACTGTAAGGGACTCCAAGAAGATCTCACCAAACTGAGTGATTGGGCAACAAAATGGCAAATGAAATTTAATGTGGATAAGTGTAAAGTAATGCACATTGGGAAAAATAACCCCAACTATACGTACAGTATGATGGGGGCTAATTTGGCTACGACAAATCAGGAAAGAGATCTTGGAGTTATCGTGGACAGTTCTCTGAAAACTTCCACACAGTGTGCAGCGGCGGTCAAAAAGGCAAATAGGATGCTAGGTATTATTAAGAAAGGGATAGAAAATAAGACCCGGAATATCTTACTGCCCCTGTATAAAACTATGGTACGCCCACATCTTGAATACTGTGTACAGATGTGGTCTCCTCACCTCAAAAAAGATATTTTGGCCTTGGAAAGGGTTCAGAAAAGGGCAACTAAATTGATTAGGGGTTTGGAACGGGTCCCATATGAGGAGAGGTTAAAGCGACTGGGACTTTTCAGTTTAGAAAAGAGGAGACTGAGGGGGGATATGATAGAGGTGTATAAAATCATGAGTGGTATGGAGAGGGCCGATAAAGAAAAGTTATTTATTAGTTCCCTAAATAGAAGAACTAGAGGACACCAAATGAAATTAATGGGTAGCAGGTTTAAAACTAATAAAAGAAAGTTCTTCTTCACACAGCGTGTAGTCAGCATGTGGAACTCCTTGCCAGAGGAGGCTGTGAAGGCTAGGACTATAACAGAGTTTAAAGAGAAGCTAGATAATTTCATGGAGGTTAGGTCCATAAAAGGCTATTAGCCAGGGGATAAAATGGTGTCCTTGGCCTCTGTTTGACAGAGGCTGGAGAGGGATGGCAGGAGACAAAGCGCTTGATCATTGTCTTCGGTCCACCCCCTCTGGGGCACCTGGTGCTGGCCACTGTCGGCAGACAGGATACTGGGCTAGATGGACCTTTGGTCTGACCCGGTACGGCCGTTCTTATGTTCTTATGTTCTTATGTTCTTATGTTCTAGATTCAGCCACTAGAGAATACTGCCGGAGAAGCAGAATTCCTGGGGTTCTTTACCATCTTTCAGGAGTCCTCAGTGTGCAGTGTGTGCTGGGGCTTGCACTGGGGGAGAAACCAGTGTAGCCAGAGCTCTGCTATTCTCCAGCTATTTTTGACTGACTTCAAGTCATTGGCAGGAATCAGGACAATGTAAATTAGAATTGGCCCTTGTCCTCAAAAGTGACTTCCATTTACAAATGACAGAATACATTTCCTGCTTTCTTGTTAAATACCATTTAAATGCAAAAGCATTATTTGAAAATAAACAAAGTAATAGGAAAGTAAATGTAGATGTAATAACATTTTACTGTTAATCTTTTAACTACTACAGCTGGATTTACTGCGTACTGCATAGTGTATGCTACCTGTGACTGTGATCTTGTGACATTTCATAAGCTTCTTATGGTTATGTCTTGTTTGCACAAGGAAACTAGACCAATAAAGAAAACAATGCTGTTGCTTCTGTAGGTTTAGTGACAGTATTTCATATATAGAGAGAGCCATATGGTTCTTTACAGGAGTAAAATAATATGTGCCCTTGGACTTTAAAAGTCTAATACACAATTCAAGAGCACTGTTAAAATGTTCTTTGATGCCATCGCTAGAAGACTAGACATTGTTGGAGGAATATTGGGTTGTACCCAGGGTGCTCAATGCTACAAAAATAACCTAAAACTCAGAGAAGAATTGTTTGCAATAAGGTCACTAATACCTCTCTGGTTTTCAAATGTGCTGGAAGCAAAATGCAGTCCATTACTGGGAATCATACAAACTTTTTTTCATTATCACTCAATCCAGGGTGTGCTGTCAGTTTTTATAACAAGAGAACTTGTTTTTCCCCATTCCCCAGGCTGAAATGTAATATGAAATGCTTGATGCACCTGTAGCAAACAACTTAAAATTCAGACCTTTTTAAATGCAAACTTCAATAAAGTTTTCATGGGAGGAATTAAAAAAATCTTACATAGTGCTGTCGAATTTTTATTTTTAGCATGAATTCACAATGATTAATATTTTTCATCCATAAAGATACTGGACTAGTTTATTTTACTCATTGTTCTCCTACAAATAAAATTAGCATTCTTTCCATTATCTGATATGAGTTGTGTGTGTGCTGGTGTACATATAGAACATATGAATGGCCTTCCTGGGTCAGACCAGTGGTCCATCTAGACCAATATCTTGTCTTCTCAGCGTAATTGATGCCAAATGCTTCAGAGAGAATGAACAAAACAGGGCAATTTATCGAGTGATCCATCCCTCTGTCATCCAGTCCCAACTTCTGGCAATAAGAAATTAAGGAACACCCAAAGCATGGGATGGTGATCATTTTGGCTTAAACCCTTTTGTGGACCTACCATCCATGAATTATCAAGGTTTTTTTTTTTTAAGCCAGTTATACTTTTGGCTTCCACAACATTCTCTGGCAGTGACTCTCACTGGCGGTCTGTGTGTTGTGGGCTTCTTTCGTTTGTTTTAAACCTGCAGCCTATTAATTTAATTGGGTGACCCTCTGGTTTTTGGGTTATGTGAAGCAGTAAATAAAACTTCGATACTCACTTTCTTCTCACCATTTATGATGTTATAGACCTCTATTATATCCCCCTTATTAGGTCTCACTTTTCTAAGCTGAAACAGCCCATCTTTTAAATCTCCTAAAATACCCCTGATTTCTATTGCCCTTCTCTGTACTTTTTCCAGTTCCATCCTTCACGGTTTTGTCTGTGCCGATATTCTAAATGAAATAAGCAGTAAATTATGACTAAACAAATACTTGGCTTGCAAATGATATAAGTGTATAATGTAGGTCGGTGACAAAACACTAATAACTTCAATGGGGCTAGAATTTCACCTGGAAAGATATCCCTCTTCTATATTAACATAATAGATCTCTTATTTAATTTAGTAAATGCGCAAATATTAATACCTATGTTATTAAGATTGACAAATATTAACCAGATGTTTAAACTTTACCTTCTTGTAGCTCTGTAATCTTTGTGAAAGAAAAACAGAAATTCTAAGTATCGTTGCTTTTAAAGCTGCATCTTCTTAGTTTCATGACTCCAAGGACAATCTTCAAACAGCTTTTCACATGCAGTACCCACTGTGCCTAAGAAAAAATAGGAAAAGGCAGTCACTTGAACAGATCGTTCAATATGGTCATTTGTTCAAAGGATCCAGAGCCCATTGCTTCAGCTATATTAAAGTGTGCAGCATGTGTTAAATTGCAGCGTGCAGTGATGGTCACAGTAGGAATTAAAGTTAACAAAAATAAATGAATTAAATTCTAAATTTTATGGGTCACCAAAAATTGCCATCATATCAGCCGTAGGTTACCTTGCAGTCATAAATTTTAGATATATTAAAAGGAGCTCAGAATAAACATATGGCAGAAACATAGTTGCCTTTATCTTGCACCAGCAAAAAAAGAAAACGTGCAAAAGGGCAAGGTTTAAGCTTTGCCCAGAAGAATAAAATATTGTAAATACCTATAGAATGATTCTGGGGGCAGGCCTGCCACCAATGGATGGGGCAAATGGGGGAACTGTGCAACTGCCCCAGAGCCTGCTGATTCTGAAGGGCCTGGTATTCCTGGCTGCTGCTTCTGTTACTGCAGTGGTGGTGGCATTCAGAGCCCCAGGCTCTTTAAATTGCTGCTGCCACGCTCTGGGCAGCTCTAAGGGCTGCGGGAGGGGTGTTGCAGTGCATTCTGAGTGGCACTGAGAGCTGGCTGGGATGGCCCTGCCCCCTCTGCATGAGGCCCTACTCCTCCTGGGAGCATGGAGCCAGCCGTCCCCACCTTGGAATATGGAATATGGTTTGGAGGACACTGTTCCTTTATATAGGATCAGTCTGTGCTGTGGCAGACTTGATAGAAGCCTGGATAGAAATCCTCATCAGAAGCCATACTGGGGGTCCGTGATCACTGGAAAACGACACTTCTACAATCACAACAGAGATACCTTTGAATGACTTGGCAAATAGACTGTCTTAGCTGGTTTATACACTGTTTTTGAGGGTTTACAAGAACAAGAGCCAGCTGAATGCTACACAACAAAGGATGACTTGTCCACCAAAACAAAAATTTTCTTTTCATTCATTTGATTTCACCTTAAATGCTTCAGACCAAAAAAAACCCCAGTTTTGTGTTCCTTTCAATATGTTAATGGAAATGGAATTGTGTTTTTTTTCAACCAAGCTTAATAGGAACTAAGAGATGCCATGGCTTTTGAGAAGAAGTTACTTTTCAATGTAATATGCACCGTAAAACTAGACCAAAGGGAGTTTAGAGAAGCACTGAATAAACAGATAGGATATTGGCTCACAATTGGCCTCCCTGTCATGTTTATGAAATGGCCTTAAATACATGTTGGGAGGTAGGCATATAATATATCTCAGGAGACCCCATCTACTCAGGGGGACTTGACAGCATCCGCAGGCCCCTGCCAAGGTGTGTGGGGGCTGGCTCCATGCTCCTGGGTGTTAGGGAACAGGGTCTTCAGTGGAAGGGATGGGGCTAGGGGCAGCTAGCCCTCCATACCACCCAGAGTGCAGCACCACCCTCCCTACCAGCCCTCAGCAACACCCCCCAGCCCTCAGAGAGACTTGGGATGCATGGTGTGGCACTCGGTGGTGACTTAAAGTCCAGGGCTCTGGCCGCTGTCACTGCTGCAGTAGCAGTGGCAGCAGTCAGGAGACCTGGGCCCCTTTGAATTGTTGGGCCCCAGACAATTGTCCCCTTCCCCCACTCCATCAGTGGGTTTGTATTCACTACAAATAGAAAAAAACCAGACAGTATCCTTGTGACCCAGACATGAACTGTTTCCTCTGCCTGCCTGCCATGAATAATTCCATGGTGCCTCTGTGCCTACCACAGAGAATGCATAGTGTTCCGGGAATCTGGGACTGGCATAAGTGAGTGGATTGACTAGGGAAGGAGTGAGCAGGCTACATAGAGATCCCTATGCCCACTGAAAAATGTATTGGTTAATATCCTATTTTACATTATGCTTTCACTGTCTCTCCATGGCTCCCTGTCATGGGAATCCTCCTTTCAGAGGCAGTCCAGGGGTGGCCATGTTACCAAGGAGCAAGTCTAAAACTGCAGTGCTACTCCAGTTATCCAAGTCAGTTTTGCCAGGACAATTTATTATCCCACGTAACGTGCACATATTGTACATCCCTTCTGAGACACATGTTCGTTCTCCATTTCCACTGTCAATGCCTGTCGCTAGTTCTCCCACTTGCAGTGAGGCAGAATTGAACTCTCTCCACCTGGGCTGCTATGATGCTAGGCTGTCATTAGCATTACGTTCTTTTTAAGCAATCTGCCAATATGATGATCACAAACCACTCAAATGTAACTTGACTAGCCCTCTGTGCTGTCTGACTGTCATGATGTGGCTTTTTACTATTCTGGGCAGAAGTAAAAGCAAGCCTAGAGAGAGAACCAGAGCCTTATTTGATGAACCAATGTTTTCAGTAAATGCTAAAAAGGATAATAAAATAACAATTTATTATTTGTTTTAGGAAGACTCCATTGAAAAACAAATGAACTAACACTTTCCAATTAAATCTTTGCATTTTTTGTTTATAGGCCATAGGGAAATAACTCAGAATTTCACAGATAATTAGTGAGTTTGTTAAAACAAGAATGGTATTTCTTTAAATATCCTGGTAAGATGGTCTTCCCCTTAGGAAATAAGATTTTATTGCAGCACAAGAGACAGCTTAACTGCATATACTCCAATCTTGTATTTAGGCAGTTGTATGTTGCATCACAAATTGCATAGAGCGGTGGTTCCCCAATTTTTTTATGTCATGACCCCCCGTTACTTGTAATATTATCTATCTGTATCCACACACACCCTGGATTCATGGTTGGGCATAGTGGCCAGAGTTAAGCTTCCCCTTCCTGTTCCCTTCTGGTTTTAGTATATGTTGGGGACAGGTTGCAAGCTTCACTGAGTTGTTGTTAATTGCCTGCATCCTGTCCATGACTTACACTAAAAATACCCATGACAAAATCTTAACCTTTCCCAACCCACCTTTGGCTGGTATGTTTTCCTCCTGTGAGAGCATTTTTCTTCTCTTACACTTATAAAACAATTATCTGATTTTTTTCATTAAGGAAAGTAATTACAGGCCACTGATTATTGTCAAGTGTTCCATAATATGATTTTTAGTTGCTTTTTGTTCCAGTGATGGTTATTGCAACCTCTTACACTGATCTGAGTCTTGTAATGATTTTACTCATTCTGATAATCCAGCTGATGAGGCAAATGTTGAAAAATCCCACTAATGTAGGCTGGAACATGTCTTAGTGTATCATGTTTGTGTAAGTGAGAAAATCCCACAGCATTTAGTAATCCTACAGTAGTCTTGAGAAAATATGTAACAATATTATGTTTGCTCAGAAAGATTTTAGTTAATCAGCTGAGAATGCTGAATTAGATCTAGAAGCTGTATTTACTCTTGGGTGTTCCTAGATAGCAAAGGATACAGTTGGGGAAAGGAATGTGAGTTAAATTGACCTCTAATAGGAAACAGTCTCATTAAAACTCTTCTATGAGGGTGAGTCTGATAAATATCCTTCCCACAAAGGCCTTCAAGTGACTAAATTCTTAATTAAGGTACAAATGGAGATCTGCTGTCTTCACACCTTCATTAGGACATCAGCCTTCCTTCTCTCTCTGTATGGGCATTTATCCACTTCTACAGGTTTCTAAAAAAGAAGCATCACTTCTTGGTACAGTATTTGTGCACTGATTAACTGTTTTTCAAATGTAAAGTGGAACTCATCCGAACCTTTTAAGTATAGTTAATAGCTACAGTAGGTAGTTATCAGTGGTAGGCGAATGGTAAAAAATTCAGAGGTTCTGTTTGGTTCGGATACATGAACACATGGTAGCCCTGAAAAATTGGGTGATGGTAGGAATATTCCACAAGAACCAACTCTTACAAAATTCCCTAATAGTGAAATCCTGTTGAAGTTAATATGGGGGAGTACAATTTTAGAGCAATTTCTGTACACTCCAATGTTTTTTTAGCTATGAAATTCACCATGACTTTTAATAAGGCATTCATGGAATTCCTTTTTCTTGTGTTCTAATTTCTTTTCTGAGGAATTTGACTGTTGGTGTGAACCAGAAAGTGCAAGATAAAATAAAAATTGGCTTCCTGCTTGTTTTTTCTTTAAAGCATATAAAATAGCCTTTCCAAGAGACAGTAACAATTTAATTATCGCCTACTGTCTAAAATGATTTCCCATCTCTAGCAGAAATATTGGAGATAAATACTTCATTGCTCTTTTGGTTCAGGAAATAGCTTTGAACTTGAAGGGTTCAGATCTGAACCACCCTTTCTTTTTGGGTTTGCAAGTCAAGAGCCCACTAATGAGAGATTGAAAAATCAAAACTGACCCTCTAACACATCTCCCTAAAACACTCATTTTCGCTCTAGGACAATGAAAATTAATGTTCATAGTGACCTTTGTCAAGTCAAAAAAGAGTGTGTTGGGTTTGTTTGTTTGTTTATTCATTTTGGTTTCACCCTAGTATCTGAGTTGAAAGGTCTGGCAGAGAGTTGACTTAGGCAATATGTTACATGTGCGAAAAGGTGTGTCTCATTTATTCTTTGGTCTTTATTTACATGGATCATGTTGGCCATGGAGTTTAATGCTGAAACTCATGTAATCAGTAGTAAATCTTGATGTCCTTTTCTCTTTTTTATAACAGGCAGAATGTATTTGGATTCTGTTATTGCTCCTTTGTGACCCAGTGTGAATAACAGCATGAATAGCTACTAGACAGAAGTTCTCTGGGATAGAACCAAGATCAGTAAAAATCTGATCTGCATAGTTTGGCACTTGTTCATCTGAGCCTGGAACCACGTTATCATCTACAAAGAAATAACAGAGGACTTCTGTTCTTATCTTGTCACAGTGAAGTCCTGACTGACTAGCAAGAGCAATTCGATTGTAGGAGAAAATGGAACAAAGAAGGAAAAAATCAGTGTGAGGGGTCATTTCTGCTGGTTGATCCATATTGTACATTGGGCTCCACTGCAGTGCCTGTTCTGAAAGAACACGATTCATTTCCCATTAAAGTCAATGGCAGGAGATATTTCCATCTTCTGTCTGAAGGAAAGGAGGAAGTGGAAAGATACTAAATCAGGAGAAAAACACAGGTGACCAAAGCAAACGGTTATAAAATGACTCCCAGGGGAAGACTCTTAGGGTATGTCTTCACTTGCTAGTAGATCAGCAGGGCTGCAGTGCCTGAAGCGAGTGTCAATCTAATGGGTCTGATGAAGTTCAATTATGGTAAAAATTTGATCAAAATGTCTGACCAAATGGGTTTCTATATATTTGTTACCTGAGTAGACTGTGAATCTCATGTTGACTTATTTTATATGGTATAACAACAACAAGAAGAAACAAAAACTCCCAGCCTTCCTCCCTCATTGACTTATGATGCTCAGCAAATGGTGATGTGATCTATGGGGAGAAAGTGAGGGTTGATGAAAATAGGCAAATTTTGTTACATGACAGGATTACACTATGTGAAAACAGGCAGAGAATATGTCTTAATCCAGGTAAAAGAATATGCTATCTGCCTTGTTTTAGACTTGCTGGTGCCTTGGGAATAGCTGTCTTGACAAAAGCTACTGTAGGCAATAGAGGAGCAGTTTGAAAACTCCTGATAAGAGTCAATTTTTTCTGCCATGTGGACAGCTGCTGCACGCTCACTGTGAAAGGTCCCTGATGCTGATGCTGTGGTTTGAGATGGGACTTTATTTAAGAGAGCACTGTCTGTATTTCACAACTCTGCAGCATGTAAACCATATTGGCAGGGCTGCTGTCAAGACTGAATTGACTTTCAGTTTTGAATTTCAACAGACTAGAGCAAGCATGTTATGACTTCCTGGCCTCACCCTCCATTAATACAGGGTCCAAATAGCAACTATAGACAGAATAAATCCGTTGGGGTGGAGCTCCAATGGCTATGAGCAGCCAAAGATCTTTGGCAGAGCTGTTGCCAAGACGCAGTGCCTTTACTGCAGTGCCACTGTGCCCCCCTCTCCGGTATGCTGGACTTTTCTGTGATTCACCCATGTGCTTGACATAAGAAAGCAAAAGAAAGTCAATGAGGTTCCTTTCTCTACTCCCTCAAAAGTACAGGAAGGAAATCTGACCAACAGTTTCTTAATATTGCATAGCTACAGCTCAATCCCCTGGCTCATCTTCATCTGGTGGCAGATCTCCTTGGCAAGGCCCAACTGACCCTTCCTGCTTAGATTTTAGGGAGTGACTAGATGGTTGATATCTGAGTCTAGCGTCCATAAGGGTCACTGGTTAGGCTAACTTGCCCTCAATCCTACACTGAGCCACCAAACAAATCTTATCCTTCATTATTAGTGGACCCAAAAAATTCCTCTGTAGGTACTGCTCTGCTCTGCTATAATCATCTCAAATAGTGACTCTTAGTACATTCCAAGATTACAGCAGACAATGCATCATGTGAATTTTTAGATGAACAGTCAGTCATGATAAAATCTGCAAAAAGTTTAGTCTTAGCAAGAACTTTTGCATCAATTTTGACATTTTTTTTTTTTGCAGGGTAAATTGCTTGTGGAACTGTTGACAGTGAAAATAGCCCTCATTAAAAGGACCACTTATAGCTCAGTCAGTTGCTTGACTGAATAATTCAGTGGTTGAGCACTCACAAGGACCCCACTCCCAGTTCATCCTCTAGAATTCCTGAATCTGTAAGCAGTGAGTTGCTTTCCTCTAAACTTTGTAAGATATTTAGAAAAACTCCTTCCCAATACATCATCTTAAGGTTTTTATGAGATAATACTTTCCTGGCCTTTTCACACACCAAGTGATTATCTCTCTTCTGTTTCATTTTATGAGAAGCAGTCACATTCCAGGCACATTCCAATTTCCTGACAAGGCCAATCCCTTATATTGCTTTAAGTTATGAGAAAAGGACGTTGTATACCAAATTTGTTGGTCCTAGCAACTCCCGTTTAGGAGGACAAGCAGAAAAACAGACAGAAAAACTCTCTAAAATATATAGTAGATATGTCCAATGTGGAAAACATTATCCATTGTTGTGAGACCCAATGAAAGCAAAATGTGTTCCTGGTTTAAATCAGACCTGAAGTATAGAGTGTAATGCACAATGTCATTGTCATATGCCATTTCTTAAGGAAAATATGATTAAAAGACAATTTTTGTGTGTATAATTTCCCTTGTTTTTAATGACTAATTCACATTAACATCACAGTATTTCTTCCTCAATTTGCATTGCCATTTTGATTCATTTCACTTTGACATCATAATAGTTTCCCAATAGACTTTCCAAATGAAGCCTTACGAACTTCTAATACAGAACTATCACCAAAAATAATATTCAAAACATGAAAAAATAATTACTAATATTTTTTGTTAATTATCACGTTCAGAGGTCTTTGTTCATTCATGTTTCACTTCTGATACATATCATCAGCTCTACAAAATAAAATCTTAGTTAGCGCAAGTGTTTTTATTTCCTGCAAGAAAAGGCAGGTATCTTCTGCTAATCCCACCTAGTTTTCCTTGTCCTCTGATCACCTTCTGATGTCTAGTACTAGTTTTCTTCTTGAAAACAATGTGTGCTTAAGTTTTCTAATTCTAAATATGCAAAATGATAAATTGGAAGTTTTCCAGTGAATTCAACCAGCTTAGGATAAAACATAATGTGCATATATGTCAAAATTTATGTGCTTATAGTTTAAAAATAGAAAATTAGACAGGATAGTGAAGAGGGGAAAATGTGGGTGTGGAACAATAATGTGAGAAGGACAAGTGTCAGGGAAGTACCTGTTAATGAACAGGTAAAAGGGCTGGCTGGGAGCACCTCTTCCTCCTGTCCAGGACTGCCCCAGGGGGAAAGGGGTGCCCCCAGCCAGCCTTTTAGGCAGGGTGATGTGTACAGGGACATTGCTGGCTATGCCCCTTCATCAGGAAGTGAGGGGAAAGTGTACAGTTTGCTGCATTCCTTCGTCTGCCTGCGGAGTTCAGAGGGCCGATGAACCTGGACCTACCTCAGTGGGGGGGCATGCACTTATCCCCTGGCCATGCCCTCTGGAGCTGCAGTGGCCATGGGGAGGCACTTCTCACCTGGCCCCAAGTTCCAGTGGTGAGAGAGGGCTGGGGCAGTCTCTTTTCTTGTGGCAGCCTGCATTTTGAATCCCTCACCTGAGCCCCACCCCAGAGCAATGATTTAAATGAAGCATACACATTTTCATTTTATTTTTGGGGAAAAAAAAAAGGACCTGAGCAATGCCGGGTAAGTCTTTTAGTTTGTTTATATTTAAAAGATGAGGTGATAAGTATGATTCAAATAGGGAGAAAGCAATATATAATAAAGCTACTTTCTGTAACAAAGCATTTCCTATAAGTTTAGCTTGATGATTTAGTAGTTGTACTGTAAATAATTAACAATAATAATGGCTGGGTAGCACCAGAGGCATTTTTGTTGGACAGAGGCATTTGGGCTAAACATTATTGTTGTCTTTTATAATTAGGGATGGTCTTAGTGCACATCTAATTTTTTAATATATGTAACATTGTAAAATAGATAGTGAGGAGCTGTTAATGTTTTATTGCAAACATAGCAGACTTCATTCTGTTGACTGAGTGATATTCTCAATATAAGTAAGAAAATATTTATTTTATATATCATGAGCTGGGCAAACGTTGGAGTACTTAAAGTGAATTTGGCCTACACTTTGTATGGAAAATTGGCTTGGTGACCCCGCCCTACTGCTTTTCAATGGATTTTTAGCATTTGGTGACTACAAGGAAGATTTTAGTGTCCCAAGCTTCCTAACATTTTAAGGAATAGTAAAACAATTGCTTTTTAAATGAAACTGAAGGATTTTGCAGCACCTCCAAGTTTTGAAGCATCTTTAGATTGATCAAAAAATGGAAAGAGCAAAGACAACTGTGCAATCTTGTCCA
The DNA here is from genome assembly GCA_032595735.1 of Pelochelys cantorii. Classification (NCBI taxonomy): domain Eukaryota; kingdom Metazoa; phylum Chordata; order Testudines; family Trionychidae; genus Pelochelys; species Pelochelys cantorii. The sequence goes on along the minus strand of CM064332.1, from coordinate 52,030,574 downwards.
TACTATTGCAAACTTTAGCCTGAGCAAAGAAATGCAGTAGAAAATCTGTACTTTTAACCTGAAAACTTTGAAACAATTTCTCAGATCTCCATGAACTGCAAAGCATGCCACATCAGAATAAAATCATTCAGCCATTGCTGAGTTGTAAATGCACAGCATTTCTGACTGAAACAAATGGAACAACTGTACATTTTATTTTATACATAAAGAATTCAAACACATCTGAATGGAGTTTGATGAAACGTTAAAAAAAATTGAGCAGAGACCAAGAACAGGTCTTACTGGCAAGATCTTGCAAAGAGGAGTTCATCTCAGTGTAGATTCCCTCTCCAGCTCCCTCCACTCCTGATTCCTCTCTTAGAAAAGGTGATCTGCTCTCTCTGCCACACCCTCCGCCCCCAATATCCAGATCCAAACACTGCCCCGCTTACAATGGGAGGGAAAGCAGGCTAAGAATCCAGGTAGGAGAAATGAAGACACCAAGACAGATAGACATTGCATATCTTCCAGTCCCCTGATTTCAGGAACCAGGGAAGCAGCCAGGGACCCAAGCTGGTGCAGAGTCATGAAGTCTCCACGAAGATAGTATGAACTTCCAAAGCAACCCTGGAAAATCCACCAGGTTTAGGATGAGACCTGCACTAGGGAAAATCCTACCTCTGTTTCCCATGAAGAAACAATAGGAGGGAATCTCTGAAATGTCCTCCCCCAGAGTACTTTCCTATAGATTTTTATCAGGGAGGAGATAATTTGGGACATTCAGCCTAAAAATGTAACCTGGAGAAAGATATGAGCCACTTAAAAAAGAGGGATGTTACAAAGGCAATGTTTTGCCTTTTAAGTTTTACTAAAGCAGTTGCTATCACAGCTTTTGCAAGATATCCTCACAAGTCTGTGTTTACTTCTCTAGATCCTTTGCTAATGTATTCCTACCCCTGCAATTATTTCCTCGTGAAATATCATAGGCTTTTTCATGTGCATTTATTTACAGTGGTTTCAACAGAAGGCTGGAAAGAGTTCTTTGTGTGTGTAAATCTGAATGAAGAATTTCTTCTACTGCTCGCGTAACCTTCTCTAGAACTTTGAAGACAAATATAGCAGGGGAATGAAGACTTTGACAGGAACTGTGTGATGATGAAGTCTCAGTTTTGATTCACTGTGACCTTGATGCCAGTCTGTCATTCGATCCTGCTGTGTTAATGGAGGAGAAGAATCTGCCTTGCAAGACGGAGCAGAAAGAAATTGATGACTCCTCATCACCCTACAGAAACACCCTGCTACTACTGGCTGGGAATGAAAAGGAGTCCCTTTGAAGATGGGCTATAGTCAGATTGTAGGACATCAAACGAGAGGGCAGATTCCATGAGGACTGGGACTCCTTTTAAATGAATTGGATCCTAGGGGGGTGAGCACATCACAGCTGGAGGGAAGGTGGCACTAATGGACAGATGTAAGCTTCCCTGATTTAAAAGTTCTCTACTATTCCCTGATGAGTGCTCTGTTACAGAGTCAAAAGAGCAGCTGAGTTGGCTCAACAGATTTATATATAGCAACACTTCTAATTCCTTAGCAAAACAGATGCTATCTTCTCAAGTCAGAGATAGGGAACATATTACCGAGGGAAAAATAAGCATAAGAGGACAGCTAACTGTTCAGTGAGCAGCAGTTTCTGTGTAGGGGAGTTACAAAACTCTATTAACATTTTGCCAGGTCTGGATGACATACAGGGCTGGAGGTAGCAGCCGGTGTGTGCACCTTCTTCCCATCTTGCACACATTTTGGGTGAAATTTCCTGCCCTTACTACATTGTGTTGGGCTGTGTAATGTGTCTTACTCAAAATGCTTATTTTCCTGCAAGCCCTTTTGTGGATCCTGTGGCTTCAACATTTCATCCTGCTTTTCTCCCTCATGCTCTCTCAATGTGCCGCTAATCGTGGTCGAGGCGGTAACAACAGAGACTTCATGATTAATGTATATAATCACTAGGTAATTTAAAAATAATAATCGTTGTGTTCTTTGTATACATTATTTAAAAAATAATAACCAATGCAGGGAAAGAGAAAAGCATTTCCTGGCACTTAATGACTGGCTGGAGCACATAAGGGCTCAAGGCTCTTATCCCAGCTGCTCATTAACTGCCAGTGAAATGCCTAATGTGGTACTTAGTCACTATGCACCTAAAAGAAATTTTGTTTTTCCTTTCCCCTTTGTATTTCTCTGTGTAATTGACAGTTCCTTATGCTAGGCTCTCCCCCTAGTGCCAAAAAGATCAGTTATTCACAAGGAGAGCAGAAGGTATGCTGCTAACCTCACCCCCTCTTGAGGATTTCTGCTGGGAGGGTAGAGGTGGGAAAGCAAATTTAGGTTAGAGTCTGAGCTGCAAAGGATTCCAAACACAAGTGATTCCTGCAGAGATGTACTGAGCCAATTGATTTCTGGCTGTCATTGTCTCATCCCCCTCCTATTGAGAGCTGCTATTTTGGGGGCAACATTAGTTCCCCTCAATGTCCCTAGCAAAAGAGATGACACAGAAAGCATGTAATTGTGGGTTTTTTTCACCATGGAGCATGGTGGTGGAAGCCATGTAATCCCAAGGTAAATTATGGGGCCAAAATATGTAATACTTTGTCTACTGCTCTGAGCCCTTTGCTCTCTTGGGTTTGTAATTCTAATGGAAACCCTATTTCATTTCTGTGTACCAAATTCCATAAACCTCATTCAAATGAAACTCCTCCTGGAATCAATGAAAGTTTTGACAGAGGAAAGATAGACTAAGGACAGGACGGTTTGGCCCTAAGTGATTTGGAAAGTGCTCTCTCTCTCTTTGGAAACAAATGTAATGGACTCCTTTGTTACAAAGGGTACAAGCACACTTATCAGTGTGAAACACAAGTTCAACATACATTACTATGTTTATTGGGCATGTGGCTAACATGACAGCAACAAGTAGCAAACTTCAAGAGGAGCGGAAGTTTAGGGCACCAGTCCTGAAAGATTCTTGGCAAAGGGAGGCCTCCCGGTGCTGACAAAGAGCCTCACTGAAATCAACACATGGGACCAAAAGTGTTCCTGCATGATCCAAGCCAGATGCTGGATCAAGAGAGTAGATTTTTTCCCCTAATCTCATTTATATGCACAATTGCATTGGAAAAAAATAACTGAAACAAACTCTCTTCTGAGATTTTCAGAACTTCATAACTGCAGGGCGGACAAAGCATCTATTAAGCAAACATGATAGAAATATCATCCCTAAGTATGGCCAAAGATTCATGCTTTTTTCCCATCACTAGTTATCGGTATTCAATAGTAAAATATCAGTTACCAGAAATCAGTGAAAAGTTTGCAGGTTTGTGGTTTTTTTTATAGGCAGGAATGTTATGGTCTAAATTCTTCAAATGCTGGCAATTTTAAAATACATGTTCTGAATGTATTTTGAATGTACCATTTCCATGGAAATCTTCCATGTTCTGTACATGGTGTACAGGTGACATTTCTAGTTGCAGAATCTGTTCAGGCGATTCGCTCATTTATCCCATAACTACTTCATAACAGTTAGACTCTGGAAATCACAAAGCTTACTTATTGTAATCCCCTCTTAGTAGGACTTCCAGCAGGGCTGTTCCATTGGTTATGGTATGTTCAAGAACACAGCCCAATAATTGGTCTCTGGTTTGGACAATGGTAAGCATGTGCACTCCTGGCATTCATGTAATCAGGTGCCTATAAAATGGAATAAGTTGGCACTTCTGGTTTTACAGCTCGTAGTATGTCATGCCAATATTCCTTGTATTTCTGGGTATCTGTGTTTGCACATCTCGGGTCTTCATGTCTCAAAATCAGCAGGAGATCTCAGGTGAAATGCTGGCCTTTTGAAGCCAATGGAAGTTTTGCCCCTGACTTTGCTGTGATGGGCAATATATATGAGAGTTTGTCTGTCCGTCTGTCTGTTCAAGAACTCCTCCAGAATGGTAAGAGATTGGACTGGCAAATTCAGTATACAGTTTCCTGTGATCATACCTTAAAGCAAGGTAAGGATTTTGTGTGTGAGGAAAATGAGATGTGCCTGGAATGGGATTGCTTTTCATAAAACCATACAAAAGAGAGACAGAATTACCAGGCAGGTGAAAGGGACTGGCTAGGGGCATCCCTTTCCCATCCAGGACTGTCCCAACCCCAAGCATCCCACCCCCAGGTGCCCTTTAGAGAGGGTGAAACTCCCTCCCCCCGATTCATATGAGGACATTGCTGGATATTCACCTTTGTCAGGGAGCGATGGGAACGTGCAGAGGTTGCTGCATTCCTCACTCTGGCTGGGGAGCACAGGGGGCAGAAGAACCTGGACCTGCCCCAGCTGTGCCCTCTGGAGCTGCAAGCTGCTGTGGTGAGACAGGCCTGGAGTAGTCCTCTCTCCCTGGTGCAGCCTGCATACTGAACCCCTCCTTCCCGGCCCAGCCCAGAACAATGATTTCAATGTACATTTTCATTTTATTTTCAAAACAAAAAAAATTAATTGTTAAGGACCCGAGCAACACTGGGTAAATCTTCTATTGATTATCTTTCCCTTCCATCCCTGTTCTTCACCACTTTTATTTATAAGATCAACTTCCACCCTTTCTTTTCTATAGTAAAAGGGAGTTGTCATACTATGTTCACATTGTTTACTCTTTTGTTTTATGTTACACAGTATCTTCAAATGCCTTGGCAAGTGTGGACTTTCTAAAAATAGTGATTTATTTCTATTTTACTATCTATTAACTTACACAGAAGTCTTACAGACAGATTGTGATCACCTTTCATTGACTAATACCTTAGTCCACACCCAGTCCCATTGGCTTTAATACAATCTGTTTGTGGAGAAATAGGCAACATGTGAGAGAGCTGGTCAGAGCCTGGTTCTTAATGATACAGGGTCAAATTTCCCTACCCTGACTTGTGATAATTCCTAGTTTGTTGACAAATAGCCCCTCTGAAGTTGACAGAACAATTTGCAGTGTAAAGAGTTCCTCAACAAGAGCAAGGGTGGTGGAAAATGTCCACCAGAATGTAGACACTTCTTCTAAAATCAGGTTATAGGGCTTTTTGCCTCCCCCCTCCCCCCGCCCCACACACACACTGTATATACATCATAGTCATGTGCCTGGGCTATTTATGGTGGTTACCTCCACAGTCTGGTCATGAGGGCCATATAAACACGTACATATATTTTAAAATAACTGGCTGTCTGGTTATGAGGAAAGAATACACCACAATCCTTCAAAAAGATATGCCTGTACAACTATGTCTGTACTGTAAGTTAGAGTGTTATTCTGTTACTCATGTACATACACTCAAGCTAGCTCCCGCTGAGTATAAATAACATTGTGACTGCAGTAGCATAGGTAATGGCAAGCTGGTCCAAGTACACAGTGACCAGGTTCAGGCAGGTTTGTACTTTGCATGGCTCAGCCATGCCTCTGCTCTTGCTACCAGTATTACTTCTGGCCGCACTGTTAATTATCTACTATATATTTTAGAGAATTTGTGCATCTGTGTCTGTCCATCCATCAATCCATTTGTTCAAGAACTCCTCCTAAATGGTAAGAGCTTGGACCACCAAATTTGGAATGTGGCTTCCTCTTCTCCTAACTTATGGCAAGGTCAGGGTTTGGTTGTGCCAGGAGAATGGGATGTGCCTGGAATGGGATTGTTTCACATCAGATGGAAAGAGAGGAGTGTGAGAGCAGGAACAGTTGAAGTCACGAGTGACCACAGGGGACAACAAGCACCCCAGCCCTGCGGAGAGCTGCTTGCCAGCAGCATGGCCCCTGCCACACCAGATGGTCCTGGGCAGCTGGCTTCCGTGCAGTCCCCACCACCTCAGGCTGTTCCCTGGGAGCAGCTGTTGATCAGGGTGCCCAGCTCCTGCTGTCCTAGGGAGAATCTAGAGGGTGGCCTGCACAGCTCCCCTTTCCCTGGGCCGGCCCTGGGGAGAAGCCTGGGCAATGCCAGGTACGTCTTCTAATACTCAAGAAGAGCAAGCAGGAGTCTTTGTGCATAAGGTGGGGAATCCTACCTCTAGCTTGTAAGATGGACAAAGCTTTAGTTTAGCACTGGACAAACCAAAATATTGTAGAGCATGTCCTTGAAAATAAAATGTTGACTATCTTGACTAATCCATTTTTTGGTACTTTGAGATTTGGCATTGGAGTGCCATCACCCTCAGTAATTGCTATCCATTGAAGACCAATTATCCTTTATGATATTGTTCCCACATATTAATCAATATAACAGTACTCATATTGGACTGGGCAGGGAGTTTTTATAAGCAATAAATGCAAACTGCAATATGTGTTTCCATATTTTACCAAAGTAAGCACTGCTTTGGCCTCATTAACAAGCATTACTAGGCTGTTATTAGAAAGAGAGGCATTGATTACAGGTGTTTTAGCACCTGCTTCGAGATGAATTTGGGAATCACTGGTCTCTTATGACTTGAGAAAAACAGCTTTACTCTTGATATTGTTCTAATAATGATGCTTGGCAGCCAAGTTGAATTATAATACCACAGCCGTGACTGCTGATGGGTTCATTGAGCACAGTCAGTGTACAGAGCAGTCTATCTGTCAGACCATCTCCAGTGGGATATCCAGGCAGACCTACACCCAGGAGCTGGGAAGTCTCAGGGCTGTAAATTATTAGTTCATGCCACATGCTATGAAAAGAAGCACTCAGGGGGTTAGAACAGCTCTGAATTTAATGCTAATTCATGGGTTGCATTCAGTATTGTGGAAGCCTGACAGGAAGGATATGAAAATCAAATAAAACAGTGGTACTGAAATTTCCCAAGATCACGATGCCATGCCTTACGGGGGACCAGTAGATATTGTTGCTTAATATTATTACAGAGATTTAGCAAAACAGCTGGAAGGCAGAGTACAAAGTAAATTTTTCTTTGTGACTTATCGATAAAACATTCCTGCAAATGTTTAGGCTATGGACTAGCAAACACATATACTGTGGGATTTTCAAAAGGGTGAGGATAGCACATGGTATGAAAAGTGAGCACCTGTTGCTGACCATGCTTAATATCTATGGGTATGTCTATACTACAGAGGAAGATTGAAGCTGCTGCTATTGATCTTCCAGGGTTTGAATTAACAGGTCTAGTGAAAACACGTTAATTCGAACTGAGAGGGGGACTCCGGTCGATGCCGGTAGTCCTGCTTCCACAAGGAGTAAGGGAAGTCAAAAGGAGAGTGTTCTCCCTTCAACTTCCCGCAGTGAGGACAGCGCCAAAAGGCAAGTTAAGGTACTTTGACTTCAGCTACACAATTAATGGGCTTAAACTGCAGCAAGGGAGGTTTCGGTTGGACATTAGTAAAAACTTCCTAACTGTTATGGTGGTTAATCACTGGAATAAGTTGCCTAGGGAGGTTGTGGAATCTCCATCTCTGAAGATATTTAAGAGCAGCTTAGATAGACATCTATGAGGGATGGTCTAACGGTACTGGGTTCTCCTGCTATGAGGGCAGGGGACTGGACTCGATGACATTTTGAGGTCCCTTCTAGTTCTAATGTTCTATGATTCTGTGATTAATGTAGCTGAAGTTGCGTATCCTAATTCAACCTTATCCCACAGTGTAGACATACCCTATGAAATTTTTCAAAGCAAAGAAAAGGTGCAGTTAGAACTCAAAAAAAGAAATCTGTTTGTTCACCCAGAGAGAAAGCTGCTGCCATTTAAAGATATGGTACTCTGGCACCATGCAGTGGGGTGGGAATGCAATACATGAAATGGGCAGGCACTGTGGATCCAGCATCTGGGAGGGAAAATCTGTCATCAGAGACTCCTTTGTGCTAATTTCCTTATAATCAGGACTTGGAGGACTGCAGGGAAGAGCACTATCATTCGGGTTTTGGCTTGTAGGGCCACAATCCACAGTTCAGTAGCCCCCCTCACCAAACCACACCAAGGTACAAGATGCACATTGTAGCCCCTGCTGTCTTTATGTAGTTTGGCACTACAGAAACCCAGCCAGAAATGCCATGTCGTGACATTCCCTAAAGGCTTGGTGCTGGTGGTTTGGGATGGTGTTTAAATCTATATTGATTAGACACTGCCATCTGCTCAGTGGCAGCAATTTAAATATTTCCTCCTGGCTCCCTTTGTATCAGGAGATTAAAAGACATTTGCAGGCCTGTAATGAAAAGCAGGCTTACCAAATGTGTGGCACAAAGTGCGTGAGCTTGGTGGGCTCATTCAACCCAAACAGCCAAATGCAGCTGCTGTGACACTGAGCAGTGCTGCAGAAAGGCAATGGATGTAATCATGTGTTGGCTACATAAGTGTGTGTGTGTGTGTGTGTGTATGGATTTCTTCCTCTCAGTTGCCAACACTTAAGATAAAAGGCAACATCGAAAAGAGGCTTTGTAGGATGTATAAGTGAAGAGGTTACATGAAACATACAATAGGCAAATTCTAGAGCTGCCTAAAACCACTTTCTCTTCTTCTGTCAGGTTTAGCCTTTCCTAGAGCCAAATCCATTTTTCTCCATTTCTCTACATTTAGCAAACTAAGCGAGAAAAGAAATTACACTGATTTGTTTTCGGGCTCTCACTGTGGTTTGTCATTCTGGATGATGGTTAACAGATGGCGCTGATGTGTGTGGCTAAGGTGCCTCTACCCAAGTAACAAGGCAGTGGCCTGTTATGTGCCAGATAGCAGCATGGACTAGGATAATTCTCAGGATAAAAAAAGCATAGCAAGTTAAGGTCTTGCTAATGTTGCCTCCTATTCATCTGGCCTTTTTAGTGAACTGAGCTCAAGAATTCCCTTCCAATCTCTGAGTACAACCAAAAAACCCTGGCCTTCAATACACCACAGTTCACTGCTTCATTCCTGCCATCAATTAGAACCGTGATTGGATGTGAAATAGCAGCAAAGGCTATTAAAAATAATAGTGTGGTTCATCTTCCACACAGCGATCAGTGAGTAACAAAGCTGGCAGCCACCCAAGCTGCATTTTCCCTTTCAGCTCTCCAGCTTCCTTCTCCCAGTCCACATTTGCCAGAGCCGAGTCTAAAACTTTGCAAGGAGCTAATACAGCTGGTGCACCCAGGCTTGGGGTATCTTATAGTGACTTGTCTAGGACAATCTTTATGGAAGCTGTAATGAAGATAGAACCAATAGGAACACACAGAAGTTATTCTAACCATCTGTAGAATGTATTAGAATGATATCCTTTATATATGTCACAGCGGGTCTGCCCTATAACCCTTTCTCCACTCCTCTGCTGATCTAGTGTGCTGCTGCTTGCACTCCTGCCTCAGTACACCTTCTCTCAGACCCCCTTATGGTGTGGGGTCTCTGGGAGCTCCTCTGTCTTAGAAGAGTGTCTTTATCTAAAAATACCTCTGTACGATTGGCTTAAATGGCCTTTCATCACTCCTACGTGCTTGTTATTCAGCTAACTACATGTCATGATCACAGGTAGCCTGGATTTAGATTCCCCTTAAAAGGGCCATCAACCCTGTGATGATACAGAATTTTAAAATCAGCTTGTATCTTTGCTTAACATTCAGTATGCTGGTTTAAAAATCCTTTAGAAAGGTCACCATTCCCTCTTAAATTTCACAGAACTTTTCCATAAGGAAGCCTTCACCTCAAATTAGATATGGCTTTCAAGGAAATCTGGCTATCTCAGTATTTTTGCAGCCAACTTTCTATAAAAATGTAAATTCAGTATGTTGTATGGCCCTTTCTTGAGCATAAACTTCTAATCTGATCTGCAGTTACAAATCGTGGGTGCATTAACTGAGCAGAGCTAATAGAAGAACTAAGCACATTAGTGAGCCAATTAGTCATTTCTTTTATGATTTGGTAGTGTTTACAAGGCAGTTGAGATCGAAGGCCAGGTTTCCTCTTTAGCATTTGGATCAAAAGGGGATACATTTGAGTTGACTAACTCATTTTAAATAGGTCACGATGGATCAGTCAGGTAATAGCTGGAGCAGTGCAACGCTTGTCAGATTCAGTTACTGAAATAAATGATTTAGCGTGCGTTCACATCTTCAGTGGCTTGGAAAGCAAAACTCTAGGACAGCTACTGTTTTTGAAACCAAAAATACAAATAAATGGGAAGAATGGGAGTTCACTATGCACTAGTCTCGTGTTTACAAACCTTACTTTGTCTTGGGATGATTATCAAGTCTATAATTAAATATAAAGAACCTCCATATGCATCTCCAAAATGCTGTATTACTTGTAAGGCAAAATAAGTCTACATGAATCATGGATTGTTTGCAACATGATGCAACATAACACTGCTGTATTACCAATACATTTTTGTCAAAACAGTCTTGTGACAGGGTCCACTAATCTTGAATGAATGCTTCATATTGGGTGTGTCTGCATTGCACTCTCTGTTTTTCAGTGCTGTCTGCTGGCAATTTCTCTCTTTCATGTTGGTTTCAGCGACTCTGCCCTCTGGCAGTTACATACAGTCCATGTGTGAAACACAAATAACTGAGATCAATGCTCCAACAAGACCTATCCCAATACCCTGTTGGTCTTCCCTTTACCTTCACCTCTCCTTGAGCTCAGTCCTGTATTTAAGCCTTGCTGCAGGTGTCCTGACTTATTCTTCAAAACAAGCAAATTGTCACGTATTTTCTGTCTCCCCTCCCCCCCCCATCAATATTGGCAGGTTCCTTTGCAGGCTAGGCCCCTGTTTGCTAGCCGCCCACCCACTAGCAGAGAGTGGGCGGTCAGTGGCCAACTATTGAGGTAGAGGGGCAAAGCTACAGCACACGGGGCTGGCCACTTTCTTTGTTGGTCTGCCCTATCCCATTTCCAGCCAGCACTAGCTGCACCCTGGGACCAGTAGTGGTTGGTGAGTGTGAGCAGGTACCTCTGCTGCCCTCCCATTGGTCCTTATGTGCTCTCCCTCTTGCTGTCTTCTCCCTGCTATGCTCCTTCGTATCCTCAGTAGCACTGTTCATCCATATCCCTCCCTGCGAAGTGCATCCCTTCCCCGCAACCCTGAGTGTCCCCTGTGTGTTGCAGCTCCAGGCATCAGGAATTGTCCTGGGGGCCCAGGCAGGCAAGGAGGGTGGAGAGCTCCAGCCAGCGATGGTGTGATGGACCGGGATGGGTCTGGGCACCACTGAGGGCATCAGCTCAGGGTGAATTGCTCAAAACCAGGGCTACTTACAGCCCTTGACTGGAGATCAAAATTTCCCAAATAGTCCACAAACCAGATACACCAAGCGCTTCAGCTGCCAACCTGGCCAGCAGGAAGCCTCACGAGCAAAACCCCTCAGACACCCCAGCTCTCCTTGTGCCACAATCAGCCCCGGGGCCTTATGCACAGATGAGAGGTTATAGAACCCGATCTCACCAACTCCGAACAGATCATCCCGGTCCCAAAGAGCTAGCCACAGTCCCCGGTCAATTTACACTTTAGATCTTACCTACAAGAGCATGCTGAGCCAATCCTTTAGAATCTAAAATCTAAAGGTTTATTAATAAAAGAAAGAAAAGGTTGAGAGTAAAATTGTCAAGGAGAATACATTACATACATCAATTGCCAAATTCTTGATGCAGGCTTTTAGCAGAGATGTTACAAACTGCAAGCTTAAAAGTCTCTGGTGTACATCCTATGTCAGGATGGGTCAGCAGTCCTTCCCGGCTCTCTGTCCCCAGAAAGGATGCATCTGGAATCACTAGCAAGATTGAAGACAAGATGGAGACAGCCTCATGGCACTTTTATATTCCTCGTGTCTCCCAAGCTGGAGCTGGTCACATGACCAAGTGACCTATCTCTGTTTCACATGCAAGTAGCCATTATGCACTGGCCAGTCTGCAGGTTTCCAGGCCATTCCTCAGGTGTATATTGGCCACCCCAAGAGCCACTGTCCATGAAGCAGGACTAGTTAGCATAGCCATTTATTGAACAATCCTTCCTCACAACAGGCAGTCCAGGCCCATTGCTCCCTCCCAGACAGAGAATATTTACAATACAAGAACAGAGCCCATATTCATAACTTCATATACAAAAATCATACAAGCACATGAGTATCATACATAGAATCAGTAGAGCATAAGCTTTCATTTGACACCTCACATCGCACACTTTGTACAGAATTTGGGGAAAATACCCCTCCGGAGGGGCACCAGTGATCTGTCTGCTTGATTTAAAATCCAATAACATGACAGATGGTCAGAGCAGTTGGGTCATTCTGCTGTGTGAGAGAGCTGTGCTGTGTACAGGATCACATGTGTAGCCGGCCAGAGTAAGTCTCAGGTCTGACACTGGGCTCTCAAGGTACAAAATACGCCACACCGGTATCTGTCAAACACAAGTAGTTTATTTCCTGACAGCTAACAGCTGTGCCCCATAAATGGAAGAACAATATAACAAAGAAGCGGCATATCTTACGTCCCTTCCTGCAAGCCTGGGACCTCGGGTAGGCTGCGGACGAAGTGGGAGGTTGTCTCAGCTTCCGAGTTGCCGGTACCCAAAGCCCATCGGTGAAGTCCGATTTGCTAGGCTCTGAGGCAGCCTTAAATACAGTTTTCCTGCCTTGTTTGGCAGTTTGGAAATTTCCAGGGGTTACTCATTACATGCTGATGTAGAGCTTAGCTGTTAGTTATCGATCTGGTTCTGTTCTGGATCTACTTGTTCTTTGGCCCTGTTTACGTGATCAGTATGTTAGGGTAAACAGAATTGTTTATGCGTTCTTGCCCTTTACGCTTATCTCATACTCGTTCCTGCTATACTGGCAACAATGCTTATCTTAAGTGGCGTATGTTCCCGAAGACTTGCTTCTGGCTCATCAGATATAGGTAAAAGGGAAAGGGGGGAAAGAATGCAGGCCTCACCACCCCTAAACTAGCACATACAAAGTTCTTCCACAATTGACCACTACAATATGTATGTCCCTCTCCCTGTGTGAATCCTAAACCCTAAAGATCAGAAGGTAAATGAAAAGACTCCAGGTGTGCAGTATTTATATTTAACAGAGGCTCAGTGAAGTTGATGTTAATTTGACCATTTTGAGTGCACAATTCTGACTAATTGCCATTGAACTCACTTGAATATGAGCAATTTTACCAGGTGTCCTATATTCAACATAGGGAAATATGGTCATCCTAATTAAGATGTTTCACATGAAGCATATTTGTAAATATAATAAATGTATATATATTATATTGTATTTTTAATCATGTTAATCTATACATAGATTGCCACTTCAATGGTGTGAGAATATAGTAAATGGGTCTACAAGGGTAGGCTACAGAATTTGAGGGTAAACTTAACAAATTTATACAACACTTTAACAATCTCTACTATATAAATACCCCACTTCTTAATGACAAACACCAAGGCTATGTCTACACTGGCGGGTTCTTGCACAAGAATGGCCATTCTTCCGCAGAATGTCCACAGTGCCTGCCCGCTCTTGTGTAAGAAGATTTACAGTAAAGCATGGTAAGAGAGGGTTTCTTGCGCAAGAGCTACACTCTTTTCTAACAACTGTAAGCTCTCTTGCACAAGAGCTCTTGCACAGTGTGGATGCGCGGCAGGGGTTTCTTGCACAAGAAAGCCCTATGGCTAAAATGTCCTTCAGAGCTTTCTTGTGCAAGAGAGCGTACACACTGCCATGGATGCTCTTCTGCAAAAGTACATCTCTTGTGCAAAAGCACATGGCTGTGTGGACGTGTTCTTGTTCAAGAAGCCGCCAGTGTAGACATAGCCCAAGATTACACTTACACCTTATACTTCTATAGCATCTTTCATCTGTTGACCACAAAACACATTTGAACCAAACTTTAATTACATCTTTCAACAGACTTGGGCGTTTTTACCCCCATTTTATATATTGGGAAAGGTTACAGTAAATAACTTGCTCAGATTCTCTCAATGAGTGGTATTACTGTATCACATTATGATTTGGCCAAATAGTTGTCTAGATGCAAAAATTATCATAATCACCATAAAAAACCAGATTTGGAACATAGGTGTCCTGACTCAAAATCCGCTGCTGTTCCATACTGCCTTCTAGGTGCAAAATCCACCTGCCAAGGGAAAGTTCTTCCTGTGCCATGAAAAGTATTGGGAACCATTAAGAATCTGAAACTCAGACTGAAACAAACCATTTTAATATGGATCCAATGTGCTCTTATAACTTAGACCTCTATCTTCCTGTTCCTCCCCACCCCCCGAAATAGTGTCTGAACTTGTTAGAAGGGAGGGGAGACCAAGAGATCTGTTGCCATCCATGTCTAGTGTATTCAGGAATCAATACTCTCAAATAATTAGAGAAGCAGAGGGATTGCCTTGGATGAGATGTTTTACAAATTCTTGCTGTAATTGGGGACATAAAGGTAAAAAAAGAGATTTTAAAAGTTTGAGCTGCATTCCGCTACTACCTGAGGCAGCTGGAGCATGTTGCCAGCGTAATCTGGCATACGGAGCCTTTGGCTTTGCAGGGCAAGCTGGAGCAGTTCATATGGGGTTCTGTGTCTGACCTGTCTGCCCCTGATGGCACAATAAAAGCTTATGTAGGTGGTATGAGAAAAAAGTGAAAGAAGCAAAAGTGCCCATTGTTGTTTCACAGCCCAAGCTGAGTGAGATACAAAAAGAAAGTAAACAGAATGTATGGAAGGTACATCAGAGAGAGGGCCATCAGGAAACCTGTTCTAGCGCACTCATTTTCAGGGCTCCATCCCAGGAATAGTTTACAAAACCCTGGAGGCTCTTGTAAAGCATGCCAGATGACAATGTAACCCTGAGGCCCATACATTAGCTGACAGACAGAACAAAACAGAGGACCCTCCAGCTTTGCCCTTTCTTTGTCCTTGCACCTGGGCTGAACAGGGAGCAGGAGGGAAGAGAAGCTGGGTATTCTCCCAATTGACAATCTCTTTCAAGTGGGAGATCTCCGTGGTTATCTTTTGGCCTCTGTGCTGCCAGAGGGGCTCAAAGGGGTAGAATGCACCAGAGACATGATGGGATGGAATATCCTTTTTATGGGATCACTATAACTGTTCAGCTGATTTCTGATCTATTTGTATTATGACAAAAGAAATATGTATGCCAGAGCATGATGATACCTCTCAAAAATACTCTTCTCTATTTCCTATCAGCCCCAGCCTAAGTGGCTCAAACTTAGCAAAGCATGCTTTTCAATGGGAAGCCTGGGTGTTGAGTGATAAATCATTCTGGGAATTCATCTCAAGCTTGATGTGAGTCAAAAATGAGTTCTCAGTGGGATGGCTAAGAGAAATGATCCTTGGTAAAAATGACCATGCGAGGGAAAAAAGCTAGCTGCTTGTTCCCAGAATGGCAAAACCAACTAAATTACTTGAAAAGATTTCAAGTAATCCAAAGACAAGAAGTGCACCTACGCTTTGTAGAGAATTTTTCCTTTAAATGCTTAACTTTAATTGGATTTTTTTCATGACTGGAGTGGGATATAAATCCCCTAAATACTGATAAGGGGAAAATCAACAGCCCCCCTCCCATCCCCACAGTGGGTGTTCCTGCATCATTGACAGAGCATATAGGTGTTGCTTTAATGTGTGCTGCTACTGCATGTTGTAATATTTCATTTCATTTCCTCTACACTGATTAAGAATAAACCATATTTTTATCTTAATTTAGCAAGTGTGCCTTTTCTTATATGTAATTGCTTTCCTCTTCAGCTTGCATGGAAAAGGTACATCTATTAGTTGGAAGGGTGGAGAAAGGGAGGGAGGGTTAAAAAAGGACAGCTCTTTAAAAAATGGCCTAGTAAATATCCATTTCTAAACAAGGACAGTTTGTAGCTAGAGGTGATTTCTAAATGAAAATATCTCCTGTGTCAATGTAATAGGAAAGCAGAATAAATACACCAGTAGGACAGAACCTCAGCTGATGTAAATGATCACAGCCCTTTTCACTGCAGTGGAGCTCTGCCCAATTACACCGAGTTTCTGGCCCTATAATTTTTGATCGCCACCCACCCATGCTCGTAGGCTAATTACCTCACTAAAGATTATCGCCAGTACAACCACTAGCAGACTGATTGTGCAGTGGAATAACATTATCAAAAGTGTCTAAGGAGTTTAGGAATATAAATCTAATTTTCAAAAGTAACTTTGGCACTTAAGGCCAGATTTTTAAAAATGTCAGATGGGTGCCTACTAGGATTTTTCAAAACCACCGCCATGGCAAATGCTCATTTATTTCAGTGGGAATTAGATATCATGCTGCTGTTGGAAGTCCCACTTGGTGCCTGTCTGCTTCTTTGGATGCCTGAAGACTTTTTAAAATCTCACCACTAAGGGTGTATCTAGACTACTGGGAACGGTCAAAAGAAGATATGCAAATTCCCCAGGAATTCGCATATCTTCTTCCAGTCGCACTTTCGAAAGCGGAGCTTTTGAAAGTGAAAGTAATTAAGACGCGGCTTTTTCGGCGAACTGCCCCCTTCATCAAAAAGCCACTCTCCCTCAAAAAAGGAGGTTTACACGGCTTTTTGACAAAGGGGGTGGGGGTTTTGCCAGAAAAGTTGCGTCTTAATTACTTTCACTTTCAAAAGCTCTGCTTTCGAAAGTGCGATCGGAAGAAGATATGCAAATTCCCGTGAAATTTGCATATCTTCTTTCGACCGTTCCCAGTAGTCTAGATGAGTCCTAAGAGCCTGAATCTCGCTGAAAGTGGAATTTAGGCTTTTAATTTGCCTTCCACATTTTTCTCTGTTTCAAAATTTTACCCTTAGTCTGTATTTTTGTTTCCATTTTGTTATTTGCTCTTTCCTTCTATCTCATTGTTTCTAAAATTGGAGTCCCAAAAAGTGGGGATAGCTGCTCAGTTGCAGCCAGAATCCCCCCAAGCCAGAGGGAAAAAGTCTACTCACCTTTTAAAGAGACACTGGCTACGTCTAGACTGCAGGCTTCTTTCAGAAGAAGGTTTTCTGGAAGAGATCTTCCAGAAAAACTTCTTTAGAAAGAGAGCGTCCACACTGCCAAAGCGCATCGAAAAAATGATCTGCTTTTTTGAAAGATAGCATCCACATTGTTGGACACTATCTCGCATTTAAGTTGTGATTACGATGGATGGCTTGGCTACCAGAGTACCTCTGCTTTTACCTGGAGTCCTCTTCTATCGAAAAAAATTCCTCTTCCCCGTCCATACATGCCTTTTTCCAAAAGAGCTCTTTCGGAAAAAGGCTTCTTCCTCATAGAAAGAGGTTTACCGGTGTCAGGAAACCCCCTGCATTCTTTTCACTTTCTGTCAAAAGAACACAACTGCAGCATGGACGTAAGTGTAGTTTTTCCAGAAAAAAAGCCATTTTCCCAGAAAAACTCTGTAGTGTAGACATACCCACTATGTGTCTGTTTCAGATGTCTAGAAGTCAGTTGGAGTTTTGCCTCCAAAAGACCTCCAGGCTTATGCTCTTTGGGCCAAATTCATCTATAATATCAAGTCCATGATGTTCTTGTGTTATTGTTAACTTCATATTTGGTGGCAGCCCTCCACATAGTATGAGGCCATGTCTACAGTCCCTTTTTCTCCCAAGATTGATCTGTCTCACATAAAATCAAGCTTATGCGTCTAACTTTGACTTAACCTCATAGTGTAGAGCAGGCCTCAGAACCATAACACCCATTCTTTTGGAATGATTGGCCCTTTCATTTCTATGAGTGTTTGATGGGAGGAAACCAACTAGTCAGTCTTTAGTTCAGGACCACTTCAACTACTTCTAAGTCTATAAACATACCAGTAATCATTTGGGAAATGGCCTTCTCTCATTTTTACATTAAACCATTGCATTCTGTTAGTAATGAGCTGATGGATTTTAGCCGTATCATGTGACTTTAAATCTTTTATAACTTCTTTGCACAAATATTTTACTTGAGTTTTCTACAAACTTTTCCCTCCAAAAGTGAAAGTTCACATGCAAAATACAATAAATAATTGGTTTCCCAGGGAGAAGCATGTCATCTTCACAGGCTGAAAGGAGGATAGTTTTTCTTTTCCTTAAATCAAACCCATCCTATAATATTTACCTGATTATTCAGCCATTACGGGATTTAACTCCATAGGGCCAAATCCTTCTTTCATTTACGCAATCGTAAATCCTATATAGTCAGTAAAGTTACTAAGGGTTTACAATGGTGTATGTTGACCCTGATCTCTAAATACTAGAAAGTGTGCATGACCAAATACTCTTCTTCTACTTGGTGAATTCCGAAAATATTTCACTTATATTTTTTAAAGAAATTTCATGTTGTTTTATAATAGCTATAACACATTAGAAAACATTGAAGTTACAATACTTGTATGTACTCAGACACAGCTTGTATGGCGTGATTTCTGGAAATGATGAACTCCAACAATTATTATTGCAAGCTAAGCTATTGGTTTATGCAAATTTCTGGGGATGATTCAATTGGATTTCTGATTACACAAAGCCTTCCGATAGGATTAAACTGTCTGGCAATATATGTAAAGACAAATTAGGCTCATTTTGCTAATGTCCAAGGCTATTGTAATAATTTGATGTCTCAAATTACATTAATAATTATGACAAAAACATTCCCTCTTCACACAGGTTTTGTTTTTATGTAGGTTGACAGTAAAGCTCTTCTGCTGATGTTGTTTGTATTACTGTAATGCCTAGGAGGCCTTTTCATTGATCAGCGCCCCATAGTGCTAGGTGCTGTACAGGCACAGACCAAATTAGGGTTGAGCTTATGGTCTAAGTATAAGACAAGAGACAGTATCTGGATACTGACAGACTGGCAGGGGGTACAGGAAACAATGAGTTCAGCATGACAGGACTAATCTCAACACATCAGTGGCCTAACTATTGTAAATGTTTTGTTGACATCACAGCAAAGGAGGGTTTTAAGGAAGGATTTGAAGGAGAATGAGGGAGCCTTGAGTGAGGAGCAGGATGAGTGAAAGTAGGAAGGTATTTGTCTGCAAATGTAACAAATGGATGGAGGCTAGCATCACGGGCTGATTAGAGGTGGAACTAACCTATCAGTAGTGAATAGTATCTATCCTAAGATAGGGATAGTTTTGAAAGGCCTTTAAAATAAAGACATGGAGTTTGTGTTTGGTATCACAGAGACGAAGCATGAATGGTGGGATGCAGCAAGAGGGATGATGTGGTCAGAGAGATGAGCTAGGAAAGTGGTCTTTGCTGGGTGGATATGAACAGGGCATGACTGTATTTGTCAATGCCAGAAAAAAGGACATTGCAGTAAACAAGATGCGAGATGATGAAAGCCTGGATGAGAGTTTTAGTTGTGCAAATGGGCAGGAAAGGCTGTATTTTAGAGAAGTTAAACAGAAAGAAACAGCAAGATCCAGAAATAGCCCAGATATAAGGACCCAGAAAGATGTCTGAGCTGAAGATGATCCCCAGGTTACGGGCAGGAGAGAGGTGGAATGATGGTGTTGCCCACAGGAATCAAGAGAGAAGATGGGAATAGATATTGGGGGTATGGAAATTAAGAGATGTGTTTTAGCCAATTTGATCTTGAGCAGATAACCATGAGATGTCAGAGACAGGCGAAGATTTTAGTTAAGAAAGAAGGAGGCAGGTCTAGTGGAAGAGAAAGAAATCTGTAAGTCATCAGCGTAGAGATGGTAGTTGAATTTTTGTGTTTTGCAGATGAAATTACCCACAGATTAGATATAGAGGGACCCAAAGACAGAGCCTCACAGAAAGCAGGGGAGAGCAGATGAAGATCCTCTTAAGGACATATTGAAGGACTGATTAGGGAGGTAGGATGAGAACCAAGAGAGGACAGAGTCCCAAAAACCAGGGAAGAACAAGAGTTCAAAAAGAAGAGCCTGTTTGACAGTGTCAAAGATGGCCAGCAAGTTCAGGAGAATGATTGACTGTTGGTTCTGAGATTTGCTAGGAAGAGGTCATAAGAGACTTCAGCAAGAACAGTTTTTTAATAGTCTGCAAATGGGGTAGCCAGATTGGAGAAGGTCTAGAGTGGAATTGGAGAAGATGAATTACTGACATAAGTGGTAAACAGTGAGTGGATCCCTGCCCCTCCCCCCCCCGGGGTGAACCATGGGACTGCTGTGCCCTCTTAACTCTCTCCAGCCTGGGCTGACTTTCACAATGCTAGTGGCCAACAGCAACCTCTCCAGGCACTGTTATTACCTAGCACAACTGTGTATGGATCCCAACGCTTAGCTAGATTGCATGAATCTCTCAGAATAAGGCACCTGTCAAATCCACACACACAGTTCAGCTCCCAATACTGTACCTCAGGATTATACCCTCTAATTTTTAATTGGTTCACCACTTCATCAATGGAAAGTGGACATACACCAGCTTTTGTAAAAACCTGAGTAGATTTACCACATATTTCATATAAACTTGCTGGTAAAGGTAAACAATAAAGCAAGCTTATCGACTACAAAATACAATTTAAGAGACTGTAAGTGTCAGGCAAAAAGTCAGACTAGTTACCAAAATTAAATAAATCAGAATAAAATAAAAACAAACAGTCTAAATTCTCAACCCTGTGAAACTGGGCAACAACTAATCAAGAGGTTTTTCTCACCCCAGTGGATATTGTAATCCATAGTACCCAGATTTCACCATATGAGCCAGTCCCCTCTGTTGGAAGCTTCAGGATCCTTGTTGTTTACAGCATGGTGGGGTGGGAAAAAGCCCAAGCATAGGTCCCTGTGTTTAGTTTCTATATCCTCAGCCCATCTGCTTGGGAAGCTCAAATCCAGACATGTCTGATGGCATTGCTGAGTTTCCAAGCTAGGTTGAGCAATTTCCCTTGTGAGGCCTTATGCAAGTGAGTCATTGCCTTGTAGCTCCCTTGATGAACAATGGCTGTTGATAGCTGCTTCACATCTGTCTGGGCGCTGGATACTCTCTTTGCTCTTATCTTTGGGGAGCTAACATCTGGTTGATTCCCAACTTACAGCATGTTTTAATGATAGCCATGCAACACAATCTCATAACTTCATAGGCACTAATGATATAGTTATATGGATAGAGAAATGACTTCAACAGATTGTAACCTTTCCCCGCCACATTACAAGGCATCCTTTATATGTAAGATCACAGTGATCTAAAAATGAGGCATATGGGGGTCACAGGGCTTCTTTAAGATATAGAGCGTCACAAACAGCATAGTCAATTATCTTAAAGATGAATGGGAGAAGAGGAAGGCAGCAGATGGGGAGGCAAATGAGAAAAGAGTGAGGGCTTTTGAACACAGAACAAAACTAGAATTATGCAATATCAAATGA
Source organism: Pelochelys cantorii (assembly GCA_032595735.1). NCBI lineage: Eukaryota > Metazoa > Chordata > Testudines > Trionychidae > Pelochelys > Pelochelys cantorii. The sequence goes on along the minus strand of CM064332.1, from coordinate 52,009,302 downwards.
TAGATAGACTATAGTTATATGTTGTGTCTTTACCAAGTTTCCTACTAAAGGAAATTGGTTGAGTCAGTCAGAACCAATATCCTGGTTCTGAGTGGTGCTTATTATGGTTACTTGAAAAACCAAATCTGATCTTACCCAAAGTTCAGACTGTTCTTCTCATTACAGGGAAAGGTTTGAACTATAAACACATATTCACAACAATGTATGTGTGTATAACTTTGTTAGACACTAAAAATTATGATCTCAATAAAGATGCCGGATTTATATCTTATTACAACAATCTTTAACCCGCAAAACTCCTGTACCTTCCCCCCCTCCTTTTTATTTTGTTCCGTCACTGCAGGGGTATTAATGTGTTACTTCATCTAGGGCTTAACTACTTCACCACTTTTCACCTGGGAATGGTCCCTTAGAATATTTGTAAACTACTAGTCCTAAACAATCTGTTCTGCTTGGGATTTAGCTATGACACTCTGTGTATCTTTGAGACGTGAAGAAGAGCTCTATGTAGCTCAAAAGCTTGTATTGTTCACCAGAAGAAGTTGGCAAAATAATGTATATTATCCCACCTACCTTGTCTCTTCAGTTTGAAGCATTAAGATGAACTTTTGCATTTTTTATCCAGCTAGCTGACAACCTGCAGCTCAGTTTGAAATGGTTTGATGTGGAGTGAACCAGGTCAGGAGTGATTTAAATTAAATATTAAAGTTTATCTGGTAGTAATTGGGTACTTTGCTTCAGGCACTTGCAAAACATAACTGGAAAATCCCGGGGGCCTTATTCTCTTCTAGTTTACACCAGCTTTAAACTACTGTCATTCCATTGCTTTAGTAGAAATATTCCCATAATTTATGCCAATGTGAGAAGAATCTGGCCAAGGGCTTGGGAACCAGCTGTTACAGTTGCAAATATAAATTTGCCTTGGGCAAAGCATTGATTGCAAATCGTATATGGGGAAATTTCATTCACGGTGAGAGATGCTAATTTTCACAATTGCTCGTGGAAATACCAAGTTTTGCATGCAAAAGGCTTGCAAAAAGTTGTAGAGATACATTTGTTCTATCCATACAGTTTTACCCTCACAGTTTGACCTGTTTTACCCTATTTCTTATAGTAACTACTATATACTATATCTGTGTAATGCAAAACAAGTTTGTGAATATCTCAGTGGTCTGTAAAATAAAACAATTTTGTTCTTGAATTCCCCTCCCCTCTCATATTAGAAATCTAGTTGAAATAAGCATATGGGAAGCACTCATTATTTTTAAAATCCTCTCAAACAAGAAAATAAGTAATTTTTATTCATTCAAATTTCATTGAACTCAACCTTTCAAAGCTTAAAATAAGCTCCGTTTAAGAAGCAGAAAGAATGTTTCCATTTTCTCTAATTAATGAACTTTTAAGATCTCTGCATATCTCACAGGCATAACTTTACTGTATACTTTTAAGATCAATTAAAATAACTAACTTTGAAATGAAAATAGAATAAATTATCTATAATGGAATATTAAACTAAGGACTTATCAATGATCCATTGCTAACACATACAGTTAAAGAGATACACATTTGTAAGCATGAATACTGTACCAATTCTAATCTTGTAAAACAATACTGAATGTTGGGATTTTCACTGTGGTGCTTTTTTAATATGCTCATAGTTGCTGCCCAAGTTAAAAGTGAGTTATTTCTCAAACACCAGAGGCTAAAGACAGCAATCTGCTCTCACTATTTCAATCAATGTTTGTTCTTTGTTACTGAACAGTGTTGTTCTCTGCCTAGCTGGCAATAAAGCAGACTGGTACATTACTTAATTGCCTCAATCAGCATGATCTGCATCATCAATATATGATGGTATTGTGCTTAACCATTTGGGCCATACAGTAGATCATATTCTAATACTTTGTTAGGCAGACACAGATGTGCCAAAACTGCAAAATATGAGTCTTGTTTCTAAACTGTCCCAGATTGGGTGCAAATCGGGCGTTGGATTCAGCCCTGACTTTAGGACTAGAAAGCACCTGGGAGATGAAAGTCTGGATTTGAGCTTGTACTGAGTGTGGCAGATATTATAATCCTGGGCTGTATCTTGGGTATCATTGTATTATATTGATGAAATGGCTTCTGTATGATTGTGTTCTGCTCCATGGGAGAAGGGCTTTCATAGATTCTCTGGGAACTAATGTCAGTGGAGGTTGATGAAGGTGAATCACTGTAAATGACTTCTTCCCTACTCCGTTCTCTCTGTGTGCCAACAGGTCCTTTTACCCATAGTTTTCCATCTTTCCATTGCCTAACTTGCTGTAGTAAAGGCATCCAAGCCTCAGCTTGCCCCCTCTGCCTAGTTTGAATTGAAAAAAAAGGTGGTGAAATTTGGTTTTGTTAGCAAAAACTTTCTCTCTCTGTCTCCCCCTATCACCGCTTTGACTTCTTCAGTCACAATGTTGTTGTTTGCCATGCAGCCTCCATCTCCAGTTTTAATTCTCCTTCTAAACACAGATAAGCCCACCAATTTTTGAATTACTTAACTGCAGATTTTGATTTGGTTATACAGGATTTCTCCTTTGTACAATGGTCATTATCTTGACAGTATGTGCTCCCTCCCTCTTCAAGTTCTCCTTGAGCCTCAGCAATGTTGATCAAGTTAATATTGACATAGTCAATGGGAATATGTGAGAAGATACAAAATGTGCCCTGTTGCACAAATTCCTTTTGATCTCATGGGGGGGGGGGGGGGGGATAAGGAGATCAAATTAAAAATAGAAGATTTTTTTTGCTTTTATATATGCTGTGACTAAAAATATTGTATATGTAGTTTCTCCCCAAACTATGATAGAATTCACTAACAACATAAATGCCTTTGCTTGATTTATTCTACAATCTGAGTTTACTCTAATGCCTCCTGAGAGTGAATTGCAAGCATAGGAAAATGTACCTTCCTCATGCTATAAACTGTGCTAAGGAAGTTTACATGAAATAAAAAGGAGAAGGAAATGAAATTGTGTGTAATATTGGATGGGTATTGTCATCTTAAAAACATTTTGTTAGTTGTTCAGCATATACTTTCAAAATGCTTCAGGACAGCCACAGCACTTTGTTTTTGTGAGCTCTATTATTAGGGTCCTTGTGAGAAATATAATTTACAAAAAGCTAAGAACATCAAAGCCAGGCTTTATCAACATAATTTTTATATACTTTAAAAGAGCAAGAAGGAACTCTAAGTAACTGTAGGAAAATGGACTGTGTTCCAGCTTAAGGTTACTATATTAAAGCATGAACTAAATTATACTTCTGTAAGGCTTGTTTTCCAAAATTGTAGTCAGAAGTAAAACACTAATGTGATGTAATAGGTTGGAATATCCATTTATATGTTATTTGAATGAATAAAAAATAATATTGCTCATTGATTCAGACTTTCTTGTAGTGCCCTCTCAAGTCTGTGTCACTTCCCACACCAATGGAAACACAACAGCAGCATTTCAGACTATCTTTTCAAAAGCCTGCAATACTCAACATGATATTCTCTTGTGAAAATTAGGTCATCGGTTTTTGGGGTTTTTTTCTTTAAATGGGAGCAGAACACTTCTGAAAATTCAGCAAACTTAGAACACTGACCAGTCCTATGGTAACATGAATCCACATTAAAAATAAATTGCCGTTTGAATGCTCACATTAAATACAATACAGTGAAGGATAACTTGGTTTTACCCTGTTTTGGCCATAGCTCCCATTAGTGAGTTTATGCATCCATGGGATGGAACCAGTTTAGCTCTATTTTTGTCTTGTTTCATTTGAACATTTAAACTGTTAACCCTTCTTTTAAAAAATGTTGCTTGTTTAAATGTTCCGGTGGGCCAGATCCACCTCATTTACAAGCGGATCCAACTCCCACTGACATCGATCATTTTGCTCCAAGGAAAGCTGGATCAGACCATTACAATGGGTTTTTGCAAAGGTGGTATCTAGGAAAATGTGATGATAGCTCTGCATGCGACAATATTGCTTCTCTAAACTCACTAGAGGCCAATATATTTATAAAGCCTATTTTACTGTTGTTCTATCAGCATAAGGATGAATTTTGATATCTGAATTCCATTTTAAATTACAAAGTCATGTTGGATATGGTCTTTAATAATGCTCACTCTAAGCTGTTTAAAACTTTTATCATAAAAGCTGAATTTGCAGTTTTAAAAACTTCCAGTTGCAATGTTGCAGGTAATTGGGTGAAGTGTGATATTTTTCTTGCCATGGGTATCTCAGAATGGGAATGTAGTAGATTTTTTTTAAAGATAAATTGTTTTAAACATCCCTTATTCCCAGTTATTAAACTATTTCATACCTCTTCCAAAAAGCAAAACAAAGGATGAGAGGAGCAGGCTCACCAGTCAGTAAAAGACTTTAATCATATGCACACCTTGCTGAATCAAGGCCAGAAAGAGTAATGAAAAAGTGTAGGAGAAAGTGAAGGAACAGCATCAATCTCTCTTGTGCACTTAAGTTGTTTTTAATCCTTAAAAACATATTTTCACTCACTGACATACACCCTCTTCCTCACCACCGAGCAGATGAGTCAGCCGTATACAATATACACAACTTCACGTTCCCATCACTGACAATTTTTTCATCCCTTTCCCCAGGTTCCTTGAGCGGGGTATTCTGATCACCACCATGGCATGTTGAGCCATCACTTGTTAAGCAATATTGCCCATTAAAAGCAGAGGGCTGTTAGTGCTAGAGACTGAGAATATTCCCTAAACAGGAAGAGACAGTAGTTAGAGTATCATCTCTTAAATGCAGACACATATTCTGAGGTGGGTTTAACATTTGTTTCTTTAAAAGAATCTGGCATTTTGCCCTCTCTGTCAGGCATTGCCAGCTAACCCTAACAGCCGCCTCCGGAAGAGATCTCTGCTGGGGTTGATCAGCTCAGGGGGGCATGGCTATAACTCCTAGCACATCCAGAGCCTCAGTGAACAAAACAGGCTACAACTCAAGCTGTGGGAGAACACTCTACTGCTGCAGAAGCAGACAGCTCAGTGTGGAACTGAGTGATCTTCCCAGCGAGAAACATTTATGTCACCCAATACAAACAGGCTGGATTCATTAGCTCATTAAAAAGCCATGACAGATCACACTTTGTCTGCAAAAGTCTTAAATTTGATATAGTCTAGAAGTTATAGTTCAAAGGGAATATTAGAAAATATGAGTTCTCTCTCTTTAAAGAACTAGTTTCAAGTCAACAGCTTCTAGGGGGAGTCAGCATTGGGAAGGAATATTAATGAGCATCCTTGAGCATTGCAGACATTTGTCAATGATCTTGGTGTGGAGGAAGGAAAGACGGTTAAGAATGTGAGTAGTACTGAGGAACAACCACTCTGAATATTAGAGGGACAAAGGCATGAGGCAATATTTCTATTGGACCAATTTCTGTCTGGTATATTGCCTCACGTTCCTTGTCTCTAGGACCTGCATGGCTACAACCGCACTGCATGCTGCATACCCAGGTCAGCGCACTCTGGGTGGCTCTGAGGACTAGGGATGGGAGGTCAGATGTGCGGTACTGAGAGCTAGCTGCCCATGTTTCTGTCCCTTCCACATGGGGCCTTGCTCCTTCTGGAAGCACGACCCCAGGCAGCCCCCATCTTAACCAGGGGCCTGTAGAAGCTGTCAGTGCCCCGGGGAATACCATTTGGAATGTAAAACATATTGAGGGATGGGAAATAAAAACTCAGGTTACTCATGTGAAAAAAAGGATACAATGCTTCTTGTGATTCTGAACAAAGAGATTGGCAGAAAGAAAGAGATGTGGCTTCCTGCACCAATGGTATGATAAAATTAAGGGTAGATGTAATTAAGGAATCATGATTGAGAACAGTTCTGTGTTAACCCTACCAAGTTTATTTAGCAGTGTGAGAACAGTGGTGGTTCTTCTCCGTACACCTGACCTCAGTTTGAAGTGTTAATTATTATCTAACTAGCTAATGACCTACAGCTCAGTTTGAAATGGTTTAATGCAAAGTGAACTAGGCCGGGGTGAATTAAATGACATACTGAACAGAATTAAAATGAAATTATTTTGTCCCTTTCTAAGGTTAGGACTGAGCTGGTGGCTGATCACTCTGGTGTCTGACTTCAAAGATGAATTTAAATGTCAAGTGCCCCACCAGAAAGGGGTTTTCTCCCCACTCCCACCCCTACACAAACTGCCCCGCTAGCCACCCCACAGCTAGCTTTTGCGAGACAATCTGCCTGACACTCTCTCAGGTTTCTAACTGACCTAGCTCCCCCACCGCTGTTACTGTGTTCTCAGGTAGGGGAGCTGTCATGAAATGCTGGAGAACTTGAATTATGTTAGGTCAAGAGGTTCTGGGCTCCAAGATTATGCAGGGAGGTGGCACTGGCTTTGGTTGGGGATAGAAGGGTTGTTTTTTGTTGTTTTTGTTTTTGTTTTGTTTGTTTGTTTAGAGGACAGGGGTAGACGTTTACAGAACTGATGGATTTGGGAGTGGGGAGAATGTCTTACCCAATTAACATCATATGTGTTGCTGCCATGTCAGGAAGACAATCAGAGAGTCTTTGATTAATGTTTGAGCTGCACAACCCTTGCTCTCAGGAGCATTTGTATTGATAGCTATGGATAATGGCATTGTAATTTCATACACAACCATTAATAGAACAGTGCATTAGAAAAAACAGCATTCTTCTTCACAGGACACTTCTTTGTTACAGCTACACAGCAGCTTCTACTTGCCACAGCTATCTCTTATGTCAGGACAGTTTTCTACTTTCATTTAAGTCTGGAGTCTTAATTAAACAATACAGATAGTATGCATTCAAGTGTGAAGGGCCCATGCATATCCCTCTCTCTCTACCATTCAATCCAGTCTTAGCTTTCTAAAATGAATGATAGGGTGCAGGAGTACCTACCTACACAGGGTATCCTCCATACCTCTGGAATCCTGTTGAGATAGCATTTGAATTGCTCGAAATAGGCAAATATAGAGAGCAATAGGTAACATTGAGAGCAAGCTGTCCCTGTGCACAGGCAATGGCCCAAATATCTGCACAGGGGACAAAGATAGGCAGTGACTCACCATTATAATCTATAGTCTGGTATTCAAATCGTAAATGGAGCTGAAAAGGCTCCTCATCTGTTGGAGGGTGAATTTATATTTTTCCCTTACCCCTTACTTTCACATAACACAAAGCCCACAGCAGGAAAGGGTAAATTTCAGCCTCAGTGACTGAAGTCTTGGCTCTGAAAAGTAGGATATAAAGAAGAGAAAATTTAATTAGCATTTTCCCTTTTGTTCGCTGTCACTCTGTTTTTGTTCCCTCTGAGGTCAATAGCAAATGCTGACAGATTTCAGTGGGAAAAATATATAGCTTCAACAACATTCTTTAAAAAAGGGTTTAATTTTTTAAGGAGAAGAGAAAAGACAAATAATATAGCATTTGTATTGTATATAATTACTAAAAGTTTTCTAACGGGATGTAGACACCTAATAGTGTTATGAGGTATACTCTGAATTTTCTATTTATTAAAACTTTCTTCTTTTGTAAATTGATAGGAAGTTCATATTTCTAGGATCAATGAGTCAGCTGTAAAATGTGATATTACTGGTAGATTTGAAAATCCTGATCTTTCTCAGCAGAAATAAACAGAATTAATCTTTAAATTGTAACCAACATGCATATGCAAACCTTCAAACATCTGATGTGCCAAATTGATAATGTGTAAGTGTGTGTAAACTCATTTATCTGCATAGTAAATTCAACTACATAAGTTAATTAAAAAGATGAAGTAAACGACTTCAAGGCTGTATGCTGATTCACACTGCATTGCCAGTGACGTTTTGCATTATTATTTCTTTTCAGCACAGCTCCTCCAACAGACACACATTTAGGAACAGCAAGTAAATAGCCAATGAGTGGGTCAGTAAAAAAAACCCTGTCTCTAGGCTTGGAAATATCAATCGTGATCACATATCCTGTTTTTTATAGGGACAGTCCCTATATTCGGAGCTTTGTCTTATATAGGCACCTGTGTATCACTCCATATCCATCCTGATTTTTTACATCTGTTATCTGCTCACCCTAGATTATGGGTTCCCAAACTGGGGGGCGTGCTCCCCAGGGGAGTGTGAAAAAATTCCAGGGGAAGCGCGAGGTGACCCAGCCTCCCCCCCTCATCAAGTTTTGCTGCCCTGTTCAGTTCCTTTTTTTTTTTTTTTGCTCAACAAGTTTTGCTGCTACTTGCGGGGGTTTTTCAAAAATCCAAAAGAGGGGGCGTGATGCCAAAAAGTTTGGGAACCACTGCCCTAGATATATCAGAATATTAAACCCGGGTACACTCTGTAATTCTGGGAAAAAGTGTTGCTAGTCAAATAGAACTTTTTCCACACTGTTGAAGCTAATGGGATCTTTAATGTTAACTTCACTGCTGTAGGCTCAGGTCTATACTTGTCAAACTTGTAATTACAAATTGTTCTCTAACATATTTTTTTTTAGTAAGTAAAAAAACTCCTTTTCCAGGATTCAGATGTCTCTCAGGGCTATTGTACATAGCAAACACATTCTTTAGTGAATACTAAGCTAATGTTTTGAATTGGCTAACTGCTATCTATCTAACAAAACACTGTTCCCACTGAAATAAATAGCAAAAAAATAATCCTTGTCATACTGCTCCCTGTAAAAGAAAAAAACTGAAGCTGCACTTACTTGCACTTACTTACAATTGTGTCTAAATGCTTGATGGTGATGTGTGTGTCCTGTGACATTCACCCATCCTCCCAGTGTCAATATGAATTATGCTGTGGCTGGGAGATTGGGAAGAATGGGGCTGGACTTTATTAATCTCGAGAGGTAACAAGAAGATCTATATTGTGGAGGGAAGGAGTGGAGAGGATTGCTGCGGGAGTTTAGTGCCAGATTTTCAGGTGTATTTAGGAGCCTAAAAAGGCAGATAGACACCTAATGTAAATTTCAAAAGCACCTAAGCTGGTTAGGTGCCTCAATCAAATTGATTTTAATGGAGTCTGGGAAACAACTACCTTCCATTCATGGTTAGGTGCCAAACCTGTTTATGCATTTTTGCAGTTTCCATTAGATGCCTATCTGCATCTTTAGGCATCTAAATTCACTTGAAAATCTGCCCCTTAGTGTCTATGGATTTCATATAGCTGAATCCTGTTCACCAGAAGGCAATCTTTTCCTTGTTAGTGGTTCCTCTTTGGAATATTCTCAGATAAATATTCTCCCAATCCTTTTAAAATTAAATAGCCTTTTTAGTCCAAACATATTTTCTATAAGTAAAGAGAAGCTAATGTTTTTCAAGCAGCATGACAAAGATTGAAAATTATTAGTAAAAATATATTAAAGTTATTAAATTCTTTTTTGGATTTGAGTTTAAGTAGTATGCATACAATAAAATGCAAAAATATATTAGCCTAGGAAAAACATAGATTTGTCTTTTATGTTTCCTATCAAGTTTTTTCCTCATAAAATATGTAGAGAATGTAAATATAGCCATAGAACTGTACTATGCCACTGTCTGTAAAATGCATTTGCGGTATGTGAATATTTTATGCAAAATACCATTATTTCTCACAAATATTTTCCAATAAAACACAAAAATCGAAGTGCAGGTACTTGTACAATAAGCAATACTAAATTAGCTCTTAATGATATACATATTTACCTGTACCCTGTCTTTCAAACACAAATTGTAATAATTATACTATACTTCAAGATTAAGAGTAATGCAGGTTTTTCCAAGTAATATGTTAAACAACGGCTAGATATCACAGGCACTGGTAGTCCATAAATATCCCTGAGAAAGATTAGCTCAACTAATTTTGTGTGTGTGTGTGTGTGTGTGTGTGTGTGTGTGTGTGTGTGTGTGTATAAAATCTAGATAGATGTTTCAGGAACTTAAAATTAATGTACAAAACTTGTGTTGGTATGTTTAGGATGATCAGATAAGTCTTTCATTTGCAGAGCAATAGATGTAGTGTGATAAAGAATTAAAAGAACATATGCAACCTGTATTCTGAGCAGTAGCAGCCACACAAAGACCACTCTCTACTGATCAGCAGAATGTGTACATACAAAGCTATTGCCAGGATAAAATACATGTATAGCCACATAGACTGTGTCCTCTGATTCCTAGGTTTCATTTGAAGATAGATTTTTTTGTGTCTACTATTTAGAAGGACTTAACAATTATGCCCTCTGTGGATTTTAAGAGAACAATGATTTGGGAGAGAAATCTTCCTTTTCTTCTCCTGCCTGAACTTGGTGCACAACTTGGAAACTCATTTCAATACTTCACCGCTAGCTCACTATATTAGATGTTTTTGTATTATGCTCATCACCATGGCACCATAGTGGTACCATATAATAAATTCATCTTTTAACACGTGTGTCTTCATAGCATACTTACGGCATGTCTACACTAGGAAATTATTTAAAAATAACTAAATTTGAAATAATAACTACCAAAATCACAAAATCAAAATAGTGTTATTCTCCAAGGTAAGCAGGAGTACAGATTTTGAAATAACCAGCCCATTATTTCAAAATACCCTGCTTGGTAGTGTGGACACTCTGCTTATTATTTCAAAGTAAGAGGGGTTATTTTGAAATAACTCCCTAGAGTAGACCAGGGCTCAGAATGTGATCTTTACTTCTAGATTTGTCAAGTGTTTATAACCACAAAGATGAAATGATCTGGAAGTCTTTTAACCAAGCATATAGCAGGTTGGCCAGAGAGCATGTAACAAAATAATAGAATAATTCTGAGGCTTATGTTAATTGTTCTGAATCCATAGTGCATTCATCCTAAGATGAACTCATAGCAAATAATTTATTTTGTGTTTTGAGATATTTTAAAGGTGAATTGCATATATAAAAAACTAAAAACCTATTTTGCCCTTTACTCTTTCACTTATGAAAATTTGCCATTTCAGTGCTAAAAGTGGACAAAATCACCATAATCTGAGCTATAATTTTCCTCAATATAAGAACATGAATTTATGTCAAAGATAGATTAATCTTGTTTTAAGAAAATATGGTTAAAAGCTACCATATATATGTATGACCATGTCCTGCTGACATCTATAATATGACAAATAATGCCAGACAGATTTATTGTTTAAGCTAAAATTGTTTTGTGGGGGGGTGACTTACACAGAAAGGTGGAGATAATTTTACATATCCGTATATATAATATCTTACATTAAGCATATATAATCCGTATATATAATATCTTACATTAAGCATTTCAATTTTTATTAACTAAAAATGTAGCATGTGTCTATCAGATTTTGAGAATTAAATTACAGAGTTTCAGGCATATGAAGGAGATCATGCCTTCTTCTGAGAACTGCAACATGTACTGTCTACATTTAAATATTGTAAACCTCCCCAAACTAATTAACATAAATGATGGATACAATTTTCTTGATATTTAAAGGAACCCAAAATATATTACTTTGATAAATATTATCTCATTATTTATAGTGCAGTGGTAGATTTACACACTGGAAAATATATGCCGTTCTGCAAAGAAAGTGATTATGCAATAGTCCAGCATAATCTTTCTTGTATATTAGTACAAATTCCTCACCCTTTAACTTTAGCAAGTGTGTACAGCTTGTCATATTAATTACCATAGAAATCCCTCTAAAAGTTCTTTTATTTTGTGTTAAGGTCTCTCTCTCTCTCTTCGGTTTTCAAAAAAAAAAAAAGAAAAAAAAGATCAATTGTGTTAATCAATAATATATCAAATCTAAATATTTATACAATCAAGAGAGTTAGATGAGAAAATGCAGAAACTGAAGTTTTTCAGTGGCTTCACTTTGCCACATATAAATCTGTAAAATACACCATAAACCAAGAAATATTGAGTTCCGTTCTTTCTTATATGGCTATTCCAAGCTACACTTGAACAAGTCAAATATGTCACTGTATTACCTCATTTATTGCCCCCTGGTGACATATATCATACAGTAGCACCAACAACATGGCGCAGCAGGATGACAAAGTAAATAGTGGACAGAATACAGGAGAAAAATAGTCTCAGCCCTCCACTTGCCTAACCAATTATTGATTTTAAAAACTTGTTCAGGAGACTATAGTGCTTGGGGAAGCTTCTGGACTGAGAGATCTGGAAACTGAAATCACCTAGTTAACCACAGAAAGGGTACAAAATAAGGAAAAGTAGTGCAGACTTCTCTGTGCTGTCCTGCCACTGTGACCAGACTCTTCTAGGGGATCACATAAGGATGAGATAGGGGCTCAGCATCCATATCTTGTCCTCTTCAGTGAGACTACAAGCTGGTACTATTAGTGATAGTGATTGTTGGAGCACAGGATCATCAGTGAGACTGGAAATAGGCTTCAAAGCCTTTCCATGTAGTTTGCTGTTTGCATCTCATAAGAACACACACGGAATTTTTACTAGCCACTCACCAGTGTAAGTACGGGGTTTGCGGTCTGGTCCTATATTAGCTCGCATTGAAGACTATTTACCAGCTCTTCACTTCGTTTCATCCCTTCTGAGTTATGAAGTAATTTTTGATCGCGTGCAATCACAGTGGTAACATGCATTGAATAGCATGTTTATTACAAGATCATCTGATTCGGCAAACACGGATAGACAGATACGATTGATTTTGAAGAAATGTATCATTTAAAATTAATGTAACCTGCTGTGATATCTCCACAGAAACACTGCAGCATCTTTTAAGGCCAGATGAAAGTAGCCGTGTATTGAAGTCAATTATACTATTCATGTGTTAAGCTTATCAGACTCTGGCTCTTACTATAAAGAAAATTTAAATAGGTCACTCAACAATACAAAACAGTTTGTATTGTTCATCCCCTTTACAGTCTCATTAATTAATGACTCATGTTTAAAGCACAAATAGTTAAAGAATTATCAAAAACAATAGCTGAATTGGTTTGTGTTATTATAATGGCCACCTGTCCACCAACTACTAAACTCATTTCACATTTGCTGTGAACAACCCCCAGATGATTATAACATAACTTATTTTGGAGGATCACAAAAATTTACATGCTTCAATGGATTTTGGCTCTATATCAGCCCTTGTGAAGAATGTAATATTATCTTACTTTCTCAATCTGAGAAAGTAGGGCACAGGGATATTAAGTGTCCTGTCTAAGATTGCACATGAAGTTTATGGCAGAGCTGAGTTTATAATTCATATTTCCTGTCTCCAAATTCTATTATTTAACTACAAGTCCATTTCTCATCCTCTGGCAACAGCTTCCAGCTACTGTTAGAGCAGGTTGCAAATTCAGGGGGACTGCTTGGTGAGCACTTGTTCACCTGTGTGAGGGAGGGAATCAAAATCTGGTTCATAGTCTCCACAGGGACTACTTGTGTACAGAAAGTTGCTGCATGCATAAATGTTTACACCTTTGGATTTTGCAATACATCAAAACTGTTACCATTAATACAATGCAAACATAACAAATTCTGTTACAACATTTCAAGTATAGCTGATCAAATTTTTTAAAATTGAGATGTTGACAACTTTGTCGCTCTGTGACAGTTTCCCTCATCTTTAAATGGCAAAAATAGATAACTGACCACCTTTGTAAAGTCCTTTGAAATCTAGTGATGAAAAAGCCCTATGGAAGAGTTAAGCATGATTATCAGATTACATTATTTACATTATAACTATTGTAAATATTAAAACCATATAAATTGTATACCTATATTTTTTTAAATTGCGCGACTAACTAAAAGAACAAACTGGAATTATGGATCGACAGCTTCCCAACCAAAAAAATGGGCTTGGTACCAGAGTCTTCGTTTTACCCAATAATCAAAGTTATTAGTTCATCCCCAGAGGACCATTTGAGAGGTTAGAACACAATCAGTGGCATCATTCAGCTGCCGAAGAAAGACTTCAGTACACACATGTTCTTTTCTCTAAAATGGAACATCCCCAACAGTTCAACGGAGCTCAAAATTATAGCTGCAGACTGATCAGTGAAACCCAGAAGGGAAATAGAGTGAAAAATTAGTTTCTCAATAATGATTTGATTCTACATCTTATCACTGTAAATAGATTGATATATGAGATTACTTAAATCTCATATTGATTACAATAGTTCTCCCTCACAAAACAATCTACCAGATCAAAACAGGTCTATCTGAAATGTTTTAATATTCACTGAACAATTAAGGACTTTCTGATAGCCTTTTCATGAAACACACAGGTATGTCCAACTGTCAGCTGCCTTCCCTGCAGAAAGCTCCCTTTCCACATATAGCTCATTCACTCATCCTTAGCCAGCTAATTTAGATTGTGGCCCCCATAAAAGCTTAAGAAAATGTCCTACATTTTGCCAAGGACGTTCCACCAGCAGATGAAAAAAACTGAAGTTGGAAATGTTTTCTTGACCTTCATAGCTTTTTGATTTCTCAAAGCTATAACCCTGGTTGATGGAGTAGGAAGCTAACAGATCACTTACACTGATAATTCCATTTACTGTAGTGCTATTACTGATAAATGTACAATAGAAAGGAAGAGTATAATGAATTGGAACTTCTCTAAACTGACGAGGAAGATCAGTTCAATATATAATATTTCTTAATAAGAGTAAATATTTCGTAGGTCAAATATGAAAGCAGAGGAATAAAAACTAGGCACTGTTCCTTCCCTCTTTCCTAACAATCCAAGACTTTCCTTAGTTCCCTTTGTAAGCAATGTACACAGCAAAATCATATATTGTGGGTGCATGTTTTTTATTTCTTTCATACCATATAATTTGTTAGTGCCATTATTCGTTATGGACTTGTATATTATAGTGCCTGGGTTCTCTTGTTGCCATATGTTATAAAGCAGAGGCCTCAGGGAAAAAAGGAGGCAAATTAAATACAAAGCCTTCTCTATAAGTCCTGTAGTATTCACAGGGGCTATGTCTACACTACCATGTTATTTTGAAATAAGTTATTTTGAAGAAATAGCGCCCAAAATAAGTTTATTCCTCTTCACAAGCAGGAGTTATTATTTCAAAACAACAAGCCCCTTATTTTGAAATAACGGGCTTGGTAGTGTGGACACTTGCTTTGTTATTTCAAAATAACTCCCTAATATAGACATGCCCATAGTGTGCCTGATCATTTCTTTTAAGAGATGTTTCCAATTTTAAGTGATTTATATTAAATCTATGTGACCTAAATAGAGCAGTGTGATAATATGCTTAGAAACTGGAGGGAAGGGATATCTGTAAAATGATCCTTTTGGTTTTTTGAACAATACTGCGTTGTCCATTCCCCTGCCAATGCAGTACTATTTGTTACAATATGTTAATGACTGCTTTGTCCTGCCTGGTTCATTATTAGAAAGTATTCTGTTGCCCCTGATCTAACTGCACCTTGACTGATTTCCATCCTGTAACTATAGCTTCAACCACATAAACAATTCCTCTCTCTTCTGGTGCCAACACACTTCTTTCATTATTATTTATATAAAATGTATATAATTCAAGTGCTGTTTTAATCTTCAGCAATCAGTCTCTCTCATCCCTTAATCATGTGAGTTGTTCTTCTCTGAATCCCTTTTAGTTTGTATCTTTCTGGTGTGACATCCGGAACTTTGTTCAGTGTTCTAATTTTGGGCACCTTGGTTCTCGATGGGAAGACATTTAATTAGCTCTATGGTCCATAACATGATACCTCTGTGAATATAGTGTAAAATCACATTAACATTCTTTGCTGCCTTATCAAATTAAAAGTTCATATCTAATTAGCTGTCCACTGTCAGCCTGGGGCCTTTTTCTGTACATTTTCAAAGTATTTCACTCCTGCTAACTATCTTTCAGATCATTTCTTTTCTTCTCACCTTCCAACTCTCTGGTGTATTAACTGACTTTTCTGTGGTTGAATTTAATTTTGCAGAAGTCTCTTGGGGTCTGGATCCAAAGCCCATTAGAAGAGACTCCAAATGACTTCAGTGAACTTTAGATCAAATCTTAGGTCTCATCTTTTATTGTTCTGTCTAGCGGTGCTTGCAGTAGTCTTCAGCCTGGCATCATCATAACTGCCATACATGTTAAATATGCCGTTTCTTCTGGAAATTGACAAGCCAACACTTCTTTCGTTTTGGTGGGGAGCATTTACCATTACTTACCCCCAAACTGTACAACTGACTCATAGCCTGAATGAGCCAGTTATAGATATCTGGGGCCAGAGCAGAAAGAATTGGGTTAGGAGTTACTAAGAATTGCAAATATAGTGTGGATTGGCTTACCTTTTTCATTGTTGTTTTAATTTCATAATCTCTGTATGATTAAAATCTTTGAACTCATTTTAAGGGCCTGGAACTGAAATTCATAGAAATTATTTTTGTAATTAATTATCAAAAGGGTTCTGTTTGTTTGTGTGCATCTAAAATAAATACCAGGTTTCTCTCTCCCTTTGAATATTTCTTTTATGTCATTAATGAGCAGAGAGAAACTCTGATATGGGTTGAATCAAAACCCTGTTGAGGGTAATAGGTGTGAATTTGCCCCTTAATTAGCAAAAACATAAGTTTCACCTAAGACAAAGAGTGTGTGTCAAGCTGCCAAGGAGCTTTTGGGCTGAATATTGTTTTGTTTAGGTATGTGTGGGAGTGTAGGAGAATGCACAGATAGATAGGTCACAGACAAGAACGGGGGGAGGGGAAGCAAGAAAAGCTAAGTAGGATCCTGTAATGTGACCCTGGAAAAAAAACCCAGGGAAAGAACTTTTGGCTGTGATGTTGACTAAAGAGGCTTGCAAGGATTGGCAAGATAAGAAACTTCTCCTTTGTGCTCTTGGTTCCTTCTATGGTGAGAGACACAGGACTTTGTGTGTTTTTTGTAAATAAGATTTCACTAAAGAACTATCTTGCTACCACCAACTCCTAACTACAACACCTACAGAGTCCTAAACTTGGACTAGCCATTTGGGTAAAAAAGGATCAGTATGGGTATGTCTACACAGCAAAGTTATTTAGAAATAACAGTGCTTATTTCGAAATAACTTTCCTAGCGTCTACACAGTCAAACCGCTATTTCGAATTTATTTAAATAAATTTGAAATCGCGAAGCGCTTATTTCGAATTTGGTAAACCTCATTCTACGAGGAATAACGCCAAATTCGAAATAGCTATTTCCAAATAAGTGCTGTGTAGACACTTATTTCGAAATAGGGGGCCTCCAGCCTTCCCAGGGTGCCCTGGTGGCCACTCCAGCCTCAACCAAGAACACTCTTCTCCCCCCTCTGCAGAGCCCTTAAAGGGGTAGACTCTGGCCACAGTGCCTGTGCCAACTCCAAGCCTGCCAGCTCAGAGCCAGCAGTCACTGCCCCGACCCAGTGGCCCCAAAATATGAGCCAGCAAGCCACTGGCAGCCAGCCCTCCACCACTCCCCAGGAGCAGTCTGCCAGTTCCCAGGAGCTTGCCAGGGCCCAGAGAAGGCGGGCGCCTTCCTGGTCCAGGGTGGAGATCATGGACCTTATTCAGGTTTGGGGGGGATGCCCCCAACATCCATGATCTCTGCACTAGATGGAGGAATGCGGCCATCTATGGCAGGATAGCTGCCAGCCTGGCCACTAAAGGCCACATGAGAACCCAGGAGCAGGTTCGCATGACAATCAAGTTGGTCCGGCGAGACCCCCCCACCCTTGAGCCCTGAGCATCCCCTCTCCCTTCTTCCCCTTGCTTCACCCTTCCAGCTCCCTCCTCCCAGGTTCCCCCCTCCCCTCTCCCGCCTCCTTTCCCCAGTCTCACCAGAGTTTCATTCCCTCCCCCCAGTTTTGTTAAATAAAGACAGTTTGTGCTTATGAAAAAACGTGTATTTTATTTTACATCAGGAAGGGGGGGGGTAAGTGAAAGGACGTGAGGGAGGAATGAGGCACAAGCCCCCAGTGGGGCAGACCAGGGAGACTGTTAGTGCTCCTCAGGGTGGAAGCTCTCCTGCAGGGCCTCCTGGATACTGACAGCACCCTGATGGACCTCCCGGATGGTAGCCTGCAGAAAGCGCAGCCAGGCTCGCAGCAACGTGTCCAAGAGAAGCACCAGAGTTCCCAGGGGCAGCTCTGGTTCCATGTTATAGAGAGCTGTGGTGTCCCGAGTGAGGGCAATCAGAGCACGCAGAGACAAAATGCTTTGCTGTCTCTCATCGAGGTAGACAAGCAAGCAGGGAAACCTGAGAACTGGCTGTCCAGGGGAGTCCCTTTAAGCACAGACTTCAGATAGCCTCAGGCAGCAGCCCCACACAGTAAGTCCTGACCTGGTGCCCTGCTGGAACTGGTTCCGGCCAGCCTTAAATGCAATTCAGAGTCCACTCAGTGTGGAAGCGCTATTTCAAAATAGCAAAATGCGATTTCGAAATGCATTTTGTGTGTAGACACGTTATTTCAAAATAAGCTATTTCAAAATAACACTGTAGTGTAGACATACCCTACTGTACTATCTAGAAACATAATGACCCTGCTCTTTTCTAAGTGAAATCTTACTTTTAACCCATGTTTGTAATCTTTCTAAAACTTCTGTAGAGTGACAAGGGGGACCACTTAGCAATAGAAGATTCACGTCGAAAAGGGGACCCAGTGGTGTTCAGTCAGATCAACTGACCGCACACTCATAGTCTGGTTATTGTAGGCAGGGGAGGTAGGAAGGCACCAGGACATCACTTGTGCCAGTCCCTACTCAGCCAGGTTACCTGAAGCAGTTGCAGCTTTCAGCCCTGGCTCCACAGGTGAGTCCCTTCTGACTTGGATGGATGAGTGGGGAAAACAATAAGTTATGGGAAGAGGGAAGAGGAGAAGATTGGCGATGGGGCCTTGGGGAAACTGTCAGGTCCTAGTTGGGTGTGATAGGAGTGAGCGTTGGGAGAAGTGGCAGGGAAGCTTCTGGAACTCTTGCTGGAGTGTCCAGTTTTTAAATATTAGAGTTGTGAACGCTACCTCTATGTTATTCTTCAGTCTTGTCTTTTGTTTGTAACTCCTTCCGATTTGTGAATTTCGTTAATGAGCTGTTTTCTTCCTATTTGAAATCACTAATATAATCATTAATTAATTCAATGCAGTTAGGTGATACACCCTACTAGCCATCATTTAAATGTATCATATTTTACTAAAGTGCTGAAGTACATTTTGTAGTTTTAAACTGCAAGCCACATATCTGGTAGATGAATGATAGAAGGCATTATAGAACCATAGAATACTAGGACTGGAAGGGACCTCAAGAGGTCATCGAGTCCAGTCCCCTGCCCTCATGGCAGGGCACCAGTACTGTCTAGACCATACCTGATAGACTTTTATCTAACCTACTCTTAAATATCGCCAGAGATGGAGATTCCACAACCTTCCTAGGCAATTTATTCCAGTGTTTAACCACCCTGACAGTTAGTAACTTTTTCCTAATGTCCAACCTAAACCTCCCTTGCTGCAGTTTAAGCCCATTGCTTCTTGTTCTATCCTCAGAGGCTAGGAAGAACAAGTTTTCTCCCTCCTTCTTGTGACACCCTTTTAGATACCTGAAAACCGCTATCATGTCCCCTCTCAATCTTCTCTTTTCCAAACTAAACAAGCCCAATTCCTTCAGTCTTCCTTCATAGGTCATGTTCTCTAGACCTTTAATCATTCTTGTTGCTCTTCTCTGGACCCTCTCCAATTTCTCCACATTTTTCTTGAAATGTGGCACCCAGAACTGGACACAATACTCCAACTGAGGCCTAATCAGTGCAGTGTAGAACAGAAGAATGACTTCTCGTGTCTTACGCACAGCGTACCTCTTAATGCATCATAGAATCATGTTTGCTTTTTTTGCAACAGCATCACACTGTTACTCATATTTAGCTTGTGGTCCACTATAACCCTTAGATCCCTTTCTGCCGTACTCCTTCTTAGACAGTCGCTTCCCATTCTGTATGTGTGAAACTGACTGTTCCTTCCTAAGTGGAGCACTCTGCATTAGTTCTTATTAAACTTCATCCTGTTTACCTCAGACCATTTCTCCAATTTTTTCAGATCATTTTGAATTATGACCCTATCCTCCAAAGCAGTTGCAACCCCTCCCAGCTTGGTATCATCTATAAACTTAATAAACGTACTCTCTATGCCGATATCTAAATCATTGATGAAGATATTGAACAGAACCGGTCCCAAAACAGACCCCTGCGGAACCCCACTTGTTACTCCTTTCCAGCAGGATTGTGAACCATTAACTATTCCCAGAGAGTAGTTATTATCCAGCCAGTTATGCACCCACCTTATAGTAGCCCCGTCTAAGCTGTATTTGCCTAGTTTACTGATAACAATATCATGCAAGACCGTATCAAATGCCTTACTAAAGTCTAGGAATACCACGTCCACCACTTCTCCCTTATCCACAAGACTCATTATCCTATCAAAGAAAGCTATCAGATTGGTTTGACATGATTTGTTCTTTACAAATCCATGCTGGCTATTCCCTATCATTTTATTATCTTCCAAGTGTTTGCAGATGATTTCCTTAATTGCTTGTTCCATTATCTTTCCTGGCAAAGAAGTTAAACTGACTGGTCTGTAGTTTCCTGGGTTGTTTTTATTTCCCTTTTTATAAATGAGCACTATATTAGCCCTTTTCCAATCTTCTGGAATCTCTCCTGTCTTCCATGATTTTCCAAAGATGATAGCTAAAGGCTCAGATACCCCCTCTATCAGTTCCTTGAGTATTCTAGGATGCATTTCACCAGGCCCTGGTGACTTTCAGACATCTAACTTTTTAAAGTGATTTTTAACTTGTTCTTTTTTATTTTATCTTCTAAACCTACCCCCTTCCCACTAGCATTCACTATGTCAGGCATTCCTTCGTCAGACTTCTCGGTGAAGACCGAAACAAAGAAGTCAATAATCATCTCTGTCATTTCCAAGTTTCCTGTTACTGTTCCCCCCTCGGAAACAGTAGACTTTCCCTCGGATTCCATTTTTTTAACAAGTTGACGTGATAAACCTGGGTTCCCCTTCTCTTCCCCACCAACCAAACTTCATAATCTACAGTCCCCACCTTACGAATGACCTTCAAAGGCCCTTGCCACTTTGCCAGGAGTTTCGATTCACTGGAGGGCAAAAGGAGGAGAACTCTGTCTCCCGGCTTAAACTCCTGCGTTCAGGCATCACGATTATAATAAAAGACTTGACTGTTCTGTGCCCGTAGCAGGTTGGCTTTGGCGAATTTCCCGAGCTGCTGTAACTTCTCCCTGAGACGTAGGACGTACGACACCGTCCCCTGGACCCGCGTCTCCTGGTCCTCCTAGGCTTCTCGCAACAAATCTAAAATAGCCCGAGGTTGCCGCCTGAAGAGGAGTTCGAACAGGGAAAACCCGGTGGATGCATGGGGTACTTCCCAGACTGCAAACAGGAGTGCAGGTAACAGTTTGTCCCACTCCTGGGGGTTGCCTTTGGTAAATCGACGGAGCATGTTCTTTAACGTGCAGTTAAATCGCTCTACCAACCCATCAGTCTGCGGGTGATAGACCGACATATGTAACGTTTTAATCCACAACAGGCGGCATAATTCCACCATAAGCTTAGAGGACACATTCGTCCCTTGATCCGTGAGTATCTCACTGGGGATCCCCACTCGGGTGAAGATCTTCACGAGTTCGCCAGCTAGGGTTTGGGACGTGGTGTTCTTTAGGGGTACAGCTTCCGGATACCAGGTAGCGTAGTCCACTAGCACTAATATATGTTGGTGGCTTGTCTTTGTCCATTCCAAGGGCCCTACCAGATCTAGTGTCACCTGGTCAAAAGGTACCCCTATAACAGGCAGGGGGACCAGGGGGGCTTTTGTTATTTCGCGGGGCCGGGTGAGCTGACACTCAGGGCAGGAGTTACAGAAGTCCCTCACCTCTCTATGTACCCCGGGCCAAAAAAACCTCTGGGTAATACGCTGTAAGGTGTTTTCTCTGCCCAGGTGCCCGGCCCAGGGGTTGGCGTGGGCCAGCTCTAAGACCCGTCGTCACGCCATCGTGGGCACTAGCAATTGTCTGAGCGTGCCGCCACCCGCCCTGGCCTTCGTTACGCAGTATAGCCTGTCCCCACATACCTTGAAGTAGGGGCCTTGTTCCAGTCTCTCAGTCTCCTCTACATCTGCGCTGGTCTCGCCAGCCTGCTCCCAGGCTCGGCTCAACGAAGGGTCCTCCCTTTGTTCCTGAATGAAGTTGCTTTCCCTCCCTTCTTCCAGTACCGTCTACCATTCTCGTGGTACCGACAGCTCTCCCGAGGTTCCTTCTGTGGTCCCCGGCTTGGGGCCCGGGCTCCGTGTCACCCGTCGGGCTGCCAGCGCACTCTCTGCCTTGCCCTCCGGGGGTCCTTGGGTCGGCCGAGGGGTCCAGGCCTCTATTAGTCGCTGGAAGCCTGGCCAGTCCTGACCCAGCAACACCGGGTATTCCAGATGCTCTGCTAACGCTACCTGGAATATCCCCTCTTCGTGGCCATCGGCCATCCGCACCCAGGTGGTAGGATAGGGCCGAATGTCCCCGTGGACACACTTCATCCACACGGGAACTCCCGCTGGCTCCGGTTGGGGCACCAGCGAGGCCCTGACCATTGTTTGCCCACAGCACAAATCTACTAGTGCCCAGTCGGCCTGCCCTTCCACTTTAACCTGTATCAGTACTTTTTCTGTCTCCTTCGGGCAGGCCCTAGGGCTTAGGTTCACGACCTGCCCGAACGAACAGTCCATGAATGGACAGTCCCAGGGGAAGTGTCCTTCCTGCCCGCACTCGTAACATGTCACCCGAGCGCTTGCTCCTAATCCGGGTGGACGCCCCGGTTCCTCTCTCTTAGGAGTCTGTCAGCCGATGGTCAGGGCAGTGAGTGGTGTGTGTGTATTATACACCCGAGACTTCAACTGCTAGGACTGTTGAAGTCTCGGGTGTATAATACACACACACCACTCACTGCCTTAGCAGCGGGCAACCTGGAGGAGGTTGACGGGCGCCCCAAGAAGTTTACAGGGAGAGCTTTACACCTCAGACTTTGACTGCTAGGATACACGATCCCTTCGCAGCGGGCAGCCTGGGGAGGCTGAGAGATGCCCCAACGGATCTGTCCCCTGGAAGCGACACGATCCAACGCTCAAGCTCTCCCTATATCTGTCCCTTATGACCGGCTGGAGTTCTTTTTAAAATTGTGCTTGGTTCTGTTACAGCAACTGAAGGAGTCAGGTCACAGCTTAAACAGCTGCGTTCCAGACTTGGCGTGGCCAGCATCTTTCTCTCAATCCCTCGGGAAGAAATAGGGCGAGGTTGGGCGTCCCACAGACCTCGGGAGACAACCAATACCTGCCAGCAGGTGTAGATGATTGGAGCTCAAATGGGGTGGGCTACTAAACCCCTCTTTATACCCGTTGGGTCTCGTAGGCTTCTTCCTGGTCTCAAGTGGCCAATTAGGAAAAATGGCTTTGAATGCCAAGTTTCCCACGAAGGGTGCAAAGCATAATTCACACCTGGGAAAATGTAGACAATGGGCACCTCTGGTATGTGATGGGCGAAGATTCCTCTCCTGGGACAGTGCAGACGTGTCAATTACTGGTACTAGCCATCAGGGCGGTGGGAGGCCCCCGGGTCATCAGCTAGCCCATTTACTGTCTGGTTTCTGTTTATTAGAGTCAGGGACAAGCAGCACCCCTGCGTTCCCAGGGCATCAAAGGCTGACTGCCTTTCTCTTGCTCTCTGGGGGGGGAAAACAAGATGGGGTTCATGTCTGGCTGCAGAGTCTTATCCTCCTTTACCCCCTCATCGGTCGGACTATCTGTTGTCAGCGGAAACCGGTCGCTGCCTGGCCTCTCGGTCCCCCCAAAGCTCCTGCCCCATCCCCCTTGCGGGGTTCGGGCACGTCCCACCAGTGGGTGTTGTCCCTGCCCCCCTACGGGTGTCCTAGCCATCTCCCCAACCTCTTCAGCGGCCAAATATGCTTCCATTAGAGTAACAGCTTCCGCTAGCGTCGAGGGTTGCTGACAACGCACCCACTTCTGAGGGTCGACTGACAGGATCTGTAGGAACTGCTCCAGGACAATAACGTCCACGAATTGGATGCTAGTCTGCCTTTCGGGTTCTAACCATCTATGGCAGGCCTCCTGAAGCCTCTGAGCGACCGCCCGCGGGAGTGCTCCAGCCAGGTAACGTTCTTGTCTAAACTTCTGTCTAAATGTCTCGGGGTTCACCCCGATTTGATCTAGGACCGCTTCTTTCACCTTATAGTAGTTAAGCGCCTCCTGGGGGTCCAAGCCCCGGTAGGCTAATTGGGCTGCCCCTGACAGATAGGGAGCTAATAAGGTGGCCCAATGGTCCTCGGGCCACCGAGCCGCTGTAGCCACCCTCTCAAATGTCTCGAGGTATGCCTCCGGCTCGTCCTGCGGTCCCATTTTGGTCAATCGAATGGGTAACTGGGGGATTCCCCACTGCCCCTCATCTGACCCACTCCCGGCCCTCGCTAGCGCTGCCCCTTGCTGAAGCCACTGCTCTCTCTAAGATTGTTGCTGGTCAGTGAGTTCTCTGATCAACTGTCTCTGCTGTTCCTGTTGC
The DNA here is from genome assembly GCA_032595735.1 of Pelochelys cantorii. NCBI lineage: Eukaryota > Metazoa > Chordata > Testudines > Trionychidae > Pelochelys > Pelochelys cantorii. Next base: position 51,984,726 of record CM064332.1, on the reverse strand, counting down.
TGGGCCGCTAACTGCTGCAACAATTGAGTCTGTTGCTGTTGGTGTTGGAGTTGCTGCTCGGACAGCCACTTCAACATTTCATTCACCTCCATCTTGTACTAACCAGGGGGGCTCCCCCCCTTTATCTATATCTATATCTATATCTATATCTATATCTATATCTATATCTATATTTTTTAATCAACCCTACCCCTAGGGCTTAGGGATCAATACCCACATTCTCCACCATCTGTTACGGGTCAGGCGCCCCCTCAGGCTTACAGCCCTGTCATCATCGGGGTCGCCCTCCCCCTCATGCCCGTCCACCTGCCCTCACCCCCGCCATTTTGACCATTCTTAGTCCCCCAGGTCTCAGTAAACACGACTCCCAAGGTGCGGGAACCACCTAGCCCGCAGTGCTGTGGAGAAGGAGGGGGACGCGGGCCCGCCCCAGCTCCAGGTCCCGGCCCAGGACCCTAAAGACAGCGCAGTGGGTATGCTGTCTGGTTGGTGGGGGAGTCCCCTTAACTCACCAACCCTCGGGGTGTGGAGCAACTCCTCCTCCTGTCTCTGTCCTGGGCTACTTCCTCCTTCTCGTGGCGTTCGCCAACTCGGCGTCTGGGCGGTCCCTGGTCCTGCTCGTTTCTCTATGCCGGAGTTCTCTCTCGTCTCTTTGCCTCTGGACCCCAGGCTCTCCCGGCCCAGCTCTCTGGGCTCTGAGGGCTCTCCCCCGGCTTTTCCTCCTTGCTTGCTGGGGCTGGGCACCTTTTGAACGGGCCGCCGAATGCAGACCCGCCCCGCCCTTCCGGGTGCAGGCTGATGACGTCAGTTGACGTCCCCTTTCGTCCAGCCTCCGTCCGGCCCTGGACTGCTCTTGAACAGGCCAGACAGGAGCACTGGGGGGCCGCACGGGTGCCCAGGCACTCTGCACTTCCTGGGCTTTCTGTCTTCCCCCGCGGGCTCCCGGCAGCCCGCTCGCCGCACAGCGTGACCAAGGGCGGCCAGGGAGTGCAGGGCGCCGTGGACTCGACTCACCCCGAGCCCAGTGCCCTGTCACAGGCCCTTAACAATGTCCCTTTGAAAAACTGCCAACTCTCTTCAGTTGTTTTTCCCCTCAGTCTTGCTTCCCATGGGACCTTACCTACCAGCTCTCTGAGCTTACCGAAATCTGCCTTCCTGAAATCCATTGTCTCTAATTTGCCATTCTCCCTTCTACCATACCTTAGAATCATGAACTCTATGATATCATGATCACTTTTACCCAAGCTGCCTTCCACTTTCAAATTCTCAACCAGTTCCTCCCTATTTGTTAAAATAAAGTCTAGAACAGCTTCCCCCCAGTAGCTTTTTCAACTTTCTGAAATAAAAATGCAGTCCAAGAACTTATTGGATAGTCTGTGCCCCGCTGTGTTAGTTTCCCAACATATATCTGGATAGTTGAAGTCCCCCATCACCACCAAATCCTGTGCTTTGGATGATTTTGTTAATTGTTTAAAAAAAGCCTCATCCACCTCTTCCACCTGGGTAGGTGGCCTGTAGTAGACCCCTAGCATGACATCACCCGTTTTTTACCCCTTTTAGCCTAACCCAGAGACTCTCAACACGCCCATCTCCTATGTCCATCTCCACCTCAGTCCAAGTGTGTACATTTTTAATATATAAGGCAACACCTCCTCCCTTTTTTCCCCGCCTGTCCTTCCTGAGTAAGCTGTACCCTTCTATACCAATATTCCAATCGTGTGTATTATCCCACCAAGTCTCTGTGATGCCAATGATGTCATAGTTGTATTTATTTATTAGCACTTCCAGTTCTTCCTGCTTATTACCCATACTTCTTGCATTTGTATATAGGCATCTAAGATACTGATTTGATCTTGCCTCCCAGTTCTGCCTTGTCCCTCCTTTCTATCTGCTATTACATTCACACTCCCTCCCATTTCCAACCCATCTTCCAGGTCTCCATGTTCTTCACTTACCCGTGGGCTTTGGTCACCTGTTCCCGTCGAACCTAGTTTAAAGCCCTCCTCACTAGGTTAGCCAGTCTGTATCCAAATACGGTCTTCTCCTTCCTCGAAAGGTGAATGCCATCCCTGCTTAGCAGTCCTTCCTGGAATAGCATCCCATGGTCGAGGAAGCCAAAGCCCTCCTGGTGACACCATCTTCACAGCCAGGCATTCACTTCCAGGATACACCTGTCTCTGCCTGGGTCCCTACCTTTGACAGGAAGGATGGAAGAGAATACCACCTGCACTCCAAACTCCTTCACCCGTACTCCCAGAGCCCTGTAGTCACTCTTGATCTGCTCAGTGTCACACCTCGCAGTATCATTTGTGCCCACATGGATGAGTAGCATGGGGTAGTAGTCAGAGGGATAATCCTTGACATGCCTCTGTAACGTCTCAGATACGGGCCCCCGGCAGGCAGCATACATCCCAAGATGACATGTCAGGGTGACAGATGGGTGCCTCCATCCCCCTCAGAAGAGAGTCTCTGACCACCACTACCCTACATTTCCTATTCGCAGTGGTAGCAGCAGACCTCCCAGCCACACTTGTTTTGAATGGAGATGCTCAGAATTTTTGTTTTCCTTTCCAAAACCTTTAGAGGAAAAACTGTCAAATTTCTTTCAAATTTCTCAAGTTTTTATTTAAAAACAAACAAACCCAAACAAAAAACCCCTAAAAGCTGAAAAGCTCGGACGGAGGCTGCACAAAATATTTTCATTTTCAATAACAATACAAAAGTTGTACTATAAATGGAAATATTTTGCAAAAAACTCTTTTCATTTAAAGTAATTTTCTGTATGGAAGAAAAAAAAAGAACTTTTCAACCATCTCTAGTATTGAGGAAGATATTAGTTTGAGGGCACAAGAAAGGTTCTGTAGTGTTCTGTTATATATCCTTGCTATTACACTTTTTGAAAACACTTCAAATAAGTTTTTCACAACTTAATTAAATCACCTCATTGAATACAAGCCTACTTGGTTCAGTTCTCAGCTGGATCTGTCATTGCTTCATCTTTATAACCACCCTTTCTCCCTGCCACCTTCGCCAATCCTGAGCTGCTCTAAAGCATACCTCAAGGGACTCTTGGAGGCTGCTGGAGAGTGCCACTGCTCCAGCCACACACACCTTCTCCCAGACAGATACACACAATATGCTATGGCTATGTCATAGTATACTGGACCAATGCCACCACCCCACAGGCACGGAAAATGCTTAAAAACAGTTTGATGGCTCTTTTGGATTGGTGGAGAGGTACAAAAGGGCTATATTAGGGCTGGTATTCTGGCTTCTCTATTTCAGGACTATGGGATGCATGTCATTACTATTCTGTTTTATTTTCTTGTTTGACATGCATGGCATTCTCAAGAAAGATTTCTCTTCATTAAACTAATGATTTTGGGATACCATACAAAGAAGAATATTGGCCCTGATTCTGCCTTGTACAGTTCTACACAGGGTAACTCTGCTGACACGGTGAAGTTCCATGATTTACAGCACTGCAACTGAGTTCAAAATCAAACTTCAGAATTTGACTTTGCCCACAAAACGATCCCCATGAAAATAAATATCAAAGGCAGCTTAAATCAGTAGAGGAGGCTCACCAGGGCTGTGATGTAAAACAGACATTATGGGTCTCCTATCACCAGCCTGTCTCTGACCTGTATAGGGGATGTGACCAAAAGAAAGAAGGGGAGTCCAGGGATTAAGTTCATCCTAAATATCCCTTGCTACCATATTGGTCTCTTGAGGCATAGAACAGCCCTGAAGCTGCTCTAATTTACATTGAATAACCAGTGTGGTATCCACTGAATAACCAGTGTGGTATCCACGCAGGATGGTGGATACTAAGGTGACTTAACCACCCTGTTACACACATTCTTCTATTACCCAAATATACATCACAGTTGGTGTCAGGGATCAGTGCTTTCGTTTCTAAATTGCCCTTTAAATATATGTGTCTGGATTTAATAGCATCTGCTTCTGCCTATTGTTTCATCATTTTACTTTAGCAAATTAATCATTATAGCACAGTAGGTCACATTTAATAAATTTTCACTGTCTGTGGGTTTTCTTCTGTAGGTTCCTACATCCCATCATCTCTTTCATTCAACAATAACGTGTATATTCTATACATTTGTAAGCGTTCAAACAGAATGAGCATTTAAATGCTGCTCGTTTGGCTGTGAGATATAAGAAGATATTTCCACATATACTGTAGGAGATGACATTACAAGATGAAATATAGTATTACAACACCTGTGATATATCATCATTAATCTTAAATATCTGTGGTAAAGGGATCAGTTTTGTTTCATTTTGAAAACTACTTCCACGTTTTTCCAACATTTCTAGATTATTTCTATTATTTTCATTATATAGCACATAGAAATAAAGGCCATAGAAATAAAGGCCTTTTTCTGATATTCAGTGTAAATACACATTATAAAAGATCATATCTGCTCAGCAGAACTGACAGTCCAGATAAGCAAAGGGTCGGAGAAAGGAAGTATTATCTCCATTTTATAGAAATGACTGCCTCAGGATCATACAGAAAGTCTGTGGCAGAGCTGGTAACTGTCCTAATATCTTCTAAGTCTCAATCCTTTCTCACTTTCTGGTAGAAGTGAATTGCATGGTTAGAAATTAAGAATGGCCATACTAGGTCTGACCAATGGTCCATCTAGCCCAGTATCCTGTCTTCCCACAATGGCCAATGCCAGGTGCATCAGAGGGAATGAACAGAATAGGTAATCATCAAGTGATCCCATCTGCATTTCCCATCCCCAGCTTTTGGCAACAAAGCCTAAGGACAATTTAGAGCTTGTTTTTCAATCCCTGCCCATCCTAGCTAATAGCCTTTGATTAACTTATTCTCCACCAATTTACCTAGTTCCCGTTTGAGCCCTGTTTTAATCTTGGCCTTTACAATTTCTCTGGCAAAGAGTTCCACAGGTTAAAAGCTTATGCCCAGATAAATGTGTTAATCTTTTTGGCATTACAGGGCTCCTCATTGTTTTTGCTGAAACAGACTATCGCAGCTACCCCACTGAAACAGGTTGACTATGTTTTATGTGAAGAAATACTTGCTTTTGACACACTTTAGGATCCTCAGGTAAAGACAATGTAAAAATGATTATTAATTGGAGGCATCACAGAACATGAAAGGGCTCTGGGAATCCTTTACTAGTATCTGTTCTGGCACCAACTTCTTCACCTGGAGAAGATTCTTTGCAACTTGAAAGCTTGTCTCTTCTAGCAAGAGAGGTGAGTCTATTAAAAGATATTGTCTCATGCACATTGTCTCTGTTCTATGCTGGGAACAATAGCGACAGCAGCACTGCGAACCACATTTATTTCGATATATTTTGTGTTCCTGTATGTTGAAGCAGAGTGTGTTAACAGAAGACCAAATTAATTGAACCAAATGGGTAGAAGGACATGGGACTGTATGGGCTGCTGATGGGGTAGGAAAAGGGGCACTTGCCCTGGGACCAAGCATTTCAAAAGTACCCAGGGCTCCTGGCCACTGCTGTTGCTGCTGCAGGTGCAGTGGCAACCAGGGCCCCAAGCCCTTTAAATTGCCACTGGAGCACTGCACAGCACACTCCAAGCAGCTCTCAGGGCTGGCTGGGAGGAATGGGTGGGGGGCAGTGCGGTGTTCTCCAAGAGGTGCTGAGGGCTGGCTGCCCCAGCCCCACCACTTCCACCTGAGGCCCTGCCCCTTCCAGGAGCATAGAGCCACCTGCCCTCTCCCCCAAAACTTACCCAGGGGCCCAGCAAATCTGTCAGCTCCACCAGGTACTGCCAATATTAAAGGCCATGAAGAACAATCGGTGACATATAATTTGTTTTTTGATTTTATTCTTCCAGACCAGTGAAAATTCCAAGAGATCCTTATAAATCCAAATCTCACATATTGTAGATTTGGATTTTAGCATGCTATGAAATAATCTGCTTTTAAATGCACTGCAGTAACTCATCCTCAAACTGATTCTGAATTATTATTTTTTCCCCCTTAAAACTCACTATTGGTCACACAGTCGGGGACAGAGTGTCTGAAGATAAAGTTTTTAAGACTGTTGGCAAGTGCCAGCAGCAATAGCAGCATACAAGTCAAAACTCGGCTCCAGTTTCACAAGCACAGACTTTATTATCAAAAGAACAGTTAACCATACCCAGTGGATTGTACAAAAATGCTGTGATCTCCCAATGAAATTGGTAAAATGTATGTGGGGGGCGGGGAGAGTTCAGTCTTCTGGGGCTTCTATGATAAGAGCAGTACGTCATTTTAAACTAAAAAACAAAACAAAAAAATTGAATCAATTGAATTGAGATGGCTAACAGCAATCACACCAAGGACCATTGAAAAACTCCAGATTTTAGATCTGTTTTACCTATATTGCTTGAGAAAGCAGATCCAACATGATGTGGCTGCTGTCAACAAGAAAGTCTAGCTGAATGGCAGAACAGCAATTAAGTGTTGATAGTAGCCAGAAGGGTAATGGGCAGTGGAGGGAAGCACTTTTCAGAGAACTCAATGATTGCAGGAAATAGTTTTGCAAGCCACAATAACATTCCATTCCTTTCCCAGTTTCTAAGGTGAAAGTTTTCGATTTTGCCCAATTCCAGAAAAGTAACCTACAAAATGCAGTGTACTCTTTTATGATCAGGCAAAATGAGAGTACGCTTTATTGAGAAGAACTTTTCCAATGCAACATTAAAGTTGTGCATTTGGGGACAAATTAAAGCTCTTGCAGCAGGTGGGATGAAGAGCCATAACAGCTGAGCAGTAGCCCCTAGAAGAATTATGCCTCTTTTGTTGTGTAAAACCTCCACCCAATGTGGATGCAAGTCATGTAACTTTCTGTTAATGTAAGCTATGTAACTTTCTGTTATTGTGAATCATGTCAGCTTCAGCCATTGCAAGTGGCATCACTCTGTAAGCAGGGTAACTCTCAGTTGTTCTAAGTTATGTCAGTTTCTATTGTAAGCCATGTAACTTTCATGTAATGTTTCAAGCTGCAACTTTTTGCAAGATTTGTAACTTCCAGCTATTGCTAAACTCTATCCTGTGACAAAGGAGTTTGTGGGTATCTGTAACTGCTGAGAGAGTGTGAACAGGGCAATGTCTGCACCTTTGTGGAAAGGAGCAGTGAGGCTACAGACTTGGAACCAGGGGCTAGGTGGGGTCTCTTGTAATCTTTGCTTGCACATGAGAAAGACAAGAAATGAAGGTGCAGCAAAGATGAGAAAAAAGAATTAATATGCATGAAAAAAATGAGGTCTCAGCGGGCCTCTTAGAGGCCACGTCTACACCAGTGTTTCCTAACCAGGCTTCTGCGGAACTCTGGGGTTCCGCAGACCATTGTCAGGGGTTCCGTGAAAAATCATGGAATAAATAAATATTTTTTTTCTTACAATGTAAGCTGATGTATATATAACAGCTCTTTACAAATAAATTTTCTTGACAATAATTTAGCAATAATTGAATTGTGCTCTCCGCTGTCAACTTTTTCTGGCCAAGCAAATGTTTTCGTAGGTAGGGGTTCCTCGGGATATTAAAAAACTTTTTTAGGGGTTCCTCCATGGGAAAAAGTTGGGAACCACTGGTCTACACTGTAGCATTTTGTCGGCAGAGGAAATGCAAATGAAGCACTCACTAGCATTTCTCATGCTCTCATTTGCATAGTCTCTTCTGAACCGTTTTGCGGAAGAGGTTTTTGTGGAAAAAAATGCAGTGTAGACCTCAAAAAAGGAGGATTTTGCGCAAAAGGGTTTTTTTGTGCAAAATGGCTCCATCTACATTGCATTTTTTTCCACAAAAACCTCTTTCCCAAAACGGATCTGAAGAGACTATGCACATGAGAGTGCGAGAAATGCTAATGAGCACTTAATTTGCATTTCTGGTGATGATAAAATACTACAGTGCCTCAGTGATGGACACAGAGAAAGAACTCAGTGTATGTGACGGGGGCTGCCCAGCTCAATAAAGAGAAAAAAAGCATGTAGACCACGGGCTGTATGATCAGCTCACCAGCCCGGATTGGTGACTGGAGGCAGACACACCGGACCCACCATGCTTGGCTTCTTCTGCTCTCTCTGCGAAACTCATAGTTTGTGTAAGTGTCTGAGTGTGTGAATGTGTGTGTGTGTATGAAGGAGTTCCATTCTCTTTTCACTTGATCCAACAGCAGCATTGAATAAATCAGTATAAGCATAATCCTGGGCTGGTCTCCAGTGAAATGAGTTAACATCTTTAAGCCAGCAGTGCCCATAATGCCTCGGAGCTACTAGTGGTTATACACTTATTGCTGGCTAGTCATGGCAACCTCTGCATGGGGGCTCTCTAATCCAGCAACATCTGTGGCCCTTCCAGACTCTGTATGTTGCTGGACCAGAGAGTAACGGACCACAGAGCTTCAACCTGTAAAATATATTTATTCTACTTTTTTAGTATGTGAGGTGGGAAACAGAGGATGATACCAGTCTCTTTATTTCAAGTGGTGCATGAATAACCTGGACAATATTAATGAGCAAGTTTCTTCTAGTGCTCCTTTTTTTTGCGTTCATGCGTTAATAGCTTTTCCTAAGACCTGTCATTCATTTACCGCTCCCTTTTTAATCCTCCAGAGATTTATTTAATGGGTTGATTCACTGCTGCACCCAGAAAAAAAAATCCTGATTTCAGCACAACCAACTTTTTCCAGGATGACAGGCATTACAAATTAGTTATGAGATTCCTACCAGTGAGCAACCTAAATATCAGTCAGACTCTTTACTCTGAGTTCACATATCAAACGTGAAGTCCAAAAAGATAACACATACTCCCAGTAGAAAAACTGGCTCAGATGAGTTTCTCTTTCTGTTACCAAAAACAATTGCAATGTGGGGGAAAGAGGCACATTTAAGGTATGCCTGCCAAGTGTCCATCAAGTGAAAAAAAAATCTGAGTTCTTAAATGTTAGCAGTTGATGCATCATCTTAAACAGTGAAGGTAAAGATTCCCAACCTCACTGTAAATACTTAATCCTCCAGTGATTTTCTATAATAACATTTCCCCCAGTATAACTAGCCTTATGCAAAATCATTCTTTCTGCAAAATGAAAAAGGAGTCAGGGTGTCATTTAATATTAAATACTTAGTGCACATTAGGCAATTTAACAATGTTTTGCTGAAACATTTAGCTAAGCCCTGCCACTACTTTAGTGATAACTTCATTTTTTTAATAAAAAATCCCCTCCCCCCCGGCTTTTATTATGCAGTACTAATGTTGTATGCAGTTGAGCATGCTAGATTTTCTGACATGGCCTGATCCTACTTTTATGCCATGCAGCTCACAAGCATGAGTGTCTGGTCTGTAAGGCAAGGAGAGGCTCAGCCTACCCAAAGCTTGGAACCATGCTGGCTGCACCCCGCTCCTCCCTGCCACGTGGGGTTGCTGTGCAATGTGGTTCAGGCAGGTTCCAGGGCAGATGGGAAGGCAGAGTAGCAGGGAGCCTCCTCAGCATCCCGCCCCTGAGCCTGCCTGGCACAGATACCAGGCTCAAATTACAGTCATATGGTTCTCCTTGCTGTTTTGCAGCCTGCAGTTCCGATCATCACAGCCACTCCAGGAGCATTGCTAGCCCTGCTCTGCAGACCACCCCACCCAGCTTGCTGTGTTGCTGCTGCTTGCTTGCAGGTTCCTTCTCCTGCCGAGCCCTTCACCCCATCCAGCCCCCCTCCCTGCACCTTGGCCCGGTGGGGCAAAGTGGGCTTCCTCCTTGCTGCCCACCCTTCTCCTCATTTGTATTCTCCCTGCTTGGCTGGCTCCACCCCTTTGCTAGTATGTGAAGTGGGGGTGGGTTTGGTTTCACTTTACCAGTCCAGTTGCTACTGAGTCTGCTGCTGGGGGCTCTTCTCCCCTTTCCCTCTCCCCACATGCTCTCCCCATAGTTCCCCTCCCTCTTGCTAGTGTGTGGAGTGGTGGTGGTGGTTTCGTAGCCCAATGAGTCCTGCGAGATAGCTGCCCGATCCCCTCTCTTTCTTATCCTCTCCCCACGTGCTTCCTGTTTTCTGTGCCCTGCAGTGGAGTTGGGGGGGGGGGGAGAAATGAGGGAAGGCAGATGAGGAGAGGGGGGGGAAGAGGCCGTGGGGAAGAAACAGGGAGTGAGGGGAATGAAGGGAGGGGTGGAGAAGAAAAGGGGATGAGGAATCGTGAGTGTGGGGGAGCAGGAGTCTGACATGCAGTGTCCCCTCAGCAGCAGCTGGGCTCCCTGGTTAAGCAGGCCCAACTAACCCTCTTCCTGACAAGCCCTGTTCCCCAAACCTAGACTCATCCAACAAGCTACCCACACCCCACTGAGCATCAGCAAGCTGCACCTGGACCCCCTATCTTATGAAGTCCCACTTCCCCAGCACCTGGACCCCACACCAAGCCCCACCTCCCCACTCCTCCACTGAGCTCAACCAGAGTCCCATTGCCCCTACACCAGAACTGTCTAACGAGCCCTTGTGCATCCAGATCTCCCACTCAGCCGCCCACATCCAGACTTCCCCACACCTGGATCCCCCCACAATAACCCCCTCCACACTTAGCTCATACTGGGCTGAACCTGCCCAGCCACACCTGGTATGCCTGGCACAGAGGGGCAGGGCCAGGGCCAGGGCCAGCATTTACACTGTGTTAGGGTTAGGTGCAGCCTCACTGCCAAATTCCTGTACTGGGGGAAGCTGGGGCTTCAGGGTGATCTCCCCACCTCAGTGCAGCCAGTGACCTGTGCTCCCCTCTGCTAGAAATGTGAAGATCAGGGGTTTTCTTAAAAAACTTCCTGACAGACTTCCAGTGTGACACTGGACCCATCACTTAGGCTTGGTCTCAAGGGGAGTTTTTCCACTGATTTAAAAAAAAGTGGATAAGAAATTAATTTTCCCATGTCTCAGTTTTGCTATCCAAAAAAAGGGAGAATAAAAATACTTGCCTGCCTCACAGGAGTTCGTGTAAATTCATTGGTTTTAGTTAGGTGTTTTGATGTCATCAGGTGGGAAGTGCCGAGAAGTGCAGTTTTGCAAGGTGTTTTTTACTATCTCAAAATCTTTCTGCATTATTCATGCTCCTGGATTGCAGGAGAATTTCAGTTTGGGACTTTATGGGATGACGACTCCTCCCATTGTGTGATGCTGAAGCAATTTGCCGGAAGAGGCGGTGCCTCCCCCATCATCACTTTTCAAAGGGCTAGTCAAAGATGGCGGTAAGCCAGCCAGCCTTATGCTGTGGGTGTGCTGCAGACCAGGCTGGATCATTTATGCCATGAGGTACCCTGTGCTGGCCTGTCAAGTGGGATTGGTCAGAATAATAAATGGCCAGGAGGAATGGTTTCCCCCCCCAACACCTGGGCCAGAGGCACCCAAGCACTAGTTGTAATATAAATAAATAATAATATAAATTATATTGCTTCTGTAGATGCCAATGGCAAAGTTTCCATTAAATTCACTAGCATCAGGAGCAAGTACATACATATTATATTATTCATATCTGTATATGCATATGATCAGGGCTTGACAAACGGCGGCGAAAGCCTCTCGCCAGCCCCGCACTGCACATGCACAAGAGCCACATTGCGCATGCGCACGCCGCCAGTAAACGGGGCGCGCGGCTGAAATCTTCTTGCCACAGGCGAGTATATTCTATAGTTTGTTGAGCCCTGCATATGATAGTCTTTGTATATATTAAAACACAAAATATATTAAAATATTATGGTTAAAAAGTTCAGGCCTCAGATGTTAGTAAATGCCACAATTAAGGCTGCTTTTGCAAGCTTAACTTGTTCCACATGTATGTATGCATTATGGCTACGTCTACCCTACGAGTTTTTTCGGCAGAAAATATGCTAACGAGGGACTCATTAGCATGAGTCGCGACATCATTAGCATATTTTCTGCTATTTCTTTTTGCACAAGGGATTTTTGTGCAAAAAGAAGTGTAGCCACGTCCATTTTGCTCAGCCCCCCCTTTTTGCGCAAGATCCTTATTCTCCACGGCTGCTATTTCAAAATAGTCCCGCACCAGGGTCATTCTAAGTTATTCCTCCTGGGGCTCCAAATCAAGATAGCGTATCTTCATTAGGAAAGCCAGTCTCGGACTAATTTTAAGGCTTCCCTGCAGTGTAGACGTGCTATTTCGAAATAAGCTATTTCGGAATAGTTTATTCTGAAATAAATGTGCAGCGTAGACGTAGCCTAAGAGTCTTCTACCCATCGTGTCTCAAGCTTGACTACTTCAGTCCCATCCCTTCTAACCTGCATCTTTCCCAGTCCTATCTCTTTCCCACCATGCTCCCACCCCAGCTGGTAGCCTCAGACTCCTTGACAATCAAGCACTAGTTTCCTCCCTCTAGCTCATCCTCTGATCTGCCTCTCTCCTCCCTCCACTGACTCCCAGTCCTAGTTTCCCTCCTGAGGTTCCTCACCCAATCTCAGACTTCCCCTTTCCTTCCCACTCTCCTTGGTTTCTTTTTGCTGACTCTTTGCCCAGTCAGTCCCAGTTCTCCCCGCAGAGTCCCAGGTCCTTTTCAGGTCTGTTTCTTCTCCTTTGTTGAACCTGTCTGCCCTCAGACACACGCTCTGGTTCCTAGTCCCAGTTCCTTGTCCAAACTCATTGTTTTCCAAATGGCTTCCAACTCCCCTTTCTCACAACAGCTTTCATTCCCCATTATCCTTTTGATGGCTATCAACCTCCCACATTTCCAATCTACATGCAAAGCCAGTATCAGGTCCTCACCAACACCTAGTCTATTGTTCTCCCAAAGTCATCAATTCCTCATTCCAGTCTACCCTTTTCTTCCCCCGACCCTCCCTCCTCTCCAACTTTTGTCCCTTGTGTATTTTAATCAGTTGACTTCTTCCTACACACCCTCTGAATCCTAGCAGACGAAAGATTGGCTTCCTGATGTGTGCTGCCATTCTTATTGTTCAACCCCAGTCTGGCCTGGAGAAGTCATTGCAGGGGAAGTCCAGCTTTGCTGCTCTAGTTTTACAATGGCGCATGCTCAGTCACTCTGAAGGGATGGCACAAGCAATTTGTTCACCACTCGGAGCTGAGAGAGTCTTGAACATGCTGATAGAATACTCCTAGAGTCTGGTTTAATCTCTAGTAAGTCTCCTCTGAGTATATGCAAACTACAATACTTCATGGATTATACGTTGGCCAAATGTGGATGGATTTTTATGGGGATGACAAAAGGCAGATCCCTGACAAAAGTCCATCTCATTTGGCAAATTTTAAGTCTCTGCTCCAAAACATAGGGGCACTTAATCAAGCCAACATATCTTTTGTGAGAATCTGCTTGGCTGAAAATTTCCAGAACAATTCAGTGTGAGCCAGACACCTGTCAGTGTAAATTTCAATCCAAATGCTTAAAGACTAGCAAAGTTATAAGCAACTGAAAATAGGGTCTTAACTTAATAATATGAAGTGAAAGGCCATCTTAATAATAGGCAGGGCTACATGCTCTGCCTATGTTAATGTAGTAGGTACTTAAAGAATTTTAATGGAATACATACAACATCCTTAATGTATCTGTTCTTGCTTCTATGTTGTTTGAAAACTACATTTAATGCACAAGATTTATATTCTAATCTTAAGTAATTAGACTTGGTTTGGTGGTTTCCTCTCACCAGCATTGTTTACTACATTTGCAGTAGGAGGAAAGAGAGGGATCTTTGAACCACCAAACCAGTTCTACACCATTGAAGAGGATTCCCCTTCACTGGGGTGAACCTTCTGAGTCAGTTATGCAGGCTTTTAGAGAAGTATCTGTAATACTGTACATGGTAGTTGCACCAAAGCCCAGGATGTGGGCTGAAATCCTCACTCTGAAAATTTCATATACAGAACTGGATCTGAGTTTCCAGTACCTGAAAGTTTGGCAGAGAGTTCAGATCTCCATTTTGTTTTGATACAATTTAGGCTTAGAGACCAAACACAACATTCAGATATAGATGCTTTAGCATTTCTAGGTGCCTATATCCCTATAAGGCTGTATATTTAGATCCTGAATTTGGTTTTGACCATAGAATGAGGTTTACCAAATTCAAATTAAGCGCTCCGCTATTTCGAATTAATTTTGAAATAGCGGCTTGCATGTATAGACTCTATTAAAGTTAATTCAAAATAATGTCTGTTATTTCGAATTAACTTTGCAGAGTAGACATACCCTAATAGAGTATGAAATATGTGTGTAAATAGGGTGAATAATTTTTATAAAAAATACTGCCACCAAATAAATTATTCAAGAGGAATTATTCACTTGGTTCTATCCATTCTGATTCCAAGCAGCAGGTTTTAGGTATATTAATTTGTAAGAACAATCTCTATTTAACTTATCATGTTTTATATCATAAAAATAAAATCTATTAATTAAAAGACAATGTATATTGACAGAGATCATTCTGAATTTCTTCAAGATTATTTGAATTTATCTTGCTATATATTTTAGAAATGTGTGTCTATCTGTCCATCCATCTGTGAGTTCATTTGTTCAAGAACTCCTCCTAAATGGTAAGAGGTAGGACCACCAAATGTGGTACGCTGCTTCTTCTTATCATAACTTAAAGCAAGGTAAGCATTTGGTTGTCCCAAGACAATGGGATGCATCTGGAATTCGATTGTTTCTCATAAAATGGAAATAAAGGGGTCTGGTAGAGTTATACTGTAGAATGACCACAGGAGGGCAGCCAGAGGCCTGAGATAGGGACTGGGACAGTTATAAGCCCACTTGGCCAGCAGGGGGCAGAGATGGAGAAAGGGACAGCTATCATATATTTTAGAGAGTTTGTCTGTGTGACTGTCTGTGAGTGTGTCTGTTCCCGAGCAGGGTAGCATGCATCCCTCTCCCAGATGTTCCTGCTGCAGCTGGATTGACCATGGAGAGGCACTTCTCACCTGGCCCCCAGCTTCTCTGGTGAGAGAGGTGTGGGGTTGTCCTCTCTCCCCAGCGCAGCCTGCATCCTGAATCCCTCATCCCCACCCCCACCCCAGAGCAATGATTTAAATAGAGAAAAACAAAAATTATTTGAGTTAAGGACCCAAGCAATGCTGGGTAAATGTTCTAATGTTTCATATTTGAATGATAATTTTGATGGATAAATAAGGGGAACTAAAATTAAAATGGCATCAGGGTTTTCATTCAAGCAACGAGGGATGAGTTGTCATATGTTCCACTTTTCTGGGTAGCTAAAGATCATAATGGACAAGTTGCTGGCTTAGCCATTAATCTTCCTAGCTATATCCAAAAATGAAATGTCATGCATAACAACTCCTCCTCTGTTGGCATGTCAACACAAGTTTCCCTGATTACAATTATTAGCTGTATATGTATATATGAAAATAGAAATATAAAGATGTACATGCCAAATAGAGTTGGAGATACCATTTTTAATGCATGCAGAATTCTTTCTGAAAATGTGCAGTATTTGATCTCAGTGTAGGTAAATAAAAAACCACCAAAACCAAATAACTGATTTTTACATAAGAGTCAACCTGCCAATTTTGTCTCTTGAGATGAGTTTAAGAATGTTTGGCCTGTACTCAGAAGCACACACTAATATATATATTACTGTGAACTAAGACAGCAAATTAAAATACAGGAGCCAGAAAAACTGT
Source organism: Pelochelys cantorii (assembly GCA_032595735.1). Classification (NCBI taxonomy): domain Eukaryota; kingdom Metazoa; phylum Chordata; order Testudines; family Trionychidae; genus Pelochelys; species Pelochelys cantorii. The sequence continues at coordinate 51,969,098 of CM064332.1, read as the reverse complement.
AAGGATATTGGACTTAAACCATGAAGGGGATGTTAGTTGTTCATGACATTTCATTGCTAGACAAATGAGAAAAGAAATAGCAGTGTGTGTGTGTATTTGGAATTGGTGTGCTGGGAAGAATGTGATTCAAATCAAAGGCTCAGGACACCTATATCATGAAGTGTTTCACTGTCGATCTTAAAGTTAGGCTACATCTAGACTACAAAGAAAAGTCTTTTTCTGCTTTTCTTTTGAAAGGCTTTTCCGAAATTTGGCGCATCTACATGGGGCCAAATTTCAGAAAAACCTGCTCTTTCGAGCCATCCCTTCTTCTTCGTACAATGAGGTTTACAGGGATGGCAAAATAATGTGTTTGCTTTTCCAAAAATTTTTTTGGACATTTTTTTTTTTAAAAGCTGATGCGTTCCTTGGACACGGCATTGCTTTTCCGGTATCCCGGAAATGCTCTGCAGTCTAGACGTAGCCTTAGAGTGAAGACTTAGGGGCCAAACATTAATCTTAATGCATTTGTTCTGAGTAACAATTTTTATTTTGGTGACACGCCACCCATAGCAGTCTCCCATTTGGAGTCAATCAAAGTAAACTTCCTAAATAAAGTTTATAGAAGTTAATGGGTAACATTTTCAAAAGTGCTTAAGTAATTTAAGAACATAAGTCCCATTGACTTTCAGAGGGAATTATTTGTTTTTTATTCCTCAAATTGCATTGCAAACTTTGTTGAATTATTTGGCTTAAATTTAACTTACGATTTTTGGTTTTAATTTTCTGTACTTCAGAAATACAGAATAACAGAATGCTTCAAACTGTCTGCCTATGATTTGGGTATGTCCAGATACTATCTGGAAGTGGGGAGTTGTCAGTGTACTTTTCCCTACCCATGATGTTGAGGAAAGGACAGTGCAGAGGACCAATCTGCTGCTTAGAGTGAGGAGCAAATCCACAACCAGATGACCAAAGTCATTGTTTTTTGTCACTGAGAAGGAGATGAGTTAAAAATTGTTGAAGGAATCATGGCATAAGTCAGGTGAGGATATATCCAGAACTTGTCTGAATTTTCTGCATTTTTCTGTGTTGATTCAAATGAAATATTTTTTGGTTCACACATGAGTCCTAACAGAAGGAGGAAGTGGCTTAAAAGCTTGTAGTCAACCGTACCTCATTTTAAAAGTGGAAATTAGAATTGAGACAGTTGTTCATGATGTGAAGTACTTTTGCAGGAGTTAATCTCTTTTAATGGTGGAGAAGACAAAAAAGGGGGGGGGGGAATGTTAAAGTTGATAAACATAATCACCCAAACAAGAACCCTTTTGAATAAGTATCAGCTTGCTTACATGTAGTAAAGAACTCTGTTTTATGGAATATACACATTTTCCTCCACACTGAATTAACTTTAAGAGAAGAAATAACATTAAATATGGCTAGAATTTTCAAAATATTTAAATTGTTGCTTTCAGAACTTTGTCACTTAGGACCTTATATAAAGTCTATATAAGTCAATAGATATACTTTTTTTTTTGCTTCAGTGGGCTTTGGGTTAGACTCCATATTTCTGTTTTTGGAGTAACAAATACAGGTTAGGAAATCAGCCCCTTCCATAGCATTGTATCATGAATAATTGTGTTGAGATTTCTTTATTTTTGGTATAAGAGAGATGAATGGTTGTTGGCCCAGAGAGCCTCATGATTAAAAGCAGTAGCTCCCAGTTATACTAGTGTAATATTAGAAGACTAAAAGTCCAAGGACATGTGCTACAGAAGAGAACAGCCTTACTTGTTTGCTGATACAGAGGTGATCATTATGGATCTGACTTTGCAATCATCACTAACACTGGTGTTGAGAGTTTTCCCAATGAAACTAATGGAATATTTGCATGAGTAAAAGATGCAGTCTGGTCCAAGGAGTTTAAATTTTTCTTCTGCCCTGCTCAAAGCAGATATGGTGATATTCTTCACAGAGAATAACTTTCTGAGTACAAGTTATACCTTGATTCTCCACATTTCTCAATGACCATTTATCTTTTAAAGTGGATTTGGATTTGACATACTCCACTATGCTTGCCAGCCAGGCAAAATCTGTTGTATTTTCTTTTCTTTTAAATACTTTTACAAAATGTATCAGTTGCTTTTAAAAAATTTAACAGTAAACAGGGAGAGAGAGGTGAAACTTTAATCATGTCAACAAGGTTTCCTTTGGAGTGTTCTATGGATAACTGCATATGACATGACTGACGTTTTTGAGGATTGTGTCCTTTGCCTCATGTAAGTTAATCTTTTCCCTTGGAAAGGGCAACATTTCTGACAAAGCACAAACTCCTATCACTTCTGACCACATATACAACCTATAATGCTATCTGACAGTAAATACATAGCCTCATCAAATCACTTATCTTCCCACGCTTCAGCAATAATATTGAGGGAATCTGAATAAATTACATCTCAAATGGTACAGCTGCTCTCAAACAGCAGAACTAATGAATTGCCATGACTGGGAGAGAGGGAGAGATGACTTGCATTTATAATCTGAGACAGCTGACAGGCTGATGCCTGATCTAAAGCAGTCACCATAACTAATTACAACCTGAGAAATTAAAGCCATTTTTAAGTTAATGGTTAGTAAACACCTAGCAGCAATTTATAACAGGAGAAGGTTTGCCCTATAGTTTATGAAGGGGACAGGAAGAACAAATTGTCCTGATATGTTGACCCTATAGCATTGATTGTCCAACCATAATTAACCTAAACTGATGGGCCCAGACACATTCCTCTTTTAATCTCTCTTCATAGTTATAGCTTTGAAGTTTTTATGGTGTTTTGTTTCCAAATGGTGCAGTTATTAGTGTCAGTAAATTATTATTTCAATACTAAGGACAGCTCAAGTGTTCTGTTTTCTACACAGACATATTAGTTCATCAAAAATAGTGATACTTGGCCATATCCAAGCATTTCAGTATTCTTAGCATCAACAAAATGTATTTGGTTGCCATCAAAAAATAGGGCTGTACCAATAGCAAAATATTTACTTTCCATTTTCCCCTGCACAAAATGGATCTGACATGCCAACCCTGCCAGCAGGACTGATTCTTGTCTAAACCCACTGACTTGGTTCCAATTGAGTTTTGAAGGCATTCAAACTCAGAGCAATATGTATTTAAAGCTATAAATCAACCGAGTTCTGCTCAAAAATGGCTGTAGGTCCCTGGGCTAGATTTGCTAATTTTAATGAATCACTTGAAAAACCTAAACTGAGGTTTGAATTTGGAACTAAAATTTCATACGGCTTTGCTCGTCAATCTTCTTCCAACTACAGCTGCTTGCACAAATTAGGTAGCAAACCATACCAAGCTCTGGAAAGAACATGGAGCTAAGGAAAAAATGCAAGGCAATGATGTAGATGGGTACAATATTCTGTGGTAGCAAAAGCACCTGGAAAAACTTGATTCTGAGGTGGAGGGTGAAGGAAGCACACGTACACACATGCGCACTTGCACACTCTCACAAGGGGATGGTTGTCCTGACCTGAAGAGTTTGGTTTATAATCTTGGAAGCATGTATTGAGAAATTGTGCTTGATTCTAACATAGTTTAAGTTAGGCACTAGTAAGAATTTTATCTTTATTTTTTCTTGAAACTCATTCTGACTGTTACGACTCATTACTCATACTCATTTTAAATCTCTTTGTGGTTAATAGACTTGGTTTATCATTTTATCTAATCCAGTGTGTTTAAACCAAGGTTTCTGTGTAACTCTATTAAAGACACTAGGCTACTGTATATTATTCCCAATAGACTGAAAATATTTGGATATTCCAGGAAAGGGAATGAACAGTACAAAACATATATTTCTGTACAGGGGCAGATGAGAGATTTGCGGGGCCCAGGGCAGCACAATTTCGCGGGGCCCCCCTTTGGAGAAAAAATAGAAAAAAGGCATTCTCCCTGTGCCCACTCCTCCAGTAGCCCCACTCTGATCATGTAAGCTACCCCTCCTCATCCCCTCTCCTAACAGCTCCCTCTACACACCTGCCCTGCCTCTCTCCTCTGGTGCTGGTTCCTCCCCTGCAGGTGTCTGCCCTTCTGCTTCACCCCCAGAATCCCCTGGCACATGCACCTTCCCTTAGCCCTGCACCCTCCTGGTGCCTCCCCCTTCCCTCACTGTTCCTGCCCCCTTTGCCCTCTTTTTCCCTGATGCTCACCCCCTCACCACCCTCATGCCCCTGTGCCCTCACACATGCTTTGCTCCATCCCCACCTTCCTCATGCCCACCCATCCTTTCAAGCCTTCTCCCAGAACCTCCCCCTCCCCCTTTAGCCCCCAATGCCCTTACCCTCTCCTCTCCCAGCATCACCCTGTCCCCCCTCCCACTGATACCTCCCCTCCTGCCCTTTTCCTCATTGTCTCCACTTGGCCCCCTGGCATTTGTCTCTCCTCCACGCTGTCCGTTAGTGCCTTCCCCTTTCTTCTCCTGACCTGCCCCCCTCCCCTCAGCCAAGCCCCTTCCTCTGCCATCCACCTTCTGCCTTCCAGTTTGCAGGGCAGCCGTGACCCCGGCCCAGGCTCGAGACCACGTGCCGTACCAAGCAGTGCTACTCTGGGCCACACGGTTTAAAGTCCCAGGCCGTGATGTCACACCATGCCCGGGCATCTCCCCTCTCAGCTGTTGTGCAGTGTTTCAGCATGCCGCTCATGCGCTCCCTCGGCCCCACATGGCCCGTACTGGCTGGCACCAGGGAATTTAAAGTGTGGGGCTGCGGCGCCCTGTCACAATTCCCCTCCTCCTCCAGCAGCCTCCAGCCGGCCCTTCGGCGGATGGCCCACCGGGAAATTCCCGGTATCCCGCTGAGCCAGTCCACCCCTGGCACTGGCGCAGGGCCTATTAAAGCGCGGGGCCTGGGACAGTGGCCCCGCTTGCCCTGCCCTCTAGCTGCCGCTGTTTCTGTGAGTCTGTTGGTATTACCTTGCAGGCTAGTGAGATCCAGGGTGTGACTGGCAGGCTGCAATTATATAAACATCTGGGAGTGACCTGCATGTAGGTCACTGGTTGCGAGCAATCCAGATTGGGAACTACAACAGCAAGGCATCCCAGATTAGAGGGCGGGTGGCACAATCCTTCCTCCTATCCCCCCCGCCCCCCACTGGCCTCGATTGTACCTTGATGTGTCAGAAGTTCTCTGTGCTAACTATAATATTGGATGACTGAGACATTTAATAGCAGATGCAGGTTTTTTCCTGTGTCCTTTGATCGGTCTTTAGAGATGTTTAAAAATTCAAATAATTACATTAGTTCCAGCAATCATCTTTTTTAGAGATGTGAAGACAGCAGTGGTTATTCCAATGAAGCAGATTTGCACAAGCCATTTTTTGACAGACTTTATCTCCTTTGTGTATACTAAATTAATTGAAAACACAATACCAGTAGTCCTTCACCTGACTGTTACAGGGACGAGTACTCACAGGATGCAGATTTCTTCAGATGAGTGGTTGAAAAATTGTGAGGGTTTTTTTTTTTAGCCATAACATCTAAGTATTCCCCAATTTATTGTTTTACATAGTTAATAAACTGTAGAATATACCTTGGAAGCCAAAGAGTGTTCTTGTTGCAGTGATGAATTGGGAGCTTATATCCATGTATGGTGATGTGCAGCAATTAAAAATGTCTGGAGTGTAGCTTATAGGGCTAACATGTTTGCTTGCCTATAGGTATATTTTCTTATGTATTTCTTATTTCCTTGTAGTCTGATTATCAATATATTATAATATGTTCTAATTAAAGTAGTTTGGCTGTAACACAAGGGACCTATAGGCCACATCCTGTTAAATTGAGCTATGACAAAGTGGGCTTACATATTTGGGACCTTTGACTTAGATAGCAAAGTCAATATTCAGGACTTTTCACCTAGATAGATAGTGGTAAGATAAAGCAATCTGTAATGGCATAGGAGGCTTCCAAGACTACCCTTGAACTTAATAGGTACAACATAACTTGGAAAAACCTGAAATAATCAGTTAAGACTAGACCAGATAACCAGTAGGACAGAAATAACAAATGTGATATATACCCACAAAAGAAAAGTGATGTATACCCACAAAAGTAATGAATTGATGTATATGATAAGTTAAGATCTATAATATACTGACTTATAGGAGAAAGACACTTCACCATTAGTAAAGAAAAGAAATACAAATAAGGAGAAAGGGAAACTTCCCTTACTGAATATGCATCAAACAGAATATTAGCATAACATATTATAAAAGTGGCATCATAACCTAGGGGCGGTAGGAGAAGGTGATATGGGCCTTAGGAGGTGCCAGAATGGTGACCACTGGTGATGATGGGCAAGGTGATAGTGATGAGGAAGATGGCTAACACTTTATGCTGTTCTAGAAGGAATGGTGAGAGTATATGGAAATACAGATGTGCATTCCCTATCTATTTTATTAAGTCAGGATGTTTGTGACTGTGCTAAATGTATTAATCTACTATATATTTGAGAGAATCTGTCTGTCTGTATGTTCAATATTTCCTCCTAAATGGCAAGAGCTAGGACCACCAAATTTGGTATATAGCTTCCTTTTAACATAATTTAAAGCAAAGTAAGGTTTGGTTGTGCCAGGAAAATGAGATGTGCTGGAGCGGGACTGATTTTCATAAAGCCATAAAGAAAAGAGACATAATCACCAGGCAGGTGAAAGGGGCCCTTTACCCCATCCAGGACTGCCCTAACCCAGAGCCTCCCACCCCACAGGCACCCTTCTGAAACTCCCCCCTCCCTGATTTGTACAGAAACATTGCTGGTTGTTCCCCTTCATCTGGGAGTGAAGGGAAAGTGCACAGTTTGCTGCATTTCTCACTCTGGCTGGGGAGCACAGGGGGGCACACAAACCTGGTCCTGTCCCATCTGGGGGACATGCACCCCTTCCTGCAGCTGTGCCCTCTGAAGCTACAGTGGCCATCGAGAGTGCATCTCAACTGGACCAAAACTGCTGCAGTCAGAGAGGGTTGAGGTAGTCCTCTCTCCCTGGGACAGCCTGCATACCCAATCCCTCATCCACAGCTCCACCCCAGAGCAACGATTTAAGTGAAGAAAAATAAAAATTAACTACTTTAAAGACCCAAGGAATGCCAGGTAAATCTAGTAAGCTATATTTGTAAACATACAAGCATTCCTATAGTGTGAGTGGTGCAACTGTGTACATCAGGGTTCCCAACCATAGAATAATTTAAATATTGGGCCTGATCTTGGAACAAGGACTTGTCAGCCCTCCCAGTGTTAACTGGATATTCATAAGTAAGCTGTATAATTATACACAATCTAAAGATCAAGCAACAGGAGTGAATTCTTAAAGATTGTCTTCAGTGTTTATCCTGAGAAAAGTTATACCCGATAATAATTGGAAGCATTGTTTTATTAAACATTTCCAAAATGGGAGTGTAATGCTTAGTCCTGGCTCTTACTACATTTAAAATGCAGAGCTGCAGTGGTCCCAGAGCTGGCATGAGCTGGGACTGCTCAGTCCCGACTTGCGCCAGCCCCAGGAGCTACTCCCAGTTCAGCTCTGCAGTTTAAATGTAGTAGGAGCCGGGCTGCCTTTGTGCTTGGTTCCTACTATATTTAACATGCAGAGCCACGGTGGGGGTAGCTCCTGGACACAGTGTGAGCTGGGACAGAGCACCCCCTCTTAGTGACTAATCATGTAGTCGATACAAATAGTATTGACTACACGATTAGCCAATTACATGCTTCTTAACATCCTTAGTCAGCCGGGGCTCTCTGGTCCAGCAATATCCTTGTTGCCCGACCAGAGAGACCTGGATTTTAGAGGTTCAACCTGTAATACATTGTATCTCTATAAATGTTATACATTTGAATAGAGACAGAGAAGCAATCCATGCTCTCATATCAATCATTGCTATTGTTGTTTTGAAATATTCCTGTTAGTAGTCCCACTTAAAGAAATTGACATGCAAAGTAATAGAATCTAAAGTGATAGTGTGTTAGGAGGCAAAAATGTATTTGTAGGGCTCTAATTATCCCAGTGGTTAAAATCTTCAATTACTAGACCTTTATACTGTAAAATTGTAGCAAAAAATCTAAAGACATATTCACTCTGCGCTGTTGACAATTCTGTGAAATTCTGTGTATTGATATCAATTGCTTTTGGCCCAAGCTATTTAAAAGTTCCTTCCATCTCCAATTTGCCATTTGAACAACATTTATCTTAAATCCTAAGGGTACATCCACACAGCAGGGCTAAAGTCAGAATAAGCTATGCAACTTCAGCTACGTCAATTGTGTAGCTTAAGTCGAAATAGCTTATTTCAGTTTTTGGCACGGTCTACACAGCAGGAAGTCAAAGGAAGAACACTCTTCCTTCGACTTCCTTTTCTCTTCATAAAATGAGGGTTACCATGAATCAGAGCGAGAAATCCTCCAGCTCGACATTATTTTGGAATAAAGACTTTCTGTTATTTTGGGAATAACATCAGCTATTCCTAAATAACGCTTCTATGTAGATGTACCCTAACTGTCCCAAGGGGGAGAGAGGCATATGGCAGCTGAGGAAATGCATTCTTGTGTGGTGGGCTGTGTAGCTGGTCAGACACAATGCACTTCCTCCATTGGCATCTAGCTGGCTGAACATACCCCTCTGCTTTTCCCCTTCTCCTGACCCTAGCTCTCTGAGATATAATTTACATTAAGCTCTTTATTATGCCTTCTTGTTATATTCTTTGGTATGTCAAGCAGTGCAATTTGTGATTAGGTTTGTTGTTACATCGAGGCCATAAGGCCAGACTTTACCTAGAAACCATATTACTTAATGTATGTTTATGGATATACATGTAGCCTATGGGATGAGTGTGAAGTGTGAATGAGGAATACCCAATCAAAGGCAGTTTGGGATCTGTAACTCTTTACGGCTAACAAAGACCTTGCAAACAGTATAAATCAACTGATGAGTGGCCAGGAAAATCTCTCTCTCTTGGACAAGATGTAACAACACAGTAGAAACCCAGAACCAGCCCAAAAAAAGTAAAGCCTCCCACAGATCAGAAGGGATCTCCCAGGGAACCTCGTGCCAAAACAGCAGCATTCCAGTCACCTGCGAAATCAAAAGTAATCTACACCGCACTTGCAGCCTGCCTTCAAACTGCCAGCATAAATTATATGTATGAGTGTGAGTAACACCTTACCCTTAAGAATCTGTACCAATAAACAACCCCAAAAGCAATACTGCTCCAGTCCACCCTTTATCTAAGTTTGTTCCTCAGCAGGTCTGAGGAAGTGCAAAAGGCTGTAGAGCTGTAATTGGGTATCTCGGGAAGTAGATTTACCTAACCACATATGGGGGAAAAAAAGAGCTAACTATTTTGAGTGCTACAAGAGGCTTTTCTTTGTCCAAGTTTTGGCTAATGGTGCTCCATATTGCTGAGATCTAAACTGACTGTCCACATCCTCTCCGAACTCTCACAGCTACAGGATGCAAGAGAGTTTGACATTTTGCTACACTTAATTGGAAATGTTAATGACCCGGTTTAGTACATGTAAAGTGCAACAGAGACACTACACTATACAATGACTTAGAAATGCATGTAATAATAATAATTTGCTATAATTGTGTAAATGTGATTAAAATATCTCAGGCAAGTATGACATTTTCAGATAATAAAATCTTCTTGAATGAAATGAGGAAGATGCCCTGAAAAACACTTTGACTGTGCTTATGTTTCCAGTGTTTCATTTCAACTTCTACTTATGCTGGGGAAATCTTGAAATATTTCATTCTCAGTTTATTCCAGCAGGCCCAAAGAGATGTCTCCTGAGATCTTATCCCTTGGGATAAAATCCTGCCCTCTGTATACCTATGGAGCATATATTTCATAGCAGTTACCCATGCTATACATGATAATGGCATTGGTGCTGAGTTCCTTTGTAATTATGTGTTTTTTCACAGATGACAGGCTGCTGCTGTTCTGAACATCTCTCAAATGTTCAGTGAAATGATCAGACAAACACCTGTTTGTCTCTTCAGTCTGTATAATTTGTAACATTTTTTGCAGAGGGTGCAGTACACAATTCTTTTAGAGGTACATTTTAAGTAGTCATGAATGACGAATGAAAATATGTGATAAAAGCACGAGGAGAAAATGTCAGAAAAAATATAGAGATTAGAAGCCTCCAACTGTTCCCACTCCCATTCAATTTGTGAAAAGTGGGAGAAAATTTCAAGACTGCAAATGTTCCTGAGCTGGTACCCTGCCATTTTTCAGCTATGAAAAAGCTACTCTATAATACGTAAGTGAAGTGGTTTACCCAGCCGATAAGTGCGTACCACTTTATCGGTTTTGGCAGGGATTGGTGGTTCATCATTTGGACACATCAGGTACTTACTTTGTGACTATCATATAATTTAAAATGACATTGTTTAAAATGGTGACAAAATGACAAAGTGCTGATCACTGCTGGAAATTTAGCAGCTGGAAACATCCATCTAGGCAGTATTGACTTGAAAGTGAGTTGAGGGAGCAATGCAGGCTTGGGTTATTTATTTAGTTATTTAGTTATTTGCTTTAATTTTTAATCTGTATTGAATCACTGCAAAGTGATGCTTGAGATGAGTGAAATATGTCTTGAAACATCTCAAATTCCCTATTTTGGGACAGGGTCTATGCGAACCACTACTTTCCCCAACCATGGCTTGGTCACTTATATATGCAATATTTTTATCACCTTGGATGATGATAAAATATTAAAGTTAAATGGCTGAGTATTTTTTTTTTAATTTTAGAATCACCCCCCCTCACCTTTGCTCAGATCTGATGTATTCATGTCATGGCTGTAAGAAAAATAAAAATAAAAACACAGAAGCAGATCCTCTGTAAATTAGTATAGTTCCATTTTTGGACCTCATTCAATTTATAACAGCTAAGGAGCTGGCCCATAGTTAGAAGATGCAAAATCTTTTTCTTCTTTACCCATTCCCAAACAGGAATGAGGATGAGGTCTTTAAAAAACAAAATAAACAAAAAACAAACAAACCACAGTCCAATTATTAGCAAATACTACTAACACATAATTTATTCTCCATGCAAACAATATAAATTATAATCTGTTTATGCCATAATCAATTGTTTTCTGAATATCAAAATGTGATTCACAAGCCAGAGAGACACAATAGGGGCAGCCATAAATATTGCCTGGCACAAAAATTGTGGTAGCTTTCAGAAATCTGCTTATGAATTTGAACATTATGGACATTTGGGTGAAATATATTTATTACCTCAGGAGCACTGAAATGAGTGGATGTGAATTGGGTTATGACAGACATAGTATTAGCCACTCAATATTGATAGCTAATAGTAGAAAAGGGCCCCAGGGCTGTGAATTTACTGCTGGCTGCTACCTTTATTCAGGTGCAGACAGCTAGCACAAAATCTATGTCCCACTAAAATCCCGCAAAAGATCTGTTTTAAAGGCTTTATTGGGATGTTGGCAGTGCAGAGATCTGGTGTTGCTGGTGAGTATCACATTGGAGTTGTGCACTGGGCATTAAGAAGAAAGACTCTGCTGGTACAGAAAAAACATTATTTTTAAAAATATTTCGAATAGATAAAACATTGAACCAAAAGTACTAAATATAATTTTTCTGTGCCCGCAAGTGGAATACTGGACAATTATTATCACTTGGGCTTATACCTGATCTCAGAGATGTAGTTCCCTTTGAACAGCAGGTTTAAAAACAAGAGAGTTGAGATTAAGAAATAGGCTTAGACCCCTGTTCTCTTACAAGTTTCTTTTTGCTGCTGTTGTTCCCATTGGCTTCCATGGGAGCAGAACTGGGCATATAGATACTCAACAGTCATGTCTTTCTTGTGCCATAGCCCCAGCAAACGTGCTTACAAAATAAATGTTGTTCTCCTTGAGGTGAGCATTAGAACACTCACTCCCACAGATTTGGAAACCTAGTGAGGCTGAGTTATAGTATTCAACCCGGCTGCTTTAGCTGGAATTCTGCAAATGCTATGCCTGTAATGCAACTCTGCTGCTGCTTTCACCATTAATCCCGCTTCACATCAAGTCTAGATCCACATCTTGGAAACACTCGCTTAGTTTCATACAGACTGTACCCAAATCCCAAATGTAGGTGTCTGAAATCTGGATCCAAAGGTTGATTTGAACTTTTCAGCATGACATTCTCTAGGTTAGATTTTAGCAGCAACTGGGAAATTTACAGTTATGGAGAAGGAGAAAGAGCTAACATCCGAAGCATGGCATGTTGGAGAAGAGGCAGTGATTGTGCTCCTGAGGCCCGGCCACTTATTGTGCCTCCTACTCTCTGACTGCAGTGCGAGACCTGTCCTCAGCATTTATGCAGCCAAAGGAAAATGGTTGAGCCCAAGCTACGTGAAACATGAAGTAAATTACTGAGCTGCTATTCTCTTATTATTTATTTGGATTTTCTTTTATTTCTAAACATAAATGCTGATGACAAAAAATTACTGTGCCAGGTGAGTCTACTTACCAGTAGAGGCGCCTCCTCCTGGCCTCTCTGGGAAGGCGCAGGCCCCTGTTAGGTTGCTTGATGCAAACCCCTACTCCCACTCTTTCTCTATGCAATTCTGTGCTTTCAAGATTTACTATTTGATTTCTCACAGACACCTTCTAATGTGCTGTTTTAATCTTTTGTAGAGAACAGTTGGCCTATATGTCACTGTCGTTTATCTCCATGGGTGCTGCCCCTATCTTCTGCGTTGTTTTCATTAAAGCAGGTGCTGTTTTTTTCAATAGTGTCTTTCTAAGACAAAAACAAGTATGTGGCACTTTCCTTTTCAATCTTATTGATTCATTTCAGTGTTGCATGATGTAGTTTCTTTAACCTCTTTGCTTGCTGATGCTAGTGCTGGAAGTAATATGGCAAAAGCTGTTGTTACTACTTATAAAATATTTATTGAAAATGGTTAGGATCTGTATTAACTAAAATCACTATTCTGGGGCTTCAGTAGTACTGACTAAATACTAAGTGTTCAAAATGAGAGAGCACATGTGGCTTGCTGAAAATGTGGCTATCTGCCTCCAAAAGTAATCCACTTTAGAGATTATATTATAGCAGACAAGACAAACTGATTTGAATGAATGTGTATTGTCATTTCTGGGAAACACTTTTTCCTGGAAGTATATTTGGAAACCAGAAGCTGAAAGACCAATCTGATGAACAACTGTATTTACAAAGTCATATGTGTTTAACACCTGCACACACAAAATGTCTGGACTTAAACAGTGGACTGTAATAGACTGTGAATCCCAATGATGAAACAAAGGAGCTCACAACTATTCATATAGCTAGGGCCCTAATTTCACAGTAATGGGATTTTAAAAGTCATACATTTCATGATTTCAGTTATTTAAATCTGAAATTCCATGGTGTTGAAATTGTAGGGTCCTGACCCAAAAAAGTAGTTGCGGTGGGGCGGGGGGGGGGGGGGTCGCAAGGCTATTGTGTGTGTGTGTGGGGGGTGCACTACTGCTACCCTTACTTCTGCATTGCTGCTGATGGTAATGGTGCCTTCAGAGCTGGGCAATTAGAGAGCAGAGGCTACTGGCCAGAAACCCAGGCCTGGAGGCAGAGCCACTGCCAACAGCAGTGCAGAAATGAGGATGGCATGATATGGTATTAATCACCCTTACTTCTGTACTGCTCTTGGCAGGATGGTGCCTTCAGAACTAGGCTCCCAGCCAACAGCTGCAGCTCTCTCCTGTCCCCAGCTATGAAGGTAGTAAGGGTAGCAATACAGAACCCCCCCTAAAATAACCATGTGACACCCCTACAATTCCGTTTTTTGGTCAGGCCTCCCAATTTGAGAAAAATTGCTTCTCTCTTCACCCATGGAACCTGTATAGTATGGAGTAAAAGCACACAAGACCAGATTTCACAGGAAGAGACAGATTTCATGGCCCATGATGAATTTTCCACAGCTGTGACTTTGGTAGGGCCCTACTTATAGTTGATCCCATCACTTTACACTGATTCAACGGACATGCTAAGCTTCAGAGTGATGTTTGGGGGTTGATGTGTATTCTTGTTGTATTTAGTAAGTGATTGTGTTGATTTGAGTTGGGGTGGAGTGTGCATTTGAACATTTGAGCTGGGGTGTGTTGATTTATGCAGGTGCCTGAGTGTGGTTGCTGAGCCAAGTAATTTTTCTCTGGTGAAGTCTCAAACGACGTATGAAATTTTTTCATGCAAATTAGTAATGAGGTACTTTGTTGAGTTTCCTCTGATATCACAGACAAATGTCTAGGTTTCTTGGCATGGCCTTACTGTCGCTGTTACCACCACCTACGTATCATTTGTAAAGTCAAAACGGCTGAGAACTGAAAAACCTAATGGTGTGGCAGACTGTGAGTGGGGAGTGAGCCTGGAAATATTCTGAATGAAAAGATCTCTCACCTGTGTTTGTACCTGTTTCCATTACTTCAAACTTACCAGAGACATTTATGTTTCAGGGTGGCACACAGAGTGACATTCCTGGTATTTCAGGACAGTATAGATAGTCCTTGTGGTGACCATGTTGGAAATAGCTGACCTGATGCATAAAGCTTGCTAGCCAATTTTAAACTTGTGTTGAGGCTCATGGAGCGCTGTATTCTCTCCCATGGAGAGCCACTGAGAAGTAAAATGCAACCCAGTGCTCACAGGGGCTAAAGCTGTGTAGTCAGCATTATGAGAAATCAGACCACTTTCTAAGCACTTAAATCTGGACCTTCAGCACCTCATTCTGAAAATCTTGATCCTAGTGTCTTACGATAGATACCGTGTAATAAATCAAAGGAAATAATAACTAATCCATTATCAGGATTAACTGATAAATATTTCTCATGCCTATTGAGATCCTCAACAGAAGGGCCTATAGAAGAAAAACAGTTAATGTATCAGAAATATCAAGAGCATTGTCCAGTTTATTAATGCTTGAAATATTTTTGATGTTGCATTATTTTGGATCAGGTATAACATGCATCAAAACAATCCTTTCTTAAAGAATTTTGAGCCCATTTTTCCCCTTTTTTTTCTAGCTGAAAGTGTGTGCATGAGAAAGCAATGAGTGGAGTGTCCTTCAGTCATGTCACATCATGTAATAAATGTGATGGGTTATGTAAATTGCAACATGACACAATCCAGCGGAGAAAATCCAGACATCCTAGGGAAAATATTACATACCTCACGTTATTAGCCAGTATTAACTGGTACACAGCAAAGAGCTGTGTGTCTGAAAAATGATAGAGAATTGGTGCAGGCAGTTCCCCCTCGCATGGAAATTGGATGTGCATTTGAACAGAAGGAGGCTTGCTCATTCTCTGTAGGAAAATCTTTAGTCTTTAAGATTTGTACTAAGATGAGCTGTGTTGACCTTTGTGAACAACTAGGAAAAAAACACTTTTATGTTCTTCAGCTTTTAAAATAACTCTACTGGGCAGAATAGTGACTGTAATGTACAGCAGGTTTACAGTTTGGTGCTCTAGTGAGTGCACAGGCTAACTTGGAGGACAAAATAGTAGAGGATGATAAAGTCATAAAATGAGAGAGCTCTGAAGTTTAACTATATACAACAAACTGGATCTTCTATTTCTGCCTTTACTGTTGTTCCCCTCCTTAAACCAATCACCTGAGATTTGTTTTGATATTTTCCATTTTTCTTTTACTTACCATATAAAAAGCCCATTTGTTTGAAACATGTCCACTCATCATCTCTCAGCCATTGCAACAACAAAAATGATGTTCCTTTATGGAGCCAGTTAATGCTTCTGTCCAGCCCACAATGGCAAGTGTAGCTGCGTATCCACAAACAGTAGAAATTAATGGATTGTTTTTTCACCTGCTCCAAATCAATGTGGGACTTGTCCACGGGGCTAGTGTGTGAGATTAGGCATAGCCCTGAGCAGGCATAGTATGTAAATTGTATCACTCCAGTGGTAGCCCCGCAGATGCTGACTCAGAAGGTATGTCTACACTGCAAGAAAATCCCATGGTACTGAGACTCGGAGCCCAAGTCAATTGGCTTGGGCTACAGGGCTAAAAATAACAGTATAGATGTCTAGGTTTGGGATGAAACTCAGGCTCTGAGACCCTCCTTCCCCTTTGCAGTGTTTCAGAGTTGAGGCTCCAGCTCAAGCCTGAACATCTATACCACTAATGCCCAAACATTTCAATTTGTGCCCTCTTCCTTACTCCTGTGCATCTCCCCCCCACACACACACATTTGTGGTTTGGAGCCGGGACCAGGAGCGAGGCTGCTATTGGGGCATGGGGCTTGCGTCAGAGCTGTGGCTGATCCAGAAGCCAAGACCGGGGCCACAGCTGGGGGTCTGTTGTGGTGTCATGACTGGGGTGGTGCTGGAAGAAGTGCTGGGGCAAAAGCTGAGGGTGTAAGGGTTGGCCTAGGCCCTTTCATGCCTCCTGAATGTTCTTCTACAGCCCCCTAGGGGGGCACATCCCACAGTTTAGGGATCACTGGTTTTCACTGCTATTCTCAGTCCCCCAGCCCAAACCCTACAAGCCTGAGTCAGCTGGGCCAGTCACAGTCATGCAGTGGATCTTTCATTGCAGTTTAGAAGTGCCCAGATACGTGTCTTAATTGCAATTTTTTCCCCTTTTTCCTGGTGCTCATAACTTACTGAGTGCCTATGGCAGCAATGAAGTACTAGTTCCATGCTGTCTCAGCTACCCTACCAAAAAGTTGGAAAGTGAAATGAAGATCTGCCTATTTCTCACCTGCTTACTCTGGGTACAGTAAACTGATCAAAAGTCCCTCTTGCTTCTACTCATGTGGATACAAAGTCTGAGAAGCTCTTCCCTCTAACTCAGTGTCACAATCTATCACCGCAACCCACTTCCACTTTTTCATTTGAGACAATAAGACTACTGAGGACAAAAGTAAAATTCAGATAAAAACTTAGTGAATATACCTTTCATTGGTATTCTGATTAGATTGACTTTTTGTTTTGCTCTTTGTAACTTGTGAAATTAATGAGGTGAAAAGTGCATGGGTGCTGGGAGAGGTGTTTTATTTTGTATATAAAACACCATGCTGCAAAATCAATAAACAGATGAATCTCCCTACTTTGTCCTTATATTTTCCACGTAGCTCAAATTGTCCCTCTCTTTTTCATCTGCACTCACCTTTGAATGTTCTTCTGAATTATAGCTCTCTGCTGTCCTAGAGATACATAGTATAATTAGAATTTCATGAAAATGGAGCTTAACTACTACTGTAGTGGATTTCATGGTAAATTGTTTTCTTGATGCAGTTCACTCAGTTTTTTGTTTTGCTGTTTGGAAAACTTGTTGGTTTTTTATTTAAAGAGTGTGTGAGAAATTTGGGTCTTCACGAAGCAGCTAACATGGCATTTAGTTTTATAGTAATGGAATCATTGAAATATAGGGCTAGACAGGACCTCACGAGGTCATCTAGTCATTTCCTCCACATTAAGGCAGGGCCATATAAACCTAGACTACCAGACTTGTTCTTAAAAAACTCCAGTAATAGGGAGCACGCTACCTCTCTTCCAGCACTTGACTGTCGTAGTTTTTCCTAATATTCAATCTAAATTGTCCTTCCTACCTTCGTGTCCTATCTGCTGTGGACATGGATAACAACTGATCACCATTCTCTTGGTAACAGCCCTTAAAATATTTGAAAACTATTACCAGGTCCCTCCTCAGTCTTCTTTTCTCAAGGCTAAACATGACTGTTTTTTTAACCTTAAGCCTTTTATCTTGGTTGCTCTTCTCTGGACTCTCTCTAATTGGTCTGCATGTTTCTTAAAATGCAAACTGGACACAGTATTCTGAGGACCCATCAGTATTCCATGGAGTAGCAACAACCTCCTCCCATATCTTTTATACAACAGTTTTCTTAATAGAACCCAGAATAATGCTAGACTCTTTTTTTTGGGGGGGGGGGGGGAGAGAGGTGGAGAACTGAATCATGTTGTTGATATATATTCTATAACCACTCAGATCCTTCGTTCCAGTCCGACTGCCTACCCAGTTATTTCCCATTTTGGATTTGTGCATTTGATTTTTTTCTTCCTAATGGAAGTGCCTTACTCTTATTTTTATTACATTTCCTTTTGTTAACAGCAGACTGATTTTCCAACTTGTCAAATTTGTTTTGAATACATCTCCTTCTTTAAAGTGCGTGCAACCCCTCCTAATGTGGTGTAATGTACTAATTGTATAAATACACTCTTCATTCCACTATCCAAGTCATTAATGAAAATATTGAGTAGTACTGGAGATAGGATGTCTTTCCACTTGGATAGCAAACCGTTGATAACTACTCATTGAGTACAGTTTTTCAACTGGTTCTGGATCTACTTTCTGGTAATTTCATCTAAACCACACTTCCTTAGTATACTTAAAAGAATATCATGTTACATTGTGTGAAAAGCCTATACTTGTGTGGCACTGTACTGTCCTTTTAACCCATTGAAATATTAAAATCACCAGTTAGTGATTTTGTCCCTATTGTATGAAATAAGAATTAAATGAACTTTCTCCTAAAAAACCGAGGTGTCCTGCTTGTGTTAAGCAGCTTCTTCCATATATACATATACACCCATGTTCCTGTTACTTGTACTCCAATTAATCTGATGAAGTGTGTTTTACCCACAAAAGCTTATGCCCTAATAAATGTGTTAGTCTCTAAGGACATGTCTACACTAGGAAATTATTTCAAAATAATTTATTTCAAAATAATAACTCCTGAAATAATCGTTTTGAAATAGCATGTCCACACTAATGTGGATGTGCTACCTTGACTAAGAGCCGCAGGAAGCATCAAGGAGTAATTAGTTTGAATTACTTTGGGGAGTAGTTATTTCAAAATAGCGACACTGAAGTGTTCACACTACCTCTCTTTCAAAACACCTATTTTGAAATTAGTGTTATTTCTCATGGAAAGCAGGAGTTATTACTTCAAAATAACCAGCCTGTTATTTCATAATAACAGGCTTGGTAGTGTGGATGCTCCACTTGTTATTTCAAAACAAGGGGAGTTATTTTGAAATAATTCCCTATTGTAGACCAGGGCTAAGTTGCAACAGGACTCCTCATCATTTTCGCAGATACAAACTAAGCCTTTTTCCTCTCAGACTTTTCTCCTAAAACTAGAACTGAATCAAATATTCAATTCAGTTATTGTCACACGTTTGTATGTCATTGTTTTGTCCTCCTTTGAAAGTACTGCAGCAGATATAATAAAATCCATTTAGAAAAAGGGTATGTATATGGACCAGCGTAAACTGTGTGCTTGTATAGCCACTCAGGAGAAATTCAAATTCCACCCAGCTGATTAGCAGAGTGCCTATAGCTAAGTTCTGAGTTTCAAGTCATGGTGCACATTTACACATGCCTTAGTGTGCATAAAAGTTTATTCCACACATGGCTGGAAAAGATTGAAGGGAACATTGCAATAGAGATGTCTACATCAACAGTATATTGGAAATCTTGCAAAATATAAAGATATTAGTACAATTTCTAAAGCAAAGAAGTCTGGATAAATTTCTGGGATTTTAAATGTGTATTTGAACTTTTAGGTGTTTATCATTATTTGTTGTCATGCTGGCTGTCTTTACCTTATAATAGAGTTTACATGCATAGTGTAGGAAGGCTTGTGATTGACAGGCTAGATATCAATCTAGATACTTAAATGACAGTTTATACTTTTTGTTAATATTTGTATTGTGGTAATTCTTAGAGACTCCAATCAGAGATCAGAACCCTGTTGTAATAGACATCGTGTAAACACACACAGTAAAAAGACATTTCCAAGTACCAAAAGCTTACAGTCTACATAGAAGATGAAAGACAACTGGTGGATAACAGTTGAGACAAGGTAACAGTCAGACAGTTATGAATGGGCAAACAAGCAGGGGTCATAGCACACCTGTTGTCTAACCACAGTCAAGTGTTCTGGAGGCATCACAGCAGAATGAAAGCAGAGACTTCATTAAATATTAATCTGTATTTCTGTCTCGTGCCAGTTCAACTATAACTGTGACTAGGAATTGAGGTCCGGAATTTGCAATTACTTAATCACATGAGCAATTTTCCACATGTGACTAGTTCTACTATATTGAGAGGAACTAGTTATATGAGTAAAGTTATTCACATGAGCCAATATTAGGAGGCTTGGGTCTATAATGACAATGACGTAGCTGGCCCGGGGGGGGGGGGCAATTGCCCCCAGGCGCCACGCTGGGGGGGTGCCAATTTAATCCCCTTCCACTCCCCCTGTTATCCCTTGGTTCACCTGCTCCTCCTCCACCTGCCGCTGCTCGCTAAAGCCTCCTCCCCCTCTGCAGCGGGGGGCAGGGAGTGCAAATTTTTCCTTTGCCCCCAGGTGCATAACACCCTCGCTACGCCTCTGTATAGTGATTAGTTGTACTCCTCATGTCCCATGAATAAAGTAACTCAAGTAGATTTGTAAGATCAGCCATTTCATTTCTTCTTCACATGTTCAGATGAAAAGGAAAACAGCGGCAGCAGCAAAGATGCCCAGATAGCAGTTTGAAAATGAACATCCAGAGACAGCTTTCAAAACAGCTAGGAAAAAGGCTAGAGCAGGGGCAGATGCTAAGAAGAAAATAGCAAGAGCATATTTATCTGCCCAGTTGCTGAACAGGGTAGCTTAACTTTACTGCAGTGCATTGGATTAGGAGCAATCAAGCACCATCCTTCACACACTTAGGAGTTCTTTGAGTAGGGTCACCTTCTGGCTGCTTCCATGCCACATACAGGTTAAATCCTTAAACAGAGTGCGCCAATCATATCACATTGTTTTCTGGCCCTGAGGAGTTAAAAAAAAGAAAGAAAGAAAGAAAGAAAATATGTGCAGGATGGTGGAGGGGGAGCATGCATGTAACTAGGCTAAGATTTGAAAGCAGATTTCCAGAGATAAATCACTGTGTGAGGCTAATATAACTGTCCTGGACTGAGAGCTTACTGATTTCTACCATACATATTTGTGAAGTTGCTTTGAAAGTAATACAAGTGGGGTCTTAGACTAGGCCAATTTAAATACAAACAAAAAATCCTCACCAAAAACCAGCACAGCCCATTTTAAAATTGAATGTTTCAAATTTTGGACACTTTATTTGCTTTTTTTAGATGTTTATTAATACAGCTGTTTGGAAATAGTCAACAGACATTTCTCTGTTGCAGAATGGCTTAGTCGTCTCAATCAAAACACTTCATGGAAACAATTCAATTTAGACGAAGCTCTAATAAACACTAGCTAGGTATTCCTTCAGAAACCCGTCTGGTTTCCAGGCAACTCCCACCTGGCTTTATGGCAGCATGCCTGGAGAGCTGATGAGGAGCCAAGAGACTCCTAAACTCCCAGACGCCTTCACATCTTGTCTGAAGGCAGATAGGAAGCTAAGAGCCAGAACACTAACAGCTCCTGTTCCAACATTGGGAGGCTTCCGGTTTGGCATGGGCTTCCAAGGGCCCAGTTTTCCCTCAGCATCTGATGCTTGGGCAGGGGGCTTGGAGCACTGGCTCCAAATCTCCCAGGTGTACAGCTCCTTGAAGGCCTAGGCTTTCAGGGCCTATCTGCCCACAATAGAATGACTTTACATGTGGTCACAGGCCTTTAATAGGACAGTCTATTACACCATAGTGGGATAGATCCTTCTAATACTTAATCACATGCACACACTTTTGAGAAGCTGCTCAAAAAATTAGAAGGCAAGCAAGGTATCTATATGCAATTCAAATTTCAGCACTGTATCCCCAATGGTTATTCTGGCCCCCTGCCAACAACCTTAGTAGCTACCTGAGTTCAACCCCTTAGTCACCAAGTACTGGCCAGGACTCTTCCTATCCATCTGTGAATCCTGTGTGAATCCATCTGTGATGGATAGGAGGAGTCCTGACCAGAACCTGGTGACTAAGTGGTTAAACTTAGTTAGCTACTGAGGGTGTTGGCAGGGTACCCGAAGAAGCATTGGGGATACAGTGCTGAACTCTGAATTGCATATACATGCCTTGCCTGCTTCATTTGTATGAAAAAAAATTCTAAGTTAAGAGCTGGAAGGAGTAGATGCAGTATTCAGAACTACCATGCCTATAAAAATATTGGACATGGGAGTGAACTGGGCCTTGAAGTATGGATCAGCATGGATTGTGAGTATAGGGAAAATGTGTATTTAGTCGTGATCAGTGTAAAATCTATGTGCTCCTCCCCATTCACTATTTAAGCTGTGCCCAGAGATATCATTTTTTCTCTGTGTTTTAATCTGCTCTTTTCTTAGTTGCTCCGTAACACCTAGCAACCAAGTATGCTTTATCAAGTATATCTTTTTGTTTTGTTAATAAAATCACCTTTTTAAAGGTCTCTTGGGGTATGTCTACACAGCAACATTATTTCAAAATAGCTAGCGTTATTTCAAATAACTTAGTCTGTGTCTACACTCAAGCTGTTATTTCGAAATAATGTCGAAATACTGTCAAGCTGGAGGACTTCTTACTCTGACTCCTGTAACCCTCATTCTATGAGGAGTAAGGGAAGTCAGAGGAAGAGTGCTGTTTCAAAATAAGTGCTGTGTAGATGCTGCCAATTTCAAAATAAGCTATTTTGAAATACGCAATTGATGTAACTCAATTTGCTTAGCTTATTTTGAGTTAAGCCCGGCTGTGTAGATGCACGCTTGTGGGCCTCCACCTTCTGCACTCATAGAAATTAAAAAAACAGATTACTTCAATTATATTGTATTGTATTATGACATTTGCAGTGGTTTTATTTAGTAGTGCTGGTCTAGTGATATTAGACAAGGTAGGTGAGATAATATCTTTTACTGGACCATTTTTGTTGGCAAAAGAGACACATTTTTTAACTTATGCAGCACTCAACTTTAGCTTACACAAAGCTAAAGAAAACCTGTGTCTTTCAAAGTTGGTCCAATAAAAGATATTACCTCGCCTGCCTTTTCTCGCTAATATTATGACATCAGTAGCTGCAAGAATCGTGCCTATTATGCTACATGCTACTGACGTCATTCAATAGTGTAAAATAAGATTAATAATATAAAAATAAACAGATACAATAAATGAAAAATAGAAATGAATTTTCAGCAGTACAATATGGACAGCTCCTATTTGAGATGTAAGTTTAACTATACTACCAGACAACAGGGGATGTTTGTTACCTCTTAGTGGAGATGAAATGCTACGTTCTGGGGTTGGTTGCTAGGGCAGAAGCCAGTGAGCCTGGAGAATTCTTTTCCCTCACCATTTGGAGCTCCTACTCCATGTAGTATACCCAAAGTTGGGAATGGGTTTCTCGGACTATGTGGTGGGTCTAGGAAGAAAGAGCCAGGCCCATCTTTCTTGTCCCACTCTTCCACAGCTATATCTACTTTCAGTGGAACAAGGCATTCCAAGGAGAGTGATGGGCATGGTAATCCTGCTGTTTGGGCAGCAGCAACAGTCTGGTTTGAGAATGTTTGTGTATTTAATTAAGGTTTTTATGGCAAGCTGCTAGTTGTGTTCCTCAGGAAACAAGTGAGGGAAGGAACCTGGTAATTTCCTGAGAGACTGAAAAGGCAATTTCCTAGCCTGAAGGCATTTCACTTGTTGAATTTCAGAGGAAACAATGGAGATGTGAGAGCATTTAAAACAATTCACATGAATCTTTTATGCTGGAAAGTGTTGGGCAACATATATATATCTGAGTTTGTCTGTGTGTGTGTCTGTTTGTTCAAGAACTCATGGTAAACCATATGAGCTAGGAATACCAAATTTGGTATACAGCTTCCTCTTATCATAACTTAAGGTAATCTGAGGGTTTGGTTGTGCCAGGAAGATGGAATGTGCCTGGAATGGGATCGCTTCTCATAAAACCATGCCAAAAAGCAACAGAATCACCAGGCAGGTGAAAGGGGCATGTCCCCCTTCCTGTTTGGAACTGCCCTAGCCCCAAGCCTCCCACCCCTCCCAGATTCATCTGGGAATATTGCTGAGTATTTTCCTTTACCAGGGAGCAAGGGGAAAGTGAACAATTTGCTGCATTCCTCACTTTAGCTGGAGAGTGCAGAGGACAGATGAGCTGTGCACTTTGCTCTTGCTCCCTGATAGGGACAGGAAGGGGAAGAGCAAGCAGCCCTGGTACAAATGTTGGGGGGAGGAAGCTTTGGCCCCTCCTGCCCTCTCACTTACCCTCTTACATACGTCTAGTCCCCCGCCCAGAGCCTCTCCTGGTCCCCCAAAACTCTACACACAGACCCTTTCATAACAGTCCAATTCACACATAAATACAGAGATGACTTTAGAATTCAGATACTTCTGATATGAAATAAAATTTATGATCATATGACAGATGAAAAGTGTAAATGCCAAGCCTTTAAGGTCTAACAATGTTGGCTTGCCTGGTAATTTACAATACATCAGTTTGCCATTATCAAGGCTTGATGAATTAATATGTTGTTGTTCTCAAAGCAGATTTAATTTATTTGCAATGACAGTTTTATAAGAGTAATGTAAGACATAAAATCTTGTTTTAGTATTATTAACAAATATAATTACCTGGAACAAAGAATAATTATATAAAAAGGAAATTAAAATCCCTCAGGTTTCAGAAGAAGTGTATTTTCTTGAGTTCTATTGATTGTTTAAAAGAAACGATTTCAGTGTATACATTATAGTACATGCCTAGAATTCATGGCCACAAAGGCTACAAGCCTATCCTCTAAGCTCTGTTCAGCTGAAATTAAGCTCTGCTTATGCTGAACAACAAAAGCTCCACATGATGCAGTAGCTGAGTGCTAGCAAAGTCTTAATTCTGAATCAGTAGCATTTAGAATCAAACACACATCAACCAACAAATCCTGCAGAGCACTGAACATTAGCACCTATTTTCCATGTGTCTGCCATCACCTCTCCCACTCCAACAGTCTCTGTACAATATAATAAAACTAAAATAGTCTCCATGCTATTTGCAACAGGTGTTTTCCATAGAGTATGCTCAGGGATTCTCTCAAGTAACTTTATGCTGACTAAATCGTGCCTGATTGACTAATTCAGTATATGAAACTAGTAGCCATAGACACACATAAGTACGGTACCTCTGGCATTATAGTACTTCTGCACTCAACAGATTCACTAATTACAATGCACACAAATGGCACTTATGTGACATACAGGATAGGCACTGGAGCACAATAAATGTAATAACAGAAACTGAAATAGATATAAGGAACACATGGAAGTGAAACAGTCAAAAGTGTCTGTGAAAGGCTATAATGGAGAAATAATTTCAGTGCTGGAGGAGTGCACATTGACACTTAAATGCAAAATAAGTTTGTGGTAATACACACAGGCAAACAACTAGAATTGAATGTACAAATATGTAAGGTGTTTGCTGCATTAAAAGAACGTATATCAGAGAAAGACAATACAGAGACAATTTTGAAAATATTAATAGCATATAAAGATATATTCACAAGAACTAGGAACCTCCCAGTAGCATGCAACATACAATTAAGAGAAGATGCAGAACTTTTACTACATGAAAAATTCCATAAGCTTTAGAAAGAGTCTAGAAGAAAGGCTGCAGAACATGATAGTCAATGGTTTTATTTGGAGAATAGAAGAACCAACAGATGAAAAATATTTTTTTGATAGTTAATAAAAATAATTAATGGAGAACTATGGCTGTAAATGGACAACAAGGAGCTGAACAAACACATAAAAAGAGAACACTTTCATTTGACCACAAGAAGGGAAATATTGTTTGAGGTGGCAGGAACCAAATTCTTCAGCAAAGGAAATGTGTTGGCAGGATTTTCCTTGGACATGGAGAGCTCTAACATTTGCACTTTCAGCACAGCATTTGACAGATACTACTTCTGAAGACTGCCTTTTGGAATATGCTCCACTCCTGAAGTATTTTACCATACAATGAGCTGACTGCTTGAGAGTCTAAGCAGACATGAAAAGTATACATCGATGATATAATTATTTGTGGCAGAACCGTCTCTGACGATCAGGGATGTCTATGGAGAGTGCTGGAAAGAGAGCTAATAACCTTAAACCGAATAAGGCTAAATGTCAATTTAAAAAAAAACCCAGAAATAACATACTTGGGAGAGAGACTAACTTCTAAGAGAATCTTGCCTGATGAATCAAAGATTCAAGCAATAGTGAACATCCGGAGATCTAAAGATAAAAAGAGACTTCAAAGACAGCTAGGCATGTTGAACTATGTCAGCAAGTTCATACCTAACTATACAGCTTGCACCGCAATGTGGGAAGTGAGCTGCTGATTTCCTTTACAACAAATTTCTCAATACTTGATTACCAGACATGGGACAAAAACAAAAGATGATTATTGAGTCTGTGATAGTGAGAAAAAGACTAGGAAAGCATGATGAGACAAAAATTGCACAATAAAGGAACAAGACCTTTTCTTCGGTTAAAAACACAAAAAAACGTGGTGAGCATTTGGAAAGAGGGGAACTGGCCTGTGAAAGTTACAATTATGAAAGAGGCGCCACCTCATTCATACCCAGCGATCAGAAAATGACAAACATGTTATGAAGGATTCATAAGCATCTTCTCAAGACATTGGACAGGTTGGCTAAAAAAAGGGAAATGGGAGCAGACATGTAACTTAAAACCGATTCACAAACTGACCCTGTTATCAACCCCATGAGGCGGAACTGTCAGTTACAGGCAAGGATTTGCCTAAGAAGGATTTGCTATACCGGATGATTGCTAACTGGCCCAAAGAAATTGATTGAGACATGCTGTTGTTGTGTAAGAGCAATCTAAAGGGTTGTTAACATTAGTTATTGTACATGTAATAGTTTGCTAGTTTAATACTGTTTTAGTTCAGTATGGAAATTTACAAAAGGAATCTTAAACAGGAAGATATGCTATAGAGTAATTCCGCTAGGAAATATAGAGATGCCCGTATACTTAAAGTCTTTGGTTTCCTTCTAGCAAAGATTGGTTGAAAAAAAAAGACACCCAGACAGAGTGAACCAAGGCTGCAGCTACAGAGTAATAGAAAGTTGATTATCTCATTTGTGTACATATTTCCTGTTCATAATAAATGATTTATCTTGACATCGCTCTGCTCATCAGTCGGGAACTACATTCATCATCCCTGCTGCCAGTGAAGGAGGGGAAAGGCAGTGTGGCCAGAGGAAAACAGATGTGTCTGTGCTCTGCACTTATACTTGACTGCCTTTTTGACAGCTTCTCTCCCAGCCTATGGCTTTTGCAGTCCAGCATGAGTTAAAGCAGCCTGCAAGATGCTCTGACACAGCACAGGAAGAGCAGCCTGCACAGAAGTGTAGCAGGCTCAGGGAGTGGAAGAGGGCAAGCTGCAAGCCATCTTTGTGGACTCACCTTAGACCTGGTTTTTATTCAGTTTAGCCCAGTCCCAGGAGCTCAATATTTATAACCTTGTGTAGACTGTTGAGGCACTTAAGATTACATGCAATTTCTGCTGCAATGAATCATTTATGAAAAGCAGGATACGGCTGGTGCCTCAGGTCTTTGTTTATAAGAACATACTTCCAGTGATTCAAGACAGGATTTGATTGGGATAAGTATTGGCTCATCAGTATGCATCATTAACATGTTCCTAAAATAAAGAAATACCGAAACACAAACTAAAAAAGGAGATAAAAAATGAAGAAAGAAGAATACCACTTGTTTCCTTCAGTAGGCCAAAGAAAAAAATGTATGTTAGCTACCAGACCTTATGTGAGAGACTATGAATTATTCTTGAATGGTGTTTGCCTTCATTTTATATCATTATGTATCTTCCTTTGAGACATCTTTTGAGCTGCTTGCTTTCCAGCCATGAGATTCTTGCACCGACAGAGGGTTATTAACAAATCTAACCCCATTGAAATTAGTGGAAGTTTTGCTACTGACTTCAGTGAAGTCAAGATTTCACTGAGAATCTTTAGACTCTTTAGAGGGGAATCACTTTCCCATAATTCTGCTTCTATTAAAATAACAACTTGCAGTATATCCAGACATCTCTCCTTTAGTCTGTGGAGTTGTATTTTCACCATTGCTTTTTGTCTTTGGTGCATGATTTTTCAATCTTAATGGTTTTGGCGATGAGTGGCTTAACTCTCATGGGTGCCTTTATGTTTCACTTACTCAGAAACTGTTTGAAATATTCAAAATTTCCAGGAAAGTGCATGTCCACTGGGTAGGCTCTTTCCATGGCCATTTTGATAAACTTCTGGGACCAAAGATCCCCTACTGCTGATCTTGGTAATCTCCAGGCTGGTCTGGGTCCTGTACAAAAGTTAAAAATGAAAATGAGTAATATTTCATTCTAATTATTTCCCTCTTTCTTGAATAAGAAGAGCAGGGTGTCATTTTAACTGTTTATTGAGTCAAAATACTTAGTAAAATTGGTTTGTTTAAATATTAATATTAAATATTTTATAATCAGAATAATCAACTTGAGAAAGGCTCAAGATACAAATTCCAGAACTGGAACTCCATTCTGGTTTCTAACAGTTCAAAATATGGGGCAGTTTTGATCTGAATTTTTGGTTTGGCCCATTACGAGAAAGCATATCCAGATTTTCAGCAACTTCAAATTTGGTTTTGCAGATTATTGTCCCATCCTTATTTTGTAAGAGTGTCTTGAAGATAAATGGTATCTCAAAAAGCCCTACAGAGGCAGGCCTTGAACCTACAAACATTTAAGTATGTTTGACACTTTGCATGTGAAAAAGTGCATTTGAGGACTATTCCTAGGCCTAAATGTTTGCAGAATGTGTGTGTTAAATGATACTGATGCATTCTTGAGAACAGAGAGAACGGGAAATTAAAGGTATAGTATAAATCTGAAGAAAGACAATTTATTTACTATAATTATGTACACCATCTGGAGGAATTTCAAATTAATTTTATGAAGTCATTTTCTTTGCTCATTTCTCCCAAAACTATATGTAAAAGGGTTGATAATAAATGTTACTTCTGTTTAGTTTTTCCTTATCTTCCTTTATCTCTGCTCCAACATTTATAAATGCAATTTCCCCCTCTAAGAAACACTTACTGTCAGTAGCAATTTTTAAGAGAACAAGCCACTTTACAAAGGTCAGAGAGTATTGTAAAGATCATAATTGCCAAAAGGCTTCATTAACCTTTACAAAAAAGTGATTGTTGGATTGTACAACATAGGATTAAATGACTATTAACATCCAGCACAATTAATGAAAGTAAAAACTATAAGGTAACAAAAATGACATAAACCACACAGTAATACACCCCACATACAAGACTTTCTCCCAGCTGTCAGAAATGCATCTGCAATTTTCCAAAGGAGAGTTGGGATGCTGTATAATCTAGAAAAAAGGTTTTCATTAGTGCTTAAATTGTAATGAAAGAGGTGCTGGAGCGCAAGCAACTTTTTTTTAACTTTCATAACTGATGTGGCAAACAACAAGGTGCTAAGGCTATGAACTGCCACACCTAGAAGTGTCAGAGCTCAGTCATCACAGTCCCTGGCACAAATTAAAGTGCATATTTCAGAATCCCAGGTATTCCTTAGCTTTTTTGCTAGAACTTTGCAGAGAGCTGGCATAGATCATCCAATAGCAGTAGCAACCTCTTCTTTTTGTGGACATTTTGGAAATTAATTGAGTTTCACAATTAACAACTCCTTTGAAGTTGCTAGATATTACTCCTTTTGTTTGAAGAGACCACTTGAAAGAATTCTGTATTTCACTGAAAATCTTTTTAGACAGACTCTAAGCTGTTCCTTAGTTCAGTAAACAGGCATATGGCAACAAGATTAAAGCCATGTTAATCTTCTTCTCTAAACAATCTATTCAACCTCAGAGAAATAACGCTTACTTTGTATTGCTGGCCTAAACAGGAAGGCTTAGTTAATATCAGTGCTGTTACTTTGGTGATCTTGGATACCGCCATTGTAACACACCTCCAGGAGCCTGTATTCAGAAAACTAATTCCCAACTTCAAGTAGCAGCCAGAACTCAAAACAAATAATTTTTCAAATCAGAGAGAAAAAACAGTCAGCTTTATTTATTTGCTAATGAAGGTCCAGACTCATTACAATAATACAAACTATCCCAATAAGTGTGTGAGAAATATGCAACGAAAGAAAATACTTATGATAAAAAGAACATCATAAAGGTTGCAAAGTCAAACACTCATAAATTAGGAAATAAAAGCTAAGTGGTATTTTTGTTATATTATAGACATTTTTCATGACTTACAAGGTAATGGAAATACCTGAGACTATACAGATGGCCATAGTTACCAATATTTGCATGGCAGTCTATAAGGTTTGAGTTATCTGGATGGCCACTGAAATATGAGTTTGTGGAATATAGTTATGAGCTGAGGTCTGTGGGAATTTGAAGGTATAGTATGTGTACTACAAATTTTGTGCCACATTATTTTTGTTATAATATATTAAGAGAATGACCAGTTCTACCAAGAATGTTTTAGCAAAACTGCGGGGATCAGTGCATATATTTTCATTTGAGGCTATAGTGAAAGATGGGTAGAGAAATCATTGCTATTCATATATATAAAAAAAGATTGGGATTCTCACTTATTGTGGATCATTTGAAAACCTAACCTGGTGCTACTTGTGCCAGGAGATGCTGTAGCAATCATTGCTCATGCCCATGATGAGAGGGCTAAAAATTACTTACCTGATGGAAAATAATTCCAAGGTGAAGAAAAGTTCATTTTTATTGTGTTGTTATTATTAGTTACCGCATAATCTTATTAATACTAGTTTTGTCCACTCTTCCCTTAACACCTTATCTTCAATTTTGGTCAGTTTCAGATGTAAATATGATAAATGGTAAAAATTAGGTTGTGATCTTGCCATTAGATCTATGCAGACAGAGCATTATGCCTGGGTATTGGCCACAGCAAGATAACGTGAAATTAAGGGTCTGCCTGCATGGATCCATTCATTAAGCCCTAAGATTTAAAACTATTCAAGACAAAGACCATGACTTATTTTTCCATAAAGCACCATGTTCTGTGTAAATCATGTTCATTATTGTGTAGAGATTCCTAATGTTCAATATGTTTAAAGCCTAGGCTTTATGTTACCATGGTGAATCTATGGTCCTTTCACCATGGTAACAAGGTCCATGTTATCATCATAGACAATTATTAACATGTTTTAATATCACTTATTAGAGCAATCCAAAGGACAACAATTTTATGTTGTGGTGACTTTTGAGGGTTCCGGATTTGTTTTCATTCCAATGCATGATGAAAACAATCCCTTTCAAATGATTTTTTTGCAGAATGGAATTGTGTTAAGTCATCTGGTTATGGATAAAGAAATCACACCTGTTCAGTTTGGCTCTTTTCTCTTTCTCTGGTCTCAAGTGATCAGAGAGCCCTTAACCTTATAAAGGTTCCTGAGGAAAACTTCTTTAAAACTGACACTTCTCAACAAAACATTTCAGCCACAACAAAAATAACATTGTTGCAAAATGAAATTTAATCAAAAATGGTCCAGCTAGCTCTGTTACTTACATAGCATGATGCATAGGGCATTACAGGAAAACGAAGAAATGGTCCTCTGTCTGAAGCCCCGATAATGCAAACACGCCTATGTTACTGTATATGCACATGAGTTCTCCTTTTGAGCTCAATGGATGATTCACGTAGATAGTTATTCACATCCCCCTATGTTTACAGGATCAAGCCTTAAATTTAAACAAAAACTTGATGAGCAGTTTTAAAATAGGCCAAAAACCAGATGAATAGTTGCTAGAGAGAATTTAAGGCTAACAAAGGTTCTGCAGTTGCTTGGGTTTGTTTAGTGTGCTTCTTGGTAGCCCTTGTATGTTTTGTTTATTTTTCATTTTTCTTTGGTCTTTTGCAGAAAATTCATTAGTTGCCATTGTTATTTTTACCCATCCCTTCCTCTCTTCTCTCACCCCTCATTTCTTTCATTCCTTTCCTAACAGAACCAAGGTGACAGTGGCATAAGAGCTGATCTGTGAAGACTGTACCTGAGGTTGTGAAATAGAGGCTCGCAAGGATGGAATGACGGTGAGTAGAGACAGAAATGACAAGAGGGAAGGGAAAAATAAGAGGAGGGAGGAAAACAGGAAAATTAATTAGGCAACAGGGCACTAGTGAACTGACTGAAATGGCAGTACAGATGGGTTGGTTAGTAACAATGACAATGGACTACATTAACACAATATAAAAGAATGTGCAACATATTATCTACATGCTCATCACACAAAAATTAAAATCACCAAATTCTAAACAATGAGGAGCATCATGGGAAAGCATGAATCAATAATTTCATAGCATAATGGATGGCAAAATATCAGTCATTCTAGTTCTGCAATAAACTTTCCCAAGTTCTGTGAAAGAAGAGCATTTTCATATCGCTTTTAATCCCTGACACTCATAGCCAGAAAACTCATTTAGAATATACTGTAAATCCACTAAGAAAAAAAGAGATGACTTGTGCTATCTTTGACATGTCCAGCACTGAGTTTTCTTTAAATTGCAAACACAAATACAGTGTACACATGATCTAGTGGCATATTTGGGAATATCTGTCAGTGAACAGTGATAGAATATAAACATTGACAGTACCAACCAAACAACATATATGCAATTTTTGGATTAAGAATATGAATTCTGTGATAATGCTGCTAGTTATGTCTTGTATATGGAACTCGAGGCTAGCAAGAACTTTACAATGCATTTTCAGGACCTGAATAAATAGAAAATCTGCAAAGAAAAACCACACAGATTTATATTCTCTTCATAGAGAACAATGATAATATGCTATTTTTGGAGTGTGTAAGACATAGTCTGCTGAATTTTCTCTTCATTTCAACATTTAAAAAAATCCTACTGGAATGCTAATTAATGTGGCATTTTTATTTCTGAGGAGAAAGGAAGCAGTTGCTTTAAACAGCAGCTGAAACTCGGTTCTGACAATTAAAAAAGAATAGGACAGTCAATACTGACAATCAAGTTACAACTACAGGTATTTTCAGTGTATCCAAACATGGTACAAGGCTGAGCTATCTAGTCTAGGTAAAAAATGAATAGGTACCATGTGGGGACAATAGATAGCCCAGCTGATCTAGAAGTTAGTATTGGGGGCACGGAGAGGGTTAACCAATAAGTCCACGTGATAAAATAAAGCTCACCTTTGTCAGCAATACAATAGGGCTTTGGCTCTTCTATATCCCCCAAAATGTGATGAATATTTATGTAGCAAGAGAGCCTTTCCGATGCTATGTTCAAAGCTCCCAGTTCAGTAAAGCACCTAAGCATATGCTGAAAGTTACACACATTTGAGTGCTCTGCTGAATCAAAGTGAAGTTCTTTTCTCCCTGTCATCTTTGCTCTTTTTCTGGTAACCTTTTGTACTCTCCTATATTGCATCCCAAGTTGCTTTTCCAAGAAAAGGCATTTTCATTAAGAAAAAGGCTTTAAATCAACTTCATTCCTTTTTTTTTCAAGGGGTCTTAATATCAGTTTTTCAACTCAAAACTTGTAAGCTATTGAAACAACAAGAAACCAGCTTTATATTCCATTTTTGTGGCAATTTGAAAGATTGAGTAAAAACTTGGGAAGAAAGTGGGTTAACTACTACTTATCAGCAAAATGGGAAGGTGAAATAGTTATCTATCATCACCTGTAAGTACTTGAGCATTTTCAGGCATAATAGGACAAGGTTTTCTAACACTAGTTAAAGGAAATGCAGAGTGCAATTTGAGCCCAGCAAAAGAACGATTCTGTAATTATTGATGGGACCAAAGTTTCCCATAGGAATCTAGACAGAAAATAGAGGGATATAATTTGACTTCGTGAAGTACTAACGTGAAGTTCCCAAAAGTGTTATAGATAACAACTGAAAAGCCATGAGGATTCCTTGGTTCCACATTTTGTTCTAGAGCTGCCAAATGGAGTTTCTACAGAACAATCAGCAGAATACTGCTGTGGCAGAGACAGAGTAATCTGATTGCCTTCAGGTAAATTACTCTTGATTTACCCCAGAATAAAGGAGAATCGAATCTCTCCCAATAAAGGTACACTTGTTAAAGGTATTTCTGTCATGATAATAGTCACTGTCATTATGAATTAATCTAAAACTTTCTCCATGGCATATGACCAAGAGTAAAATACTCTATACACCAGGTTGGCAAATAACCATTTGTGTTAACCCAAAAATAGATTGCCTCTCTAGGGCTAGGTCTACACTATAGCCTTTTTTTTTGGAAAAAGCTCTGCAAATTGTGCTCCGCAATTTGTGTAGCTTTTTCCAAATGCTTTTCCAGAAGAGGCTTTTATGCCATTTGGTCCCATCTAGGTGGAGCCAAAGGGCAGAAAAGCCTCCTCTTTTGGAGGAGCCCTTATTCCTCGTAGAACGAGGTATGCTGGGCTCCCCAAAAGAGCATGTTTGCTCTTCTGCAAAAAAAAGTGGAAGAGCAAACGCCTTCCCTGGACATGGCAGACTCTAGATGTACCCTAGGAGAGAAATTTTGTTGAAAATTTCTGCAATTTGCCTTCCCCTCAATCTGTGTTTAGCTCTAATGTACTACTGTTGTACATTAACAGTGGCACTATTAGCTATTTGGACATAGTCTGTTGTTGTTTAGGGAGGAATAACTTGGATGAATCTATAAATGTGATTGAAATGAGATGCTCAGTGAGACTCTATCTTGATGAGGGGAAATTCTGTTTTATTAAGATTATCACCACTTTTCTGCCACTTTGTGACTATTCCTTATGCAGGCAGGGGGCAGCATTTGTGAAGTCCTGTCTGACCTATATAAGGGATGGTCATAATCCAGCCTCTACATTCAGAAGAGCACAGGGATTTCTCTGTGTATGATCTGAATCAGAGCGTATATCCATTAGGGAGAGAATATTGCATCAGTTGAAGAAGTGAAGCGGAGTTCAGTTTCCCCTGCATGTTTACCTGTAGCAGAATCTCTGGGAAGACTTCACATCACCCTCATTGTTACAGCTTTGATAATGACAGATATTTTAAAGAATCATGAGTCAGACCCCAACAACCATGACATTGTCTGACAATCATGAGATTCTCGTAATAATAAACCTTTGATTCTTTTCCTTTACCATCTTATTTTGAATATCTGTGAAGCCTTTAGATCACATTTTTCAAGATTTTTCTCAATAATCGTGACTGCTTGAAATTTTAAAAATATGAGAGCTGAGATTCTCAGGATTCTAGAAGCTGGGGAAACAATTATCTTGAAGCCATGAGAACTCTCAAACCTGAGAAGGGCTTCATATATAATGAATAATTTACTTGTTTATATGGATAAAGAATTAGATCAGAGTAAAAGGAAGTTATTATCATGTTTAATGTTAGTGATTGACTAGTCTGCAGAACCCAAATTTTAAATTTCATTA
Organism: Pelochelys cantorii; assembly: GCA_032595735.1. Classification (NCBI taxonomy): domain Eukaryota; kingdom Metazoa; phylum Chordata; order Testudines; family Trionychidae; genus Pelochelys; species Pelochelys cantorii. The sequence goes on along the minus strand of CM064332.1, from coordinate 51,933,649 downwards.
TTAGGAAGCCCAATTTAGGTCAATAAAGACTAAAAGAAGAGAATTGCAATTGGGTTACCATTACCATACTAGATAATCTTTACACTGTTTTTCTTTTGTTAATGGAAGAAAAAGAAAAGAGAAAATCCTTGATCAGCATTCACTTCAAAGAGGTGAAACTCAATTAAGATTAAAAATGTCTCTCGGAAGGAACATCTGCTGCTACTTAAAATTGCGGCAAGTTACGAACCCATATTAGCCATATATAAAAGGTGAGGAACAACGCTGAGTGAGGGCAACTTTGTAGATTAACTGAAAGCTTTGTGATATTATCCATATTAAGAAATAAATTTAATTTATCTGACCTGCCAATTGTACTGTATTTCAGGTAAGAACATTTTTAAGTAAAACTTATCTCCAGGAGGGGATACAAAAATGAACAAGTTAATTTAACCGGATTATCTGCTAAGACTATTGAAGAGAAAGATGCGAAAGCATTGCTATGTAATGAAACATTATAGAAAGAATGCTAAGGAAATGTGTGAGTGAAAAATGGAGGGCAAAGAATTGAGTGTACCATATGCTAGCTATTGTAATCTTGTAACAAGATTTATGAAGGCTCATTATAGAGTACTGGTGGGATGATGTTGTTCATCTGAGCCATTTAGTAAACATAAAAATATAATTCTTCTCTTGTGTATGCCGATTTTAAACAGTTGACTCCACTGACAGGGTTATGCCCAGTTTGCTTAGGTATAAATGCGAAGTGCAGCAGGAAATAAGTATCCAGTTTCTGTCTAAAATAGTTACCTGATACAGTAGAACTAACACAGCCTGCAGACCCGTTTCAATTAATGAGTTGTGCCTAAGTAAATCAGTCTCTATGTGGAAATAAAGTATATGGGACATCAATCTCAGTGCTATTTTGAAAGAACAAGGATGGAATTAAAAAAATGACACCAATGAATCTGACCATCTGTATTCACCCACAGGTGCCACACAATCTACTTTCTTTTGGGTCTCCATTAGATTCACATTGTGCCACCAAGATGCTTTTAAAAACATCATTTCACATATAAGTAAGGAGTTCTGTGTTCTTTCTTTTTAATCTATATATATATTAAATATATTATATTTCAGGGATAATATAAATATATATATATATTTCAGAGATTTGTACATCTGTTTGTGAGTCCATCCATCCGTGTGTCTGTCTGTGAGTTCGTTTGTTTAAGAACTCATAAACAATAAGCACTCAAACAACCAAGTTTGGTATGTAGCTTTGTCTTATCCTAAATTTAAGCAAGATCAGGGTTTGTTTAGGGATGTTAAATTTAGCTTGATTGGATAATCGAATAGTCGATGCAATTTGCATCGACTATTTGATTAGTCAATAAGGGCGCCTCTGCCCCAGGGCTGTTGCTACACTTCAAAGGCAAAAGCAAGCAGTCCCCCTACCGGCCCTATGCTCCCTGTGGTGTTTCAGAGAGGCAGTGCTGCATGGAGCCCAGGGTCAGCTGGGGACTCTGAGTCCCCAGCTGATCCTGGGCTCCATGCAGCACTGCTGCTTTGGAACGCTGTGGAGAGCCCAGCATCAGGCTCTACATGGTGTTTCAAAGTGGCAGCACCACATGGAGCCTGGAGTCAGTCAAGGAGTTCCCAGCTGACCTCGGGCTCCACACAGCACTTCTGCTTTGAAGCAACCCCTCCATTCTCCCCCTCCATTCCTGCCTCTTTCTGATAGAGGCAGTGAGGGGTGCGGGAAGCGACTAGTCGACTGGTGTGTTGACTGTCCAAGAAGCATTGGATAGTTGACTAGTTGACTAATCGTTCACATCCTTAGGTTTGGTTGTGCCAGGAAAATGGGATGTGCCTGGAATGTAATTGTTTTCTATAACATGGAAAGAGAGGGGGCAAAGAGAGGAGGGACACAATACTCACAGTCACCACTGGAGGCAGTGAGTGCAGGGGATAGCTATAATGCAGAATGACCACTGGGGGGCAGCTGCACCACTAAGGGAGTGGCCAGCTAGGCACAGGACTCAGAATGTTGCCTGCCCTTGACCCAGGTAAGTGGCTTGCCTGCCCCAAACCTCTCTCCCCTAGCCTTCAGCTCCCGCTCTGGATTGCTGTGTTCCCTCCCCCGCCCCGCCCTACCTGGAAGCACCGCCAGGGCTGGGCAGCACAACCCAACCCCCAGGACCCATCAGCAGGCTCCCCACCAGCACCATGGCTGGCCAGTCTGCATGATAGGGATGTTAATATGTAGATGAATGCACAATTGACCGATAAGCCTGGACTTATTGGTTGATCCTGTCGATTACACACATTCTCCCCCCCCCCCTTGCTGCCTCTGTATCAGAGGCAACAAGGGGAGGGAGGTGGGAGCCAATGTCCATGGGGAAGCAGCTTTGAAACCAGCTCCCCACGAGCACTAGATAAGCCTGCCTCCCCCAACCCCATGCTGCTTCCTCTGATGGAGAGGCAACAGTGCATAGGGTGAAGAGATGGGCAGAGCCAATACACTTAGGGAGCTGGCTTTTAAACTGGCTCTCTGTGCATACTGGCTCCGCGGACCCACCTGCCACCACTTGCTGCCTCCTACAGAGGCAGTGAGGGTGGGGGGCAGTCAGGAGCCAGTGCTCGGGGAGAGACAGCTTAAAAGCCGGCTCCCCCAGCACCAGCTCTGCTGCTCCATAACAGCAGCAGCATGGGGGAGGGGCTGCTATGGAGCAGCTTCTGTCCATGGTGGGCCCAAGCTTGCCACAGACAGAGGCTGCTTTGCAGCAGCAGCAACTCCTGGCCATGGGGGGTCCAAGCTCTCTGCGGACAGTGGCTGCTCCGCATTCCACAGAGCAACCTGTGTCTGCAGGGAGCTCGGACCCCCCACAGACAGGAACTGCTGCCGGGGAGTGGCATGGGGCAGTAGGCAGGTACCAGTCTGTGTGGGGAGCTGTTTTTTAACCAGCTCCCCTCGTGGACTGGCTTCCGCCTGCCTCCCTACACTGGTGCCTCTGATAGAAAGGAAGCAATATGAGGTGGCAGGGGGCTCTCCGGAGTGTCTGCCGGCCCCACACGTGGGGACTATCGAATAGTCATGTAACTGCTAAAATTTGGTGTGGTTACATGATTATCCAATTACACGAGATCTAGTCAGGCATCCCTACTGCCTGGCCTCTCTTACTCCTTCCAGGCTGGGCTGGAGCAATGCCAGTGGGAGGCCTGCAGGCCCCTCCCCCAAGCCCTGGGCCAGGCTAGGAGAGCAGTGAGTATTAGAGAGACAATTTTTAAAAGATTAAAATAAAATCCTTTTTAAAAAAAAATATGAATCAGGAAAGTACTTTTTTCTCAATTGTTCCTGGAATGTCCCACTTGTACAAAGAAGAAAATGCTTACTTCATGCAACATTGATATATAGAAAAACATAAAGAAACTGCTCAAAATGATCACTTAAATTCCCTTGACAAATTACTGTGAGCCTGTAGTGTCCCAGACTAATAGACAAGTTACTTATCTGAGATTGATACAGAATACAGGGCCTCCTAGGTCCAATGGATCAAGCTAGAGTTAATAATTGATGATCAGAAAATCATGATTTGGTTTATTGTGTGGGGAATATCCTAAAGTCTGCATGCAATAAAACTGACGGATAGCTCCAAGGAAGCTTCATGGATACCTTAGGGAGCTAAAGGTTTTTTAAGATTTGGTTTGGTATCATACACCACTCACAGTGCTCTATGAATGGCTAATAGAAAGAGGCTGTATAGTTTTATACAATACTTTCTGGATTATTGTTTTTATCTGACACCTAGCTGTGTTCTTCCTTGCTGTTCCCAACACACGTCTTTTAATCATCTTTGCTTCCATGCTATAGATCACAGGGTTTCAAAATTGGGTTGCAGGCCCACCAGGGTAAGCCACTGGCAGGCCTGCATCACATTGTTTATCTAAGTGTCTGTAGCCACGGAGCCTTGCAGCTCCCATTCACAGTGGTTCGCCATTTTCACTTAAGGGGAGCTGCAGGAAGCTATAGATGATCCTTTTCTTGGCACAGCCTTTTCTTTCTATATATCTGTGCTTCTGCAATTGAGAGACACATTGTTACTTATTTCTCATGATGACTTATTTGTATACCCTTCTTATCTTGTCATCTGAAGAAGTGGGCTGTGCCCACAAAAGCTCATGATACCATCTACATGTTTTCTTAGTCTATAAAGTGCTACCAGACTATTTGTTGTTTTTTAAGTTCTTCTTATCTTCGTTACTTTGCAAAATTCCTTAAATGCACTTAATGATAATCAAAAGTAACAAACTGACATCAGCAGAAATTCAAGCGGCTCAACCGTTGAGTCTGGAGAGCCTGTGAACAGAGCAGAACATGTAGGAATCCATGGATGACTTTACAGCAAATGTTATGTTCCCCCACTTTAAGACAAACATGACTTTTCTTCAGCCCCTGGTGTGAGTGAGAGCAGTCTCTGGGCTGTTCTGATTTGTACTCACTGGTGATGTCACCAGAGGTCCATTATACCACCTGTAAATCATCAGAGTGCTGCTTCACTCAAGCTCCTGATACATCCTCAGTGGGTTGATGCAAGACCAGATATGCCAGCTGTGAGCTGCTGACCAGATTCTTATTTGATTGGTTAAGTCAACTTTATGACCTATTTGTACCAACATGTTTCCCTAAAAAGTGGGACAATAGCAAGTGTGATGGAAATGTGTGTATACTTAATATTACTCTAATTTTTCATGCTGTGTGTTCAATACATTAGCGTTACCATTGCGAAGTTAGAGGAGTATATGTATGAAGTAGATGGAATGGAAGCTAGGCCAGGATTTTACCTGAATCTGTTTATCCATAAAATAGGTAACACATTGCTACTATTCCTTTACTTTTCCCCTAGTGTGGTATAAATCACAACTAAGGAACTTTATACTGGAGTTGGTCCCAAAAGCATGAAATTTCAGCCAAAAACAAACAGAATGTTCCATGGGATTTTTCACTGAAAAGTGCTTCCAATTTCAACCAGCTCTAGTTTCGATATGCTCAGTCCTTGATCTCTCTTTTGAAACTGCCATCAGGCAATTATAGAAGCATTTTGCAGTCAGACTCAAGGAAGCCGCTATACACATGACAGTTGATCACTATCTTTCTGGATTTCAGCAGTATGTCTACACTACAAGGGCATTTCAAAATAAGTTATTTCAGAATAATAACTCCTAAAATAACTATTTTGAAATAGCACATCCAACCTACAGGGGAGCCTCAAAATTAGTCCAAGACAGGCTTCCCTAATGTGGATGCACTACCTCTATTTAGAGCACTGGGGAGTAATTACTTTGAATAGCCCTGGGGAGGAGCTATTTTGAAATAGCAGTAGTGGAGAGTCCATACCACCTCTATTTCAAAATAGCAATTTTGAAATAAGTGTTATTCCTTGTGAAATGAGGGTTTGTTATTCCGAAATAAGGAGCCTGTTATTTCAAAATTATTTTGAAATAACAGGCTTGCTGAGTGGATACTCACCTTGTTATTTCAAAATAGCATCAATTATTTCAAAATAATGCTGTAGTATAAATGTGCCCAATGTGATTATGTTTTATAACCAATACCTAGAGTCTTCCTCTGTTTCCTCACAAGTGAAGATACTGGCAATCATTTGCACACACCAAGAAATTAGCTACCTTTTCAAAATGTTCTTATGCAAACAAGACAATGAAAGAACACAAAAGAGCATCAAGCTTTGAACAGAAATAATTTTACTAATTGTGATGCTCCTTATGAGATTTTTTGTTTTTCAAGGTGCGTAATTTTACATCCTGTGAGTTAGCTGTCTTCTGGTGAAGAATATGCAAGCAGGATTGTAAAATAATAAGTGAGTCAGAAAAAGAATGTTGCTTTATTCTGAAAACAACAACCTAGCTTTAAACTCTCTTTTCTGACCTGGTTACATGTTTCACATTACCAGGCAATAGTGACTCAAACTCATAGGTGACATGGAGCTGTGGCTGGTTGGGGGATGGGCACAAATGAAAGTTTCTAAAGGGTCACGTTCCCCTTCCCAATTTCTTGTGACACCTCTGGCGTGGAAACCCAGCAGTGGAGAGGCAGCACTGCACATGGCAGTGGCACCCTCAGTGTGTCCATGCAGCTTGGGAAGGAAGGAAACACCAGAGTAGCTGGTTGTGTTATCATAACACCTGGGAGTCATGAACTCCCACCCCTTTGTGCTAGAAGCTGGCTGCTGGCTAACTTCCTCCCCCACCACATGAGGCCACTTCTCTTTCCCTGCTGCTGGAGTCCCACATGTTGCCTCTGCCTCCGCCCCCTGATTCACCTTGGTGGGTGGTTTGCAAAGCAGGCAATAGCCCTGGGACTCCAGCAGCAGGGAAGGTGAATCAGCCCCATGTGGCAAGGAGAAGCTGAGCTGTCAGCCAGCCACCCTGATGCTCCTGGGCTACAGAGACACAGGCAGAATACCACTTCCAGGAGGAGCATTGCCTCCTCGCTGCTAGGCATCTCTGTCAGAGGCATCACGAGAACTCTGAAAGGAGGGAACACATGAACCTGCATGTTGTCCCCCCTTCCACTCCCCCCAAAAAACACACACACATTTGGTCTCTGTTCTAGCTTCTGTAGTTCTGGCTGAAATTACAATAGTCAGACTCAAGGAAGCCGCTATACACATGACAGTTGATCACTATCTTTCTGGATTTCAGCAGCTGACCTCTAAGCGTATGTCTACACTAAAATGTCACAATGAGCCAACTAGCGTCACTCAGTGATATTTAAGGTGGTAGAATTATTTTCTGGTGTTATTTCTTATTCATTTATTCTAATTACTTGAACCTACCTAAAGAGACTTAACACTGATTGGCCTGACTGCCATTCAGAAGAGCTGCTCTGTTCTGTGCAAGACGATTTTGTAGGAGGAGGATGAATGTGATGCAGGTCTGTGGGTCTGTCTTCTGTACCTGCTCCACCAATTTCTACTTCTTTCTAGCTTCATCCAGCTAGAAATATCCTTACAGTTGTCTCTCATGGGTCAGATTTTTATATTATTTCAATGAGTACTACTTATTCCACAAGTAGTTGCCCGGAAGCCAAAGAGATTACTAATGGAGTAAGGTTCCACTTCACCTGATGTGAACAAAGTCATTAGGCCATAGTGTTAATACTTTTTATGATCTTGGCTGAGGTTAGGTAATGCAGAAAATTAAAAAGGCAAAAAAGGTAACTAAACTTTAAGGAACCACACTAGAGATTTGTTCTCAGCTTTGTTGTTGGGTTCTAGGTTATATTCTTATTTTATCTTATCTGGTTTGCATGCCCATGAATTACAGAGCAAACTGTTGAATACAAAGGAAAATCAAGCATGTTTAAATTCCTACTGGAAAGCCCTTTGTTTTCATGATAGAATCAGAGACTCAGTATAAAATTTCAAGCATGTGTTTGTAGCGTCCTATAAAATGTGCTTGTAATCACTATTAGAAATTTCCAGGATGGGAGATGTGACAGAGGATTAATTATGTGCCTGATTTTGTGTGCTACAAATAATCAAATTAATTTAGTTGAACTTTCATTAACATCTTGCTAGAGTATATGCTCATTAGTATGATTTATCTTTTAGAATCACATTTTCAGTTGTTAATTTAATACTTAAATACTGAGATGAAACTTACCTATATAATAATTTTTGGGTGTGAGCTGACAGGAGAGAAAAAATATTTCATTTACTGATGTTCTGGCTCAAGATTATATAATTTAGGCGCGAAAGGCTAATACCCACTCCACCTGAATATATTAATAGATGTGACCGTGTCTCCTTAGCAGATGGGAAAGGAACAATTGTGAGGGAAATATAGGCAAAATGATGGGAGACATGCATAACATGTTATATGCTATATATGTATGCACAGTCACTATCATGAAGCTACCTAGAATGAACATGTTGATCAGACCTATACCTGGGAGCTATCTAATGATGCCAATTGTCCAATGATTATTAGTAAATCCCGTCTAAAACACAATTGACCTCATAAGCAATTGCATTATTGTTTAAGCAATTCTTGGTACCTTTTTCAAAAATTTGTGACTTAAAATACTTTTATGGAAATCTCAAGAGACTCCTGATGGCTAAATATGGCACCTAAGAATTCCATGAAATTTAAGGAAACTTGTTAGATAGCTTTTGTGGCAGTGAGAGAGGCATAGCAAAGAGTTTATACATAGCTCATGGAGGAAGAGTGTGTATTCTTTTTCTATAAACTATGTATATGTACTATATTTTCTGTAAATTCTATATTACAATACTATTATTTCGTCTCTGTTTAAAAAATGTGTCTTTCTGTCTTTAGGGACATGCTAATGAAATACAATGTGCATAAGTATGCAGCCATCAGTTGTGAGGGAGATAGGATGATACAGTGGTATACTGGGATTCAGGGCGTGGCTTCTATTCCTATTGTGTCACTGATTTCCTGTATGACATTGGCTTAGTTCAGGGCTACTCAACGTTGGAAGCCCCGGGGGCCACAATGATACTCACAGCACATGCCGAGGGCTGCAACATAGGTGTGGTTGCATGTACATGCAAATATATGTGCAAATATATGCAAATAGCTTCTTTCACACTGACGGGCTTGAATACAAAGATTGAGCCTTAAGCCACAGCACCGGACCCAAATGTGGCCTATGTGTGTGCCAGTCAGCACCTCTCAGGCTCTGCTCAAAAGGCAAAGCAGCCAGCACTTCCCACAATGCCCTGGTGCTCCTGGCACCTCCTCCCTGGGGGCTAGAAATGCAGACACCCTGTACCCATCTGTTCTAGCCAACCTGTCCACTTGTGTCTTTCAATGCTCACTCTGCCTGGGAGACGCCTCGCTGTTGTGGAGCGTGTTCCCAGTGGAGGCCATGTTCAAAGGATCCCAGCCGCGGGCTGCGTGTGGAGCCCCGCATAAACCCAAACTGCACCATGGACCACAAACAAATGGGCCGCGGGCTGCATGCGGCCCACAGGCCGCGTGTTGAGTAGCCCTGGCTTAGTCACGTAATCTTTCTATGCCTCTGTTGACTAATACATAAAACCAGACTTAATCAAATCAGAATAAGCAAATACACGCTTACTTTTGCAATGAGCTTTGAGAATGGTAATAAGTATTATTTTTATTAATTACCACAAATACGTATATTTCAAATAGCAAACATTTACATAACAGATATGGTAATAGTTCCCCACTAAGGCCTTAAAAATGCAAGCAATGCAATCTGCTACATCTGTTATAGGGAACCTTAGGACATTAATATATTTCCATTATATCAGCAATATTTTAATAGATAGAGGTCTCTTAAAATTTCATTGGAAACTGGATAACTTTCCCTGCTTATTAAACTTTTCCTGTTTAGGGATTGTTGAGGTTGGTAAACTTTTTGAGATGTGATCATCTTCATTATGCATTTTATGAAGCACCAAGCACATTTTTAGACCAAACAAAATAGATAATATGGGCTCTCTAGTTTTCCTATTTCAGAAAAATATTCAAGACTAAAATATTTTTTTAAAAAAATCACTATCCCTAAAAGTTCTTCAAGCTTACAATCCAAAAAAACTTTCAGTTTAGACAACCAACGCATTTTATTCCAAAAAAAGTTTTGAAATATTTTTTATAAATGTAACATAATTAGATTAAATTTTGAAATGAAGTCATTTTAAACCAGAATAGTTTTTTTCTGGCAAATTCAAAACTTTTTACCTTTGTTGTTGTTGTTGAGAAATGTGTTGAAATCTACCTTTTCATGTGAATAGATTTTGACAAATCAACATTTTTTCATGGGAAAATGTCTCAGTGAAAAATTCCTGGTCACCTCTAAGTATAAAGCTGTACTTCACCGGCTTCAGTTTATAGGATAATGCATCAGAATAGGAACCTTACAAATTCCAATGTACAAAACAATCACTGATCAGTTTTCCATTAACTGAAACTTCTATTTCTTTGAATGTCATGCTTAGTAATAACTTTCAGTAATATTTATATGGATTAATTTTATGTCTCTTTTGAAATCTCAAGGAAATCACTCCAATTTCCTCTAGTGAATGGGGGAAAGAATGAGAAAAGAGTTTTCCCTCACTTTTTATTTTCAAGTGGTCATCACTTCCAAACTGCATCTTTTTATCTTTTTGAACTTAGGTGGAAACATATTTGTGTTTCAGTTTTTAGTCCCATACTATCTCTCTCTTCACATTTCATAAATATGTATAATATTATTAAGCAATTTACTAGAATACCTTTTGAAAAGTTACTTAGATTCTAATATGCATTAGAATTGAGTTTTTTTCTTCACTGCCAACTAGTTCCCAATCTGGAGGTAGTCTCGTCCTGGAAAATTTCTGCCTGAAGTATTGTTGTTTTAAATTGGATCGAAGTAAAAGTCTGCGTTATACCAATATAATGTTATCAGAAGGACTGGTAGAGAGATACATGCAGAGTCAAAGAGATCCGCAACTGAAAGTCTATCATGACTGAAAAGAGAGAGGTAGACTTATACCTTATTTTGTCATCAAAGTATACATTCCCATCAGAATTAGTTTCACCATCCAGGTTTGGATTCATCTTCCTCAAAATTTCAGTTTTCTTATGAAGTAATGCTGTTGGTCTCTGCTTAACACACATGGCAGTGACCAAGACGGTAGAAAGCTCACATTGGTGGGTTTGATAAGGACTTTCTAAATTAAACATGGGAGTGTTCAGAGTAGATCTGGTGAAACGACATGTTGTGACCTGTTAATTACTGTGAATGTTTTTGGATAATCAAATAATTCTTTGAGTAAATTTGTCCAATATTCAACAAGAACAATTGCAAAGATAGAATCAGCTCCACTCCTCCAAAGCTAGTGACCACCAGTTAGTATGTCGTACTCTAGAGGTTTCCAATCTGTGGCTATGGAGCATTTGTTGATGTTCTGGAGAGTGTTGGCTGGTCACATGGTGCTGATTCTCTTCATTGGATCCAGTTGAAAGAAAGAGAATACATGGGAAGGCAGAAGTGTTAGGTTACATCTATACTGCACATCAATTTCGAAGTAAGGTATTCCAGAATAGTTATTCCAAAATCATTTATTTTGTAATAGCATGTCTACACAGCAGGGAAGCCTCAAAATTAGTCTGACACAGGCTTCTCTAATGTAGAAGTTCTATTTTGATTTAGAGCCCCAGATGGCATTGGGGAGGAATAACTTAGAATGGCCCTGGTGAGGGACTGTTTTGAAATAGCAGAAATGGAGCATCTACACATGCTTTATTTCAAAATAGCTGTTTCAGGATCGGAGTTATTCTTCGTAGAATGAGGATTACAGATTTTGGAATAAACTGTCCGTTATTTTGAAATTATTTTGAAATAATGGAATGGCTGTGTAGACACTCACTTAGTTATTTTGGAATAATGGCCGTTATTCTGAAATAACTTTGCTGTGTAGACATACCTTTAGTGTTTACAGACAAAGATGAAACATTCATCCTACTATAAACAACTAAAATTATTTCCATACTTTCCCAGGATTATATTCTGGGGTAAATTAAAGCTGTAGTTACCACAGAGATGCTGCAGAATTGCTAATTGTGTTATTTCTATGAGCAGAAAACTAGGATTGAGGTGACCTAAATGATCATGAATGGTTGGGAAGAAAGTACATGAGACTATGGGCCAAATTCTCTGCTTATGTGAATGGCTGGACTTTGAGAATAATGGATCTGTGCTTATTTACAGCAGCAGGCGTATTTTGGCCCAGTTTCTGTAATCCAGATATAAAATAATTTGAGAACCTCTAGTTTTCATTAATGCTCCACCTTGTCTTCCCTTAATACTCAGAGAAGTACTTCACTAATGACTAGATAGTGTGTCATAAAGCCAAAATATTTAGTTTTCTGAGTTATTGGCTCATTTAAACTGGCAAAGGCAATTCCTTTTTAGTTTGATGCCTTAATGAACACTTTTCAAGTATTTGTTATGATTGTTACCCAAATATACCTGAATACTATCTTCCCTAATTAATCTGCAGTTCTGCTATATCATTTGGGAGTAAAGGAATATTTATGAAGACTCAATATATGGAATAGTAACTTGAATCTTTAATAAAATAATTTGCAAGAAAAGAATTAAGGGTGTATATGTGGCGGAAAACACTCCAATCTATCCCATATCTTACATCTGAGGTACAATATCACATTTTATAGCGTTCTGACTCCCACAGGAAAGATTTCTAAGGTTAAATAAAATTTTTGTACATGTCTTTCAAGCTCCGACATACAGTAATAATGTGGTGAATTAAACACAGAGGGAAAATTCTCACCTATTTTTCTTTATTTCCTATGGCTGGGATACATTAAGAGCTGCATATGGCTGCACAAGAGAAGCTCTGTGCAATATAAAATGATATGCTTTATTGGCTCTACAAAACCCAAGAATTCTGCTGCATGCTCTTGAGTTTTATCAGCTGAAACCATATTTATCAACCAATTGTTTATAAAAGGAAAAAAATATGTAGCACTTTAAAGACTAACAAGATAGTTTATTAGGTGATGAGCTTTCGTGGGCCAAATCCACTTCTTTAGATCATATTCTGAAAGAGAATTGGCATGATCATATATAAAAAAGGAATACAGTGAAGAAAGTGAACACATTATAAACTAACAAATCAGATTCTAGAACAGAAGGTGGAACGAGGGAGAGGAAAGGAGTAAATAGCTTATTGTAAGTCAATGAGTGGCTAATCTGGAGTTACTAAGACTATCAATAGGTGGGGAAGCTGTCTTTGTAATGTGTAAGGTAATTAGCATCTTTATTAAGGCCCATTCATAATGTGTCGAATTTAAGCATGAATGAAAGTTCTGAAGTTTCTCTCTGTAATTGGTGTTGAAGTCTCTTTGAAGTAAGACGCACGTTGTCAGATCTTCAAGGGAATGCCCAGGTAGATGAAAATATAGACTAACAGGTTTTTTTTTGTCGGATGTCTGATTTGTGGGCATTGATTCTTTGGTGAAGTGACTGAGCAGTCTGTCCAATAAACATTGCAAAGGGACACTGCTGACACATAATGGCATAAATCACTTTGTTGGAGGAACAGGAATATGAGTCCTTGATCGTATAACTGACGTGGTTAGGTCCAGTGATGGTGTCACCAGAGTGTCACAGAGTTGGCAACGGAGTTTGTTGCAAGGGAAAGTTCCAGGGTTACTATTGATGTGGTGTGCCCTGTGGTTGTTAGTAAGCATCTTCCTGAGGTTAGGTGGTTGTCTATAGGAGAGTATAGGTCTGTCACCCAGGGCCTCTCGGAGTGTAGTATCCTGTTCCAGTATAGGTTGTACGTTATTCGATCCCCCCATCAACACCAAAAGAAAAAAAAATTCTATGTGGACTCCCCCTGACGGTTGTAACTACAGTCTGGATTTCTGTATTCAATGCTTCCGCAACAATGCACAGGCTGACGTTATGCGCAAACAACAAGTAACATACAGTCTCAGCCGCACTGAACGCTATGCTATCCAGAGTCTCAAAAACAACCCTGACATTATAATCAAACCAGCTGACAAGGGGGTGCTGTGATCATTATGAATAAGTCAGACTATGAACAGGAGGCAACTAGACAACTCTCCAACACAACATTTTACAGATCCCACTTCAGAATAACAAAAGAAACTACACTGTCTTCTTAAGGAACTCCCTGCCTCTACTCGGGACCAAATTCACACAGAAACGCCGTCTGAACCCCGACCAGAATTATTCTATTTGCTTCCCAAAATCCATAAACCTGGACACCCCGGACGTCCCATCATTTCAGGTATTGGCACACTCACTACCAGATTATCCAGCTATGTAGACTCCCTCCTCAAACCCTATGTTACCAGCACTCCCAGCTATCTCTGAGATACCACTGACTTCCTGAGAAAATGACAAAACATTGATAACCTCCCTGATAACACCATCCTTACCACCATGGATATAGAAGCTCTCTACATCCATATTTTCCACATGAAGATGGATTACAAGTGATTAGAAACACTATCCCAGAGGTTGCCACAGCTAATCTGGTAGCAGATCTATGTAACTTTATTCTCACCCACAATTATTTCCAATTTGGGGACAACTTATACCTCCAGATCAGTGACACAGCCATTGGTACCTGCATAGCCCCACAGTGCGTAACATCTTTATGGCTGACTTAGAAAAACATTTCCTCAAATCCCGTCCCCTATTACCTCTCCTTTACTTATGCTACATCGATGACATCTTTATGATCTAGACCCATGGGCAAGAAACACTGGACACATTCCACAGAGATTTTAACAACCTACTCTCCACCATCAATCTCAGCCTGGACCATTCGACACAAGAGATCCATTTTCTGGACACCACAGTACAAAACCACTTATGGCAAAATCAATACTACTCTACAGAAAACCCACTGACTGCTACACTTACCTACATGCCTCCAGCTTCCATCCAGGACACACCATACGATCCATCATCTATAGTCAAGCCCTTAGATACAACCGCATCTGCTCCAATCCCACTGACAGAAACCAAAAACTTCAAGATCTCTACCAAGGTTTCGTAAAACTCAATTACCCACCGGGGAAAATAAAAAAACAAATTGAAAGGGCCAGACGAATACCCAGAAACATCTACTTCAAGATAGGCCTAAGAAAACCAACAATAAAACGCCACTTATCACTTATAGCCCTCAACTTAAACCCTTCCAACACATTATCAATAACCTACAACCTATACTGAAACAGGATACTACACTCCAAGAGGCCCTGGGTGACAGACCTATACTCTCCTATAGACAACCACCTAACCTCAGGAAGATACTTACTAACAACCACAGGGCACAGCACATCAATGCTAACCCTGGAACTTTCCCTTGCAACAAACTCCGTTGCCAACTTTGTCCACATATCCACTCTGGTGACACCATCACTGGACCTAACAACGTCAGTTATACGATCAAGGACTCATATTCCTGTTCATCCAACAAAGTGATTTATGCCATCATGTGTCAGCAGTGTCCCTTTGCAATGTTTATTGGACAGACTGCTCAGTCACTTCACCAAAGAATCAATGCCTACAAATCAGACATCCGACATCTTCACAAAGAAAAACCTGTTAGTCTACATTTTCATCTACCTGGGCATTCCCTTGAAGACCTGACAATGTGCATCTTACTTCAAAGAGACTTCAACACCAGATTACAGAGAGAAACTTCAGAACTTTCATTCATGATTAAATTTGACACGTTATGAATGGGCCTTAATAAAGATGCTAATTACCTTACACATTACAAAGACAGCTTCCCCACCTATTGATAGTCTTAGTAACTCCAGATTAGCCACTCATTGACTTACAATAAGCTATTTACTCCTTTCCTCTCCCTCGCCCCACCTTCTGTTCTAGAATCTGATTTGTTAGTTTATAATGTGTTCACTTTCTTCATTGTATTCCTTTTTCATATATGATCATGCCAATTCTCTTTCAGAATATGATCTAAAGAAGTGGGTCTGGCCCACGAAAGCTCATCATTTAATAAACTATCTTGTTAGTCTTTAAAGTGCTACGTATTTTTTCCTTTTGTTTTACCAAGATCAGACTAACACGGCTACCTCTCTATTACTATCCAACTGTTTATGTGAGTCATACATCTCTCTTTTGAAGGGATCTCTTGTAACAAGTCAGATGGGAGAAGATTCAGAGTTGGATGGGTGGTTCTGAGCTGTGAAGCCACAAAGTAAGGAGATGGTGGGGAGATGGGTGTATAGACATTCCTGAGCAAGTAAGGGTTAGGTTGGAGGGAGCTGATGAACATGAAGGGTGTTTCAGGACTGAGTACAAGAGGGATAGAGTGAATGGTCATGCAGCAGAAAATTCCAGTGATACTCGTGTTAATAGCCAGCATCACGAGGATAACATAATAATGGCCATACTGAGTCACACCAAAAGGTCCATCTAGTCCAGTAGCCTGTCTTCTAACAGTGGCCTATGCCAAGAGGAAATGAAAAGAACAAGTAATCGTCAAGTGATACCTGCCTGTCACCGATTCCCAGCCTCTAACAAACAGAGGCTAGGGACACCATCCCTGCCCGTCCTGGCTAATAGCCTTACTCCTGCACTCCAAGACTGAAGGGCCAGGTGGTTTGTAAAAGCCAGGTAGGAGTTCTTACATTCCTTAATTCCTTGTGCAAGAGTGTAGCTAAAGGCAGAATCCAGTATATAGAAATTAAGCTTATATTTTCTGGCCTCATATATTGCATGTATCCTATTTGAGATTCTGCCTTGATACAGTTTTTCCCTTAGATATGTGCATGCAAATTTCAGTGGGTTACTATCAGAGAGGAGATTTGTAGGATCCAAGCAGATGTTTCCTTTGGTTGCAATTCCTGGGAGTTCCATTCTACTTTTTAAGTTTTAGGTATGAACAAACACAAAAGTTCAAAGCAAATTTATTTTTATTTAAAGGGGGTAGGTGGATGCTGAATTTAACCAAGTTTCAGTTAAAATCCCATGAAAAGCTGTAAATTTACATAGGGTTTTGAAACCAACCCGTAAATCAAACCACTCACTCGGTGGGAATTTTATGCATATATACTAGGTCAGAGTTTTTCTGCGTGTATATTGTGCAGTTATTTCTGGATATTTATACCCTAGGTGGGTCCCACAAATCATAAATCTTATTTTCCCAATGAGTTTATCATTTTTATGACTTCACAGCTGAAGGCTTACATGAATTTATATTTTATGTTGGGAGAACCTATAGAAAATAACAGATGAGCATGGGCCAAGTTGTGCCCAGATGCTCAGTGAGTATGTGGGGGTGGGCAGGGCTAAAGGTGTCACTCTCTTGTGACTAGACAACTGCTATTCTTACCTTCTGTGGCTTCTTGGTACTGCTTCCTTTGTTAGATAAACAGTGCATTGTTTTTAAGTGAGGTGAGAGGTCCTTGGCCTTGGAATGCCTGACATCCTTGTTCCAACAAGGAACTAAACAAGAGGTATGATCCTAAAGGGGTAATTCCAGACCCCTTTTCTGAAGGCATGGAGGCTTCCTAGACCATGGGAGGGGGATGAAAGCAGGTTTGAGAGAAGGTCACAGGATTCAGTAATATGAAGCCCCCCTCCGTCTATCTGACCCATGGTGAGATGGCCAGGCACATTTAGAGAATGCAAACCTGGTTCAGCCATTAGACAGACATAGTATGCAGCAGTATGCACAGTATGCAGCAGCTCCATAATTGTACCTCGGTTTGTGGGGAAGAGTTTCTTTTATCCTCTCCATGTGTCTACATGGCATCCTGCCTATTAACTCCGATATGGGGTGAGAGCTAACTATTTGTACGACATATTTAAGAATACAAAGGTAACTATGCTGTTGCTGTAAAGACAGAGTAGCATCATTTCATACAGAGAGGGACACTCATGTGAGAAGACTGAAGGCAAGGTTTGAAACAACCAGTAACAGAAAACATTAAAATCGATTCACTTTATGGAGGACCCAATTTCTAATGAGAGCAGAGTAGGTCTGGAGGCCCTCTCTTGGAGGACTTGTGGCCCTGCCTCAACCTGCCCAGGAATAAAGCAGAAGTCCTCCAGGAAGTCAAACCAGGGCAAGAAGGGCCCTTTATAAAATAAGCAACACAACAGAGCTTTCAGGTGTGTGGAGGTTGATGCAGCAAAACAGGGTGCCTCACTGGGTAGATAAAGAACAGGATCATGGACAACTCACTGCAGGGAACTTACCAGGCAGAACTGAGCCCTGGGAAGATCAGGTGCCTAGCTGGCAGGACCAGCAAAAGGTCAACAGGCTGAAGCCCAGGAGTACACAGAATCTGGCCAGATTAGTTAGGGTACTGAGTTTGGTCCCACTGGTCTAGTTGAAGACTGAGTCTAGGGAGGCCTAGTGAAACATCACCAGCTGATCAGCTGTGGGTACCAAAATGGGCCCCGGCTGGAGGCTCCGGGGAGACGCCTTAGAGCTATGGCCCCACACCAGCACCTACATAAGAACATGGGGTATGTCTATACTACATGGCTCCGTCGACAAAGCCATGTAGATGAGCTTTGTAGACATAGCAAGATGAAGCGGCGATTTAAATAATCGCCACTTCATTTACATCAAAATGGCTGCCGCGCTGTGCCGGTCAGCTGTTTGTTGGCACAGCTCGGTAGTCTGGACACTCGGCGGTCGACATCAAAAGCCTTTGTCGACCACCCCATTATGCCTCGTGGGATGAGGTTTACCGGGGTGGTCGACAAAGGCTTTTGATGTCGACCGCCGAGCATCCAGACTACCGCGCTGTGCCGACAAACAGCTGATCGGCACAGCGCGGCAGCCATTTTGATGTAAATGAAGCAGCGATTATTAAATAGCCACTTCATTTTGCTATGTCTACAAAGCTCATCTGCATGGCTCCGTCGACGGAGCCATGTAGTGTAGACATACCCAAGGACTGTACACCATAAAGGGGGAATAGCCTATGTGACTCGGCCAGAGGGCTGAGCTGCTGAAGGTCCTCCAAGAAAGCCAGTGCCAGAGGGGTGCTTGCAAAAGTCAGGCACCACACTACTGTAAGAAAAAAAAAGAAAAGCAAGCTAACATGTAACCAAGAGAAAGGGGGCCATCTAAAAGAGCTGGGTGCCCTCCCCCATGAAAGAACTGTGTTTGCAGGCAGCCAGAATAAAGGCAGGTGCTGAACCCATTACACTAACAATGACCTAAAACCTTCTTAAAAGTCTCAGAGGGGTAGCCATGTTAGTCTGTAAGGCCAGGCCTACACTAGGAGATTAGTCCGAAGTAACTGAATTTGACTTCTGGAGATCCAATTTTACAAATTCAAATTTCTGTGTCCTCACTATGGGGAAGAATCAAATGTAGTCTGAGACAGGCTCCATTAATGTGGATGCACTACCTTGGATTCAGAGCTCCAGTAAGTACGCTGGGGAGCTGTGGATGGCCTCCTGGAGGCCAATAAGTTTGAATTAGCAGCACCAGAGCATCCCCACTAAAGCTATTTCTCAGTGCTTTTTTTGTTTAAACAAAAAAAAAAAGGTGCCGGTACTCCAGGGGAAAAGTTGTTGAGCTCTGACTGGAGGTGCTGGTACTGCATCTGGAGGTGCCGGTACTGCATACTAGGCAGTACCATCACAAAAAAAGCACTGCTATTTCAGACTTACAAGTTCGGGAATAGCATTATTCCTCATGAAAAGCAGGACTACAGAGTTCAAATTCTGTGAGCCCTTATTCTGGAATAATGGGCTTAGTAGTGTGGATGCATCGCTTACAAATTCAAGCTTGGAAGGCTAATTTAGGACTAAGGTCCTAGTGTAGACAAGGGCTAACTTTAAAAACAACAAGGAGTCTTTTGACAACCTGCGGTATGCCTTGAAAGTCAGTGTAAGAAATGTCTTGGACTTTATCAAATGCTGATTGTAGACAGACACATAGGACACATACCATTTAAGATCTCTATGCTGTTATTTATCAAAGCTCACCTGTATAATACCATCAATGAAACTGGGCAGGAATTTTAAAAGATTTCTCTTTGATATAACTGATGACACCATCCTGTATCTTGCTAAGAGCAGTTGAGTTATGTATCACTAGATTCATCTGGACAAATTGGGTCTTCCCTGGAAGAAATGTACTGAACTAATTATTTCTTATTACTTAAACCTAAATTCACTGTATAAATCTGATTGTCTAATTGGTTAAAAGAGACCCAGAGACTACCCCATTTCTAGTATGACTTGCTACAGAGCAGCCTGTGATTGAATAGATTTTACTTACTTTCCCTCTTTCTGCATATGCATTTAATGTTACTTTACCTTCTTAGTGCTCATAGTTCAAATTACCACGTTATATTAATGCAGTCTGTGCTAAACATACATGTATGTTCATGGTCATTTTGGGATGTCTTTACTAACAGCGTGTATTACCTTATTCTGCAAGTAGTTACAATGATTTCAGTGGAGTTGATCAAAAAGTAAGAGGTACTACTCAATGTGACTAAAGGTAGTAGAATTTGGCCCACAGTGATTTGAAACATGGGGTGAAAATCCTGGCCTATTGATGCTGATGTGAGTTTTGCCAGTAACTTCAATGGGATCATGATTTCACACATTGTACCTTGAAATGGGCTTCTTCACACATGTTTTTTACAAAAAATTAGTGATTATTATTTAGTCATTCACAATTTAGCTTGATTCTTTCAGCATTTTCATATATCCCCCATTGATTTCAATGGAATTTTTTCCTGAATAAATACTGCAGAATGTGGCCATAAATGTAAACTAATATGAAAGTAATAAATACACTTATTAAACATTACTGAACATGTTTTGGAAAATATAAATATAAAATATTTAAATCAATTATGAAATTGCTCTTAAGTTAAAGAAAAAATCATTTGACTGTGATCTACCACTAGACTCATGTTTTGTGTTGAAGAGGGTCATAGACGATAAAGGTCCAGAAAGTAAAGAGTCATAATATTGATATTTTAACAACCACTGTCAAAATGTCCTCTTTTTAGGACAAATAAATGTAAGTCCAATTCTAAAATAATTGCCATGCAGAATGGGTAGACATGAGAAAAACAAATTTTAAATGTCACTTTATGGAAAGAATACTAAAAAGTGTAAAGGAGCAGGAATTGAACAGCAATATTCTATAATATAATATAAAAACCCACACAACAACAACAAAAATCAATGTGTTCAATAAAGGTCATTAGTTACATGAAAAAAATGAAAAAGATGTTCAAGCCCCAGCTATTTACTTATAGAAAATCTACTTTGAACATCTCTGAGAACCGTCTATGAATTTTTCACTATAACAGTGGCACTGTGCAAACACTGCAAAATGTCAGGATTAATATAAACCTCATCAGTATTTCTGAGTGCTTTTATCAGCTGTCAAAATGGATTAAGTAAATTTAATATTTTGTAATGATAAGAAGCAAAATTCTCTTTTCACTTATGCCAAAGAAAGAATGCTCATCCGGCTATATATTTATTGGGATTGGTGTGGATAATTCCCTAAACATACATTTATGCAAAAGTCTGCTTTGCAGGGATTTGAAAAAAAACTGTTTTGATTCACATGGGCTCATACCCATTGATTTTTACTTTGATTTTTGCATCCTGGTATTCCATGCAAAACATAGCCAAATGTGTTGGGTTTCATTTGGCTTTCCTTTTTTAAACCTTGTGAACCCACTGTGTTCAGCATGGTTTTAACATGAAACCAAAATGCCTGGGTTTCATTTCAAGATATAACTCATAGCTTCTGAAGCCAGAAGGGATCATCTGAGGTTGTCTATACCACAGGTGATAGAACTTACTCAAAGTAATTTCCAGAGCATATATTTTTAAAAAATCTAATCTGGATTTGAAAATTATTAGGGATTGAGAATCCACCAGAGTCCTTGATAAATTGTTCCAATGGTTACTTACCCTCACTATTAAAAATGTAGATGTTATTTCCAGTCTTACATTTTTTAGCTTCAACTTCCTGTTATTGGAGCTTGTTATATCTTTCTTTGCTTGAATGAATATTAAATATATGTTTAGCTTGTAGATACAGATCATAGTCAAGTCACTCCTTAACCATTTTTAAGCTAAATACATAGAGATCTTTGAGTTTGTCACTCTAATATTTTCTAATCCTTTAGTCATTCTCATAGCTCTTCTCTGAACTTTCTCCAATTTATCATCACTTTTCTTGAATTGTTGGTACCAGAACTGGGCACAACATCACCAGTGCCAAATATAGCCATAAAATGACCTCTTTACTCCCACTCATGATTCTCCTGTTCATACATTCCAGAATCACATTAGCTCTTTGGACCACAGGTCTGTTCAAAACTGGATCCCAATTTGCTCCAATTGTGCCCAGGTGCACTTAAAAATTTGCTGTTCTACAACAAGTTTTTCCAAGGCTTGCCCGAAACATGAAACCAGCTGAGTTTCATACCATTACAGATGTCCCCTTAACCAGTTTCACAAATAGATGTAATAATGGATAATTGAATTTGTGCTCCACATTGCTTCATGAATTCAGTCCTTCAAAGGTTGTATATTGTCATTATGCAGGAGACTGAAACTAAAAATGAAATAATACGAAGCCTTGCCTAGCTCTAACTGAAGATTTCATATCCATGATCCCTCTCTATGGCATATACACAAATGCCCTCTTAGAGTTTTCCATGGATCCTTTATGTTGAAATCGTATCACCAACAATGAAATGACAGTTGGGTAGGGGGAAAGTGGCAAAGTGATCAAATGGAATTTTTTATTGAAACACAAATAGAAATTCCTGTCCCAACATGAAAGATAAGAGGAATTTACAGTAAAATATATAAATATTTTACATTGCTGGCAATATTTGATGTATTATATTATTTGTATGTAAACCAGTACTGTTGTTAAAGGGTATATACTTTAAAGAGACAAGATTTTAAGTCCTCATGACATGGATTCAGGATCCAAAGATGAACAGATCTGGGCTCTGGATTAAGTGGAGATGTACGTACCCACAGAGGGGAGAGGAGAAAGGGCAAAGGGGACAAAAGAGTCTGGGATTCCCAGTTGCCCAACAGCGCTTCTGTGGCAATGGTGGCAGCTGGAAACCTGGGCTCTTTAAACTGCTGCCAGAGCCCTGCGTGGCTTCCTGGAGAAAGCTAGCTCCAGCTCTGCCTCTTCTATCTGAGGCGCAGAGATGCCCCTCTGCCTTGCCAAGGGACCCAGTGAGTTTGTTGCTCTCAGTGGTACTCCACCAATGTGGAACTCACAATCAAGGAAAGCTGCAGTCTTCAATGGAGGCTAAAGAGCTGGAAGTAGGATGGCATTAGCAGTTTGATCAGGTTGGATCCAAACCCAAGTAAACTTAAATCTAACACAAGCCACACCCTATATGTCAGTGTTATGCTCACTTGATCACAGTCTCTTTCAGAGCTTCAGTTGAAGTGATGCAGTTCCACTTCTTTTCTAATCCAAGGCTAAATATGGGAAATCAAAATACAGATCAGTGGTGCTATAAAATGTATGTATGAGCAGCTATTTTATTTGATGGTGTGCAATTTCTTTTCTCCCTTTCTGTGTGATCATATAGAGTTCTGTGAGGTAACTGTGAATGCTGTGATAAATTTCCTGCTACTACTCTTTCTCCAGGACCAGATGTTCAACCGTTTCTTTTCTTTTGCAGTTAACCACATACTTTGACCTTTTCTTGCTCTCTTTACTCAGAGCATATTTAATGCATTTTACCCAGGCAGAAGAAATTTCTATCAATTAGATACTGATAATAATGGATAATTGACAAGGTTGTGCTAAATCACACAACTGTCAGACATTTGTCAAACAGAAGCCATTATTTCTTTTGCACTTCTGTAGAAAGTTGGCTACAGCAGTGTTAATTGGTGATGTTCTGTATGTATGTTACAACTCTGTAACTGGGGTCTTGATCCTGCTTCTTTTAAAATCCATGGCAGAGCTTGCACTTACATTAGTGGAAACAGGGCTGGAACCTAGATCTATCATCAGTAGTTCTGGCTGTTTCTTTTAGAAGAAATCTTACTAGGAAAATGAAATAACCCTTAATTATACTACCATTGGTAGCGCAGATCTAAAAGTGTCACTGTATAGATCTGATTTTTAAGCCATTCATTCTTCTGCTGGGTGTATGTTTTTTAACTGACTAAATTTCAGCTCAACCTGAAACAATTTCTGACAAATTAAATGAAATAATGCAATATCCCTCATTTCCATGAAGTAGCTATTCAGGAATTTTTTCAGCAGTCAATATCAGTAGAAATATCATCGTTCTAAATAAAACAAGTTATCTGGACTCCTCCAGATCAGTGGTGAAGTCTGTCTGATGGAGTAATATCATTCTTGATACAGTTCCATTACTAATGCATTGAAATAAATGCAGGTTTTATAGGGTGCGTCTAGACTACATTCCTCTTTTGAAAGAGGAATGTAAATGAAGGAAATTGAAAATGCAAATGAAGTGCAGATTTACAAATCTTGTGCTTCATTTGCATAATAGCGTCCGATCACTTTTTCGAAAAAGGTTTTTTCAAAAAAAAACCAGTCTAAACATGGTTCTTTCGGGGGAAAAAACCTTTTTTGAAAGAACCCTATAAGCCTCATTTTTTCAGGAATAAAGGTTCTTTCGAAAAAAGGGGCTTTTTCGAAAGAACCGTATCTGGATTGCTTTTTAAAAAAAAAAAAACCTTTTTCGAAAAAGCGATCAGATGCAAATGAAGCGTGAGATTTGTAAATCTGTGCTTCATTTTCATTTTCAATTTCCTTCATTTACATTCCTCTTTTGAAAGAGGAATGTAGTCTAGATGCACCCAGAGGAAGAAGAGCTCAAAGTTTGTTCTTCCCTTCAATTCATCTGATATTACGGGCACAAAAATAACAATAATCGTGGGTCAGTGCCTTTATAAACAATCATTGAGTGACTTAGGCTATAATAGGCCACACCTAAATTCTCCAACCTGGAAAAATGTATGTATTTTAGTCTTTTTAGAGGCAGTTTTGAGTGGTTCACTGATATAGCTACAATAATGGCTTTTTTCTTTTCTCATGATGCAAAGAATCCTGTATCCGTTTGTTATATGGCTAACTTTGGTCCTTCACAAAGTCTCTGCCCTGTCAGAGTCGATTCATGTCACACCTATCAAAGTTGCACAATGCATCATTTTGCTGACTGAAGATGAAGAGAAGCTGCAGAGGGGAATCTACGTATGTGTTTGTTTGTTTAGGTATTGTTCTCACAACAAATAAACCAGGTGATGAACTGTGATATCACTTCAATAAATCACCAGAAAAATCTGTATTGCAGAGGACACTTATATTACATATTGTATAAGATATCCGCACAAATACTCCTGTTTCTGATGATAATTCACCATTCCTGTCGCTTCCAAAGATGGGTTGGTGTTTTCCCCAAAGCAATCTGAGTTGGTCTTAAAGACACGGGGTGATAACTGTTCAGCTGAGTGGAACAGACTGCAGAAATATTGAGCTTATTGATTTTTCTGATATCCCATCAACTGTTTGGGCTAAGGCCAGGATAAATCCATCCAGTGAAGTAGAACAGAGATGATTTACCCATCTATAAAATAGGCAGAACTAGGCAACAAATTTCAGAAATAAAGTATCATAAAAGTTGTGGATACCTGAGCCTAAATTGCTCTCATTAAACAAATAGTCAGTTGAGGCCACTCTTCACTTGCAGGAGTAAACTATTAGTAGTTTTGTAGGTGCTGAGGTACTCTGGGTTGCGTGATATAAAACCCCATATATGTGTTTGGTGCTTGGAGTGCGGTTCACTCAATCTTTTGGGGGGTTATTAGTCCAAAGAGCAAATTTCTGACAAAATGTTGTATCTAAATGAAGTAAAACAATAATTTTATGAAACATTTTTACTGTGACTAGTTATGCCAAGTACAAACAAGAGGCCAGATTCTGCTATCCTTACTCTTCCTGAATAGCACATGACTTCATGAGTTGGCTTCAGTGGCATTACTTATGGTAAAAGATACTTTTCATCATAAGCACAGGTATCAGAATCTGGTACACAAAGTTTTCTGTACAACTTTTCCTCTAATTATAAGGCCCATGGCATTCCCATCACCATGCTTCTTCTGAGTTTACTGATTATTAGAAGATTTTCTCTCTTCACTATTTTCATGTCACAGGAGTGGTGCATTCTGGTCATTTACATTGCAAAACTGGAAAAAAAGCTCCTCCAAATTGTAATGCTACCTCTTAATATTTTCACTTGCATTACTAGTTGAGTTGCTGGAGATGTAACATGTTCTCCTACCATCCCTATCCCAGTCCTGTGAAATATCCACTTCTGGGTGCACAATCCATTTAAGAAAATACTTAAATTTTGGTGTGAAACATTTTTTTAGTGGACAGTGCTTAACATAATTAAGAGAACTTACTACCTTATAAAATAAATTCTCTATAAGTAGAAAAAGGTTTAAGTTTTTTCAGGGCCTCTTAAGTATATTTGCAGCGAGACGGTTTGTATGTTTTCACAAATCTACAGATATTGATTTTTTGGTCTGTGGTTTCGTCAGCTATACTGGCAAAAACATCTGCATCATATAATATGAACTTTGAACAGGATCATGGAAATAACAGAGAGGGAAGACTTTTTAATATTGTATCATTAACATATAGTGAAAATGGTGTTTTCAAAGTGTGTGGGTTCCTTCCCTTCTTAAGGTTAAAAAAAAGACTTTCGGGTCTTTTTCTCAAAAAATGATACATTTAAAAAAAGAAGAAAAAAGTACAAGAAAAAGAAACAAATTGATGTTTATTATTGTAATCACCAGTGCAAACAACTGAATACATCACTCCCACTGTGACCTAAAGAATATGCCAACAAGATTTTGACAATATTTTTTTGGCAGAGAGCAAATCAAAATTATCCTCCATTCCCTTGTGTCCATGTACCTCTTCCTGAATTGTAAGCTATTAGTTTATGCTGGTATCAAGCAGGGCTGGCCTTACCATGAGGCAAACTGAGGCAGCCGCCTCAGGTGCCAGACTGTGAGGGGGGAGCGCCACTAGGACCCAGAGTGTAGAAAATTGTGTCTGCTGCTGGTGCATATGTATTCTCTCTGCTCTAGATGTACAGTGATGGTGGAGTGCTGTGCTGGAGGAAGGAGGGCACAAGAGACATAACAGGCAGGCAGGAGAAAAGGTGGCACGGGGGCATCATTTGAGCTCCCCGCCTCAGGGGCCAAAATGTTGTGGGCCATCCCTGGTATTAAGTGTGATACTAAATATTCATAAAAATTAGTTAATCTTGGCTCTGATACACATTCAGTTAAATAATTAAAATGTGAATTTAAACTTTGGTAGACTTTATTAAACCAAATTCTGTACATTAAGTGATTAAATTATGAGAAGTAAAAATTCACAGTGCTTGTTTTGTTGTCATAAGTAGGCAGATTTTTTTAAATCTTTATTTCAAAAGCAGTTATGGTTGCTAAGAAGAATGTCAACAGTTTTCTTAACTAACGCACAGCTTTCAAATCATAATTACTTAAAAGCAAGGACACATGGCCCATATTCACAGCCCTGCTGTAGTCCCCTTTGTGTGACTAACAGGTTCAAGTGGCCACTCATCCATCAGATCTGGACAATGGAGGAAATCCTTTGGCAATGAAGAGTTGTTGGTTCCTCTAGCTGCCATTCCCTCTCCCCCCATCTTCTCTTACCTGACGTCTGGAATGGAAATGGCGGAGCCTACTTGTAGCCACTGTGTATATCCAATCTCAAGCTTCTAGAATGTGTCTTTTGGCAGAGGAGCAAATGTTTCTGGGTTCTGGAATTTCTCTGGGTTTTGTAACACTGTTTTTTTCCCTTCAGTGTAGGTGAATGAAGATACCATTGTTAAATAAATGGGATCATCATATTAATCTGAAGTATACACAGTACTGGCCAAGCTAAACATGGCTAGAAATCAACCCCCATTTTCTCATGATAACTTTGACATTATTGGGAAAATAATGTCTACAAGAAGAACATGATGTGTTGTGATTTTGTTTAAGAATTTGGATGTATTCTTCATTATCTTACATTTTATCCATTAGTTTCCACATGAGAGAATTACATATGGTTTTCAAATTCAGGTAACTTTTAAAATCACTTTATGGCTTTTATCCTAGAAATTTCCTGGTATGTGCATCTGTCTTATCTGACTTATCTAGCACATTCAAAAGCTTCAGAGGGGTAGCCGAGTTAGTCTGTAACTGGAAAAACTTAAAAAACAACAGTCTAGCAGCACCTTAAAGATGTAAGCTCATGATACCATCTACATGTTTTGTTAGTCTTTAAGGTGCTGCTAGACTATTCGTTGTTTTTTTAAGTTTATCTATCATGAACCAACTAACTTGTCACAATAAATCTCACACCCTTGCAAAAATGAAATATAAGCTGGTCCAAAAATAAAGGCCTCTACCAAGTGAGCTAAAAGAAGATTAATGCTAAGTATCAGTTAAACCAGAGTAATTATATTCTTTGGAAGCTGTAATTATCCATCAGAGGACAACATGTTCACAAATGCTTGTACTTAGGCCCAAATTCATCCCCATGCCAGCCTAGAATATTAACAGAGATCTCAGTAGAGATACTGCAAATTGACATGGGTGTCATTTAGAGCAGAATCTGTCCTGTTTCCTCAAATCTCAATGGTGAAAAAACTCCCTCTGATAT
This sequence comes from Pelochelys cantorii, assembly GCA_032595735.1. Classification (NCBI taxonomy): domain Eukaryota; kingdom Metazoa; phylum Chordata; order Testudines; family Trionychidae; genus Pelochelys; species Pelochelys cantorii. The sequence continues at coordinate 51,905,369 of CM064332.1, read as the reverse complement.
TAATAGGAGTAGGACGGGCCCACTTTGGCAAAGATGATGAATAATTTTAATGAATAGAAGCATATTTTCTGAAAATACAGGGAGTGCAGAAGTTTGCAGGGATAGTTTGCTATTAGGAAAGTTTGAAGGAGCAGTAAAATATCTGATGTTTGAAGGTAGTTTTTCTTGTTTTGCTTTATGGTTGTTAAATCTAGAGGTTGTGAATAAACTTTAGAGAAAAATCAGAATATGAAATCTAGGTATATTTTAATCACCTGGAATACAGAAATGGTTTTATTAATCATCCTTGAACTTTGCCATTGTAGTAAATGTGAAAATATTCAAGCCAAATGGTATTCCAAAATATGGGGCTGGAGGGACTTTATAATGACAGTTAACAGTGGGCAGACAATTATAACGATTGTTAACATTGGGCAGACAAATAAGCTTTCCATATACATGCATTTACCAATGTAATTTAATTACTGCAGAGAGAGGATTTGATTTTGTGTACTCCATGCACCCCTTAAATACAGCTACACATAGATGTACTGTAAGGCAATGAGTCACTCCTGTGCAATGCTCCTCAAGCCAGGAACTGGTCTGGCGTCTTTCAGGGCAAGTCTATAAGCTGCAAGAAGGAACTTCAGCTCCATCTGCTCAATGTCACTCCAGAACATGAATCTCTTTCCTGCCTGCTTGGCCTGATCCAACCTTGGTCTTGCTCCCACTCTGCTCCTAGTCCTGCTCCTGCCTTGCTCTACTCCCTCTCTGGATTCCTGATTCTAGCTCTGACCACTAAGCCTGCTGCCCACAGTTCCAACCACTAAACTTGGCCATCCCCATCATGGTTTCTGACATATGTGTTTTTTCCTAAAAGTATTATTAGTAGTAGAATTGTTCTGAATGTCTTTTTTACTTTTTTAACAGGCTGCTTTGTAGAAGTCAACATCTTACTACATATTTTAGATGTGTGCCTGTCTGTCTGTCCATCAGTCCATCTGTGAGTCCATTTGTTCAAGAACTCCTCCTAAACTGTAAGAGCCAGGTATGCAGCTTTCTCCTATCATAACTTAAAGCAAGGTCAGGGTGTCGGTTGTGCCAGGACAATGGAATGTGATTGTTTCTCATAAAATGGAAAGGGAGGGGCCTGATGGCAGGGACAGTCATACTTCAGAATGAGCCCAGGGAGGACAGCAAGGGGCCAAAGATAGGAACTGGGACAGATATAACCCCATTGGGTGAGCAGGGGCAGGGGTGGAGTAAGGGACAGCTATCTACTATAGATTAGACCTCCCTGGTCCAGCACCCTCAGGACCTGACTGATCCCAAACCATTTTGCCAGACCAAGGGAGGTCAACTCTGGCTCTTCAGCTGATGGACTCCAGTTTCTCTGATTCCAGGGTCATTGAGGCTCCGCTGTCCCGGGGCTACTGGGGCCACCAGGGCTGCACTGATGCATCGCAGCTGGATTTCTGCTGCCCTGAGGCTGCCAGGCATCCAGGGTGCCACACCTCTGGGGCAGCTAGGACTCCGCTGCCCTGGGGCTACTGAGGTTGCCGGAGCTCCTTGTCCACCAGGTCTCTGCCCCTGGGTTGCTGGAGTTTTATGGCTCCAGGGTTCTCAGGGTTCTGCGTCTTCTGGGGCTCTACTGTTCCAGGGCTGCTACTCTGCGACCAGCCCGGACACTGGGCTTCTAGCTCCCTGCCTGCTGCTTGGCTCCCATGGCTCTCTGGTTCGGCAACATCTGTGGTCCTGCCAGACCACAGCTGTTGCCATACCAGAGAGTCCCGGACCACAGAGTTTCAACCTATATATATATTTAGAGAGTTTGTCCGTTGTGTATCTGTTTGTCTGTGTGTTGTGTCTCCCCCATCCGGGGCACAGGCACCCCTCCTCCCAGCTGTGCCCACTGCAATTGCAGTGGCCATAGTCAGACACTTCTCACCTGGCCCCGAGCTTCTACAGTTGTCCTCTTTCCCAAGAACAAATGGCATACGGAACCCTTTGGCCCCACCCCAGAACAAAGATTTAAATGGAGAAAAACAAAACTTATTTGAATTAAGGACCCAAGCAATGCCAAGTAAATCTTCTAGTATTTCATGAAGACTTTTTGATTTCTGTTAATTCTTCAGTGAGGAGGTTTCTGAAGTCCAAGGTGGACACAGTCTGGTCACGTCAAATTGCAAACTTTTTTCATTCCAAAATGGATGTCTCCATGCTGTTTCATTTTGAAAAGTGTGTTCAAAAGGTTTTGTGTTCCTTGTGCAATGAAAATAGAATTTTGAAATCTTGCAAGTTTCTGTAAAAATGCATGTTGTCATTCACCAGCCAGCAATATTTGCTATCCCTCGTCATTTCTGCAAACTTTAAGAAGAAAGCTTCTTTCCTAGATGTAGCAAACTTTTGCATTTAGATGTAACCAATATAAACAAAAGCATGGGAACTGGAAGGTGTGAATCATTTTACTCCCAAGCAGAGACAACCGGTAAAGAGAATTATAATTTATTACTGTAATTATATTTACACTGTATTTGACAAACTTATTTAATCATTCTGTCTCTGTTCAAGAACAATTTCTGATTTAGAGTCTCATGCAAAGTTTTTGCCCATGAAGCAAAAGGATTACAAACAGCTTAGCTACACAAAATGTGTTCTTCCGTGGGCATTTTTTTGTGTGTTGTTAGCAGGGAAGAAAAATAACTTTAAAACATGTATAAAGTTATTAGAAAGATAAGTAGTAAATAATGCATGTATCACTTTAATAGAATATGAGGCTATAATTCTCATCAGTGATTGGTAGGACTTCAAAAAACATACCACACATCAATCTTCTATGGCCTGTGGCTGCTCCTCAGATGTGGAGGATTCTCTGGTAATGGAAATAGAGGTGATTCTGCTCCTGCCTGACATCTTGCAAAGGGCAGAGAAATTGTGGCACATGGGGCGAAGGGAGGGGAGGATCCATCCTCAGTATAGATTTTCTTATACGCACCACATAATGAAGCACAACAAATGGCTATGTCAGTCTTGTGGGCAAGGAGTCTTCCTCTTGCTCACACATTTGCCCATGCCCAACTCAGTTAGCAGGACTGGGTATGGCCATGAATCTTGGTCCTCCATGATTAAGGATTTATACTATATGTAAAATAACAATGGTATAAGTTCAATTTTTGTAACCTTAAACTGAAGCATTACTTACCCATAACCCAACTGATTTTCATGTTATATGGGAGGCATCAAACAGGCTGTACAAAATAGTCAAATTCAGCTATTTGTGAATAAGGGTTTTGCTTCATATTTTAAATCACTTTATCTCTCTACTGGAGATGATATGGTTGCCTGTTTAGAAGCCTTCCAATAACTACATTAGAGGCCAGTAGTGGATATCACATTCCACTGACTACTTCTGTATTCAATGACCCAGAGTCTGGAAAAGTACTCATTTTCCTTTGGGTTGGTATATCCAATATCCCATGTAGAAATATTTCAGCTCTTTTATAGTTGATGTAGGGGAAATACATGCTATTACTTAATGTGACTGTACTGTGTGCAGGATCCTGTCTCTTCACCCCAGAGCACAGTGGCTTAGTTTGCTCTGACCTCTGTAGAATTTTTCCCCTCTCAGTATACAACTGACCAAATGAGCATTGCCCACTATCATACTCTAGCTAAATAATCCCTTGTCATTGCAAGGGTCTAAAGCAGTGATGGGCAACCAGGCTACTGAGTTGCCACATTGGTGGCCTTCTTTCATATCAGTAGGCCATGAGATTGTTGTAACTGACACAGGATAGGGTAGTTTTGCTAACTGCACTTGTATACCGAGGATTTGCAGAATGTGCTGATTGAACTGTATCCATGCTTTGATTGGCTCCATAGGGAGCAACAAGGTTTACCAGGATGGCAAAATAGCATGCCCGTTATTTCAAAATAACAGGCAGCTGGTGTAGACGCAAGGTAGCTATTTCGGTACCTCTGGTACCCCTGGTATCCCGAAATAGCCATGCAGTGTAGACATACCCTTGGGGAAAACTTTAGCCTAACACAAATTTGGCACGGTGAAATTGAATGGCCTGAGATATGAAGATCAGATTAGATGATTTAACACAGTAATTTCAAAACTTTTTGATAAGATGATCCCCAACTGTATTTTGTCCTTTTTTTTTTCTTGAACCTCCATGACTAGGATTCCATGACCACCAAATTCATGGCCATGAAAAATGTGCCATTGACTGTGAAATCTGCTGTTTTGTGTGCTTTTATCCTATACTGTACAGATTTCACAGGAGCTACCAGTGTTTCTCAAATTGAGGGTCCTGATCCAAAGGGATTTGCAGCAGGGGGTGGCAAGACTATTTAAGGGGGTCAAGGTATAGCCATCTTCTGCACTGCCTTCAGAGCTGAATGGCTGGAGAGTGGAGGCACTCTGTCAGTAGCTGCACAGAAGTAATGGTGGTAGTATATTACCACAACAGCCTTCTGTGCTGCTGCCTTCAGAGCAGAGCAGTCAGAGAATGGCAGCTGCTGACCAAGGGTCCAGCTTTGAAGGCATCAGTGTAGAAAACAGGGTGGCAGTACCATACAAGGCCACACTGGCACTGCAACCTTAATTGCATCCTGACATGAGCCTCAAAGGTGTGAGGGGTGGGGGGAGGAAGGTGGAGGCCCAAGGATTAGCTGGGCCAAACTTGAGTGGCTCTGTGACCCTATACCAAGTCACAATGCTACAATTCCCCTCCCCACCCCCCGCAAAATATTCTGTGAAATATTTGAAAAAAATAAGTGCTTTCATTTTGTTCTAAATTTTCAGTGGAAAATCATTCCCAAGTTTTGACTAGCTTATGGTGATGTGTTCAGGTGAAGGAGTGAAGATAGCTTGGAAGGGGCTAATTAAACTAGTAGACCTCACATGGTAGAGAATTAGTCTGGCTAGGTAAGCCCTGATGGAAGAGGAAGCTCAGCTGAGCTGGGTTTAGGCTGGATTAGTACAAAGCTAGGAAGCTGAGAAAAGACAGAGCAGTAGGGGAAGGAAGCTGCAATTATTCCCTGGGTATAGGAAGCTTGAGTTGGACCCCACATGGGACCAGATCACTGACTGAGAAGGGAAGTGGGAAGACAGCAGAAATGGTCTTTGGAATTGAACAAACCAAGATGGCTGAATTAGAGGGTCCTCGGCTGGAACCTAGAATCCCTAACTCACTACTGCAAAAGCGGCATAATCTTAAACTATGTCTACACAGCAGCATTATTTCAGAATAACTGATGTATTTCCAAAATAACATATTCTGTGTCTACACACAAGCAGTCATTTTACCATAATCTCAAAATAAATTGAGCTGGAGGACTGCTTACTCCAACTCCTAGAACCCTCATTGTATGAGGAGTAAGGGAAGTCGGGGGAAGAGTGCTCTGTCTTGCCCATCACTGAATTAGGCCCTTACATATCTTATTTCAAGATTAGCCCTGCAGGATAGATGTGCCCTTAGATTAGAGAATAGACTGGAAAGGTTTGGACAGTTAGTCCAAAGAAACTTAGGCATCCTGAAAGTGGAGAAGCGTATAGTGACTTAGCCAGAGAGCCAAGTCACAAGGAGAAAGGGAGCTGAGTCCCAAAGGGAGTGAGAGGGATTGCAGTGAAAGCGCATGAGTTATGGAAGGGGGCAATGGATATGGAATGAGCTAATCCCCAGAGCAGCCAGGAGGAGGTGCCATAGCAGTGACTGAATCTCATGATACAGCCCATAAGTAAGATGATTTTGAGTCTGAGCAAGACTGTATAGACAGCTTTATTTGGCTTAGACTACTTCAGAGAAACACAGAAAATTATAGGGTGGGTAGACAGATAGGGTATGTTTTCACATCAACGTTATTTCGGGATACCAGAGGGATCCCAAAATAGCTATCCCACGTCTTCACAAGCCAGCCACTATTTCAAAATATTTTTCAAAATAACGGGTGCGCTATTTCAGCATCCCAGTAACCCTCGTTCCATGAGGGTTAAGGGATGTCTCGAAATAGCACTTTATTTTGAAATTTGGTGCTGTGTAGACAGCGCCAAATTTCAAAATAGCTTATTTTGAGTTTATTTCAAAATGAACTCGAAATAAACAAATTGCGTATCTTATTTCGAGTTTACAGTGCAGTGTAGACCAGCCATAGAGTCCCAAGTAAAACCCCATACCTGGGTATTCCCCTATCTTTGGCAAAGTTTGCATCCAAATTTAAGCTCTGTGGCTTAGACCTATTTCTGAGGGGTAAATTATTATACTTTATAACTTACTCCACATATGGCCCCTTTGATTTCTGTAAGATTGTTTTCAAAGGCAATTAATATTTAGTTTAAGAGTGACACGATCTTTGTAATATATTGCTAGGCAAACTCCTGAATGCAGATTCTGATGCATTTACTCCACCAGAAGTCCCTGGGAAGTTAGTTAAATTGCCTATGACATAAAGCTATACTCCATGGGAGTAAGGATTCCAGAAGCTAGTCCTTGGTACAGTCAGAGTTGTGTGAAATCTGACGACAGAGTGAAAAGTGTTTGAAATCAACTGTTATGTTATTCTCCATTTATGTTTCATGCAGCCTCCACTAACACGCAGTGTTTCATTAGAAATCCTTTAGCATCCACACAATTTTATCAAAGTGGGACATGACCTTTAATTTTATTTTTGCACTGTCTCAATGTCTGTGAAAATTTTTGAGGCAGGTTTTCTCACGGTGAATTTTGAGCTGAGCTAGTTTGGATTAATGGTAGAAGACATTTGGTATTTATTTGCCTTTCTGCTCTGGCAGTCGGACATACTGGATTAAAATTAGAGGTGTCTAAATGTCTGAAAGCTGCTTTATACCTCATTGTTGTTAGGATTTATTTTTGAATATACAAAAACTTAGCAGGTGTTTCACAGAAATGCTGTATAAAATATGGCCTAGAAGGTGAATACCACAGAGACACAAAAATGGAAAATTAAAGGATAGGACAAAAATAACAACTTCATGCAGATATGTAGTATAACATAGACTTATAGTCATATTTCTTTTAAATTGCATCTTATGCTTAATTTTGATCTTTAATTTTGTAACTTCTTTTCTTGGAACAAAAATCCTTTGCTGTTTCCCTCCTTTCCACCACAATGGGCACAGTGTGTTGGACTGAGAAGGAGATATTACTAGAAGAGGCATTCCTATGAAAACACTCCATCTGGCATAGTTTAGGCATAACTCTAGGCTGTTCTCTGTTACGGTGGCAGCAGTTTTGTCCCAAAAATAAGGAAGCAGAAAGGTGGCCTTAAAGACAATTTCTCCTTTTAAACTGTACCAAACTTAATCTCATTGGAGTTGTGGATTCTCTTCATGATTTCAATTTGACTACAACCCTTTTGCTCACTCATACTTTTTTTTCCTTCCAAAGGGAGAATATCATGGGATTTGGGTTTATTAGCTATAAACTCTGGCTAGAGCTTGTCATTAATTTTATTTTGTCCAAAAATGCCATTTAATTTTTTCACATTGAGTCTCCCACATGCCAGGTGTTTCCCTTGCCTGCAGGGCTATCGGCTATTCTGGGGTGGATTTGGGTACTTGCTCATTTTCTCATTTTTCATGACAAATTGTGAGAGTCTGTGTGTTGTCCACATGCTAACACATCAGGTTTCTTAGTTAACCCCACTATCGCCTGTAGCTTATTCAGTATGATTCCTCTCACAGCTTAATGTTCTGTGTCTGAGTAGTCATGGAGGATGGTCTCTTTATTTTTAAAATAAAAAGTTCGTATAAAGGTCTTTTCCTTCATCGTTAATTAATGTGTACAGTTTTGTTGTGTTCTTGCTAATGGGAGGTTAACTCATTCCTAGATGAAAAGGAACCAAAGAAAACTACCAGATGATGATGTTGATAATAATAATAATAATACAAAGAGACTACATCTGGATTAACCAATTCATTTTTATTTATTTTCTATACTACATCCTGCTTCTGTACTATTTTTGCTATTTTTAGATTGTGTCTTCACAATTCACCTAATTCTGCTGAGAATTATAATTAATAAAAATCCTTTGTTGTATGTTAGCAATAATGTGAAAGTTTATAGAAAATTATCAGCAATAATATATTACTGCTGCACTTTATTGTAGCCAAGAGTCAATCTCTCTTTTCTATGTACCTGGTAAACAACATTTTTTTATTTAAAATAATTGTCAAAGAAACCATGCATCACCCAAGTCTAACATTTAAATATACGTACTGTAAAGGGGTATGTGGGCATGCACAACTTATAGATATACACTTTTGCTACAGGTATCTTTAAATGTGTGTGTACATAGTGCGTGTGTGTGTGTGTGTGTGTGTGTGTGTGTGTGTTTTATAAAGTTTCAAAAATCCACAGAGGTAATCACTCGGTACATACCTATTGCAAATGTATGTATTGATATATTGTGCATGCACACATGCACTCCTTTTACAATGTGTATTGGGGTTCTTTCTCCAAGCATGTTACCCAATATTTAATGTGCTACCTACCATTTACTTCTAGCACACCTAAATCTCTTCGGGACACTGTCTATATCAGTAGTTTTCAACATGTGGTCTATGGACTCCTGAGGTCTGCAAACTGTGTCTACAGGTGCATTTACACTGCAGAGTTATTTCGGAATAACGGATGTTACTCCGAAATAACAATGTGAGCATCTACACAGCAATTCCGTTATTTTGAAATAAGTTTGAAATAATGGACTGCTTATTCCAACTCCTGTAAACCTCATTCCATGAGAAATAACACCTATGCCAAAATAGCTATTTCAGAAGAGCAGAAATTGAATGCTCCACTGTTGCTATTTCAAAATAGCTCCTCTCCAGGGCCATTCAAAGTAATTACTCCCCAGTGCCTCCTGGGGCTCTAAATCAAGGTGGCATGTATACATTAGGGAAGCCTGCCACCGACTAATTTTTAGGCTTCCCTGCAGTGTAGACGTGCTATTTCAAAATAAGCTATTCAGAATAACTATTCCGGAATAACTCATTTCTAAATAGCCATGCAGTATAGATGTACCCTAAGATTTCCAAAGGGCTATGTGCCTCTAATCAGAATTTTTTAGGGGTCCACAAATAAAAAAAATGTTGAAAACCACTTGTCTATATATTTCTTATAAACTAGCCAATTAGCCCATCATAAGATGGGATTTTCAGGTCTCTCCTCCACGTTGCTCTTCTCTCCTGAGCCTCCGGTCTCTCGTTCTCTCTCTCTCTCTCTCTCCCCTCCTCCTCCTACTGTCTCCCCCTCTCTCTCTCAGCTCTCCTCTGCCTTCTGCCTCTCTCGCCTTCTGCCTCTCTCTCCGTCTCTTTCTTTCTCTTCTCCCCCTCCTGTCTCTCACTCTCCCTTTCTCTTCTCCTCCTCCTCCTGCCTCTCTTTCCGCTCCGTCTCTCCCTGCCCCTCTTCCCCTCCCGCCGTGGTGCTCGGCTGAGTGCTGCGCCGCTGAGCCGGGCTGCCGTGGGGGAGCAAGAGGCGCAAGCGGCTGTTTGGGCTCCCTCGCGGCCGCTCGGCTGAGCGCGCAGCACTCAGCCGAGCGCCATGGCGGGAGGGGAAGGGGGGCGGGGCGGGGTGGTGATGTACACAGCCCTGGCCCCAAGCGGTGCTGCATGAGGAGCACGGACCCCATACGGCCACTTGCCGCCACTTGCTCCCCCGCTGCGGCCCAGCTGAGTGGTGCAGAACTCAGCTGAGCACCATGGCGGGAGGCAAGAGCGCCCCCCCAGAGGCGAGTCTGTAACGCTACAGTATTACAGACTCACAGACATTGGGCTACTATATATATGATGCAGTAGAACCTCAGAGTTACGAGTACCTCAGGAATGGAGGTTGTTCATAACTCTGGAATGTTCATAACTGAACAAAGTGTATGGTTGCATGCACAAAGCAGTGCTTCCATTGTTCTTTGTTATTCTAGTTCTCCTCAGCTAGATTTTCTTCAATCCACTTCAGTTTCCTTCAATTAATGTGCTTTTGATGACACTGAACACTTGAGCTTTTATTTCTTCCATATATTTTGTTCATGTTCTGCTATGCACTTTAGGACATTGTCGAATTGAAAAATCAATTCCCTTCCAACTTTCCATCCCACTGAGATTGGTTTTGATGTTGACATCCCTTCATTTACTGCACTTGCACTCTTTGTTGTGTCATCAGTGAAATTCAGCTTGATTACACCTGTAGAAGAGTTACAATCTACTCAATGACATTACTTCCCTCATGCTGTTAGGCTTCTTTTTTCCTCCTCTATATAATACAACATGTTAATTTGTTTCATCAGACCATGAACATTTGTTCAATTTTTTTTTTACTCTGGCTCTAAAGGTCTTGAGTAAATTCTAATGTCATTGCTTTGTGCTTCAGTATCACGTATGGTTTCTCAAAGGATATTCTTTTGTACAAACTGTCCCCATTTATCAGTCTTCTCAAAGCCCCTGATCCAATTTTTCCATAGAAGTCACTGGGCATTTTTCCATTGGCATCAGGCGGTAACTGGAATCAGACCCAAAGTTTCTGAACTTCTATATGTAATGTTTAGTTCTTTTACCATTTAAGCTCTTTGGTAATGTCTCAAGAGCCATCTCTCTCTTGTGTAAAGGTGAGACGAAAGGGAAGTTTGTGTGTGTGTGGGGGGGTCACCTAATTGCTTGCTTTTTGAGCGAGGAGGACTTCTTATGCTGAAATTTGGGTGCAATTCTCATGTCAGCAGTGTTCATGTTAGTGAATATTATGTGTTCTTGTACATTTATAACAGTACTTACAGGTGTGTACGTGGCACCAGCGATGAGAAGACTGCCACTAGTTCAGACATGTATCTTACCTTTGCATTCATGCATATCTTCCCCATTTTTGCCCAGTACAGAACCTTGCTTGAGGTGTGTATATAATGTGTCCAAAAGTGTGACTTTATTAATATATCATTTGTCTCTCTGAGGTAGAGATTCTGTTAAAAAGCACAATCCTGTTAACTCTCAAATTCTGCAAGTAGTCTTACTGATGTCGTGAGAGTAATCATAGGTATCATTGGGCCTATAGGTACCAATTGCAGACCCATTAAAGGAAATGGGAATACTTCAATGAATTTTGAATAGAGCCGATAGACTCTGACTTGCCCTTTCTTCCTAAACACAGCTCAGTCAAAAAAAGGCCAGGGGATACCTGTCTCTTGAGCAGGCAGAATCCAGGAAGAGAATTCAATGAGGCTTCTTATCTGTAAATACTGGGCTTGATCCTGGCTGAGTGAAGTCAGTGAGACTAGATTGATGCCATATGCATCTGTGACAATATAATAATAAATGGCATCATTTATTATTATATTAAGTTTCTCATAAAACTATGTTGCATTTAAATCAGTTTTCTTCTTTGGTTTTTCTTTGTTTGGAAATATTTTGCTGCACTTTTTATCAATCCCTTTTTAATGTTTTTTTTTTAAAGAGGTTCACTTCTATGTGAGGCTACAGAAGTGTTAAGAAACAGAAATAAGATTATTTTGGCATTTCATTGATGATAGCAGCCATGTTAGGCTGCATGAATATTTCATAGCACTATTAAATATGGATTATGATTTATCAACAGTTTTGTTTGAACAAAGTAAGGCTGCATTAAAGCAAAAGGAAAGGAAGCAGACAGCAATGTCTGGCAATTCATGTGTAAGTAAAAACTTCCTTCATTTTTGTTCCATACTCTGATGTGTCACAGTTTTTGTTCTGTTTAAAGTATTTAATTAACATGAATAAGATAAAAAAAGGGATTTTCTGTATTTTAAACTGTTAGTTTTACGAAGCCTTTGCAATTACACATATAAATAATAGTTAATTACAAGTTTATCTGGAATAACTGAAACAAATGAAGTCTGAAATATGACATATAAAGTATAACTGTAAATATATCTATTTGATTAAACTTTGTGTGCTTTTATACCAGTATTAAAAAATTATGCAACTAGGTCCAGACCCAGTTAGATGAGCCTAAATAAAAGCCTGCATTGGAAATAAACACAGTAGAATACATTATCACATAGTATACAAATAACTAATGGTTAGATCTACCAACAACAATTCTCCCCTCTCCCACAATGTAGCACATGCAGGCCATTGCATGGTCTTAAAGTATGGTAGCTAGATGGAGTTATTAACAATGGAAAAACATCAGCTGTTTGTAGATATCCAGTCTGGATAAGACAGCAACATTCTGCAATGCATCAGATGTTTTTATCTTTTACATTCTTCTGTTTTTTCTGACTCCCTTCTTTCTTCTTCTTCCTCTTTGCATACTTTCTCTCAGTCCCTTTTTTTCTGATGTCCCAAATGTATCTGGTGCATCCTTTCATGCCCCGCCTTTAATCTGCTTTCTTAAAGCTGCTGCCATAGGCTATGTCTACACTGCATGCTTATTTTGAAATAACTCATGTTATTTCAAAATAACAAATTGTGCGTCTGCACAGCAAGCCCATTATTTTGAAATAATTTTCATGAGGAGTAAGGGAAGTCAAAGGAAGAGTGTTCTTCCTTCAACTTCCTGCTGTATAGACAGTGACAAAAGTCAAGTTAAGGTACTTCGACGTCGGTTACACAATTAACGTAGCTGAAGTTGCATATCTTAACTCGACTTTAGTCCATAGTGTAGACGTACCAATATTGTACAGGCTATTCTACATTGTAATCAGCCCTTGTCCCAGCATCACATTCTACCTTCTCTCCACAGAACAAGGAACTACCTGCTGGTTGTGGAGGAGAGGAGGATGTGTTCTTGCAGGCTTCCTGCTTTGCTCTTCCTTTGCCTCCCAGGGGCAGAGAGAGGTCTGCACAATAAACTGCCCAGAAGCCAAAACTAGATTTCAGACAGGGAAGGGGAAATAGGAAGGAGATCTGAACTATCAGATTCACAAGAAGAGAAAGAGAAGCAGTAATAGATCTAGACTGGAACTATAATAATTGTATGACTCCAGACATGCTGCAAATGTACTCTACGTGCCTACTTATTCCTGCATGCAGAAGACCAACATCTGGTGGCTCATAAAATGGTATAAGGAGGTTTCTTCCTCCTCCTTACTTCTCTGTGTAGGGGTGTAGTCCAAGTTGAAATCTAGTCCCAAATGTCGTGTGTAGTAGGGATCATGTAAAACAAGATATTGGCCTATGTGGACCATTGGTCTGCTTTTGCTATAGAAAAAGTTTAAAATCTCATACAAGTTTGCAGAAATATATATTTTATTACTCTGTTCAATTTATATGCACAAACATGGCATAAAACGTGTACTGCAATCTGTGTTTGTCAGATCATATCAGTATTTAGAGTCCATGTTCATAAATAGTTCTCCACAAAATGTGTGTAAAAAATCAGTCTCCATTATCTAATCAGACCTTGCAAAAAATGTTCAATATTCAAAGTATTCCAACATTAATCTGTTCAGAATTATTTATTGGTACCACCTGCCTCTGCTTTTTTAGAAAAATTATTTCCCGAAGTATGTGCTGTTTCAATTATAGTAAACCACAAATTGAACTAATTAATAAGTATAAATAATATATTAGTTTTTATTATATTACCCTTATTATCTCTCAGGTGGGGGTATAGCACATTTTTATGTGAGAAGAATATGCTTCAAAGAAAATCCAGAAAAGGCCCGCTTTCAGTTCTGTGCATATTTTTAGATGATGAGCAGGTTATCCAGACCTTCAAAACTCACTTATCCTATGTGTTCGTATAACCCACACATCTACTGGGTGTGGTTCACTATCCCATGAGATGACACTAGAGAGAAAGAATGAATTTTCTCTAGAGTCTTAGCTAGCTTTTAGTTCAAGTTGTAGAGGCTCATGAACAAAGCTCCAGAGGTTCGGTCCCACCTATCAGCATTACAGAATCCATGAGGTAGAACCCAAAGGAGACGGAAGGACTGGATTTCTCTTCCAGCCATGGGGGAAGATTATGTGAACATTCTCTTCCTCCCCTCCATGAAAAACAAAACAAAATGGGATAAGGATGCTTGAAAGCCTTTGTAACTTAAGTTTGTAAGGACAATGGGATCCAGTGTCAGGGGCTGAGAATCTGACCTATGAAATTTAGATTTTTGTTGCGTTGGACTTTCTGTGGTCCAAGAACTATCTTGTGAGAAGACAGACCACTACTACAGTAGACGACTGGTGCCAGAGGGTGCTAGAACAGAAAGAGCTGCCAGAGGGGTGTATTTGCTAAGTCTACTCTTCCAGTATTTGCTCTTGTAGGAATAACAATGTTGGTATAAATGCAGGTAGTTTTGCTCCTAACTTTGATTTGCATCTGTCATGGCTCCTTCCCCACTCTGGTATGATAAATGCAGAAGCGGGGGCCAGCAAAAGTACCCCAAAACCTTATTTACCAGGCTTTGGTATAAAACTTCCTCCCAAAATCTTAAAATCCTAGATTTTGGGAATAAAATCTCCGTTGCTACCACCCAAGTATTAATAAAGAAACCAGGGAGGCTATCACTTGGGAAATCTCACCCCTAAAGTAAAGACCAGGACACAAAAATTAACCAATCCCAGGTTAATAAAAAGAAAAGAGAAAACTTTTATTTTCACCACAATATTCCTGTTGCAAGCCTAATAACTAGATGGAAAAGTAACAAAATAATATACTCAGGGAAAAACTCCATGGGCCTAGAACTTAGTTACAAAGGAAAGCCAAAACATCTTTTAAAAAGTGCACAGACAGCAGATCCCATACCCAAACCATAAAACAATAAAACCTAATGGATTTATCTAAACGTTACCCTACTTATAGAAAGTGAACAATTGTTTCTTGGAGAGAGAAACATGTCTGTCTCCTTCAGTAGCTGGAGGGAACTCTCAGAGAGAGGGGAGGGGAAAACCAAATTCCTTTGTCCCAGTTTGAGAGTCCTACCTACATTCCTATTGGCCACTCCACCTGGCTAGGTGTAGTTAACCCCTTAGTCCCCAGGCTGCTGACTAACCCTCATGATCATGACAGCATCCACACTGCAGTTGCAGGTGTAAAAATCAAACAAAGCTACACAAAGAGTTACACAGTTCTGGGGATCACTTTGGCCCAATCAAGCTTTCCATGTTCAGAATCAGATCATTCTTTCCTGTGGCAAATGAATCCAGGGAAGTTTCAGCTATCCCCTATGTGCGTCCTCTTCCCACCAAATGGATTTTCCACAGGCCTGGGGATCTGCGTGTAGGAAGACAACAGGGTGGGTGAGGTGAACATCATAGTACCTAGCCATTTTCTCATGTAAAATGTAAATATCCCTGATGGTAGGGATTCCCTTTTAAGGGGAGTCCCTAATGCAGTCACTGTCTGAGAAAACACAAAGAGAATGAACTACTCTGCCAAGGAACAAGTGGCGAAGGCTAGTGAGAGCTCAGAGGTGGCAATGCTATAGGCCTTTCTTATAGCTAGCCTCTGAGAGGTCCCAGGAGATTTGTTGGGGTAGGTAGGCCTCATGCCTTGTTCTAGGAAGCAGAAAATGCCTCCCAAATGTATTACAACTGGAGATAATGGCTGGGCACTTCTTATATATTTATATAAAGGCTTGGAGCTTCTTGTATATTCACATTATAAGTGGCTTTGGAGTAAAGTCCATTACAGTGTATGTATTCAGCACTGAGCCCATCAAAGCCCAAAAAAGCAATTAGAGCTCTGGAACATTAATAACATAAATAATAACTGGGGGACCCAGTTCATTTCCTGGCTTCTCCAGAAGAGGCTTCTTGGGAGTCCCCGGTGATGAAAAATCTGTCTGGAGCTGAATCTCAGCAAAGCAAAGCATCTGTAACACCTGTTCCACTGAGGATCTGGATGTAGGTGAGGATGGATGGAAGTGGGGGGTGGCTAGGCTGCTTAGGAAAAGAATTAATTCAGCACACTTTCCATGAAACCTAACTGGAATAAATCTATTCTCCCCTTTCAAACAGCTAGTGTTAAATGAAATCTACTTAGAATTTAATTTTGCTAACATGCTTAAAAGGCACTTCAGTCTTCACAGAAGCTCAAGTTTTGTTTTTTTTTTCAACCACATAGGGCGCCGTGGACATCAGAAACTATGAATATTTGTATTGCTTTCTGTTGTCAGCTGAATAAGCACAACTACTGCACGCAATTTCTTTTCGGCCCATCCATTTATATGGCATCAAACAGAACCCCCCACACCCTGGTGTACTCATCAGGAGATAACTTTGCAGCACCAGAAGACGCTGACTGTCTGCATCATTCTCATAATTCCCAAGCACAAACATTTTCTCAAAGCATTACTGGGTTTGCAATAGCAGCAGTATTGCAACAGCTTGTTTTGGAAGTCATCCACAATCAGAAGGGGACTCAAGATTCTCTTCTGTTAGAAATAGATAAGCCAAACTGTCATATCTCTTTTTAGATCATCCATTATTGTTATATCTGCATAGAGTTGTCTGGAGAGGATGTCATCTATTCAACTCTCTGGATCTCTTCAATTCCTGAGTTTTTCCTTGAGGACTGATGTATATTGTCTCAGATAAGTGCTCATGATGTAGGTGGTTCTTGTATACTTATGTGAGGAACTTGAAGATTATATGTAGTTGGCACTGTAAATGACCTAGAAGCAAATGATTGCATTCTGTAATCTTGCATGCCAGCATGTGAGGGCATGGCCTATATTCTTAAATGTCAAGATCACAGAAAATTTTGTAGCACAGTAATGCATTGTTTATAAAAAGTCAGTTTCTACTCTTTCTTTTTTAATTCAATAGAATTATAATTTTCATAATATTTTATGCTGTTTCCATATCTGACCAGCCTGGAGATGCACTAATTTTTCTCTATATTAATGCCACTATCTTTCCTACTGAAAAGTAGGTCTCATTCCATAACTGGCCGGAGAGGATACTGTTTAGCTATTGCAGGAATTCTCTGCAATATTACCAACCGTTGATAGGTTGAGGATGAGTCATTGAAGCTGGTATTTGAACCTGATTCTCTTACACAGGATTCCAGGGCTCTCTGAATTAGCCACTGGGATGGTCTTTTTTTACAGGGCTCAGTCACAGAACTGAATTAATGTTTTTCCATTTGATATATGTTGTTTTCTCTGAATTAATGGCAGGCTGTACTGTTAATCTTCCCAATGTTCTCCTTTTTGAATGGTATGATATTTCACTGTCTTATTGTTTATAACAACACGATTAACCTGTAAGAAAAAAATAGAACAATAAATGAAAAGAATAAATAAAAATATTGAAAGGTCAAGTTAATATACCACAGTGCTATGATTAAAACAAGCATTAAAATGCTGATACATCATCTTAATGTGAAAATTTGTAATGAGAAGAGAAAATGATACAACATGTGTCCTTTCTCATGATGACAAAAACAGTAATGAAAATGGGAAATATTACAAACTGTTCAATCTTGTGTACAACCCACATGCCTCAATTCAGACCATTACTGTTTTAGTTACATCAGTGTATCTTAATCTCTGCTCAGATAAAAAGGCATATTGGGAATGTAGCATTTATCCCTATAATATAGAAATAAACTTAGCATCTAGGCATAATGTGGCTGACCAGCTACAGAAACACAGATTTCAGATTTTGGTTTAAGGAATTTCCTAAATTTGACCAGACACGACTTAATGCATACTCTAAACCTTTCATTTTATTTATCAACACAGAGGCAATCCCTATCCGTGCTTAGAAGCAAGAAAGAGATTGGTTTCTTAGCATACAAATAGCATGGGAGGGCCCAACAGAGTCAGATCCGTTGCTACCAGTATTAAATGTTGCTAACCATTCTAAATGATGCTGGCAGTCCACTGAACCCCTAAAAACTGTAGCCACCGACCAGATCTTGTAGAGATCAATCTTTCAGGCTAGATCAAAAGATAATTTGTAGTGTTTATGAACATGAAAAAAAAAATCCCCTTCACCACTCCCAAATAAAACAAAAACCCGGGGTTATTTACTTAGCACAGATCAGTACATCCTGGCATTCATGCTGTGCTGAAGGAGAACTGTGCCAATTAAACAACAAAGGCACTGATTTGGTACTTTCTTGATACTAGAAATGGTTGAAAAACTAAATCTTTGTGGAAAAATTGTCCTTTTTGTTGAAAAAATTCAAGTTTTTTGACCAGCTCTATCTGCTGCCCTCAGAATTTTGGACCAGACATGGTTTTAGATGGTTGTCATTGTGTATTTTAATCCTGATACAGTAGTACTCTTCACGAATTTGTGCCAGCTCACTAAATCCTTTTTATTCTACACCTCCATTTTATCTTGTGTATCACTGCATTTGTGAACAGTAGGAGTACCCCAGCATGAAATAAATGCTGTAGGTGATGACCAATTTTTTCAGTTTCAGCAAGACACACAGGTTGCACGATATTCTCATGTAACTTACACAAAATATAGTTGGGATAGGCATGTCTAATTTGGCTATCATAGGCAAAGTTATGCCATAATGAAGGAAAGTGAATATTGTGCCTTTACGGAAAAAGAATCACAGAAATTTGCTACCTTGAAGATTTTTCAGAACTATTCGTCTAGAGGCATAGTATTGGATAGTAATTGAAGAAGATTGATTGTTATTGTGCTGAAAGCTAATGCTTGGTTGACACCATTAATCTTCTTAAAATCCAAGCCTTGCCCTGCATCAGGTGGGCTCATGAGATGCTATCATTAAAACATTATTTCTTTGTGGTGGTCTGTGACTGCTTCCACCTTCTGTATTTTGATTGCACAGTGTGACAATCAATCAGTTTCCCAGATTATTCCACTGAACAGCAACAGTAGAGCTCTTGAGAGTAATGTTTGAAAGAAACAAATATTGGGAGGAAGGAAGGATATATTGAGTGAAGAGAGAACAGTCTTTTAGATTAATGTTTTGTAAGAACGGGGGTGCAATGGCAGCTGAAAGGGGTTCATAAAATGGAAGGCTAAAACTGGCAATCATGAAGGCCCAAGATGATGATTCTTGTTGGGTAACAGTCCCAAAGGTTTCAAATACTTTTAGAAGAGGGAAAGTGCTATTCAACATACATAAAGAGATCAAAATTTCACCCAAAGTGTTGAATAAAAAGGGGCCAGATCTTCATCTGGTGTAAATCAGCTGAGATCCAGAGAAGTCAAACGAGTTGCATTGATTTAGATTAGCTGATGATCTGGCATTGAGTCACAGAGATCAATTTTACACATTTTCAGTCAAGGCGGGGGAGCCTCAGGTGGAAGGGGAAGGGTTTGGGGCATTGTAGCCCTTGGCACCACCTGAAGAGTGGTGCACCTTCTCCAGCAGTGATTTAAGTGACCAGGAACCCCAAACCCTTTTCTAATGGTGAGCCCCAGGGCAGTTGCTTCCTGCCCCCCATCTGTGGACCTGGGGCCAGGTTGTGAACACCTTCTCTACCTCAATAAGTAGCTACTCACATGACACTGACATCAAGGGAGCCATGTCAATGTCATACCTAGGCATGAATGTGATCAAGGAGCCAACAATGTGACTGTTAATTACCATGAGCCATACCTATGCTCATACTGGGTGAGAGTATCTCACTGTTTGAATAGCCCAACAAAAGTTCAGTGGACTAATTGTACTCTAAGATATTATGCAACACAAATAAGGCTTTAGGAGTCTGCCTATTGGAAAAGGCTACTCTTATTCCCTAACCTTGATTAGCATCAAGGCCTAGATCATCACATGTTAACAGCCATAAAAGAAACTGGCCCCACATTTATTCAAATTAAATTTACAAGGCAAAGAAAGCTAGTGGCTCTCTGGTGTTTGCTATAATCATGGTCCTGTGAAGATTTGGTGCTACCTCCAGTTAGAATTCAGTGACAATGGGGGAAGCATGTTAGCAATTTCAATTTTCTGTATCTGTACATGTCTGGGAGGGGGGGTCTCTTCCACTCTTTGGATGGCTCCTTTTTGTTTATGCAAATGTTTGTGGTGGTGCTGTAACTCATACAAATACCTATATTTTCATGAGAACAAGGGTATTCATGTAGAGACAAAAGTATTCACTATTTGCTATTCATCGTTCATTAGTCTCTTGTTTAAAAAGATTCAACCATCCAATCAGGGATGGGAAACAACACTTTGTGACTTAGGAGATGAATCATAGAGAGCAAATACTCACAGAATTCAATTTGTGGAAAAAATCCACAGGCTGTAATTTCTTCAGACAAATGGTTTGACAAACAATTATGAATAGCAAAGTAATTCAGGAAAATCGTGATTGGATTGTGGATAATTCAAGAACAGGGAAAACAGCTACATTTGCTAAATAAATTGTTCATTGCCTAGTTCGCCCAGCTCTGCAATTAGGGAGGATTGCTGTTAATCATGAGTTTGTTAATGGTCATTTATACATGATGTTTCTTGTGGTGATATGAGTTTTGCGTGCAGAGAACATATATGCAGATGACAGTAGGCTAAGTAACACTAAATATTGTCTCCTTTTTGCCTCCTTATTGGACTATCTCAGCATTTCACTCCTTATGGGACAGAAAGAGTTCTTTGAGGTTTTCATAGACAGTCTATAAGCCTCTTGGATTTGCATATTGCTAAGACATATCTCCAGGCCTCATCAGTTCATAAATGTGAATGGGTTGAATTTTGGTAAGTCAGTGCATAAATGCTGTAAGGGAAGGGTCTGGGACTGATGGATTGGGCTTGGGGTAATTCTTTGGGAGGAAAGGGGACTCACTACTGTAAGGTCCCGAGCAATATCTGGTAAAAGAAGGGAAAGTTCATTTTAAGTATTTTGTGGGTCAGCACCAGCTCAGGAGCAGGCATACCCAGAGCACTTCAGATGGACCGATTCAATACATCCCCCACGCAGTCCCTATTGCATCAGCAACAGCTATACTTGAAACTGATGTTCATCTACAGGACCTTCGGAGAAATATATTACTATACACCTTGCCTGTCTTCTGGGGGTGATTTCCCACTGGAGTAGAGCTGTGTCCATTTGAATGAGATGGTTAATAGAGCAGCATCTCCATTCTCATCATATCAGAAGGGAAGTGTACTCGCTGATCCTTTGCCTGGCATAAGAGCAAATTAAACTGGTTGAAGTGGGCCTATTTTTTTTAAATGGGGACACTATAGATATACAGCTGAATGAAAACAAAGGGGACTTTTGAATAAAGACTGTTTGTTTTTATCTGAACCCAGGAAAATGTAGCAAACCCAAATATCCTCTGAGGTTTTCCCATCTGGAGTGCATGAATGTCCTGCATGAGAACTGAGCCATCTCTGGCAGTGTGTCAGCAAAGGAGGCAGGCGCCCTGTTGGGCATTATTAAATCATACATAAATGAATTGTAGAGGACAGTTGCCATCTGAAATCTTTCTCTGAAAATTTTCTAGGTTCAGGTCAAATCTTAATTTTTACATTTTTATTATTTAAAAAAATGCCCAATCCATTTATTTACTGGCTGACTATTTTATTTGTAGTTTGTTTCAAGCAGTATTTGATTAGAAAATTACATTTAATTAAACATGCACAAAACCATGCTTTTTTGTTAAACAAAACTATCTTACATGTGCTGGAAACATAAAAGAATAAGTGTAGCAACAAAAACTTGAAAGTGCTTTATTAAACAAAGGAAGCAATATCTATTGTTAGTAAACTGAACTGATGGTTTCTGGTCACTATGGCCTGGTCTACACTGTACCGGAAGGTTGAATTAAGATACGCAACTCCAGCTACATTAGGGTATGTCTACACTACAAAGTTAATTCGAACTAACAGCTGTTAGTTCGAATTAACTTTCATAGGCGCTACACACGCAAACCGCTAGTTCGAACTTAATTCGAACTAGGTAAACCTCATTCTACGAGGACTAATGCCTAGTTCGAATTAAGTAGTTCGAATTAAGGGCTGTGTAGCCACTTAATTCGAACTAGTGGGAGGCTAGCCCTTCCCAGGTTGCCCTGGTGGCCACTCTGGGCCAAGCCAGGGAAACTCGTCTGCCCCCCTCCCAGCCCCGGAGCCCTTCAAGGGCCACGGTCTGGCTACAGTGCCCGTGCCAGGTGCAAGCCTGCCAGCACCCAGCCAGCAGACCCTGCACCTGGCACGGCACAAGCCAGCCACCCGCTGCCACCCAGCCCTCCCCCTCTTCCCAGGACCAGGCTGGCGGCTCCCAGGAGCCTGCCCGGAGCCACAAGAGGCAGACGCTCGCCTGGTCTAGTGCGGAGATCGTGAACCTCATCGAGGTTTGGGGGGAGACCTCCAACGTCCACAATCTCCTCACTAGGCACAGGAAAGAGGCTGTCTAGGGCAGGATAGCTGCCAGCCTGGCCACCAAAGGCCACATGCGAACCCAGGAGCAGGTTTGCATGAAAATCAAGTTGGTCCAGTGACACCCCCGACTCTGAGCTTAGAACATAAGAACATAAGAATGGCCGTACAGGGTCAGACCAAAGGTCCATCTCGCCCAGTAGCCTGTCTGCCAATAGCGGCCAACACCAGGTACCCCGGAGGGGATGGACCCAAGACAATGGCCAAGCCATTTGTCTCATGCCATCCATCTCCAGCCTTCCACAAACAGAGGCCAGGGACACCATTCCTACCCCCTGGCTAATAGCACTCCATGGACCCAACCTCCATGACTTTATCTAACTTCTCTTTAAACTCTGTTCTAGTTCTCACCTTCACAGCCTCCTGTGGCAAGGAGTTCCACAGGTTGACTATTTGCTTTGTGAAGAAGAACTTTCTTTTATTAGTCTGAAGCCTGCTACCCATTCATTTCATTTGGTGTCCTCTAGTCCTTCTATTATGGGAACTAATGAAGAACTTTTCTTTATGCACCCTCTCCACACCACTCATGATTTTATAGACCTCTCCTCAGTCTCCTTTTTTCTCAGTCTCCTTTTTTCTAAGCTGAAAAGTCCCAGTCTCTTTGGCCTCTCTTCATATGGGACCAGTTCCAAACCCCTAATCATTTTAGTTGCCTTTTCTGAACCCTTTCCAAGGCCAAAATGTCTTTTTTGAGGTGAGGAGACCCCATCTCTACACAATACTGAAGATGGCGTACCATAGTTTTAGACTTCCCCTCCTCCTTCTTCCCCTGGCTTCCCCCTTCCAGCTCCCTCCTTCCAGGTTTCCACCTCCCCTCTCATACTCTCTCTCTTCCCCTCTCCCACCTCCTTTTCCCAGTCTCCCCAGAGGTTAATCCCCCCCACCCTCAGTTTTGTTAAATAAAGAGAGTTTCTGTTTTTGAACACACGTGTCCTTTATTTTTTACATCAGGAAGGGGGGCTAGGGAAGGGTAAGTGGAAGGAGGTGAGAGAGGAATGGGGCACGAGCCCCCGATAGGGAGGACTGGGGTGGAAGCTCTCCTGCAGGGCCTCCTGGATCCTGACAGCCCCCCGAATGACCCCCCCCCCCGGATGGCAGCCTGCGGCAAGTGCAGCCGGGCTGATGGCCGAGTGCTGTGATGTGCCGAGGGTGGGCACTCAGGGCACTCCAAGACAGGACTGCTTTGCTGTCCCTCATCGAGATAGACCAGCAAGCGGGGAACCCTGAGAACTGTCTGTCTGGGGTGGGGGTCGGGTCCCTTTAAGCACAGCCCTCGGCTAGCCTGAGGCAGCAGCTCCACGCTCAGAGTCCTAAGCTGATGCCCTGCCGGCACTGGTTCCGGCCAGCCTTAACTTCGGTTCAGGGTCCACTCAATGTGGACATGCTAGTTCGAATTAGAAAAACACTAATTCAAACTAGTTTTTAAGTCTAGATGCGCTAATTCGAATTAGCTTAGTTCGAATTAACTAATTCGAACTAAGTTAGTTCGAATTAGTGCTGTAGTGTAGACATACCCTTAATTACATAGCTGGAGTCAATGTATCTTAAATCAAGTTTCTGTGCTGTCCACACAACAGGAGATGGACAAAAGTAAATGCTCCCGTTGGCTTCCTTTACTCCTCATGAGGAGCAGGAGTACCGGCGCTGACAGGGGTGCCCTCTGAGTTCGACTTAGCAGGTATTTGCTAGACTTGCTAAATGGAACCTCAGAAGATCAACCATGGCAGCATCAATCTTCTGCAGAGTGAAGACATGGCCTATGTCTCTTAAGATTTTAGATCTAACAGACTGATGTCAAAAACTGGTTTAGCACTTCAGGAAATTCTGGTTCCCCATACTTATCCAGTGACTTCCGCTCCTTCAATGGTTGGACTTTCTTTAATATGCGGCAGCAAATTTGTACTCCTTACTAGTATTTTTTATTTAATTTAAATATTTAATAGATTGTAGTAAGTTTAAACATTAACATATGTTGTTTCAATTTTATTTTTAAATGAGTTTATTTTCTACAGAAAAACCCTTGTATTTAATTTAAATTTAAAAAGCTGACAATTTAAAAAAAAATATTATCTTCAACCATGGCTTGCATAGCACTCTTACCCATTAAAACCTGACTAACCTTTGTTAACATGTATATCAGCATTTTGCATGTAATGCAAGTTATTAGAGCAGTTCAAGCTGGCTGCATAATTTAGAGACCTAACTTCACAGCAAACTGGAAACTATGTTTGCTAGACAAGTATATGAATAACTTATTTACTTGGCCAATATGTGTGAGACTGTGGCCTTCTCAGACAAATGTACACTGTCTATAGTGGAATACATGTGGGACTTTCATAATGGCAAAATCTGATTTCTTGTGATTTGAGAGAGCCGGCATATGCAAGCTGGGATGCACAGAGGATTAGAGATAAGAGAAGAGTCACTGGACTTTAAAAGTATCTTATTTCTATCTTATCAATAGTTTGTTCTAAGTGGTAGACACACATTTTCAGAATCCTTGAAAATTGTTATTTAAGAAGGGACTCAATCAGCCGTCATCAAGTTTCCTGTATGACAGTGATTCCTTTTTAAGCCATAAGTAGTTGTTCGTAATAACAACTTTAGTTTCAAACATATCATTGGTCTAAATCCTAATAATGTTTTTCAGCAACAATTTCCTGAAGTTGGATCACCTACAGTTTTAGTACTAGCCTCAAAAAGATTTTCCAAGACACAGTCAATAAATACCATTTGCTTTTTTTAAAAAAATCCAAATTAGAAATTGAATATTAATCTGGATTTCCATATGCTGGTTTAAATGATCTATTCCAGAGAGTAAGGTACTACTCAGTGTGAGTAAGGGTTACTGAAATCAGACTCCAGTAACATGGCCTGTAAGGAACATTGAATAAAATATACATGCACAAAAATTGTTTCTTACTGATGGCTATAAAGAAGTTGCATCAAAAATAAATCACATAAGAAGTGTATGTGACAAAAGCTGAACAAAATCCAACATACTGGTGGTTAGACACTTACCCCAGGCCCCTGGGCAAGGCGCTGCACTCCCAGAAGGGGCAGGGCCTTGGGCTGAAGGGGCGGGGCTGGGGCTAGGCAGCTCTCAGTGCCACCTGGAGAGCACCATGCCTCCCCTAGACAGCCCTTAGCGCTGCCCAGAGTGTGCGGTGCTCCAGTAGTGATTTAAAGGGCCTGGGGTGCAGCCAGGAGATCTGGGCCCTTTCACATTGCCAGGCCCAAGGGCAGATGCCTCCTCTGCCCCTCTCCCCTCTTGGCAGGCCTGCCTAAGGCCAAAGGAGATTGATTAACAGGACAACTACAAATTCATGGTTCATTATCTTCAGTTCATATTTCATTTTATCCAAGGGGGCATTATTTTTATGGTGAAAATGTGGCCTCATTGAAGTCAATAGCAAAACTCCCATTGTTTACTTCTCAGTGCCATGAACTGAAAAACAAGACTGTGGTGGAAGTTTGTTGTTTGTAAATCCCTGGGTTGGAAGATCCATCTGCAGTGAGCAAAGCGTTATTATCACTCAAGCTTTTGTATTAGTCATTCTGGACTTCTGCTTGTTCTGAACACACGTACTCACTCTTTCTCTTTAGCAGGAGCAGATATTAATGGCTCCCTGTACCCCCATTTACAGTAGACCTATTCATTGTGTCCTTCAGGAACTATTGTCAACTCATTGAACTCTGCCCCTTTTTCCTATTAACCACCTTTTGCTTTGAGTCTGCACGGACATGTTCCTGTAACCAGTCGGACATGACTCTTCCCTCCACTGGCGTCTAGTTGACTGGACATACTACTCTGCTTTCTCCTTTTCCCTTGACCCTATCTCTCTTAGTTACAATTTATGTTAAGCTCTGTATCATGCCTTTGGTATGTTAACCCATATTATTTCATGTAAGTCTCTTTAGTATGTCAAGCAATCCAATTTATGGTAGGTTTCTGGTTACTCAAGGCCATAAAGCTGATTTTACCTAGAAACCATATTGCTTATGAATATGTATGTGAGGTGTGAATGAGAAATACCCAATCCAAGGCAGTTTAGGATCTGTGACCTTTTAAGGAAGACAAAGACCCTGCAAGCAGATAGCTCTACTGAGAAGAGGCCAGAAAATCTGTCTGTCTCTCTTGGACAAAATGTAACATCACAGCAGAAACCTGGGACCGGCCCAGAGAAAGTAAAGCCTCCTGCAGATCCAAAGGGATCTCCCAAGGAACATCATGGCCGAGTCTCCAGGAAGCTGATGCCTGGCCAATACTCCAGCCAACAGCGAAATCAAAAGTAATCTACACCGCACTTGCAGCCTACCTCCAAACTGCCAGCATGAATGTGATGTATGTGTGTATCACCTTACTCTTGAGAATCTGTACCAATAAACAACCCCAAAAGCTGGCCCACCCTTTGTCCAAGTTTGTTCCTCAGCAGGTCTGAGGAAGTGCAACAGTTCCTTGCTAACAGACCCTTCCTTTTCCTTTTTCACCTGAGATCATCTGGCTTGGTGCAAATGGTTATTTCTCCCTCCTCTGCTTTCTTTCTGCTTCTGACACTTAACCCTTTTGGTACTCAGATGGGGAGGGAGTGGGCAGAGGGAGAAAGATCCCATTTGGATCAAAAACTCCAGACTTCTGTTCCTTTCTGCTGTGCAGGTTGGTGCAGAAAATTAGGGCTATTACCAGTGTCAACTTCTCTCTCCCTAATTATGCTCACTTAGGAAGTCTTCCTTAAGTACAACACAATGGATTATTTTCTACCTATTCCCAAGATCCTTTTGGAACTTTAAATATATGTACTGGAAGAAAGATGCTTGCCCAAAGAAAAAAATGATTTTACATTCAGTGCTTGGCTATCCTGCATTATTCCTAGTTCCCATACAGTAAGAGAGGTACTGATATAAGTTAATTCTGAGACAGCCTTTTCCTGACAGCAGCTGCAAAGATGCTTGAAGTCCAGCTGTGAGTCTGCCACCATACTGGCAACCCCATATACAGAATTACCCAGCCAAGGTGTTTTAATTAATTAGAAGTTTAGTCAGTGGATTGTGCATGGTAGTCCTCCATGATCTAAGAAGAATAATTGAAAGACAGATTTCTGTGAATAGCTTGCAGAGTTTTAGCTTGGCTCCATTTTGGTCTAAATCCACACTAGGTAATTTATAATCTTCCTGTACCACTGTCCTTTCACAGTGTGCACCTGTGTCTTTCAACAGAGTCAAAACAAATTTGTCTTTGTTGAAATGATCTTGCCAAGTAACTTGCTTCCATACAAGTATGTAATCCACTTATACTAAATTCCTTTTCCTCTTGGCAGTAGATATTGCCTCTGCCTTGAAAAACACTCCAGTTAAAAGTAGAATCTAGATACCTTAATATATTTGGAACAGATGTTTATCTTTTGGTAAAGGGAAAATCTAATTTGTCTCTCTCTCTCTCAGATCTACTTTTACAGTTCAGAAACCTTCAGCTTAGAGAAAAGGGTGGCAAAATAGGATGTGCCAGACATTTTTTTAAATATTCAAGTACAGGATGTTTTTGCACAGCAAGGCAGAGACACTTCTTTTTGCCTGACTGCCTATAATCTGCTAATAAGTATTTCCATTTCCTATCAATTTAAAAAATCCTCTGTCCTAGGTACAGATTTAGATACAGACCCATGCAAAAGATTAAGTTGGGAGTAAGACACCTTAACACTTTGTCATAAATTCATAGGTATTAAGGCCAGATGGCTTTAGGTTGACATCCTGCATAATATTAGACCATTCGCATGTCACCACATGGATCCTGCATCAAGTCACAAGTTCTTGTTGAGCTAAAACAGATATTTTAGAAAGGTGCTTAATTTAAAGTGATGGAGAATCCACTAGGAAAATTGTTCTAATGGAGGAATACTCTGTTTAAAAAAAGTTACTTAATTTCTAGTCTTGATTTGTCTAACTTTAACTTCCTAAGCACTGGATTTTGTTGTGTGTTATTAAAGAACTCTCTATAAGGTTTCTATTCCCATATATAGGTACAGTAATTCCTAGTTTAACACTATAGATATGTTTCAGAAAATGATTGTGTTAAGTGAAAACATGTTATGCGGGGTCAGTTTTCCCATTGAAAATAATGGAAAAGGTGGGGGTTGCGTTTCAAGCGGTGGTGTCTGTTGGGACTGGGACATAAGGTTGGGGGAGAAAGGGGACTGGGTTACAGCAGGGACAGGTGGTGTTTGGCTCTGGGGAAGGGAAGTGGAGGAGAAGGGAGGGGGATTGGGTTGTGAGTATGCCCCTGTGACTCGTCTGCCGGGACCTGCACTGTGTCCGGTGAGGGGGGGTCGCCAGGGAACAGCGCGGCGAGCGGCGAACCCTCTGCCACTTTGCAGGGAGGCAGGGGAAGCCCCACGCAGCTGCCGGCGGTGGGCCGGCTGGGGAAACCCAGCCGCCGGCCTGCAAGCGGGGCTGGAGGAGAGGGGGCAAGGCATCTGGCGAGGGGGAGTCAGTGGGGAACGGCGCAGCGAGCAGCGAACCCTCCACCGCTTTGCAGGGAGGCGGGGGAAGCCCTGCGCAGCTGCCAGCAATGGGCCGGCTGGGGAAATCGTGTTATTCCAGGGATGGTTGTGTAATTCAAAAAATGTTCCCTAAAAAAAAATTGTGCTATCGCGAAAACGTGTTAAGCGGGCACATGTTAAATGAGGAATTACTGTACTTACATATCTTTATCAAGCCATGATTATGAACATCTTTTAATTAAGCTTCTTTAGTGGCTTGTCGTAGGACTCATCTGAACTCTTTCCAATTTGTCACCATTTTTTGAGAATTGTGAACGGCAAAACTGGACAAAGTGTTCAACAATGATCTCACAAATGCCCTGAAGATATAACAACACATCCATATCTCTACTCAATTTCCCCCTATTTCTAGATGCAGTTATTTTGGGAGCTTATATTTACTTAAACCGCCTATAGCACTAATTCCTTTTGAGACTCTTGCTTTCCAAAAAATCTCTCATCCTGTAAGAATGACCTAAATTCCCAGTTCCTGCACCTCTGTACAGATTACGCACACATGACTGAATGTACCCCTGTATCCCTACACACTATTACAATAGTCTTTGTACAAAATATGCCTTGTGAAGCCTCATTTTAAATTAATACCTTGCTGGCCAACATCATGGTGAAATTTGTGTAGCAACACTATATGTAAAGTTATGAATTCCCACTGTATGAAGATGTTCACACAGGTTCAAACCTAAGTATCCCTGACTAGGCAGAAGTTGTTAAACAGGCCTGTCCTGCACAAACAAATATGTGTTTACTTCAGTTTATATTAAAGTAGTAAATAGGATCCTCAGGACAGCAAAAGGGTGTAAATCAGTTTCTCAAAGGGCAAGCTGACACCTCTAGCCAGGTGTCATCTAAGTTGATAAGCAATCACTAGTCAATTGGCCTTTGGTGGCAAAGTGGGAGCAGGAACAGATTGATCTTCATTTTTGGAAGAACAACATGGAACGTCTTTCAATACCAGACTCTATATCTTTATCTCTCTATGACTGTCTACACAGCAGCATTGTTTTTGAATAACTGACATTATTCCAAAATAACAAAGAGCGCATCTACACTACAAGACTTTATTTCGAAATAATGTTGAGCTGGAGGACTTCTTACTCCAAATCATGGTAGCCCTTATTTCACGAGGAGTAAGGGAAGTCGAAGGAAGAGTGTTCTCCCTCCGACTTCCTGCTGTGCAGACAGTGACAAAAGCTGAATTAAGCTATTTCGACTTCAGCTACGCAATTATTGTAGCTGAAGTTGTGTAGCTTAATTTGACTTTAGCCATGCTGTATAACTCTATCCTCAAAACAGGAAAGATGCAGGAAAATGCATTTCAAAATGTGCCTGGATTATAAAAATGAGGGGCAAAATAACTCCAGATTACCAATTTTTTTATTCCCAATCTCTCTTTCATCTAAGAAGTCAAAGGAACCATCCCTTTAACTTTCTGGGGTGGTCCTGATGTGAGAATTTGTTAAACAATTTTGTGGGGAATCTTTGGTAAGGATTTCACCTTGAATCAAGTCTAGCTTGATACGTTTCTACAAAGTGTTTTATCTTTATTTCTCATCATCATTTCTGACTTTAATGCTTTATACTTGTACTCACTAAAAATCTATATTTTTGTCATTAAATACACTTGTTTTATTTTTAATCTAAACTAATGCAGTGTCAGGAAGTGACTTAGGTGGCTCAGTGCAACATGATCATGTTAATATTGCATTTTCCCGTGATTTCACAAAGGAAATGATCTTCCTGCAATCTGCAATGCAAACGAATAGCTCATTATGCTTGTCTCTGGTCACACCTGGTTTGGTTGGCCATTGCACAGAAGAAGTATTTGTTGTCCCATTTGTTTGGAAAAAAACCTTGGTTTGCCTCCTTTGTTTGTTTAGCCTTCAAACTGTAATAACAGAGAGTATCACTAATTGCACATACAGTGATAGTAATGGCTGGTGTTTTCAAATGATATATTACAAGACACCTTTTAAAGAAATTTCATGACAACAGTATGGGAGGTGTATTGAGCTGGTCAGGCCAACTGAGTTTCACTATTACATACTAGGGAGACCTGGGATGCTCTTAAGGTCAGTGTCTGAATCAGTGCCTCCTGGGTGGTATAACTTAAGCCATTATCACTTGCTCGGCCCTAATTCTGAGTGGATCTAGGACAATTTGTATAGTGGGGGTGCTGAAAGCTGTAAATGCTGTATATAATGAAAATCACACCAGGAGGTGTTGCAGCATTCCCCTGCACCCGGAAATTTTATCTGACAGTAAAACTGACCCCTAAAAGGTGCAATTTAATATAGAACAACAGTGTTATAATTTCCCTCAGGGCAGGGGTAATTTGGATGTGTGATAGGATTAGATTTATAAGAAGAGATTGAGGGATGCTTCCCTGATATCTTAGTTGAAATTCTGTAGGTGGTGGGGAAGAAATATCCTGTGTGCATTCTTTGTTTTAATCTTTGGCATATTGAGTTTTTTTACTACAAGTCGTTGTTATTGTGTTTGTTTTTCTCTTAGAGTTGCAAGTTAATTAGTTACTTTGAATCCTTTGAAAAGGCTTCTTTCAAACACCTTGTTGTTATAGCTTCAAATGTTATGGTTGCCTCAATTTCATAGAATCACAGAATACTGGAAGGGAACTCAAGAAGTCAGCAAGTCCAGTCCCCTGCCCTCACGGCAGGACTAAGTGCCAACTAGATCATCCTTTTCTGTGACCCTGCTTCACAGTGTCACTCCATCCAAGGCAAGTTTTCTACTCAAGGCTCCCCTTGTTTTCCCATTGTTGAACCCTTAATAGGCCTCACCACAAAGACTACCTCCTTTTTATAGAAATAGCTGTTCCAACACGAACCCAAAATTAAGCCACTCACATAAAATGGAATAGAAGTCATCATCTGAAATTTTGCTAAAGCTGCTTTTCAGGACCAAAACAAGGCTTCCCCAGTCTATCTCTGTGTTTAAAAAATTGTATCATATTTAATTGCTGAAGTTCAGAAGATGAGGCAAATATGTTTGTGGAGGTATGGGAAGAGGTTGGTCAGCCGGAGGCAGCCTTGTGCGACTGCTGTTGGCTTCTGAGAAGTAATTGCATTGACTAAGAGAATCTGATTTATAAGAGTAATAATCAAAGTACAGAAACTGTAAAGTGAAAAATGAGTGTAGATGTATGGTTCAGGGACAGTTCAGCTTGTCCATTTCATTTCAATATAATGCTAATTAAATCTGTACCATTGTATGCTTCCATAGCATTTAGAAAGTGTAATCCTTATTTCCACAAGTATTAGTATTCTTATTTCCAGTTTGGAGTCAGAAAGCACAATCTTTCATGCTTCTGTGAAAGTACATGTGACTCATAGTTCCATTGTTTGTTGAAATGTTAAGATCCCAACTCTACTCTCTGGTTTAATTATGTGGGTCAAAATTTGGCCTTAAAGCCAAGTCATTGGTGTTATAACTAAAGTTTCACCTAATAAAATTTCATACTTTATTTCCAGGAAATTTTTCACTTTACCAGATACTTAAATCACATTCTTTCAATGAAACAAAACACCTAAGTTGTTTTTGCAAACTAGCCAGTTATTCCCAGTTCCCTTTATAGAAATTTGATTTGAAGGTTATTCAGAAATGCCAGCCACACTTCTGCTGTATTTTCTCTGGCATGCTATGCTGTCCATTTCAAAGTGGGCATTTCTAGGATGAAAAGAGGGAGTGTTCTCATGAAAACTGCATGGAGCCAGCATTCCAAATGGCAGTAAGTGTAATCTGTGGTATTCTTATTGCCCTTAAAATGTCCTACTTTGCTAATGCAGGTTGTAAATTCCTGATCCAGCCACCTTGGAACCAAACTGTTCCTGAATCTGCGACTCTACTTGACCAGAGAAGTTCAATGCCAGCCCCTCTGCTGCAGCCATCTGCAAGACACTGCTCTAGTGGCAGCAGAAGGGCCATCATTGACCAAGCAGGAACTGGGAGAGGATGCTTGGGGAAAAGTGGCTATGGAGCTACCCTGCCTCTTCCTCTCACCCCATCCATGCTTCTCTTCCTTCCTCCCTCCCAAGCTAATCACTGTTCACGGCCAATGCGAGTGTCAGGAACTGGTGTCCCAGTCACGGCAATTCGTGGTCAATGAGAGCTGCAATTGTCCGATACCTGCATAGCCGCAGCAGCCCACTAGAGACTAACACTGCTGAACCGTGGCCATTTTAATGCCCACCCCTGTTCTAGGTGCAAGCTACAAATAATAAGTTGGAAATATGGGCTTTATTTCGCTTATTACTTTTGGCTGTAGAGCTAACAATCTGAAGCCTGTTTTGGGGGCTTCTTTACATCCGAGATATTAGTTCAGATACCTGTAAAGATGGAAGCTAGTTAGAAATTCAGATTCAAGTCTACAAAAAATGGCGCATAATAATGTATATCATGCTGGACTCAGCTAATGGGCCTCCCATTTGTTTCTGATGTCAAGAAGTCAAAGTGATCATATATGTCACTAATATTTAACAGCCCTCAGTTATTTAAAAAAGGTGGTGAAGAGCACTATATTTAGTCACTGTATTTATTCCCTTAGGGAAGAGCGAGCTGATTAAAATAAATATCCTCCCTGGGATATTGTTCCTATTTCAAGTCATTTCAGCTGTCTCCCCCTTATAGTGATGCTAAAAACCGGCATTTATATGGACAGTGGAAAAGCATGTGCTAAATATAATGTTCCTTCCAGAGGTGATGGTACCACTGTTTATGTAACAAATGTGCACTATTTTATGTAATTAATGGAGCATATAACTGACTTATAGCAGCGTTGTTTTAGTAAGTTAAATAAGGAGTTTCAAGTACTGTACAAATTCTTGTTTCTTTGGGGCAAGTTTTTTTTTTTTTTTCCTAATGACCATCCCGAGGTGAATCATATTAACTAGATTTACTCAAACAACCATGAGGTTTCAACATTTTATATTTCAGAGATTCCCTTTTAATGAAATTCTCTTCATTTTACTGTAAAAATTTCATGCAGAGCAATACAACAAAGGAATGACAGCACTAGGTGACACAAGACTATGTGCTTTGTCTCACTGTTACCCTATGTTCCCATCATCTGTTGGTTGCACCTATTGTGAATAAACTTCTAAACTGATTGGAGGCAAGGACTGTTGTTGTTTTTTTTTTTAATTGGAGTTGCTACACACTTTGGTACAATAGTGCCTTGGCTCTTGACTGCGGTTTATTATTGCTCCTGAAATATAAATACTAATTAATTAACTGTATTTTGGGGGATGCCATCTTTAGGTCACATGTAAAATCAAGATCCTGACAACTTATGTCCTGAATGCACTCTATGGGTATGTCTACACAAGTGTTCCTCAACCTTTTTTAAAAAAAAATATCCTTTTTAAAAGAAAAATTATAAGTACCCTCTTTAAAAAAAAAATATAAGTACTCCCAGTACCTACAGTTTTCAAACACACCATTTTTTTTTTCTATCATTGCAACACATTTGTTTAAACAAGTTAATCATAGCTGGGTGGGCGATGAAATTTTTGGGTATAAAAAGTACCAAAATAATAAAGCGCTTTAAACTTAAAACAAAAAATCAGTTTTCTCCAAATTTCAGTCAGATTGACGTATCCCCCCTAGACTTCTCTCGAGCACCCTAAGGGTACTCGTACCACTGGTTGAGAAACACTGGTCTACACAACAGGGCTAAAGTTGAACTGAGCTATGCAACTTGAACTACATCAGTTGTGTAGCTTAAGTCGAAATACAGTAGACTTCCAATAATCCGGCACCTTTGGGACCTAGGGGGTGCCAGATTATCAGATATGCTGAAGTATCAGGAGGTACTCTGGCGGGGGGGCTGTGACGGGTCTGCCAGGACCCACACTAGGACTGGGGGGGGAGGGTCAGCAGGGAACGCCGTTTTGCAGGGAGGCAGGGGAAGCCCCGCGCAGCCGCTAGGGACAGGCCAGCTGGGGCCGGCAGCGCTCTGCTCAGCTGCGTCCCCAAGTCTGCCGCTGCTGAAACTGACGAGCGGCAGACTTGGGGAAGCGGCGGGGCAGAGCAGCTGGAGTGCTGCCGGGTTGGTCCCGCAGCGCCGCTAAGGTGAGGGGCAGCGCTGCAGGACTAACCCGGCAGCACCCCAGCTGCTCTGCCCCGCCGCTTCCCCAAGTCCGCCACTGCCGCTTGCAGCCCCAGCGGGCCTGTAGCAGGTGGCTGTGCGGAACTTCCCCTGCCTCCCAGCAAAACGACGGAGGGTTCGCTCCTCGCCGCACCATTCCCCGCCCACCCCGCCACCCAGCCAGACGCAGTGCCGTCCGGCAGACCCGTCACAGGGGTATAATCCCCTTCCCCTCTCCTCCCCAGCCCATGAGCGCGCGTGGGGCTCACAGGAGCTCCAATTGTCTGGCTGGCTGGAGTACTTCTGGGTTCCAGTTGGTGCCGGACTATCAGGAGTGCCGGACCACTGGATGCCAGACAATTGGAGTTTTACTGTATCTAAATTCGGCTTTTGGCCCTGTTTACACAGCAGTAAGTCGAAGGAAGAACTCTCTTCTATCAACTTCCCTTCCTCCTCATAAAATGAGGGTTATAAGAGTCAGAGTAGAAAGGCCTCCATCTTGCCATTATTCTGAAATAAAGGCTGGCAGTGTAGACACACACTATGTTACTTCGGAATAACTTTAGTTATTCCAAACTAATGCTGCTGTGTAAACGTACCCTATGTGATTTTTGCAATTGTGCAGACAAAGGCTTCTCCTCAAGCTGAAGCCCAGATTCTATTTTGGATAATTACATTCCATTTACACTGAACTTCTTTTGTGGTGGTCCTGTTAATCCTTTGTGCATTGTTGCTGCGCAGCTGAACAAGGGCTTGTGATATTCAGTGGCATTCTGTATCTCTCTATCTGAAGCTAAATTCAGACCAGGTGTAAATATGATAAACCAAGACTGAACAGGTCAGGGGACACAAAAGTAACTGTAAGTCACTTTTGACCCCAACCACCTCAGGGGTATTCTCCACTGCACTGGATAATCTGACCATGTATGCATAATGCATACAAACAAGCCAACAATATCTCTTTGAGTGCTTCACTCTTCAATCTTAACATTCTTCTGGCCATTTGCCAGACAGCACTAGGATGCTCCGTTCTATGCCTCATATGCACACAGTGAGGCAAGGGCTCTAAATAAGGTCTTTTGTACACCACTTCTCATATTACAAGGCCTTAACGTTCCCCTAAGCATTACTGAGCTGCATAAATGTTTGCAGAATCAGGGCAAAACCTTTATACTTAGACATAAAATATAATTACAAGTATTGACTGGCTCTGAGAGCAATGGTTGTAAATTATTCCCAAAGCAGATCCCCCTCACAGAGACTGAGATATGCCATCTAAAACCCAACCCCGATTGCTTTAGATGGAAGCTAAATCCTCAAATCCTGACGTGGACTCTTTCCCAGATAATGGTATATGTACTGAGAACTAGTCTGCATTTCTTTGATCATCTGACAAAAAATGAAGTGGTGGTATTGGACTAAACACTTCACCTTCACAGCCGTGACTTTATTTCAAGCATTGCTTATTAGCTATTTTAAAAACAGACTTTTTTAAAAGCTCCTTTAATTCTTTAGACAGGAAAATATGTAAGAAAAATACTTTGAAATTGAGTTCTTCTGTACAAAGTCTATAATATGTATAGTATAAAAGCATTGTGAATAGGGTTAAGCTCATGCATAAGCGAAATAGTGAGAAAAAGAAAAGAAAGAAAGTCTTAATTTTAACTTTGCCAGCAGGTGCTGATGTACTATATGAATCATCCATTAGATGAGCCATTTAAAGAACTGTTCCTCCTTTACAATAAATATCAATTCCAAGTGGCAACAGAGCACATGTTACAGTTCTGTAGATAGCCAATTGAATTATTCTGTTTAAATCCTATAGTCTGAGACGTGGCACTCTCAATTTCAAGAGGGAAAAGATGCTAAATACTTATATAATATGTGGTATTGTGAATACAAACATGCATATCCCTGTCCATTTCATAATAGACATGATGGCATTTAAATGCTGGAGGGTGATTTTTTTCTCATTTCTTGGGGAATAAAAAATAGCAGTAAAACAAGAAAAAAATGGTGCAAATGAAAATACTAAGCTTGTTATCTCAATTTGCAGTTT
Source organism: Pelochelys cantorii (assembly GCA_032595735.1). Classification (NCBI taxonomy): domain Eukaryota; kingdom Metazoa; phylum Chordata; order Testudines; family Trionychidae; genus Pelochelys; species Pelochelys cantorii. The sequence goes on along the minus strand of CM064332.1, from coordinate 51,868,361 downwards.
TCCAAGCAATCATGGTCATGAAGATAAAAATGGACCAGTTACAATGTTGTCATTTTTTTTCTTGTAACATTTGATGACGTCTTCCTTAAGCACATTGAGGATATTAACATGCTATATGAGTATAAAATGGCTTCCGTCAATACTTTTGTTGTTGATGATGATACTACTGTGTTCCAGGCATTAATTCACAAGAATCTCTTGTATAAAGTCCAGGGCCTAAGCAATTTAAGAGTCTTGAGCTTCTTGATGTCCAATCATTATTCCCTCCAAAGCTCTTATTGTCATCATCACACCATAAATCCCACACACTTTAAGTATAGTTTATTATTTGCACTGCAGCAAACATTTTAGATACAACATTGAACAAGTAATGGGCAAGATTTTTATCACTAAATTCTTAGCACTTTCAGAATGTCAACTATGCAGTCTACGTGAGAAGTTGGAAAATGTCAGTGTTCAGTTAGAAACAACCAGGAAAGATGGGGGAGAACAGAGGAGTTTTTTAGCTTAATTCCAGGATGTTCTTGAAAGTCAAGGACAGATAAGATGAATGTTTGCTAGTATAATAAAGGCAGCATATCATACCTGAGATTTTTATATTATATTAGTGACTTTCATTTTGTGTTAGTAGCTATCATATTGTAGGGGTACTTGACGTATTATATTAGCAGCTCCCTATGGTTTCTTTTATTTGTTTCTTCTGACAGTATAAAGTTTCCACAATATAGAAACATACAGAACTCTGAAAAGAATCAGACATCAGGGACCATAATAAGTTGGATATAATTGTGCAAACAGTGGGTTCATTTTTAGTAACATTTTGATATTCCTCTAGGTGATTCCTTCTTGTTAGTTAGGGTTTGTAGGAGTAAGTTCGCAATTTGTACTGCTGTAGCATTTTATATAGGAGGCTTTACAAGTGATTTTACTGGCATGGCTCAGTGAGTAGTGTAGTGGCCTGAGAGTCAGAACTTCTGTCTAGTCCTGTCTCTGCTATTGGCTTGCTATGAGATCATTGAGGGGTAAGTCATTTTCCTTATCAGTGCTTCAGTTTTTCCATCTGTACTATGGGGATCAGGATACATGCCTGCTTTGTAATGGTATCTTGCGGTCTTATGGGTGAAAAACACTATATTAGAGACTAAATGGTATTAACAAATATTAATTCAACTTCAGTCACATGGCCTTCATAGGGTAAGTTATTGATACACACGGGGATTGATTTATTACCATTAGGGCTAGTTTAAAACTATAGTAGAAGGTTTATTCTATTTTCTGACTAGTTGGAAAGTTTCCTCCAAAAATTAAATTTTGACAAAAAGCAGGACCATAAAAACAGCCATACTGGATCAGACCAAAGGTCCATCTAGCCCATTATTCTGTCTGCCGACAGTGGCCAATGCCAGATGCCCCAGAGGGAATGAACACAACAGGTAATCATCACGTGATCCCTTTCCTGTCATCCATTTCCAGACAAACAGAGGCTAAGGACACTATTCCTACCCATCTTGTCTAATAGCCACAGATGGACCTAACTTCCATGAATTTATCTAGCTCTTTTTGAACCATGTTAAAGTTCTAGTCTTCACAACATCCTCTGACAAGGAGTTCCACAGGTTGTGGACTGCATGAAGAAAAACTTCCTTTTGTTTTAAACCTGCTACCAATTAATTTCATTTGGTGATCCCTAGTTCTTATATTATGGGAACAAGTAAATAAATTTTCCTTATTCACTTTTTCCACACCAGTCATGATTTTATAGACCTCATGATTTTTATAGCTTTTACAGGAAAAATGATGGATGGAAAAATGTTACCAAAAATGTGAAGGTGGCGCTATAGATGAGTTCTGTCTTGGAGAATCACTGTCCTGCACCTTATGCAGGTAGGGGGTGGGAGGATTCGTGTCTGGCTGGCTGAGAGAGAGGAGTGATGGCTTGCAGGCAGGAGGGGAAGTGATTCCTGATGGGAGGATAGGACAGGTAAAATGGTTAAAAAGGGTTACCATGGTGGCTGACTCACCTCCTAGGAATGAGGGATTTAAAAAACTCAGCCTGTGCCAGGATCCTTCCATTTACAAACAGTGTTTAGACCAGATAATTTAACCTAATTCTCAGTAGCTAGACAACATCATATCCTGATTCTTTATACTGATCTAATGGGAGAATAGTTCCTTTACAGTAAATGGAGTCAGTACAGATTAAAGCCAGTGTAAGTGAATAAAAAATTCCGCCACTCTCTTTATGGTGTAACCACAGTATGTAGCAACTCGTATTATATGTATACGTGTATCTAGAGATAAAGATCAAACTTCTTGCTTGAGGTTGTCACATGCTCCAAGTAACTAGTGGTGGGTTACAGGCTCTCTGGCTACATCTTCACTGCCAGTTCTTCCAGCAGAAAATGTGTTAATGAGGGTCTCATTAGCGTAAGTCGGGATCTCATTCACATATTTTCTGCCATTTCTTTTTGTGCAAGGGGCTTTTGCATAAAAAGAAGCAATGTGGACGGGTGGGGGGGGCAAAAACCCCGTTTTGCGCAAGATCCTTATGCCTGTTTTTCTGCTGGAAGAACTGGCAGTGAAGACATAGCTTTTGAGAAGAGCAAAAACATTGCTAACATTGCAATCACATCGAATGTGAAACTGCCATTTATTTACAATGCTCCTCTGGGATGAGAACAACTCAGACAAGACAAGTGGTATATGAATAATATAGATATTAAAGGAGGGGGAAAATACAAGCATAAACATGTAGTTGTGTCAGTACCATCTTTTGCAGGAACAATTTTCTTCACAGCTCTCTTCACAAGCCTGTCAGGTGAGTGGAAAGATCTTGCCTTAAGAAATTTCTGGTTCCAGCCTACTACTGAGCCAAATAGAAAGCCCCATAATCATTCCTTTGAAATCATAGTTGCTAGTATTAAAAGGATTATCTTACAGTCTCTACCTAGCCCAGCCCCTGATAAAATTAATCTTCATTAAATTATTATTTAATTATTACAGCTGGTTGGGGAATTATTTTTGTCTATGTTTTAATGGAAAATACAGGTCTTTTTTCAGAAAGCCTCAAAACATCTTCTGAGTTGGGATTTTCAGTTTTCCAACAAAAAGTTGAAACTTTCTGAGGAAAGCAGACAGTTTCAGTGAAGACTTTCTTTCAATCAAACCCCCAATTTTCAGCCCAAAAAAAGTTTACACAAAACTTTCAGTCAAATCTAATTAACTAATTATTAGTTAGACTATATATTGTACAGTACACAAAGATCCCAGTTAAGATTGGAATAGTGTTAGTCGCTGTGCAAATGCATAGGAGAAAGCATTCCTAGACTTGAGGAGTTCAGTCTTGGTATCTGGACATTTTGCCTCTCCCATTTTTTTTCCTTTCAACATTTAAAATGTTTTCATGCCCTCAATGTCATAGGAGTGTTGTTATGCATGAAGAGTAAATTAGTGCAACAGTATAGCTGTGCTGATTTCACATTTGGTAACATGGGGTAACCATGGAGTCATTCAAGTGTGAAAGTAATTTCAGTGTTTTACTGCTGGCAGCCTGGCTCTGGGTCCCCAAAAGGGGTAGGGCCTTGAGTTAAAGGGGCGGGACTCAGAGCATACTGGCAGCCACTTTATTACCAGTACTCCGTACTGGTCCATCCCAGCCCACTTTCATCTCTGGATTCATTTAAACAGATCGACTACGTCTACAATGGCGGTTTCTTGTGCAAGAACAGCTGTTCTTGAGCAAAAACTTGCCTAGTGTCTACACTGCACGTGCATTCTTGTGCAAGTAAATGTATAGTACAGCGTAGGAAAACTGGGCTTCTTCTGGAAGAGTTATTCCTCTCCCCACGAGGAATAAGCCCTCTTGCGCAAGAGGGCAGTGTAGACAGGCAACATGAATTTCTTGTGCAAGAAACCCCTATGGCTAAAATGGCTATCAGAGCTTTCTTGTGCAAGAAAGCATCCACACTGCCATGGACGTACTTGCACAAAAGTACATGCCAGTGTAGACGCGCTCTTTGGAAGACTTTTTGCACAAGAACTCTTCCGCAAAACAGTTCTTGCGCAAGAAGCTGCCAGTGTAGACGTAGCGTCCTCTCATTATGAAAGATGTGACGCATTTAATTTACATCAGAAGACTGTCCTGGCCCATAGAGCAGGGGAACATAAAGGTGATTTAAAGCTGCCTTTGTCTTTTCCCAGTGTTAATACTCTCAGTGTTATTGTGAGTCTAGCAGGCGTTCACATTTTTTTCTTCAATCTCCAGTTACTCATGGCAGAGAATTACATGAGAATCTTAGCTTTCCTTACTAAATATACACACAGATAAAGCCACTGAACTTCATGATTGCAGAGAAAATCCTGAAGATGTGAACAGAATGTACCCCATCGGCTTAATAGTCAGAAGCAGTGTTCCAAGATTTTCCATTCACGAGCGGAGTGAGTTTTGCCATCTTGTGCAGCAATATTGAGGCCGTGAGCACTTGTTCCAATGTGTGCCACAGTGGCATTCAAGTTATTAACACACACACACACATACATATATATATATATATATTGTATTATTAACCTATGTTCTGGTATTCTTTTTCCATTAAAACAAGGGATAATTAACAAGGTGCATGACTTTAAGTGTTTATTTAATATGAAGTCAAATAAAAAAATTAATACTGCAAAATTTTAAGAAGCCAACTTCCTCTTTTTTTAGCCCTCCCCCAGCTGGACTAAATGATCTCTCAGACTCTCTTCCAGTCCTATAATTACTATCAGATTGTGAAACACCAAAAGGACATTGGAGAGTTTGCTAGCAATATCAAGAGTATGAGATTCAGTGGAAAAGTTTGAACTACAGCATCTCAGTTTTTATTAGGATACCAAGGCATGACCAGAGTGCATGAACACAGGAATGCTGAAAGAGTGACAGATGTATCTAAGCCCCCTTTGTGCCTTTTGTATTTTCCATCTTGCCAGAAGCAAGTCCAGCTGCTGTTTGTAAGGCAACTTACAGCAACTAATAGCTGGTATATAGACGAGTATAAACAAGTCATTGTGTGAAATTGTAGTTCGTACTGACTTCACTTATGATTCTGTTTATGGTTTTCATGTAGCCTAGCGTAAAACTAGACAAATATCTAGATGAGCTGATATTCCCCTCAGAAGACCTTTGCTTACCCCCAGAGATATACATATCCCTGATAGAGAACCATTAGATTAACCTACAAGTTTTGTCATAGTTATTTTCTGTTTCATTGTGTGGGCAAGAAAATACATTTTCAAAATCAGAGCATCAATAACTGATGGATTTGTGATTCCTGTGCCATTTAAAATAGTTTTAGTTTTCAGTTCAGAAAAAATCAAGTTGAGGTTTGAGAAAAGAAAGAAGGCAGAATTCACTTTACATTTCTTTTCTAGTGATTGGTACAGTCTATATTGTACATTTTGTAGCAGTCATGTCACCTAAAAGTCTCACTCAGGTCCTTATTGGCTGGCATTAGACCCTGTTGGCCTGATTTCTAGAAGCTCTTGGCATTTGTGCCAAAGTTATGTTTTCATAGGAAGTACTCATTCTCTGTTAGTATTGTGCAGCTGCATAAACATGCAGCCCCACCCACCAGAGCAGCCACTCTTCATGGGGCCCCAGCGCTGGCCCTGGCCCACTGGAGCAGCCGCTCCCCATGTGGCCTTGGTCCATCCAAGCAGACACCTACTATGCAACCACGGCCCCATCTGTCAAAGCAGTTGGCCACCAGGTGGCCTTGGCCTCAGCTGGAGCAGCTGCCCACCACGTGACTCATGGCTCCCAGCCCCATCTACCAAAGCAGCCATGGCACTCACCTTCCAGGTCTAGCAGGAAGGTGAGTGCAGCTCTGGGAAGGAGGTGGATGGGCTTAGAATTTCTTGTGTGTAGCTGCGTGGCCACGCAGACACACACCTTAGGGGGAAAGAAAAGGCACAAGAAAATAAATGAATTTTTAAAAAAGTTATGATTTGTAATGCAATCTCTTGATTTTTAGGGAGCCAGACTCATGGGTTTTGAAAGGTTGGGATTGGCAGTGCGGTCACTGCCTCCTCCACTCTTCCACTGAGTGCACTTCAGTCAGACTGAGGGAGCTGGACCTTTATCTGTGTAAGCTTTGTTCTGTGAACCAGTTGCTCCCAGTGGTATGTAATGCCCCCAAATAGCCACAATGAAGTCAATGGAAATATTAGTTCAAGTAAAATGCTTACAATTTGAGTAAGGGATTCATGATGGGTCCCTGAGGGAGAGAATTAAAAATAAATAGGCATTCACTATAGACTTTCTGCACTTGAGTATACTCCTCCATTCTGCGTAAGAAAGCAGAATTGCTACAACCATGTCATTAACTGACAAACACAGCTAGTGTGATGGATTGGAGCAGTCTGGAGATTTTTCTTGGATTCTGTCAGCAGGCCTATACTGTTTGCCTAAGCATTCTGACAACCCATCTAGCAAAAGAAACACAGCTTGTGTGCTTCCTGCAAACAAAAAAGTATGACCCACAAAGGCATGTGCCCCACTGTCTGCTCTGGTACATTGCTAGAAAGTGTAAAGTATCTAAGGAAAAATATCAAACCTCATCCTGATTGTGAGTGGTTTAACTACCTCAGCTGAAAACTGTTTCAGAAAGCAATGTCCCCTCCTTTTTTAAATTCTTGGTTCTGTCTAAACGTATTTTAAAATCCTTAAGGTTCACCTTACATAAGCTGCCTGAATCTGGACATGCAGGGGTACACAGATGCCACATGCTCCCAGTCTCAGAGCAGCCTTGATTCTTCCTCCTGAACCAGCAAGGTAGGGAGCGGGGGATGGGAGGGTATCATAATTTGTTGGTGCCCCTTTAGATCAATGGAGAAATGGGAACACACTATGCCTCAAAGAGGTCACAGTGTTTCCTGATGGAACTCCACTTTGTCCAGGGCTGGGCTTAAAGGCATAGCCTAACCCTCAGTATAGAACAAGGGTCACCACCAGTAGGTCAGGATCCACTGGTACATCTTGGAGCCTCTGACAGGTGATCCTGACTGGTTTGGCCAAGAGGCTATCAAGTGCTGGCACTTCAGCGCCCTCCCCCCCCAACTTCTGTGCACCTCCTTCCCTTTGCCTTGGAGCTGTCTCTCCCCTTGGGGAGTCTCCTGCTTTCTGTGCAGGGCAGGGGAGGGAGAGCAGAGGTGCTGATGTCAAGGTGCCCCCTCCCACTCTGTATCCTTTCTCCACAAGCAGAGAAGGGGCATAACAGGACTTGGGATGGAGTTTTCTGGTTGCTTTAGGGATTGGGCCAGGTCCAGGGCTGGGGTGAGCCTGCCTTAGCCCCACTGCACCACCAACAACGAGCCACCAGCTGTGCCCACCTGGAGCCCACATCCCAAACTCCTACCCCAGTCATGAACCCCCTCCTGCACCTCAAGCCCCTGCCCTAGGCCCAAGCACCTCTGCATCCAAACTCCATCCCAGATCCTGCATCTAGAACCCTCTCCTACATCCCAACTGCCTGCCCCAAGAGCAGCTCAGAACCCCCCTCACCCTCCAGATCCCTTAATTCAAAACCAGAACCTGCACCAACCCTCTGCCCCAGCTTGATGAAAGTGAGTGACAATGGGCAAGAGAGGGAGGATGGAGTGAGCAGGGGTGGGGCCTCAGAGAAGGGGTGAGAGTGAGGCAGGGGCAAGGGTATTTATATTTGAGGTAGATCTTGGATTGCACTTAAATTCAAAAAGTGATCTCGTGCTTAAAAAGGTTGGAGACCACTGGTATAGAAACATCCATTGAGACACACCCCCAAGTCTATTTTGAGATGTTTCTATACAACAAAAGCCTCTGCCATATTTACCTTTTGCAAGGTTCTACAATTTATCCTTGTTTGTCCATTTTTCAGAACTTTTGACCCTGATAGGGGAAGGTAATACTGCATTTGGCAAACTTTGCCTTCATGCAGCCAGCCCACCCAAGATTCTTAATGGAAGGTTTTGCAATCTGAGTACTGTGATTCTGACTAAGGAAAGATAAGCCATGTTTTTGTGTCTGTAGTTTTAATCGTGTTGTAATCATGCAGCTTCAGGACCAGGTGTGATACCTTTTATTAAGTAGAAACTTGGATCCTGAAATTATTCCCTGTCTCTCACAGTCTTGCTGCCTGGTTACCATGGTAATGGATTTCCAGCACTTTTTCGTTTCACTAAAAGGGAATATTGTGTATTTTTTCAAAGTGTTACCTCTTTAAAAACTGTTTCAGAAAGGGATTTTCAGGTTGTTGGTGGTTTTTTTTATTTAAAAAGAGGAAAGAAAACTGCTACTAAGGAAGTGTATCAAGCCAGCTGTTTGCTATACACTCTGTTCCCCATTTCTGCCTCCACCCTCCCACCTCCGAAATTTTTCTGGCTTTTTTTATTTTATTTTCCTTATGGACTTTAGTCAGGGATGAAACATAGCTTGCAGGATGGCAAGCATTTCCCAAAAGCACCTTGTGTTCCAGATTCTCCCAGCCACAAATTAACACATCTTGGACAAGATTTAGAATGGATGTCTGCTATTTTTCCTCCAGTTAAAAACCAAGTAAAGGAGCAGCAAAGTGAAAAGTTCATCCAAAAAGTGAATGATGCTGGCCTGGGCAGATTATTGCTGTGTTGCCTAGGGATATGTAACCAGCATTCAACAGGCTCCAGAGGTAGGACTTCAGTGGGAATTTACACTGCCCTCACTCAACAGAAATCTTCTGGGAGGGAAGGAGAGGAAAGGGTATTGCCAGCTGCCTGGAATTAGGATGAATCTTGGAATGATCACCTCTCTAGTTTGGGTTAACATGTCCATTGTTTCTTTCACTGACATACAAAATAATGTTTTTTTTCTATCATTCACATTCTAAGAGATAAAAGATGTTTCATTCTTATAAATAAAGGTGTGCTCATTTATAAGTTTTGTAGAAAAGCAAGTCTGGATAGAATACATAATACATTCCCTTTGAGCCATTGAATTCTAAAATCACAGAATATTTATCACTGATCCACTGTACATGTTCTCATTCCTCTCCAACATGAGCATTTATATATCGTAGAGTGAGCTTTGAAATGCACATTTTAAAACTGTATTTTTCATCAACTTATGCACTTCCAGTTTTCTTCACCAATAATAGCAATGAATCAGGAGACTTTATAGGTCATATTTCTAAAGGAATCACCTTCTAATACAGTTGCAAAACTTGTTGCACTCAAAAAATCCACACTTGATTGTGAAAACAGTTGCTGATGTGCACATATGGAAATAATCATGTGTGTGCATTTTCCCAAAATAATTACAGAAATCTTGACTTTGTTTTACTTAGAAGGAATGTGTGTGATTTTTTTTTGACAAATGTGAAGATTTTAATTATTACAGTACAGGATTAAATCCAAAATCCAGGGCAATTAGTGAGAGCCTTGCTTTCTATTCAGTGGGTTTTGAAACAGGCCCATAGTTTGGACTAGAAATGGTATTACAGGTTGAACCTCTCTAGTCCGGCACACTCTGGTCCAGCAGCATCCATGGTCTGGCATAATTTTAGTTAGCTGAATGTCCACTTATCATGGAACAAAATTCCTTTGGTCCCATAAAGTTTGCTTACAGTCACCAGTCCCGGCTCTGTTTTCTGTGCTGTTATTTAACTCTAATTTCCCCCCAAAATGTCTTCTAAGAGCCCAGTAAGCAGTGGATGTTTTAGTAATGCTGCTAGACACTATTGACTTCCTCTGGTTCAGCAAATTCTCTGCTTTGGCACCATTCAGGTCCCGATGGTGCTGGTCTAAAGAGGTTCAACTTGTACCAACCATGACCTCTTTCCTTTGCCCTCAACTATCAGGAAAAGGTGGTAGGTTTGATTGTCTTTAAATTCCATAACAGAAAAACTGACAGAAATCAGATTCAATTAGGCTCATACTCTTCAAAAGAGGATAGCCTCAAAATGTAAACCTGGCAGTCAACCCATAATTAATCATGAATCATGTTGTTAAATATGTTCCCCAGGACTTGATATTCATAGGCTTCAGCAACATGCTTTTTTTTTTCCCTTGCAGGAAATCAGTTTAAATAGAAAAACTATTTTCAAACATAGCTACACATTTACAGGATTTCTAATACGAACCCTCCAAAGCTCAAATATCTCAAGTTACATTTTCTTCTGCCTCCAATAAAGCATTAAATAGATAATCAAACAACCTAAAAGTTGAAATAAAATATAAAAGGATTCTAAATACTTTTTAAAATGTTTTAAATATATTTATGGGCTTTTAAAAATTTGGAATGCCAGTATAATCAGTTTATTACTGCAATTTCCCACTCCCTGTGCATAAAAAGTAATATACATACAGATATATATATATACCTAGCCTGCCCTCGTGTAGAAGTGTACCACCAGTTATGGCTCAAAGAGTTGGTGAATTGTATGGCACATCTCGATTGTCTTTTGTATTTACCTTCATGCAGTTATTGTTTAGGTCCCTGATTTCTATGGCTGCATGGATTTAAGGGATCTTTTGATTCAGCTGCTCCTGGGCACCACATGGCTACCCAAATCATTTTCAAGTCAGTAGTCAGAGCTCTAACTAAACTGAAATATAGCCAAACTGATGGGCACACTGAGGGAATTTTATTTTCCTTTGATAGTTGTGTGTTTCAACTGGATACCATAATCTTTCTTAGTGAAAATTAATCTTCTGTTCAAATTTATATTGCTGTGCTTTGGTAAAATGTGTTCTGCTTGGATTACTAATTGGAGTGCTTGTAATGCATTTTTCTTCACTTTCAGTTATATATAATTTTATAAAGAGCTTGAGGGATTAATTTATGAAAGAACTAAATATGTATAGTTTAGCTAAAAGTCTGTGAAGGGAGAATATAACAATCTATAAATATTTGGACGACTTAAACACCGAGGATGGTGAAATATTGTTTAAGGAAGTCTATTGGACTATAACTGGGATTAATGAAAGAAAACCAACCAAGGAAAGTGTAGTCTGAATATATTGGAAAAGTATTTTATAGCATGGTAAATTAGATTATTAGGCAGGTGGTAGTTTCATCTCTACAGTCATTTCAAGCTCTTTTAGAAATATAATGTAGAAAACAACACTGTATGTGGTAATGGGTTAGACTAAATGTCTTCATACGTTTTTTACACTAAGCACCTCAGGACAAAGGCCATGTCTTTCTCTCGATGACATAGCTCTGACAGTATTTAACAAATAATGAAGAATGGTCATTTCTGTTAAAGCCTTTATTTGTAATAGATTTAGATCACTCAGTAAGGGCTATATACTACTCCTTCTACATGTGCAACCACAGATGCGCCGAAGTGTTTAATCAAAATGCAGATGGGTGGCTGACAACACACAGAAGTTTCTCAGCTATCCCCACTGAGGATTTCCATTGAGGAAATGGAGTTTCCACTTGATTTGACAGTCATAAATGCTTTCTCCATCAAGAAGGTGGACTTTGGACTTCTATAATCCTCTTGCCCCCATTTCCTAGTGTAAATCCATAGGGTCTGCCTATCATAGACTGATCGAATATCTTTACTTAGCCTGGAAGGTGGAGATATTATTAGCAAGAGTTTGTGATGATATAACTGTATATATACCACTGCCCTTTCAGATAAAAATATACCATCTCTGTCCACATTTTAATACATTTATGTACCAACTTAGCTGATGCATCTACTTTACTTTATCAGACACAGAGATTTTCAGATCATATGTTCTTTTTCCATATGCTCTGTAAATATAGGCAATGAAGTGTACCATGTGGGAGTGTGTGTTTGTATGCATGTACAGCAGAGTATTACAAATAGAACAGGGCAGAAAACAGATGTCCCTCTTTGTGAGGAAATTCTACAAGGTTGAATATTTTTTCCCATTCCAGAACAGAATGGGGACAAATTTCAAAATTTCCTATAAAACATACATCTGATTTCATTTATTTATTTAGTTAGTTAGTTATTTAATTTTTGTTTGGGGTTGATTTGAAATGGTTCATTTAAATAAAATCAAAATGTTCCATTCCAAATGGAATTTTGTTTTTGTATAATATGAAAAATAAATTTCTAAATGAAGTTCTTTCAAAGTTAAAACTAAAATGTTCCATTCTGAAGATGTCAAAATGGAACACTTAGAGATTATCAAAGTGCTCTGGGTTTTTTTTTAATTTAATAGAAATTCATAAAAACCAATGTGCTTCTGTAAAATGCTTCACTTTTGACAAACTGGCACTTTCTGATGGAAACATGTTCCATCGGGTTATTCCCAGCCAGCTCCAATTACAATCTGTCCAGCTGTGGCTCCCTAAAATTCTACAACTAAGAAAACTTGATCTCTTTTACCATTATCCATCTGTGTATAGCTTAGAGCTGTTTGTTATACCAAAATATCTATCTGAAGAAGAAAGTTGGCAAGAAATATGCCCATTTTTAATTTCTTCACTTGAAGCACTCATTTTCCATAAGAAAATTTGAAATAAATAAAAATAATTGTTTTCATGTTTTATATTCACTTAGTGTCATTTTGTTTTAGTGTTTGGAATATGAAAAAGTTCACTTTTCCATACTGGGGTTATGTGTGGGTTTTCTTACATTTTCATGATCTTCCCTTCTCTTTTACTCTGCACCTACATTTTCCCCCCTTACAAGAAAAAGGAGTGAGAAGTTAGAAGAAGAGGGGGGGATGATAAAGAGGGGAACACTCTGTTTTCACATTCTTTCTGTTTCCAACTGTAAAAAGTTGGAAAACAGTACAAAAGTAAGAGTGGGGGTAGGGGTAATAGTAAGGCAATGTCTGTGCTAAAAAGTTTGGACCATGCAGGTTACAGCAGCATAAAGTGGCCACAGCTGGGCTATGTCTACCCAGCAGCGTTATTTTGGAATAACTGATGTTATTCTGAAATAATATAGTCCACGTCTACACAGCAAGTAGTTATTTCAGCATAATGTTGAAATAATGTTGAGCTGGAGGACTTCTTACTCCAACTCCTGTAACCCTCATTTTATGAGGAGTAAGGGAAGTTGAAGGAAGAGTGCTCTAACTTGGCCTTCCTGCTGTGCAGACAGCTCCAAGAGCCAAAATAAGCTATTTTGACTTAAGCTACATGATTGACGTAGCTCAGGTGGCATAGCTTATTTCTGCTTTAGCCCTGCTGTGTAGACATGCCCTTTGTGTATAGCTTGTGTGAGTGCATTCTTGGCTACTTGTGTCAGTCCTGCACTTACTCAATTGAAATGTTTATGTAGATGTGCAGTGCAGTGCAACATGGGTAGGTTCCCCCTTGTGCCACTAGCCACTGTCAGCAACCTGTTTTTTGGAAATTTTTGGAATGCATGGTGGGTCAGAAAGAAGTCATCCCTAGCCCATCCCCCTTTCCTTCCATGCAGCTGTCTGTGACTCTTGCTCAAGGGCCTGCCGATGAACCTGGTGCCCACCCCAGTGCATGGGGCTGTGGGGCACACAGCAGTGCAGGAGGAGCTGCCAGAGTAGGGTGCTCAATCCTGGAAGCAGCAATTCCACATTCTGCTCCTTTCACTGCTGCAGTTTTCAAGAGAGCCCTGCAGTTCCACGGATACCACTATATATATAATTGCAGATATCTGCATCTATGGACATGCATGGTCTCACGTGACCTTCTTATCAATAAACTAGAGAAATACAACTTAGATGGAGCTACTATAAGGTGCGTGCATAACTGGCTGGATAACCATTCTCAGAGAGTAGTTATTAATGGTTCACAATCATGCTGGAAGGGCATAACAAGTGGGGTTCCGCAGGGGTCTGTTTTGGGACAGGGTTCTGTTCAATATCTTCATTGACAATTTCTATAACGGCATAGAGAGAATGCTCAGTAAATTTGCAGATGATAGCAAGCTGGGAGGGGTTGCAAGTGCTTTTGAGGATAGGGTCATAATTCAAAATGATCTGGACAAACTGGTGAAATGGTCTGAGGTAAATAGGATGAAGTTTAGTAAGGACAAATGCAAAGTACTCCACTTAGGAAGGAACAATCAGTTTCACACATACAGAATGAGAAGTGACTGTCTAGGAAGGAGTACTGCAGAAAGGCATCAGGGGGCCATAGTGGAGCACAAGCTAAATATGAGTCAACAGTGTGGCACTGTTGCAAAAAAAAGCAAACATGATTCTGGGATACATTAACAGAAATGCTGTGAAGAAAGATAGAATAAATAATTCTTCCACTCTACTCTGCACTGATTAGGCCTCAACTGGAATATTGGAAATGTGGTTCTGGGCACTACATTTCAAGAAAGATGTGGAGAAAATGGAGAGGGTTCAAAACAAAAATGATTAAAAACATGATCTATGAAGGAAGACAGAAAGAAGTGGGTTTGTTTAGTTTGGAAAAGAGAAGACCGAGAGGGGACATAATAGCAACTTTCAAGTACCTAAAAGACTGTTACAAGGAAGAGGGAGAAAAATTATTCTCCTTAACCTCTTATGATAGGACAAGAAACAATGAGCTTAAATTGCAGCAAGGGAGGCTAGATATTCAGATAAACTTCCTAACTGTCAGGGTGGTTAAACACATGAATAAATTGCCTACAGAGGTTGTGGAATCTCCATCATTGGAGATATTTAAGAGCAGGTTAGATAAGCATCTATCAGGGATGAACTAGACAGAGCTTGGTCCTGCCATGAGGGCAGGGGACTGGACTTGATGACCTCTACAGGTCTCTTCCAGTTCTAGTGTTCTATGATTCTATACATTTGTATCCATGCAGGGCTTTAATTATAACTGCAACAAGCCAGGCCACACTTCTTGCTATCCATCATCGCTACTAGAAGCATGGAACACTAAGAGCTCTTGTCATGAGCTATTGTCATGGACATTCCAAACACAGGACAAAACAATCTTTTGGCACTTAGAGTCACAAGAAGAACCACAACAACAGAGGGCTTGACAGCTTCTTTGTTGACAGATTAAGGGGCATAGCAAAAAACAAAATTGTTTGCAGCTACTCCGTGAGCAGTGCTGAGTGGGGAGTGCTGATTCTGGCCTGAAAAAAGAGCTCTGACTGGGGGCATCACATCATAATGCAGGCAGGGAATATGAGCTGTGGCTGCAGAACATTACTTCACCACTTGAACACTAGAATGAGAGTGGCACTAATAGTTGAGAAACATGGGAACGTGGGACAATTGAACTATGAAATCTTACAACACCAGTTTTCAGCTGATCCATGGGAAATTATCTTCCAGTTGGGAAATCCACTGTCATGCAAATCTGCAGGGTCATTAATCATTTCCTGCAAAACAGGGCTGTGACTCCTGGCAAAATGTAGGTCATAGTGGACAGATTTACAGCAATGGCATTCCCAAACTATGGTGGGGTGATAGATAGGATTGGGTGGGGGGGAGTGGGGAGTGTGGGATTTAAATCACAGTGACTTTTTTTTTTTTGCTCAACAACTTTGGTCCCCCATTTTTGGTTTTTGGGGGATTTTTTTTGCTCAACCAATTTTTTTCCCTGCCATGTTCGGGATTTTTTGTAAAAGTATCTGGCAACTCTAGCGATAGAGGCTACAATAATCCCTCTTTTATCTCCAGCCTTTTATGCCACAGAATACATTAACAGAAAGGGCTACTTTAATATGGTTATGCAAGTGTGCTAGATTACCAGGGAGGCTCTGCCCTTATTATTGGCTGGTCAGTGAAGGTGCATGACTCTCTCATCTTTGAGGAGACATGGATATTCAGAAAATTGCAAGCAGAGACATTCTTTCTTCACTGGCAAGATACCATTGGTAATGATGAAATGCCAGTCATGATCCTGAGGGACCCAAAACATCTCTGGCTAATTTGGCCCTTGAATCAGACATAATGACAGGACCAAGCAAAGATTCAACTACTAGCTCAAAGGATGCAGAATGACAGTCCAATGTGGTTTTAGAAGCTTGATAGGGCATTGGAAGTGTTTTGTCAGAAGAGTGAATCTCAGCATGAAAATGTACTAGTGGTTTTGAGTTTCCTCTTGTGTCCTTCATAATATCTATAAGGCAAAGTCTAGAGCTCAGCACAAAGGTCTGGGGTTGAGGGAAATCTTAAAAGAGCACTTTAGTGGCCAAACAAACAGTTCAAAGTTCCCTGACTGACTCTGAAGTTCTGAGGGCTGTTAGGGATTGTGTCATACTGTCTTTTAATGCATCCAGGAACGATGTGATGCTTGCTCTGTATTTACTGCACTCTGTTTTGCACTCTGTGATGGAACAGGGCCAGCTCTGAGTCAACAGGAAAGTCAGCATGAAAGTGGGGCAGGTCCGGCCCTGTCCTGAGTCCCTGGAGTCTGACGGTTTCCAACCATGGCTTCAAAGATCCCCCTGTTTGAAGGCTTCTGCACATTAGCCACCCTGAGAACCTGGTTAAATACCCACATTTTGTCCCCCGCCCCATCTAGAAATCTAACTATACCTCCGAATAGAACTTTAAATTGAGAAAGGTAGAAAACAGTCCTGTCCATTTTAGTTCATTTGGTTACAAATACACCCATGGTGACTCACACAGGTCAGTGTAAGTGAAGCTGTGACTGGAAACTGTCCCTGGCAGGGGAAGGCTAAAAGTAAGGATGCTGGGAATGAGGGGGTATAGTGAGGCAGAGTTCTTCAAAGACTGCAAAGGGAGCCAAGCCCCTGATTATTGAACCGGTAGATTCACAAGTATCTTCATCATCATCTGTGTTTTCTGCTTGAGAAGCCCCATGATGTCCTGGTGCATCCCACCTCCCCAAGTTTTCTCCTGGGAGCTTTTTCCTTCTCCAAGCTATCTGGTATGTTCACCCTCCAGGCCATATGTTCATTCTCCAGTGCAACAGTGGCTTGTGGGATCTCGCTAAATATGTCTTCCCAAGTCCTCCTCTTTCTCCTCCTCATGGGTATTCCATAGGCCTGGAGGGGCCACCATTAAGCAGGGACAACACGACAGACAGATGTACTGTACCATTTACAGCCCTATGGAAAGTGAAAGGGAACTTTCAGAATTCCCTTCCCCTAGTCCCACAAAACTTTTAAATAGGACAGGCTTAATGTCACTTCAGCCTTGAGTACCCCATCACAGCCCCACTCTCTAGCCCCAACCATGGTGAGTACAGTCTGTGAAGGGCAAGTACAGGGGCAGGGGAAAATGAGAAAGGGACTGTTTGGATGAGTGAAGCATGAAGCAATGAAATTTCATCTCCTCTTTCCATGGGTGAATATATAGGACAATGGGACTGAGCATTGGCACTGGTTTCCTGTGTTGGTGGTGGTGATATTAGCTGCTATCTGATCCTGAGGGTGACCAAAGGCACAGTGAGCACAGATGCTGCTCGTGTTAGTCCCCTGGGCCTGTACAACACTAGCCTGGTTACTGCAGTGGTCCCTGCTGAGCTTATCGTGGAGTGGGATGAGAAGGCATCTTACCTCAGAGGAAGAAGTGAAGTTGCCAAATCTAGAAACCTTCAGGGGAGGATTGCGGATTGTCACCATGACTATTTCACTGAGAACTCTCAGGAGAATACAAGGGGGCATTTTGATGTCCATAAGCAAACTACTTCTCATACTCCCACCCACCCCCACCTAACACTGCAGGGGGATGAAAAGTAGGGTGTATTGTACCTCTGGCTTTTGTACAAGTAAAACAATGAAAAGTGAATACCTATGTCCTGACAACTTGGGGGTTGGACCAGACACTATGGGTATGTCTAGACTTCATCCCTCTGTCAGCAGAGGGATGCAGATTAGGCAGGTCGACATCACAAATGAGGCAGGGATTTAAATATCCCGCGCTTAATTTGCATAAAAATGGCTGCCACATTTTGCTGACTCAGCACTTTTTCGGCAAAAAGCGGCAGTCTAGAGGGGATCTGTCGAGAAAGAAAGCCTTTTTTAACAGATCCCTCTCTAGACTGCCGCTTTTTGCCGACAAAGTGCTGAGTCGGCAAAACACAGCGGCCATTTTTATGCAAATTAGGCATGGGATATTTAAATCCCTGCCTCATTTGCAATGTCGACCTGCCTAATCTGCATCCCTCTGCCAACAGAGGGATGCAGTCTAGACATACCCTATCTGTACATTCAGACATTGTATAGAAAAAAGCATACTCACACTTTCCTAAGGTCACCCCCCCCCACTCTTTCATTGGGCTTATTTGTGCTTAGCTAATAGGACTGGATAGACTGTGGTGGAATCTAGAAAAGATCCTGGCTAATGCGTGGTTGGATCCCCCTGCTGTGCATCCCCACCGCTCCTCTTCTTTATTCATTGCAGCGGGCTATGTCTTAGGCGCCTCATAAGGTATCCATGGTGCTGGTGGGATCTCCGCCATTAGCAGCATACAGCTTAATGTAAAAGTGATGGGTCTGCAGCTTGGCACCAGATATTTGGCTTCACTGGCCTTGTGGTACTCCTGGCAACGCTCCTTCACTTTCGTGTGGCACGGCTGCTGTTCCTGGTCTCACTTCTATTTCAGCTGTGCAATCTTTTTGCAGATGTCCATGTTTCTATAATTGGTCGGTTGCTGTCTCTGCACAGCCTCTTCTCATGGCCCCAGGAAATCCAGTGCCTCCTGTCTACTCCAGGCGGTCAGTAGGGTTGGTTGGATAGTTGCACACAATGAGTGAGAGATGCTAGGTGTGCTCATCAAGTTAGCTATTAAGGAAAAGGCATTTCAAAATAAGCAGGATTTTAGAGCAGGGGGATGGCAGTTTCTGGTTTGTGTGTCCTCTGGCCTCTGTGGAGTTCACAGTTGTGAGCTGAGTGGTCATTGTTGGGCATTATGAGGCAGCTGCTGGACAACTGTCAGGATTAATAAGTGCAGTATCTTCACCAACCCGGCATCAGCCTCTATACATTGACCATAGCTCCATGCTGCTCAGGGAGGTGGTTTTACTGTGTCACTGTAACAGAGCGCTTACGGTCGTGAGAAACAAATTTGTGTGTAAACACAAGCCTTGGCAAATCAAACTTTTTAGTTTAGACAAGGGCTTAGAATGTGTTAAAAACACGTTTCCTCCATTGTCCTATTGTTGCCTAACATTTTAAATTTGTTTGGAAGAGTTTTGGGGCGAGATAAAGGGCATGGTTTGGGAATGTTGGGGTTTTTTTGGAAGTCTTTCCATTTTTGTCTGCTGGCTCAGGTAAGTTGTTACTTCTGCTTGTTTATTGAAGGCTGCTGGCCAGAGGAGTTAATTTATATGTGCATGTTCTACTTTGTGATTGTAAATTTAATTATTGTCATGGCACTCAGAGCTTTCTGTGACATTCTTTTGTAAATGTCAAATCTTAAAAGAAAAGGTGAATAATTCTATAGAGCCACTTCAAGAGCCTGACTTCATATTAACTGACCAGTTAAACCACTTATCACAAAGTTAAAAAAGTATACATATTTAAAGTAATAAATAATAAGTTCCAAATCATACATTTAACTCTTCTGTTCCACTGCTCTTTTTTAGTATGCACTGTAATTATGTCTGGCTTTTATCTTCTCTTCCCTTTGAAAATGATATGGATTCTCTTTCAACTAAGTCTCTTTTTTATAGCCTTTCCACTTTCTGGGAAATAAATTGACAAACCTGAAGATTACGTAGAACAGATAACTTAAAAATGTGATATCTGGAGAAATTGTGAAAGATTTATACACTTGTATTAAATCACGTTCTTTTGTATTTTGAGGTCCATAGGGAATGTTAAGCCCAGTTTAAAACTGATTGAGACAAAATATAATTTGACTGACCAATGTTAGTGAGGTCAAGCCATGTATCGATATAAAACACCTAAGTAAGTGTATTGCCAAGAGGCAATGGTTCTTCCTTTGAGGGATTCGAAGGCAATAAGCACACAAATTGGGTGAAGGCTTAAAGATTTTACTAAACAAATATTAGGGTAAAATACAGTGCTTAATATTAGAGTAAAATACAATGAAGCAAATCTTAGAATAAAATACAATACTTATTAAGTCTAAGCAAACCTCAAAATAAAATGTAATACTTACTAAAACAATACAATGCTTACTAAGCCTAAGCAAACCTTAGAATAAAATGCAATGCATATTAATAAAGTACAATACTTATTAAGCCTAAGCAAACCTCAGAATAAAATGCAATGCCTACGTCCCTTCTGCTGCCAGGAACCCCCAGTGGCCAGTGCATAGCACCTTCTGCGGCTTTTGTCTACACCGAGGTTCCAGTGTTAGGAATATCTCCGGCACTTGTATACTGTTGGATCTACAGTAATCACACCTGTTGTTTTGAGAACCTAACAAGATCGTTGATACATTGCATATCTTCCCAGATCCAATAATTAGCTTGTTGATTCTTTGCATATTTTCCCAGGCCAAATAATTAGCATTACCAGGTGGGAAACATTCAGCAAAGATAGCTATGTGGTCTTCCCAAGCCCTCCTGCACTCTCATACCAGGTGCACGGCCTTGGGACCTATCCTAGAACTTGTTGAAAGTCAACAGTGCATTCCTACACTGTACCATCTTGAGCAAACAGCTAACTCTTTGAGAATAACAAAAGAATAATAAGAAGGAAAAAGCACAAATGGCTGCCTAAAGCATCCAGGCCTGTAAGAAAATGCAGGCACAAAAGGAACGACTGTGGTACATCACCTAATTTCCTCAACCTCACAATCGTCTTACGCATTTCCACTACAGTAAGTTACGATACACTTCAAGCAAATCTTTCCCAGCTTGTTATATTCATAACCTGAAAATATGTTCTTTTCTTTTTTATCATTACTCTTCATGTGTCCATATAAAATACTATATTAATTAAACAACCTATCACAGATATTACCAAACCCAAATTAGCTTTGAATTCCTATTTTTATTTGCAAAATATGATTTTATTTATTCTGCATTTTTGTTTAATTAATCTAAATGTATCTAATCTTCAATTTTATCTTCAGTTCACCTGTAACTTTGACCTTATCTATTGTATTTTGGCATTCTAATGAATATTCATGTAATTTATTTTATTAAATAAAATAAAGCAATTAGTTCAGATTAGGAAATTGGATTATCACCATCAGGAGCAGGCCTGACCTATCAAAGCTGAATTCAGCAAGGTTAAAAGATGAACATGTATCAAAATAATCTTGGTATTTACATATTCATCTTCCTTTAGCTGCTCTTTAATCTTTTGCTCATGAAAAATACGTTTCAGTACTTTTGAGGAACAGTAAAGTTAATGAAACTTTTATTTGTCTATGAAATTTATTTCTTACTTGTGTACAAAAATAAGGAGAATTTTTCTGAGCTAGTGATACTGGTAGATTTGAGTACCACAAAACTTTGGGATTTTCAATACCAAGATCCTTGACCAATTTCCGGGCAGTGCACCTCTCATTCTTATTTATAGCAGAAGTGATGCTAGTTGTCTAAGAGCTATGGTAGCTTCATTCTTGTCAAAAGATAAATGCTTCTCATCTGTTCATTGAATACAACACAGTTTCATGATGTATAAGTCACAGTACAATATTTGTGAAGAACAAGGAGATTAAGAGAACTTCCATATTTCATATTTCAGGTTAAGAATAGCATAATATAGCAAGATACTACATATCTGAAATGAAATCTGTTTATAACAAAATAAAAATAACAATTTTCATAATAATTTGTATTAATATGTCCTATCAACCCAGAATTTCTAAACACTCTACAAAAATTACTTTATTCCCATTTTAAAGAAAGGAAACCCTTGTCCTATTAAAGTTAATGCAAAATTCCCAGTGAGGTCAGGATTTCACCATATGAGTTTAAGTGATTTACACAAGTCAGTACCACAATGGGCACAGAAGCCAAGTCTCCCAATTTCTGGCTGCCTAGATCTGGGTACTGGAAAATATTGTCTCTGCAGCAAATAGAAAACTTTCAACAATCTGACAGATGAAAATATCCCACTGAAAGATGTCTACAGTCGTATAGCCCTAAAAAAAGGGGGGTGGGAGGAGGAAAGATTTATCATTTGGTAGAGTTAAAATCCATGTCATAAGATTTGAAAGCAGTGTTGTTGATTTAACTGTTACTTGAAAATGACAGCCTATCTGAAATTTTACTAATGACAGAGGGGCATTGTCGGCACATGATGGAATATATTGCACTAGTATATGTGCATGTGAATGAGCCTAGCTGATGTGGTTAGGTCCTGTGATGGTGTCACTAGGGTAGATGTGTGAACAGAGCTGGCAATGGGGTGTGTAGGAGAGGTTTTAGCTGGGAGCTGCTGGTAATATCTAGTGACATTCTGTTGTTTTCTTTGTTGGGTCTGTCCTGTAGTAGGTGATTTCTGGGTATCCACCTGATTTTTATCAATCTGTTCCTTCACTTCTCCAGGTGGGCATTATAGTATTAAGAATGATTGACAGAATTCCTGTAAGTGTTTGTTTCTGACTGAGGGATTGGAGCAAATGCAGTTGTATCTTAGGGCATGGCTGTAGAGAATGGATCATGTGATGAGTTCTGGACAAAAGCTGGAGGCATGTAAGTAAGTAAAGCATTCAGTAGGCTTATGGTAATAGAGTGGTATTTATGTGATCATCATTTATTTGTACTGAAATGTCTAGGAAGTGGATCTCCTGTGTGGACTGCTCCAGACTGAGATTGATAGTGGGTGGAAATTGTTCAAATACCTTTGGAATTCTTTAAGGGCCTCCGTCCCATGAGTCCAAATGAAGAAGATATCATCAATGTAGTGCAAGTAGAGGCAGGGCAGTTGGGCATGGGAGCTGAGGAAGCGTTGTTCTAAGTCAGCCATAAAGATGTTGGCGTACTGTGGGGCCACGCAGGTACCAATCACAGTACCTCTGACTTGAAGGTATAAATCATCCCAAATCTGAAATGGTTGTATGAGAACAAAGACACAAAGATCAGTAACCAGTTGTGCTGTGACATCATCAGTGATACAGTTCCTGATGGCTTGTAGTCTCCATTCTTCTGTGGAATGTTGATATAGAGAGCCTCGATGTCCACAGTCGCTAGAATGGCTTTTTTGGGAAGATCAGCAATGGACCGTCGTTTCCGAAAGAAGTCGGTTATGTCTCAAAGATGGCTCGGAGCATTGGTAGCATAGGGTCTAAGGAGGGAGTCAATACAGCCAGTCAGCCCAGCTATAAGAGTGCCAATGCCTGATATGATGGGCCATCTCGGATTTCTAGGTTTATGGCTCTTGGGAAGCATATAGAATACCCCTGGTCTGGGCTCTAGGGGCATGTCTAGACTGCATCCCTCTTTCGAAAGAGGGATGTAAATTAGACAGCTCGAAATTGCAAATGAAGCCGGGATTTGAATTTCATTTGCATAATGGCGGCCGAGTGTTCTTTTGAAAATGGGTATTTCGAAAGTGAAACCGCTGTCTAGATGCAATTCTTTAAAAAAAACAACCCTTTTTTGAAAGATCCTGTATACCTCATTTTTTGAGGAGTACAGGATCTTTTGAAAAAGGGTTTTTTTTCAAAAGAACCGCGTCTAGACAGCATTTTCACTTTCGAAATACCTGTTTTCGAAAATGCGCAGCCGCCATTATGCAAATGAAGCATGGGAAATTCAAATCCTGGCTTCATTTGCAATTTCGATCTGTCTAATTTACATCCTTCTTTCGAAAGAGGGATGTAGTCTAGACATAACCTAGGGGTGTGTGTCTGAAAATTTGTTCCTGTGCTTCTTCAGGTAGTTTCTTGAGTAGATGGTATCGTTTATTTTGATACTCCTGAGTGGGATCAGAGGATAGTGGCCTGTAGAATGCAATGTTGGAGAATTGTCTAGCAGCTTCCCATTTGTAATCTGACCTATTCATGCAAACAATAACACTTCCTTTGTCAGCCTGTTTGATAATAATGTCAGATTGTTTTTGAGGCTGTAGATAGTGTTGTATTCTGCATGGCTAAGATTATGGGACAAGTGATGCTGCTTATATACAATTTCAGCCTGTGCACATTGGCAAAAGCATTCTATGTAGACATCCAGCCAGTTGTTATGACCGTCAGGTGGAGTCAATGCAGAATTCTTCTTCTTGTGGAATAGGTAGAATAATATTGCGTGTTTTTCAGGGAGTTGTGGAAATATTCCCTGAGTCAGAGATGGTGAAAGCAGGTTTCTAGGTCATTGCAGAACTGTATCATGTATGGGGTCATGGGGCAGAAAGAGAGCCCCCAAGATAGTACAAACTCTTCTGCTGGTCTAAGTGTATCACTGGATAGATTAACAATGTTGCTGGACAAGTCTGGAGTACCACTGTTGTGGTGTCTTGTGGCCCTTGGATAGTTTAGTGTCTTTTTTTTCCTGTAGAGCAGTGGTTCCCAACCTTTTTGATGCCAGGGGCCAGGAAACGCACTCATAAACCTTTGGCGGACCGGTAGCATTGTATTTGCATATTCGTTACACAAATAATGAATATGCAAACATGTAAATAAAATGTTATTGCTCTACCAAAAGCCATGGCCCCCAAAGCCACTGCAAACAGTTGACTTCAGGTCCTGTTTCAGGGGCCACACAGCCCCAATGCCGATGGCAGCTGCTGGCCGCCATGCAACCGCGGCCCTGGAAGCAGCTGATCCTCAACTCGGCCTTGGCCCTGGTGGCAGTCGGAGCAACCACCCCGCAACACAGCCTGAGCTCCCGCCCTGTCTGCCACCTGTCCCCGTCCCTGGGAGCAGCTGTGGCTGGATCATGGTACTTAAAATAGCACCGCAACCCTGCCTCCAGTCCCAGCACATGGGGCAGCACACCCTGTGTACCGGGATTGGAGCTGGGGCCACAGTGTTATTTTTAGTACTGTGGTCCAGCTCCAGCCACTGCCTCATGGCAGACGGGACTGGAGCCAGGGGTGGAGCCGGGGCCGTGGTGCTATTTTTAGTACCGCAGCCCAGACTCCAGCTCTGGCAGCTGCCCTGCGGACTGCGTGGTGGCTGTCCAGCTGCTCCTGGGGCAGGGAGGGGCAGCTGCACAGCTCTGCTGGGGGAATGGGCGGGGGAACCCTGACCCTAGCTCTAGCCCCCAGAACACTTGCAGCTTGGCAACTCATGGTTCGCAGCCTGCTGGGAACCACAGCCGTAGAGAAGTAAAGTGTGCATTGTAAATGGTTTTTCTTGGTTCAATAAAGTCTAGCCATGTGACAGATTGTGTGGAAGGGTGGTCTTGTACGAGAGACTTCAGATTTGAGAACTCTTTCTTGATCTTCTTCTCTTTGCTGTACAGGATGCTGATCAGATGATTTTGTAGGGGTTTTTTGTTTGTTTTTTTGAGAGAGTGTGTGGCACAGTTTCTCATTGTAGTATGTGTAGTATGTTGATTGTAATGGATTTTTCACCCTCAGTCCCTTTGGTATGATGTCCATCTGTTGCACTTGGAAAGGAAGATGATATCTGTCTGTATCTGGGCAATTTTTTTTTCTCATGAAGCTGATAGATTTCCACTTCAAACAGCTAAATCCAATGCCTTGCATGGTGACAGATTTCAGAGAGGTAGCTGTGTTAGTCTGTTTCAGCAAACACAAGGAATCCAATGGCACATTAAAGTTCCCACCTAGCATAGTGGGAACTTTCTTCAGATTGAATGCTTGAGTTCAACAGGAGATTTTAGCTTGGGTGAGCAAATGTCCTAGTGTCCAGTACAGCTGTTCAACTAGTTTATTAGTAGTAGCAGTTTCAATTTCTGATATTTCTTTATAAAACTAGCCAATTAGCCCATCATAAGACGGGATTTTCAGGTCTCTCCTCCACATCGGTCTTCTCTCCTGAGCCTCCGGTCTCCCGCTCCGTGTCTCTCTCTCTCTCTTTCCTCCTCCTACTGCCTGCCCCCCTCTCTCTCTCAGCTCTCCTCTGCCTCCTGCCTCTCTCTCTGTCTCTTCTCCTCCCCCTCCTGCCTCTCACTCAGGGGACCACGGAGCCCAAATGGCTATTTGGGCTCCGCACTCCCCATGCTGCATGGGGAGCATGGAGCCCAAACGGTTGCTTGCACCACTTGCTTCCCCACGGTGGCCCGGCTGAGTGGCACAGAAGTCAGACAAGTGCCACGGCGGAAGGCGAAGGGGGGCGGGGCGGTGACATTCACAGCCAGGGGGCGGGGCCTGGAGCCACTGTCACGCCGCACGTGACCGCTTCACCCCGCTTCGCCTCCCGCCGTGGCACTTGGCTGACTTCTGCGCCGCTCAGTCAGGCCACCGCGGGGGAGCAAGCGGCCATTTGGGCTCCCCTGTGGCGGCCCAGCTGAGCGGCACAGAAGTCAGCCGAGTGCCACGGCAGGAGGCAAAGGACGTGACTCAGGCAACAGTGCTGCCCAGAGGGAACAGCCTGGGAGACAACAGCACCGCCCAGAGGGAACAGCCAGCATTTCAGCGTTACAGAGTCACAGACATTGGGCTACTATATATATGATAATTATTTCCAACAAAAAATTTCCAATATTCATCCAACTTTAATAATGTGTCTAGGTGTATTAAATTAAACTCTGGGTCAAATTCTGTGTTAGTTTAAGTTGAAAAGGAATAAGACATAAGAATAGCTGAAAAATTAATTTAACATGGTATCTAGAAATCCTGCTGAATGCAATATTAAAATGTTTGATTATTGATTAAAATATGTAAGTGTCTTGGCCAAGTATTTGTCATAGTTTAGCTACAAAAAGAACTACTTTAATTCCCTTTGTAATATAAAACAGATGCAATCCAATTATTTGAGTGAACTCTTTCTAGTTCCTGAGGCAAAATATTACATTATGCATGTGTATGATGACTTGATGAGTTTTTCGTGATGGCCTCTTTTTGAGGTTTTCTCTACTCATTGTTGTGTTAGGTATTTTTGACATCTCTAAAATCTGCATGATATACTACAGGTGCTGTGTCTCTAGGTACTGCGGGTGAAAATATTTGATCCTCACTTCTAACGCATAGTAATGCATGCCACATGTGGACAGTTAGTAAGCTCAAGAGCTGAGTATGGTAATTTATCTTGACCAAAGAATGAAAAGAGTTGCAAAACAATATGTTAGATAATAAAATATACAAATAATTTGTAAAGTTCCACATTTATCATGGTACAGGTTAGAGCTCCCTGGTCCAGCACCCTCAGGACCCGAGCAGTCCTGAATCAGGGAGTTTGCTGGACTAGGGGAGGTCAATGCTCCCCTGCTGCTGCCTGGCCCAACTGCCGCCAGGGATTCTGTGGCCGGGGCCGCCCAGCCACCCCTGCACTGCACTACAGGGAATTCCCCAGGTTTTCTGGTTGGGGCTCCTGGATACCTGGTCTCATTGACACTGGGGGTTTCCCAGTCCCCCGGGCCAGATAATGCCAGAGAGTTCCCCAGCCAGGGCCACCATGCCAACTGCTGCTGGGAATTTCCAGCATTCTGGCCACCACCAGCCCCATTGCTGGAACCAGTCCTGTTCTGTCTGGGGGTTCCCTGGGTTGGGGCCACCTGCAGAGAGTTCTCCAGCCGGGGAAGGGGCTCTTCATTTGCTACCTGGCCTGAATGACACCGGGGGTTCCCAGGCCGGGGTGGGAGCTCCCTGTTTGCCTCCTGGTCCAGCTGATGCTGTGGGGTTCTCCAGCCATGGCGGGGCCCCTTACCTACGCCTGGCCCTAATGATGTCGGGGGGTTCCCCAGCCGGGATGGGGCTCCCCAGACCTGCATTCTCCAGCTGGCTCTCACTCCTGCCTCCGGGGATCTTTGGTCAGCAACATCCATGGTCAGGGAATCCCGGAAGTGAGAGGTTGAACCTGTACCTTCAGATCATTTTGAGGCATGTTGGTGAAGCATTATGGGGTAATTTAGCCTATGTTGTACCTGTTAGTAATCCTGTTCACTTATATACTACCTATTTTTCTCTAAAAATTTCAGAGTACTTTACAAATATTAATCAGTTGAAACCACATAATGTTAAATTTCTGTCTCCATTTGTTGGTAGGGAAACAAAGGTACAGAAAAGACCTAGGCCTAAGAAATGGCCACCAAGTTTTGGGTGGCTCAGTTTTTATGTTTTCAACACAAAATATTTTGGGCCTCATTTTTTTTTCAGAGATGCAGAGCGCCAGCAGTTCCTACTGACGTCAACTGGATTTGTGGTCTTTTAGCACTTCAGAATCTGAGGCCCACATGGTATCAAGTTGAGAGTCTCATGAAAAATAGTGGGCACCCAAAATCTGAGACTAGTCCTGAAAAATTCAGCACTGTAACTTGCTTAAGGTTATGTAGAAGGTCAGTGACAGAGCCAGGAAAGTGAGTCTCAGAGTTAGTAACGGAACACAAGAGTCCTGGGTCACAGTACACTGATCTCACCATTAGCTAACATTGACTCCCCACTACCTTGTGGTGAAAGAGGGGACTTAACAGCCTGCAGAACAGTCAATCTGGCTTCTTTCAATAACATTAAATTCACTGACAAAATTCAAAGTGGAAAAGGGTCATAGAAGTCATAGACAAGATGAATGGCTGGGATCTCTGGCTGCATTAAAAGAGACTCTGTCACCCTCCTTTAGGAGGAATTCATTGAACTTATTGCTCTCCTTTTGAAGTAGTTCTTCTTTAAAGTTCATCTGTAATTTTTTATAGGAATGTTGCAGCATTGGGCAGAAGCGAAAGAATAATAAAAAAAATACATGTAGGGGCTAAAGATAAACATCTTCATGTTTTATGTCTCCTGTAGTTTGTAGCCTTTCTTTTCAATATAAGTTCCTTGCAGCAGGATAAAACATGAACTCAGGAGCTCAAATTGCAATAACAGAAGGAAAGATACCACAGCAGCATGGTGTGCTAGTTCTTGGAATGAAATTGTACTAACCCTGTTGACTGATACAAGAAATAAGGTTATAGCAAAGAGCTTTAAGACCAAGGAGAATAATGGCAACATGCTTAAAATGACCTAAACCCTGTTTAGACTGTGCTAGGTCAATGGGAGAAACTCTCCGATAGGCATAGATAGATAGTTATCTTCACTGAAGCTCCACAGTGGTGCAGCTGCACCGCTGCAGCATTTTAAGTGTAGAAAATCCTTCAATCAAGCCCTTTTCAAGACTAAACAAACCCAGTTTTTCCAGTCTTTCCTCCTAGGTCAGGTTTCCCTGAATCATTTCTGTTGCTCTCTTCTGGACTTCCTCCACATCTTTCCAGAAATGTATTGCCCCAAACTGAGTACAATACTTAGGTTGAGGCCCTGACAATGCTGAATAGACTGGAAAAAATACTTCTTGTGACTTGCTTTTAACACTCCTGCTTTTAACCTCTCAGAATGACGTCCTCCTCTTTTTTTTTTTTTTGCAATAGTACTCTATTGTTGACTCTTATTTAGTTTCTGATCTACTATAACCTCCAAATCCTTTCCTGAAATACTCCTTCCTAGTTAACCATTTCCCATTTTATATTTGTACAACTTATTCTTTCCTGAGTGTAGCACTTTTAATTTATCTTTATGGTATTTCATCCTATTTACGTCATCCTGTTTGTCCAGTTTGTCAAAATCAGTTTGCATTCTAATCCCATCCTCCAAATTTCTTATACCTGTTCCCAGAACTTAATGTACTTAATCTTAGGCTTTGTCTACACTGCACGGTTTTTGCTCAAGAAGCTTTTTGCGGAAGAGATCTTCCACAAAATCTTCTTGCACAAAAGTGCATCCATACCTCAAAAGCACATCGCAAAAGCGATGTGCTTTTGTGTAAGAGAGCAGCCACAGTGCATGGATGCTCTTGCACAAGAAAGCTCTGATTTCCATTAACAGAATGGCCATCAGAGCACCACACACTCCTTTTTGCACAAGAGCTGTAGAGCAAAAAGGAGTTATTCTTCGTGGGGAAAGGAATAACTCTACCAGCAAAAGCCCTCTGTCCTATCGATTGACTGTAATTTTTTTGTGCAAAAACGCACTTGAGGTGTGGATGCTCTGCCGGTTTTTGTGCAAAACCGGCCTTTTTGCACAAAAACCTTGCAGTGTACACATATCCTTACTGTAATGTAAGTACCTTCATGCACTTTCTATGCCATTATTCAAATCATTTATGAAAATGTTGAAAAGAATTGGCCCCAGGATAGATTCTTGCAAGACCTCAGTCCATATGCCCTTCCAGCTTGACTGTGAACCATTGATAACAAATCTGAGTATGGTTTTCCAACCGGTTCTGCAGCCATTTTATAGTAGCTTAGGCTAGGCTATACTTCCCGGGCTTGCCTTTGAGAAGGTAATGTGAGACAGTATCAAAGCCTTACTAAAGTTGAGATCTATCACATCATCTGCTTCCCTCTATCAACAAAGCTTGTTACTCTGTCAAAGTATAATAGGTCAGTTTGACATGATTTGTTTTTGACAAATCCATATTGATTGCCACTTATTCCTTATAATCTTCTAGGTACTTGCAAATTATTTATTTGCTGCATTATCTTTCTGAGTACTGAAGTTAAGCTGATCTGTCTATAATTCCCTGGGTTGTTCTTCTACCCTTTTTATACATAGGTACTATATTTACCCTTTTCCAGTCAGGTAGGATCTCTCCTGTCCTCTATGAGCTCTCAAAGATAATTTCAGCCATTTCAGCAAGTATTCTAAGATGTATTTTATCAGGCCCTGCTGACTTAGGACATCATACTTGTTTGAGTATTTCTTAACTTGTTCTTTCCCTATTTCAGCCTCAGCTCCCATTTATACCAGTGTTTACTACGTTAGTCCTTCCATCACTGCTTAACTTTTTGGTGAATATTGAAAAAAAAAGACATTTAACACTTTAGCCTTTGCTCTGTTTTCTGCTATTGCCTTTGGTCTGTTTTCTTGTCATTGAGTAATGGGTCTATTCTGTTCTTGATCTTCCTGTTGTTTCTAAGGTAATATGTTTTCTTGTTACCCTAGCTAATTTAATCTTGTTCTATGCCTTGGCCTTTCTAATTTTGTCCCTACATACTTGTGTATTTTTTTTTTATATATTCAACCTTCATAATTTGACCTACTTTCCACTTTTTGTATGACTCTTGAGTTTCAGGTCCCCGAAAAACTCCAGGTTATATGTGTTGGGATGATTTGTTCTTATGTCTTTTATAATCTCTGTAGAAAACTGCCAGCTCTCTTGAACTTTTCCCTTAGATTTACTTCCCACAGGATCTTACCTACTAATTCTTTAAGTTTGCTAATGTCTGCCTTCTTGAAGTCCACAGTCTTTATTCTGCATGATGAAAGTAAGTAAGGCCAGGTCTACACTAAAGGAGGAGGTTGAATAAAGACACGCAACTCCAGCTATGTTAATTATGTAGCTGGAATCGACGTACCTTAATTTGAGTTTCCACGCAGCCTCCACAATGGGAATTCAATGGGAGCAAATGCTCCCGTTGGCTTCCTGTACTCCTCACAAGGAGCAGGAATACTGCAACGACAGGGGAACCCTCTGAGTTTGATTACTGGGTCTTACTAGACCCACTAAATCAAACTCCAGAAGATCAATCACAGCAGCATTGATTTTCCCCATAGCAAAAACATGGCCTAAGGAAAAGCCTCTTAACTCTGAGCTACCTGTGTTAGTCCTTGTTTCACCTTCTTACATATTTAACCTGAGCAATCAGTTGAGAGTTTTATTGTCTAGATTCTAAGCTCATAAACCACCAAAGCATTAGAGAGAAACTGTGATCTTACCATCTGCCATGAGTAAGGGGTAACATGTAGTTCCATTGACCTAGAAACAGAGAAATAACTGAGTCAGGCAGAATTAGCTCTTCACATCCTTTATGCCCTGTGTATTTCTGCTTCTTCCCTGCCCACTTGCTAGCACACTTGGGCCAGTGATCTGAGCAGCACAGAGCTAGTTCGTAGGGACAGTTTTACATCTCTAGATTCCACAGCAATTTAGCCTTGAAGCCCCTGTGTAAATTTAGTCACTTGAGCAGTTCCAACCTCAATAGGACTGATCCTATGAATATATTTACCAATTTGTTAAAATGTTTTGCAAGAGTGAGGCCTAATTTCACATTTGCACGCCGCTGAGACAAATACTCTTAGTTTTCTACTTGGAGACATGTCATAGGGCTGTATTCTTCTGTCAGTATCACCTGTATGATCAACGGTGGCTGGGTGGTGCTGAGGGGCAAGGAGGAGCTGATCGGCAGTGCTCATCAGCAGGCAGGGGGCACTGAGAGAGGAGCTCATCAGTGGAGCTGCCTGAGGGTGCTTAGCACCCTCTGTAATTTTCTGTGGGGTGCTCCAGTCCCAGAGCACCCACAGAGTTGCTGCCGATGATACCCACACTAGCGGGGCTATGTGTGTGTCGGTACACTCACATCTCCAAAAGAAGCATGCATTGCAGGTGCAACCATAGATATACACTAACAAGGAACATCTACTTAAAGGAATACTAATTTAAATTCATACTTCTGTTCCAAGAAAGTGTAATCAGTGTGTGTGTACTCTGTGTGTGTACTCTGTGTGTGTGTGTGTGTGTGTGGAGAGAGAGAGAGAGAGTGTGAGAGAGAGAGAGAGATACTTCTGTTCCAAGAAAGTGTAAAGTTTTACTCTGTGTGTGTGTGTGTGTGTGTGTGTGTGAGTGTGTGTGAGAGAGAGAGAGAGAGAGAGAGAGAGAGATACTTCTGTTCCAAGAAAGTGTAATCAGTTTTACTCTGTGTGTGTGTGTGTGTGTGTGTGAGAGAGAGAGAGAGATACTTCTGTTCCAAGAAAGTGTAATCAGTTTTACTCTGTGTGTGTGTGTGTGTGTGAGAGAGAGAGAGAGAGAGAGAGAGAGAGTGTGAGAGAGAGAGATACTTCTGTTCCAAGAAAGTGTAAACAGTTTTACTCTCTCTCTGTGTGTGTGTGTGTGAGAGAGAGAGAGAGAGAGAGAGAGAGAGAGAGAGATACTTCTGTTCCAAGAAAGTGTAATCAGTTTTACTCTGTGTGTGTGTGTGTGTGTGTGTGTGAGAGAGAGAGAGAGAGAGAGAGAGAGAGAGAGAGATACTTCTGTTCCAAGAAAGTGTAATCAGTTTTACTCTGTGTGTGTGTGTGTGTGTGTGTGTGAGAGAGAGAGAGAGAGAGAAAGAGAGAGAAACTTTCCCAGAACAGGAGAGAAAAATAAATAGGAAAGTGTGGATATAAACCCACTGAAACCTGCAAGGAGACTCAGAAGCAAATATAGCACTTAAAAGTATATCTAACGTTTTTCAAAACTAATTCAACTTCAAATTGATGGTGACCCTTTAGTGAGGAACTTATTGGTTGTAGTAGGGTGGCTTAACTCAACTCAGGTTGGTGGAGTGTGAACATCTTTTTCACTTCCAAAGACAGAGATGAGCTTTTGCAAGAGATTTTAGCAATTTGCAAGCTTTTGCTTCATGTTTAATCCTATAATCACACACAGGATGCTGACAGAAAATGTTACAGTTGTTAGTGTTAGTGGAATTGACTGAGAAAAGTGCTACACTTAGAGATGTTGCCTTAATTTAAGAATGCGTAAACCTGAATGTCATCAAATCTGCTCCTAAGTGTTTATCAACCATTGTGAAAATATCCAAGATTAGCAACAACACATTTGTCTGGCGAAGGTTAAAAGGTTCTTGGAAACTATATAATAGAGAAGTTTTGCTTCAATTAATAATCTCAGAAAAGTTTGAAATGTTCTGAAAAAAAAGCCAAAGAGATGGACCTCAACTCTGAAAATATTTACATACGTGCACAGCTTTTGCTCCTTTGTCTTTTTCATTGCCTTCAGTGAACATTGGACCAAGCTCTTCTTAAACATAGTTACTCTTGAATTTCTATGATTTTAAATTATTATCTGAAATATGGGCCCAATCATTCCAGGTGCTGAATAGCTGCAATTGGAATTGTGGACACTCTAGTTTCCATGTTCTGTATGCTGAATCTAGATGTGTACAATACATGTCTCCTTAGTAGCTTTCTCTGTGAAATGGAGGGAATGACTGAGCTTAGCAGTTTAAGCATTACTCTAGATTCCTAAGAACCAAAGCTTCTGATTCTGAGACCAATCATTGCCTGAGACATGTAAGTTGAGTTCAGTGCATGTGAGTCTTGTGGGTGAGATCTCAATACAGTACCATGGTACTGTTTGTGCATAGACATGAAATACATGAATTTTTTTTTCAAAATAGGGAATTTGCCAACGTGTCTGTAAAATTAGTATTGCACAATGTGCTATGTACAGGTAGATGTTCTCCACACCAGACAAAGCTGCATTGCAAAAAATACAGAAAAGCTCTATAATGCCAACTATTATTATACATAGTAATGTAACCAAAAAGTAGAAAGTTTGCTATCTGTTGTAGGTACTCATATGCCACCTCTCCCCCCATTACTGTAGCATCAGAACATCTCACAATATTAATGTACATGTTGGACCTCCTCAGTCTGGCCCACTCAGGACCTGACCAACCCCAAACAAGAGAGTTTTCTGGACGAGAGAAGGTCTGGAGGGCTTCTTTCCCCTGTCTCCCAGCCCTGCAAGCTGCAGCAGCCCTGCCACAGCTCCCAGCCCTCTGAGCTGTAACAGCCCCTCTAGAGTCCTCAGGGGCTCCGTCCACCTTGCAGCAGCCCTGCCACAGCTCCCAGTGACCCCACTTGCTCTGGGCTCCACTGCCCTGTGAGCTCCTGCCCCACTGGCTGTGGGCTCCACTGCCCTATGAGCTCCTGCCCCACCGGTTGTGGGTTCTGGTGCCTTGTAGGCAAAGCTGCCCCGCTAGACTTGCCAGCCAGCTTCATTCCAAGCTGTCAGCAACCTCTGCTGCTGGGGCTCTATAGTCCCACAACAATTGTGGTCCTTCCGGACTACGAATGTTGCTGGACTTGAGAGTCTCGAATGACAGAGATTCAACCTGTATTAATCCTCCTACCTTTGTCGGAAGAAGGTAGGAAAGGAAAGAAAGAGAGGCTGGAAGGTCCTCTTGTCCATGCCCATAGATAAGCTAAATGACTTGCCTAACATTGCAAGAAATGTATGGCAGAGGAAGAAAGGATATCCCCCAGCTGGAGGTTTTTCCTCCACATACAGAAAAAGCATGAATCACAGAACCTGAGAAATGTAGGGCTGAAAGGGACTTCAAAGGGTCAACTAGTGCAGCCTTCTGCACTGGGGCAGGACCAAGTAAACTTAGATCAGCCTAGTTTCTCTTATCGATTCCTAAAAATCTCCAATATCAGGGATTCCACAACCTCTTTTAGAAGCCCATTTGAAATCGTAACTATCCTTATAGTTAAAAAGGCTTTCTTCATATCTAATCTAAGTCTTCTTTGCTGCAGATTAAGCCAATTACTTCTAGTCCACTGAAGGAAGGATATGAAGGACAACTGATCACAGTCCTCTTTATAATAGGTCTTAATATGTTTGAAGAGGGTTATCTGGTCCCATCTCCATGAGTCTTCTCAAGATTGATCATGCTCAGTTTTTAACCTTTTAAGTGTGGTGCCCAGACCTGCACAGAGTCCTCCACCTGAGGCATCACCAGTCTGAGTAAAGAAGGACAATTGCCTTCTGTGTCATACATATGGCACTCCTATTTATACATGCTAGAATATTACTCTTTTTCTAGCTTCATCTTTTTCTAGCTGCATCATATTGTGATCCACTCTAAGCCCCAAATGCTTTCCAACAGTGCTACTGCCTATCCACTTATTCCCCAGTTTGTAATTGTGCATTTGGGTTTTTTTTTCCTTTCTAAGTGTTGTAGTTTCCACTTGTCTTTATTGAATTGTATCCTGCTGATTTCAGACTAATTTTCCTATTTGTCAAGTCATTTTTAATTCTAACCCTGTCCTCCACTATGCTTGCAGCCCTTCTCATCCTGGTGCCATCTGCAGATTTTATAAGCATATTTTCCACTCCATTATTCAAATCATTAAAGAAAATGTTTAATAGTACAGGTTGGACCACCCTTGTCCAGCACCCAGGCGACCTGACTGGTCCTGAACAAGGACATTTGCCATATTACGGGAGGTCCCACCCATCATGGCCCATGCTGCCCTTCTGCTCCTGGCTAGAGCTCCAGCTTGACCCTGCTGCTGCCTGCCTGGCCATGGCTCCCCAGGCTGGAGCTCCGTGGCTGCCGCTGAGACCAGAGCTCCGTGGCTGGGGCCAGAACGCCACGGCTGCCTCTGCTGGCCCTCAAGCTCTGCCACAGGGGCCAGAACTTTTGCCTGCTGCTGCCAGCCCCTGACCTCTGCTGCTGGCCCCCTGAGCAAGGGCCAGAGCTCCCTGATGTGCTGCCTGCCACTATGTGCCCCCACCCAAGATGGGGCTCCTGGCTGAGTCGCTGTCCTTATCCCCCTCCGGCCACTCGTCCCCCGCCACCCAAACTCCCTAGACTTGGGCTCTGTGGTCCAGGACCACGAATGTTGCTGGACCAGAGAGTCCCAGTTAAGGGAGGTGCAACCTCTACTGGATCCTGGACAGAGTCCTGCAGTACCCCACTGCTTATGTCCTCCTGGTGTGAGAGAAAATCATTGATTACTAACTAGCCTTTGAGTAAGGGCTTTCAAACATTTGTGCACTCACCTTATAGTAGTAATTTTATTAACCACATATCCCAGATTTGCTTATGAGTATGTCATGTGGGACGGTGTGAGCATTTAGGATGTCAGAAAGGGTATTCAAGTGTGCTTAGTTAAGTAGGAATGAAAAATAACTGCATTTGTCAGACAGACTAATTAATGAAATTCCTTTTTAAATGCAGGCGGAGATCTGATTTTAGGCTCCGTGTGACAGGAGCAGTGTAAAATGTAGAAAGCTCCTTTTGTCTTTAGTTATAAAAACAGGTTCTTTTTAAAAAAGCCAAACAGTGCTATGGGACATTGGGGGAAAAAATTACCTGTTTGAGCTACAGTTTATGACTCTTACATTGCCTGTTAAGAGCATATTGTGTCTGCTTTACTAAGTAGGTGTCTTCTACAAGCCATGCTCTTACTCCCTAATCCTTAAATGCCTGTAGATAGCAAATGCTTTCATGTTTTCATTTGCTCCAAATCTTGTGCACTAGCAGAAAAAACAGTGGGAAGAATGAAATAAAATTGTCCTTCCAGTTTGTGTGGTAACTATTTTATTAAACAGAGACCTCCA
Source organism: Pelochelys cantorii (assembly GCA_032595735.1). Taxonomy (NCBI): domain Eukaryota; kingdom Metazoa; phylum Chordata; order Testudines; family Trionychidae; genus Pelochelys; species Pelochelys cantorii. The sequence continues at coordinate 51,831,322 of CM064332.1, read as the reverse complement.
AAGTTGTTCAAGACACAGTCCTGATTGCACTTAAGAAGCTGCCATTCATCATTCTGTTAACTCCACTAACTGGATACTCTTTATAGGGATTCTTAATATATAGAGGGATAAATTGCTGTTTCATGAGAAATGTATAGTATACTGCCTTGGACTAGTGGTGAAGGGGAGGCTGATGCCCCCCTGCAAAATGATAGCTGAGCACTTTCGTTGTAGCTCATTGCCATGAGATCCAGTAATGCATAACCGAACCTTCTGACTCACCATATGGAGCATTGCATTAGCGTTTGTTAGATCTGTAATTTATTGTGCTTTGGAGATCTTCTCTTGTAAAAGCAGTTTGGGGTTTGTTTTTAATCGATCACACTTGCCTAGTTGTTGTCTAATTTAATGATACCCATTAGTACATTCAGTATACTATAATCTATGACACAGGATGCAAACGGGAGAGTCTGTGATGGAAGACAAATTTGGAATAGCTAGAAATGCCAAAGATCAGCCAATAGCCTTAACGATACACTCTACAAAATAGTCCACAACATTCACAAGTTTGTTGGACACTAACAGTCATGGACTGAATAGAGACACTGGATTTACGGCTTGTAACAACAATCTCTCCTGCTCTTCCTTTCCTCCTTGTGATTAGAGGGGTGTTAATAACCACTTCATCTTGAATGGTCCCTTGAAATATGTAACTACTTATGCTAAACAATCTGTTCCATCTTGTATTCGCTGAGATCCTCTGAGGGCTTTTCTACACTTTCGGTGCTGCATCAGCACAGCTGCACTGATACAGTTCTGCTGCTACGACAAGTAGGAAGTGTCCATGCAGCTTCTGGCAAACAGAGATTAAGGACACCATCCCTGCCCATACTGGCTCATAACCATTGATCCGCCATGAATGTACATAGATCTTTTTTGTCCTCTTCTAGTCTTGGCTATCACAACATCCTCTGGCAAGGCATTTCACGGTTTGACTGTGTGTTGTCTGAAGAAATACTTCCTCTTATTTGTTTTAAACCAGTTGCCTATTAATTTCATTTGGTGACTCTCCTCTCCCCCCCTCCCCCCCCCCAGTTCTTGTGTTATGAGAAGGAATAAATCACACTTCCTTATCTATTTTCTCTACACCAGTCATAATTTTATAGACCTCTATCATATTCCCCCTGAGTCATCTCTCCTTCAACCTGAAAAGTCCACATTTTATTAATTTGTCCTCATATGGAAATGGTTCCATACCCCTAATTATTTTAGTTGCCCTTTTTTGAACCTTTTCCAATTCTAATATAGGACAACCACATCTGCATGAAGAATTCAAGACACGGGGACATTATGGATTTACATAGAGCCAATATTATATTTTCGGTCTTATTAGCTATCATTTTCTTAATGATTCTCAACATTCCGTTCACTTTTTTAGCTGCCACTATACATGGAGTAGATGTTTTCAGAGAACTTGACTCAACAATGACTCCAAGATCTATTTCTTGAGTGGTAACAGATAATTTCGATGCTATCATTTTATATGTATAGCTCAAATAATATTTTCCAAACTACATTACATTACATTTATTAACATTAAATTTAATATGTCACAAGAATAACGAGACCTACATCCTTATGCAATATGTAGGAGACGTACATTCTTTAGTGTATATATAGTAAATAAGGCCATTTCCTGTCCTAGATCAATGAACATGAATGTTTGTGGTTGCATTATGATGGCCTACAGTTATTGAAAACACCCATGCATGTGTTAAGGCTGATTTGAATTATTATAATTGATGCTCTTGATTTTGTTTTTGTAACAAAACTTTCAAAACAGAAAGAAGAACAAGAGTAACATTATTATAGTGAATACTTAATGGATCAATAATCATTAGACAACTATTTAAAGCTGCTATAACTTCTTTGTCTAACTGTAGAACAAAAGTATAAGTAAAAGCCAGCAGAAGTGACTGGTAGTCCTAGCCACAGAAATGCACAGATCCTTCCTTTTCCATATCCAGGAGGCTTCAGCACTGAAATCTGCTGTACTATATATATATATACTATACCCATAGCCAGAAAGTCCTGGCAATTTCTTCTCCGGTTCTTATGGACATTTTTTTAAAATTATTTTCTTCCTTTTGAAATCAAATCACATGACCTTTATTGTTGCCTTAAGAAAGTTTTCCCGTTCTGAATGATTGCTCAAGTCTCAGGATTAAAGCATGACTTGTGTTTTGAGCTCCATCAGATTCACTTGTGTGGTTCAGAATAGAACCTGATGGTGGCTTCTATCATAGGATTTTCTCTATTCTGAATGCTTATGGTATCTAGACTTATATTACAGACATTTGGACTATAGTGGATACCTTATCTTTTAAGGATCCGTTGCTTTGTAACTTGGCAGCTTTGAGTTCCCCACATATCTGTTTTACTCATTTTTACTCCTTCATTTTCATACTTAAGGATCAACAGACGTCATCAAATGCAAAGTTATTTATGGTGTCAATGCTGTCACACACAATGTGAGGGAGGAGGATCCTACAGAAGATATGGTATTTGTCAAGTTATACAATCTGCTGTTTTAAATCTACTTCTATTTGGCACCTATAAGGCCTGGTGAAATGCTCCAATCCATTTAGGAGCAGGAATACTGCCATCCAAACAGATGACTGTAACCATAGGTATGCAAGAGACCATGTTTGCTCATGAAGAATAGGTGCTGACAGGATTTCCAGACATAAAATCCAAATGTCTCTGTCCTGAGCTTCTCTTCTTGAGGGGGTATGTCATCTTAATGCACCTCTGAGAGAGATTAAACTTTCAGTACAGAAAATCTTCCTCTTCTTCATAAATTGGTTTATTATGAACACTGTTTATAGATTTTGCTGTCCTGAATTATTGTGTCGTACTTCTGGACATTGATAACCAGCAGCCATAGGTCATTCCAGAGGTGTCTGTCTGTTAGCAATGGGAGAATAGTTTGCATATTAATATTTTGGAGTTTCTTCAATGGTTTCAATTTAGAGGCGTTTTTATAGGCACATATGCAGATAAGAAGAGATATTAAAGGGTTTGGATGTGGTACATTTATAATTTAGGATATAGGTACTTGGTATAGAATTATACATGGGACTATAGACAGACATTTGATTTGCCACATCTGTAAACAAATACAAACATACTTGAAACATTGTTATACACTGTTAGGTCCATAAATAGTTTGTGTAGCGCTTTTATACATAGATAATTGGGTCACATCCTTAGCTGACTTATATCAGCATAGCTTCATTGAGCTATAGGAATAGCTATATTGACTTATGGACAGTGGGGCTGACAGTCTTTCCAGGCCCCTGGACAAGGTGTGTGGGGGTGCCCAGCTCTGTGGTCATGGAAGGGGCAGGGCCTCAAGTGGAAGGGGTGGAGCAGCCATACAGCACTTCAGTGGAAATGTAAAGGACCAGGAGGCCTGGGCTCTTTTGAATTGCAAGGCCCAGGGACAACTGCCTTTTTGCGTTCCCCCAACCTGCATCAGCAGCGCTGCTTCTGGGCACTTTAGTGCTGAATTGTTAAAATAGTTAACTAAGGATTAAAGCATTCATTGGATTGAATATATTATGCAGAGCCTTTCCAACCCACTTCAATTAAGTCATGTGGAATAGAGTGAAAAAAGGAGTCTAATAAAGTCTTCATACCCTGTTGACTCAGATGGGTTGCTATGAAAATTGTTAAAATAAGTCTCAGAAACCTAGTAAGAATGGTACATTATACAACAACAGAGCTATTAAAAGTTAAAATCCTATTGTTAATGGTCCCTTCTGAACCTTGGTAGAATGCTACATTTAGATTAGTGTATTTGTAAGAAATCATGTATCAAATTGGTATATTAGCTTTAGTTTTAATTTGCATATTTTTATTGGAGCACATTAGTCCCATAAAATCACTCTAAAATAAATGCCTTGTGGATTTGTGAGGGTTTTTTAAATCTCTTAAATGTGGAGTTTATGATATTAGTATGATATTCATCAACAGTGAATCTGAATGGAATCCCTGATATGGCATGACCATTCCAATGAGATAGTGTTGATGTAAGTGAAACATCAGATGCATCCCTTTAGGATAAAATGTGTTTCTTTTGGGTCCCAGGCTAATGACAATCCATAAGACATTCAAATATGCAATAGGCTTTACCTTTGAACTAAGACTGTTTGGAAAAAATATATAAATGAAAATGAATCTATAGAAGGCCTTCCCCCACTTTTCTTTTAAACAAAAGTGAAACATGAATTTGAGGGGCACCAAACATGAGTTCCTCACTGAATCTACGATGTCTCCCTTTACTCACCTGACAATGATGGTACTTGGCGCTTATGTCATACATGACAGGGGGCCTCCTAAAAATGTTGTCCTGCCACTTGCAGGAGGAGCTGTTGCTCTGGAATGAAATACCTCAGAATGTGATTATGCTAATTGCAACTATACTGTATGCATTCAACCCCCCAATAATTAATAAAATAGAACACCCAGTTATGGGTTAATTTAAACAGGCAGGGTTTCTGCAGGCAAGGTCAAATACAAGCTGCAGGTCTACAGTTTCTGCTAATCAAAATGGGAAGAAAAGAAACCTCAAATTGAAAGTGAAAAAAAAAAAACATGGATGGAGACCTTGAATTTGGGTGACATAGAAGCCTATTATGATTAAGATCATTAGGAATGTTTTCTTAATAAGTATTTTTTTTAATTACGAAGGTGATGGCCCAGTAGGGTCACTATGAGCTGTGTGTTTTCTAAAAGTCGGTGTATGGTGGAGCAGTACTCTGAAGCTACACTGAAAGACTTTCCTGACTCCATACTTCCCAGAGTCAGCCCTTTGCTGACTCTCTGCTAATTACTCCATACCATCTCAGCTTCTAGGTAATTATTTGGGATGTTGTAAACCTATTACTTCTGTCTGTCTGTGCTTAAATCTAATATATTGTAGTTTTAGGTAAGAGAATGCTTGCCTAATCTATCTGCCATTGGTCAGCAGTGCTGTGTTCCCACTGATTTATTCCTGACACTGCCTCGAGTTAAGTTACCACTGTTTTGGCTTTTGAAAAACCCTGGGTAACAGAACAAGGCCATTTCCCATGGTTCTTAGGACATTTGCACTCCTTTCCCTCCTTCCAGAGTCAGGGTTGTTATCCCTGCTGCATTGTGGTGGCTTCCTCCCTTTCCATTACTGCTCCTTGGTCTGAAAGTGGAAGCAGCACAGGAAGCAATACTACTATCTGAGACAACAGTAGCTGGACTCATGGAGAAGGGAAAATATCATGTGGCTGATCTCCAATTCCTCCCCACAGAGGCCAGACCATGTGCTATGTAGTGGCTATGCTGCATAAGTGGCAAGAAGGGATCTTATGGTAGCTAGTGAGTGAAAGGAATATCTAGCTTCTTTCCTCCCTACATGTGAACATGTGAGTGTACATATGATTCTCCCGCCCCTTTGTTTACTCCAGTAGGGATTGGCTTTCTCTTCACTTACCATGTTATCCTAACACTTGTGAAGCTTCATATAGCAATGACTTCATTTACCAGAGAAGATGATCATTAACAAAAGGCACCTTTGGCTCTGTTTTCAACTAATAGTCACTCAAGAATTCAGCAGCTGTTTCTGCCTTTCAGAATGTCAAGCACTTCATGAGCTGATTTCTTTTCCTCCAGGAAGCTATCCAAGAGCCATACTTTCCCTGTGCAGTGACAGGCACAATAGGCTAACCTGCCCTGAAGCCCCACTATTTGAACTGCCATCTTGTTCTCAGGAGCTTGCAGAGACAATTATATTTTCTCATGTGGATCTTAGAAGAAATGCACACAGGCTGTAATTTCAACATGAAAAAAAGAGTATCTCTCACATAGATTATCATCAGTGGCGCATGAGAGACTCATTTGAAATTCTCCCATAATTGTAAAGGGCCCCTTGAGAAGAACAAATAAGCCCTGCCATGTTTCCTAATCTCACTACACTAGTTGTACAGAGCAATGTTCACTCCTAATGATGACACAAAAGCTTCTGTAAGCTTTTCTTTTGTGACTCTGCTGCTTAAATCAGCTATTATTCAGTTATTCCGTCCTAACGGTGGAGAATCATTTTTGTGCTTTTCATTCTTCCTCCCAGAGGGCAACAGATGTAATAACTTATTCCCTGACTGGCATATTAAGGCTTGAAAAATTAATGCAGTGCTGCTGAGATTTCCACTTTCAATGGAACTCAGACTGCCAAGCTTTGAATTTCAGTGAGAAAATATTAAGTAATAAAAAGCTTATTTTAAATTTGTTAATGTACTTGTCTAGTTTAATGCCTTTCTGAGTTTTCTGCAAAATAAGAATTCCAGTAAGTAATCTTCCTTAATTTCTTTTCTTTGTCTGCTTCTCCTCTGTAGTCTGAATTTGGTTCATACTCCCGTATCACCACAATCTTCTAGTGCCAAAATCTAAACACCGTTATCAACTCTATGTTATTCTATTGTCCCCCTCCCCCATCAGAATGTAATAGCAAATTAATTCCAACATACCAGCAATCATATCATTGTTAGGTTTGCAAAATCGCACCTTCTGGTAAGCAATTTACCCAGCAGCACCGGCACTCCACAATGGGCAAGTCTGATGTTTGACACTTAATACTCAAATCTGTCCCTTCACCCAACAATATCGTCCCCATTTGAGTAGGAGTTTTACATGATGTGGAGGTATTCCACTCACATTTTATCGGTTTTGATCAAATCAGTCATACTGAGGGAGCATAGGACACAAACAATACAGTTGCTATCATGGGGAACTGAGTCACGGAGGGTGTATCTACACTGCAGTTAAACACTCATGGCTGGCCTGTCAGCTGACTTGGACTCTGGGGCTATGGGGCAGTTTAACTGGGGTGTAGACATTCAGATCCAGAGGTCCCAGGCACCAGCTGTCTATAAATATCTGCATGGTGACTCCAGTAAAACAGTCCCATAGGCTGAGCTTCATGAGCCAGAGAGAGCTGCTGCAGGCCAGCTGTAGGCATTGAACTGCAGTGTGGGCATATTCAGGGCCACAGTTACAAAGGAACTTAGGTGCCTAAAAAATGACTGGGGTTCATAAAGCCGGAAATAGGGGCTCACACTTTTTGCACAATCAATTGAGGGAGATGGGCACCAGAGAATTGGATTCACAAAAGCCAGTACGCTAGGCAGCTCCATGCCTAAGCTAGCCAATGGGAAATGCTGAGGAAAGGTGTGTGCGATGACCCACTGCTTTCAAGGAGTTTAGCACCTAAATCTAGACTGGAGGGAAGTAGCACTTTTTGCTTGGGGTTCCCAGCTGCACACCCTCTTCTGGAGTTAAGTGCCAATGCTATTTTTGTAAGAAGCCAGGGGAGGGGAAGGAGAAGTTCCCTCATAACTTTTAGCCCAGTGAAATTTGGGATATCCATGCACCTCGGGGGGGCGGGGAGTGGGGAAAAGGGACTTGAGGAAGTATCTGTTGGCTCTCAGGTGAAGTGTCCTAATCCCAGATCTATGGGGTATTCTGATATAGGGCTCCCTCAGTCTCTCCTGTTGAAGCTGTTTCTCTGTGTTAAATGATGAGTCATTGGGGCAAGAAAAGAGCACAAGCAATGTCCCATCCCCCAGCTCCAATTACTTTCATTTACTTTCATCTGATGTGAGTGCCCTACCCACTGGACTAAAGGTTATGAAGGAGTTCCTCCTCCTTCCCTTCTGGCTGTTTTGGGTGTGCTCACAGGAATCCAAACCACTAGCTAATTCGGATCAGGCCCTGAAAATCAGTTAGATAGAACATGACTTATTTTCTCCTCTTTGTGCATCACTCTGGGACTTTAGTATCTGGAGCTGGAGATTGATGTTATAATGCATAAGACTGAGGCAGAAATACCAGCATCTAGGGGACATTCACTCCAGATACTTAGCTGCTAAATGACTTCAGGTGCCTTGCAGTGTTTGGTGACAACTGAGGAAGGGTTTTGGGAATAGCAGTTGTCCTTATTCTGGGATTTAGGTACCTGAAGTGGTAGTTAGATCCTAAATTCCTTTGTGAAGCTAGCTTGTTCAGGTTCAATTTAGATTACTAGTAAGATTTCACATAATGCAGGCTAAGAGTACTTGTTTATGAAAAAGAGACAAATAAAATTCCATTCTCATGCCTTGTTACCCATGGAATTTTTTTTGTAACGTCTTAATGTATATAACTGCTAAGCTTAACACAGGTGTCAAAAAGTAATTATCTCACCAAGCACAGAAGACACCTGTCATGACAGGTATTCCCTTTCTTGGCTTCCTCAATATTTAGACCCATTTTCTAGGGGTCTAAGGGTCAGAGCAAGAGGTCACAATCTATCTATCAACAACACATTAAAATTTAGCCTGATAACAAAGGGTTATAGATACAGACTCTTATGGGACTTTGGTTCATCTGCTAGAGCCAGGGAACTGAACCTTGGTCTTCTAATTCCTTGTATATCCCCCAATCATTGGGAAATCCTTCCTTTCTGGGATACCTATGCTCACATTAGTGTTCTGTCATCTATAGGTTGAAACTCTCTTAACTGGGATTCTCTGGTCTGGCAACATCCATAGTCCGGCATGGATGTTGCAAGACCAGAGAGTCCTGGTGGAGGGCCAGTGGCAAAGATCCCTGCAAGACTGGCAGGGCAGTGGGCTGTCCACAGGGAGGTGATGGCAGGGCCACCGAGCGTGGCAGCATGTCTGCCCAGCAGGGTTGGGAGATCAGGCACAAGGCTGCCAGGCAGGGCTAGGAGCCATGGTAGGTTGGTGGGGTAGCTATCTACAGCATGTGGCTGCCTGGCAGGTCCCGGATCCTCAGTGCAAAGTGTGCAGCTGCCCCACAGGTCCTGGAGCCCCAGCGTGGTGCATGTAGCTGCCTGGTGGGTCCCAGAGCCACAGCAGCAATGTCTGCCCAGTGGGTTGACAGGGCAGCAGGGCCAGCAGGAGGTGAGGTGTCAGCAGCGAGGCCAGTGGCCAGGCAGCAGGTGGTCCAGAAATGACCTCCTCTGGTCCAGCAAAATCTCTCAGCCGAGACCAGTCAGATCCTGAGGGTGCCGTACCAGGGAGGTCCAACCTGTACTATATATTTGAGAAAATTTGTCTGTCTGTTTGTTCAAGTACTCCTCTTAAACAGTAAGAGCTAGAACCACCAAATCTGGTATGCAGCAAAGCAAGGTAAGAGTTTGGTTGTGCAAAGAAAATGGGATGTGCCTGGAATGGGGTTGCTTCTCATAAAACCATACAGACAAGAGACAGAATCACCAAGAAGGTGAAAGGGGCTGGCTAAGGGTGCTCCCCCTTCCTGATCTGGGACAGCCCCACGTCCAAGCCTCCTACCCTCCATGCACCCTTTAGGATGGGGAGGCTCAAGTCCTCCCTCCACCCCCGATATCCACCCCTGATATGTACAGGCACATTGCTGGCAGTTCCCCTTCATGAGGGAGTGAGGGGGAAGTTCACAGTTTGCTGCATTCCCCACTCTGGCTGGGGAAAGCAGGGAGCAGATGAGCTGTGAACTTTGCTCTCACTCTCTGACAGGGACAGGAAAGGGAAGAGTAAGCAGCCCTGGTATGAATTTTGGGAGGGGTGAACTTTGACCCCTTCCCCCACCTACACCCTTCCACGCACGTGTGCACACACATGCACACACACAGACGCAGAGTCTCCTGCTCATTGTTCCCCAATCCTGACTCCTGCAGCCCCACACCCTAAGCCACCTGCCCTGAGTCCCTCCTTGAGAAAAGTACAGTTCCAGTAACAAGGAGAATGGTTGAGTAAGGTGGGAGGAATTAACCCAGTTCTGGCCATTAGTTGGGGTGATAGAGATGTGGGGAGGGAGGGCAGAGCAGGAGGCAACAAGGCCAGAAATATGTACTATTCCTATGAAAATAAAGAATTTTTATCAAACTATAAAGGTAACATGAATCCCTACGCAAAATTCATTTGTGTATTATTCAGTTTGGCCCGCCTCCAAAAGGAAAAATACATTTTAAGTATGTTGGTTCAAAAATTATTAGAAACTAAAGAAACCCCCTGCCACCCTCACCCTACAGCATTTCCTGGCTGAAAATCGGAGCTTGGCTTCCCGAGCTTCTGCTCTGTGTGTGCTCCATCTGTGGGCCTGGGAGCAGCCACTTCCCACACATAAGGTCAGCTTGTCCTCTTACACCTGCATGTGGCTACTTATCACTCTCCTCCACCTCTAAAAATTCTTGAGTAATTTTTCCATTGTCATGTAGGCAACTGGTGCTCTCCCAGAGAATGCTGAATGTGGACTGTAGAACTGCTATTTCTACTTCCTGGCAATAGCCACCCCTTTATTCCTTGGGAGAACAATCTCAATTTCCTTAAAAGCTGATTTTGCTGTATCAGCTTTGCTCATCTCAAAAAGAGTTCAAGTCAGAGTTTGAACCAGTAGCATCAAAGACACCCTCCTGTTTAGACAAAGCCCCAGCAATCAGGCAGTAAGAAGCAGGATGGTTTCTAACAAGGAAAGCCATTCCTCAGAGTTAGAACATGACTGAATAAGACTATCCTTTCACTTGTCAAACAGCTGCAGAGATGTAGTCAAGTGAGGTGTTAGCAAACCACTGCATAAGCATGTGACATTACCTGTAGTTATTCACATGAACAGCTTCATTGTAGCTTTGTAAATAGCTTAATGCAGGCACATGTTGATGTATATTTACACAGAAATGTAGGGGAGAAAATGTTGCTTCAAACTATTTTAAGGACATATTGTCACTTTAGCAAAACTGATAGTGGGAAGCTGTTATTTTTGGATCATATTCTTGGATCATGGGACTAGCTATTGGAAAACGTTGTGTAAATATTCTAAATTATGTAAAAAGTACCAAATTATGAAAGTGGTTAATGTCCAAAAATAGATAGAAAGAGTTTTGAAGGACTCATGATATAGTTTTCTTCTTAAAATACCGGGCCACTTTTAGTGCAAACTGCCCATCACTCAAGGAAATTGTACTCCTTAAGATGGCAGAAGGCTGGCATTTTTAAAACAGCCCAACACTGAAAGATGAGTGATACTTTAGCTGGCTTTGAAAAGCCCAGCATGAAACATGAGCTACAGGACCCATTCCTGTTCCTATTGACATGGCTGGGTACATGCAGGAGACCACAGTATAAAAGCTCTGCCAACTGTCATGTTAGGTGCTGTTAGCCCACATGGGATAATCTGTCGATCACTCCTTCAGACACTGAGACTCAGGTTTTTAAAGGTATTTAGATGTCACTTTGCTCAGTGTTGCAATGTACAAGTGCAACACTCCAAAACTGCAGGACTTAGGGCTAGATTCACATGGGTTATTAGAGTCCTATGTCCCCCTTTAGGCACCACTGGCATTTTCAAAACCACAAGTCAGCTGCCACCTAATTCACAGACACCTATGTTTCCAATAGTAAAGTCCCCTAGATACCTAAGTGTTTGCTGGCAGGCACATGCTAACCTGCCTAATCCTTGAAACTGACAATCTGTTTGGTGTCTGGTTCCTGCCTAACCCCCAGTGGAATTCACAAACAAGGTGTTCCCCTGCCTTTCTGACTCTCTTCACATTCCTCTTGGGCATACTCTAAGTCCACTTAGCTTTAACGAAAGATGGTGAGAGTCCTATTACATGGGCTCCTGCTTTTGAAGCAAGTTGTCTCCCACATGTCCAGAGCGTGCCATAACCACTGAGCAGTGGGTATTCTGGCATAGGACTCACTCTGTCTCACTTGTTGAAGCTATTGAGTTTACCACCTCCTGTTTCATTTTTCTTAAGAAAGGGCTAAACTGGTGTAGTCATCCTACTCCAGGAGACAATTTGCAGCTGAATCCTAGGTGAAAAGGGGTGCCTCCCAGCACAGAATCAGTGCCTAACTTACTCTGAAGGGGAGGGCTTACACTCCTATTGGGTAGCTTAGGCTGCCCACTCAGTGTATTGGCTTCTCAAAGTCACTTTTTAGGCAGCTAACTCTCTCCATGAATTGTGTGGGGAGCCTGGGCACCTAACTTGGGATTGTGAATTCTACTAGGCACTACCCAGCACTGCACCACCCATGACCTCTGTCACGTTATTGAATTTTAAAGTGAGCAAACAGATTACTGTCCAGTCCATCACAACTTCCTTGCGAATTTACCCCTTAAAAGCCTCAGTGTTATTTGAAGCCCATAGGACTTGGTCTTCTAAGGCCCCTTTTAATAGGGAGACTTTTGGATGTTTAAATCACTTAGGCCCAGATTTTTAGTTACTTAGATGTTGCTATTCTTAGTGTTGCAATGCCCAGGTCTGCCAATGGAGGGAGGGCAAAGGGGGCAGTTGCCTCAGGATCTGGTGATTCTAAGGAGCCTGGAGTTCTGGCTGCTGCCACTGCTGAAGTGGCTGTGGTGGCAGGTGGAGCCCCAGGCCCCTCTGAATCCTTGCTGGAGCATGACGCTGGGCACTCCACAGTGCCACATGCTCCATAGGGCTCTGAGTGCCGGGGAGGGCTCCAATGCTGTGGTCCAGGCAGTGCTGAGGCCTAGCATACCCACCCCCGCCCCTTCTGCTTGAGGCCCCACTCCTCCCCCATGCCTGCAGTCAGAACCTCCTCCTGCACCCTAACTCCCTCCCAGACCTCACACCCCTGTCCCATGTGAGAACCCCCACTCACATCCAAATTACCTCCCTGACCCCGCACTGCAAACCCTATGGCCCCAGCCTAGAAAGTACTCCTGTACCCTAAACAGCTCATCCTCTTCCCCACCCTCCCAGCCTACAATATTTCCTGGATGACATTTCTTGAGGAAAGCTTCCCATAATTATAAGAAGGTACACTGATATTCATGTGGATTTACAAGCATCAACCAAAAGCTCCAGGCAAATATAAATTCATTGAATCACAATATTATTGATTAATGCATTCTCACAGGGACCTCAACGCTATCTCTGGAACAGAAGCTGGAGCCACTCCTAACGAGCTATAAAGCAAAACCCTAGATAGTCCTCTAAGGTTTGGAATATACAATAAAGATTAACATGTCTACACTCTATAGGACTAGCTGGGGCTGCAGTCACCAACGATACAGCAGAGCTGAAGGGCCCTCACCAAAAATATCCTGCAACCTTTCACATGTATATCTGGAGGTTCTCAGTTCAACAGGACTTTACATAAGGAGAAGAGGCAGTTTGTATGAGCAGTGTCCCGCCAATTTTCAGTATAGGTGTGTCCAGGAAACCACGAGAACAGCCACACTCAAACTGTGGTATGTGTTCCACTGGTCAGATGTAGGCAGCCATCAGGGTGTACATAGGTTGGTTTAAAATAGTATCTGCGTAACAATCCATTACAACTCCAATGGTCAAAACTATGAAAAAAGTTGGGATAGGCTAACCCATTTGTATTACAGATTGATGGAGCTGGTATCCATTTTTTCTCTTTTCTGTGTGTGATTAGACTCTCTACCTCACATATTTTATCTTGAGGCCGAAACCAACTCATACCAAAAAAAAAAAAAATTCTTTGACTTGAGTGGGATTTGGATTTGGCCCTGGAAAGCTTTCCCATTGTTTGAAATGGAGTTTTGGATTTGTAATTTCTAGCTAAGCTATATTGCGGAGTAGTCTTGTCAGAGATGACTTTATCTTCAGTCAGTTGTTTTCCTACAGATTGCTGTAATTTGTGATTGCTGAGGCTTGTAACGATGTTCATTCTGTCTTTCATTGTTAGTGGTTCTGTATTTTTATTAAGTCCAACAACAATAAAGATAAAAAAGATTAAAGCAGCATACAATTGTTAATATGTTGGTAAGCAATTTAAATCATTTTTCCAGAACTAACAACAGGATTAAGATAATCTGTATAGAACATTCTGCACCTTTTTTGACTGATACAAACTAGTCTAAGGATTTATGCCAGAATTTTCTAATTTAAGCGCCTAAAATTAGGCCCATCATCCATATTTAGGCCCCCAAATGAATAGCCTGGTTTTCAGAGACCCTGCAGGCTATACTGCATCTGATTAAATCCAGTTTAAGCAGAGGAAATGCAATGGACCTGATTTTTCACGGTCTATTGACTTAAGCAATAATTTACAATTGAGCAAAATGGATGTAAAATGTGGCCATTCTGATCTGATCTCATTCTGCACTTCCTTTAAGTGTAAATGGCCATACAAAGTGCAAGCCAGTGGAGAATCAGGCCCTTCTCCTTTTGAAAAAAAAAAAAAAAGACTCTGACATTACTTTTTTCTCCCCCATGTAATGCAACATTTATTAAGTTTGTTCTACTTGTTTATAAATTATCTATTTGGACTCTAATCATTTAACACTTTTTTGACTGGCTTCCAAAATTAAGTTGTTCATGACTTGGATTTAAAATAGCTGTTTACAGCTTCAGCAAATCGATGCATCCCTTGAAGACAGATGGAAATACCATCAAAAGGAAAGTGGTCTGTTTGGGTATTTAATTTCAGCCTGTGAATTAATTCTGAACTGGGATGCATCAAAACAGCTTCATTGCAGTCCCTTCCAATGTTATGATTCTGTGATTGAAAAGTCACTAAAAAAAACATGTAATAACACAGTGAAAATGTCCAGATAAAGAGCCAAAAATACATAAGTATGATGGGAGGAAGACAGAGACTATAAATGAAATTGTTTGTTAGTAACAGGTACCCCTGAAAGGAATATAAACTCTTGTTGCTGTTCCAGGAAGATTTCTACAGAGTGTGCAAAGTTTTATTAAATTGTTATAATTGAAAAAGAGCATTTGTTTGTAGAGATTGATTTTGAAGAACAAATAGAGTATTGGATTCCAAAGGACTAAATTTCCCTTCCTATTTCTCCAACAGGGAGGTCTTGAAACTTCCTCCACAATCATGCAGAAGGCTCTCAGAACTCTGATGGTGGGAAAAGATCTAAATGAGTACAAGCAAACCATGTGTAAAACTATTTCACACACAGTTTAGTCACCAGCTAAAGATCAGCAGGCACTCTGCACGCCATTGATATGAAGCTAAATGTCATAATGCCCCCAAAGGATTTTCAATTTCTTTCTCTGTCTGTCTTTCTTTTTTCTTTTAATTGGCACTGCTTTAAATAGATGAAAATTCTTCTGTTAGTAACAGCAAGCTGTGGAAAATGAGCCAACTAGAAATTTCAAGTGTGCTCACTTCAATCTTCTTTCATAACCTGCCCTACAATGTGTGCTGAAAAATCAAAGCAACATGCCTCTGTTATTATTTGTTTTCTTTTTTGGTGTTTGCTCATGGGGGATTCTTCATTTCATTAGAAGTCATGATCAAGACTGAGTGAAAGGTTCAGATCAAGACTCTCTCCTCTCGCCCGTCAGTCACAATCTCTTTGGACACCTGTTTTTTGAAATTCACCCGGGTCTCACTTCCTAATAGATTACACCCCTATCTATCTCCCATTTGCTAGTTTGGACCTGTTGCGGGGTCGTCCACTCACACATATACACCCCCAGGGGGAGTAGAGAGTCTTACAGGCTCTTGAAATTATGCCCCAACCTGGCACGTTTAGCAATTTCTTTCCAGACCTAACCCTCTGGCCCTGTGATTGGGGCCGTAGGGGCTTACTCCCAAAGTCAGTGTTCAAAACCTCTCTCGCTGGGGCCATGCAGCCTAGGGATGTAAGCGACTAGTCAACTATCCAATAAGCATAACTTGACTCATTGCTCTCCCCCACCCTTTCTGCCTCCATCAGGGGTGTCAAGGGGTGGGGGGAGAAGGAGCCAGTGCTGGGGGGAGCTGGCTTAAAAGCCGGTTCTCCCCAGCACCATCTCTGCAGGAGACAGGTGAGGCAAAGGTGTAGCGGGGGAACCAGGTGTGAGCCAGAAATCAGCTGTCCTGGTTCACACCCAGTCCCCCGCACTATGCTTCAGCCTTTTAAATGTATTAATATCCTGGTGGCTCTTAATACATTTAAAAGGCAGAGCTGCAGTGGGGTTAGCTCCTGGGGCTGGGAGTTAACCCCTCTGCGGCTCTGCAGTTTCCCGCCTTATCGACTAGTGGATGGACATTTGATCCACTAGTTGATTAAATGCAATTTAACATCCTTAGTGCAGCCTAGCAGACAAGTCACTAATATACGTCATTCACAATGGGGCAGTATAGCCTAGCAGCCAGAGTCACTAAAAAACACCTCTTTCACTGAGGCAGAGCAGACTAGCAGCCGGTGTCACTAAAATGGCAGGTGTAAGCCCCACAGGTTTGGAGATTGAGGCAAGGGTTTAGGGGGACCCAGGCCCTTTCTACTCCACCAGATCCCAGTTTAAGGCCCTGGCAGCAGTGGCACAGGCCTCTACTTGCTCAGAAGGGAATCCCACCACAACACACTGAGCTCCTCGGGAAACAATCTCCCACCCTGGGCTACTGCCTACTAGTCTCTGCTGGATTCTTCTCAGGGTCCTTCCTTCAGATCCTCAGATCCAATGTCTCACTGGCTGGTTTCCAGATCCAGTCCCTCTGGCAGCTTGCCTGCAGGAGGCGAGGCGAGGCGAGGCGAGGCGAGGCGAGGCGAGGCCTGGCCTGGCCTGGCCTGGCCTGGCCTGGCCTCCTCCACAGCCAGCCCAGACTGAGCCTCTCTCCAGGCTTTTATACCTGGGCTGCAGTCTGAGCATGCCCAGCAGGGCTGTGGGGGCAGGGCTTCTTCAGCCAGGCAAGCCTGGTGAGGCTCAGCTTTTCCAGTGTGGGGCTGGTACACCCTGTCACACAAATGCTCCTCGTTAAGAGAGGACACCCCTTCACCATCCTCCCCATCTGTGAAAAGAAATTGGCATTAACATGGGCCTTCCCTGGCTGGTGTGCCACCTGAAAAACATAGGGCTGGAGTGAAAGGTACCATAAGAACATAACATAAGAACATAAGAATGGCCATACTGGGTCAGACCAAAGTCCATCCAGCCCAGTATCCTGTCTGCCAACAGTGGCCAATGCCAGGTGTCCCAGAGGGAGTGAATCGAACATGTAATGATCAAGAGATCTATCTGCTGCCATCCATCTCCACCCTCTGACAAACAGAATGTAGGGATACCATTACTTACCCATACTGGCTAATAGCCATTAATGAACTTAACCTCCATGAATTTATCTAGTACTCTTTTAAACCCTGTTATAGTTCTAGCCTTCACAACTTCCTCAGGCAAGGAGTTCCACAGGTTGACTATGCGCTGTGTGAAGAAGAACTTCCTTTTATTTGTTTTAAACCTGCTGCCCATCAATTTCATTTGGTGGCCCCTAGTTCTTATATAATGGGAACAAGTAAATAACTTTTCCTTATTCACTTTCTCCACACCGCTCATGATTTTATATATCTCTATTATATCCCCCCTTAGTCTCCTCCTTTCCAAGCTGAAAAGTCCTGGTCTCTTTAATCTCTCCTCATATGGGACCCATTCCAAACCCCTAATCATTTTAGTTGCCCTTCTCTGAACCTTTTCTAATGCCAGTATATCTTTTTTGACACGAGGAGACCACATCTGTACACAGTATTCAAGATGTGGGTGTACCATGGATTTATATAAGGGCAATAAGATATTCTCCTTCTTATTCTCTATCCCTTTTTTAATGATTCTTAACATCCTGTTTGCTTTTTTGACTGCTGCTGCACACTGGGTGGACATCTTCAGATAACTCAACCGTCGCATGATTTGCGCATTGGTGTCTTTCATGGTATAGAGCCGTCTTAACGGTGCATGGTCTGTGACCAGCATGAATTGCTCTCTCGCAAGAACAGCTTACGTCTCAGATATAGAATGGGGTGTTCTTCCCCTCCTACCTCTTGGGATAACACTGCTTCTAAACTGATTCCTGAAGCATCTGTCTGTAAAATAAATGAGCTGTTGAAGTCAGGGTGGATGAGCACCAGTTCCCGGGTCAGCCGCTCTCGCAAGATCTGGAAGGCAACTTCGCAGTCCTTTGACCATTCAGTGCACTGAGACTGGGGGTTCTTCATGAGGTCTGTAAAAGGGGCAGTTAGGGTGGCAAAGATATTAATCTGCTGGTAATAATTTCGGTAAGCCTAAGAATTTCCCCACTTGCCTCTTTGTGTTTGGAATGGGGTGGTCCCACAGTGCTTGCACTTTGTCTAACAGTGGTTGTAGCTGTCCCCTGCTGACTGTGTAGCCCAAATGGCATTTGGTCAGATTTGTGGTGAGGCCTGCCTCTGCTTGCAGAACTTGGATTAGATGCTGTAGGGGTTCTGCCCAGCTATCACTATAGACCATGATGATGTCGATCTAGTCAGCAGCATATGCATTGTGGGGGCCCAGAACTTTGTTCATAAGCCACTGCCAGGTGGTCGTGGCCCCACGCAAGCCGAAAGGCATTGTGATAAACTGAAACAGCCCAAAGGGGATTGGGAATGCCATCTTCTCCTTTGAGGCTAGCATTAGTGGGGTCTGCCTTTGGCAAGGTCGAGGGTGGATATGAACTTTGCGTGGTCCAACCACTCAGGCAGCTCATCAACATGAGGCATTGTATATACATCAAATCATGATATGGCATTCACTTTCCTGAAGTCAATGGAGAACTTGACCACCCCACTGGGTTTGAGCACCAATACTACTGAGCTCTTCCACTCGCTCCTGGACTCCTCCACCATGCCTAGGACTAGCATCTGGTTCAGCTGCTTTCTTACTGTGTCCCTCATCTTTCTGGAGAGCAAGCAATGGCTGTGTCTCACATTCTATCTGGTGGCTCAGCAAGCTTGTTTTCCCTGGCTTAGGTGACAGAACGTGCAAAAGGTTGTTTAGTAGCCGATGCAGTTGTTCTTACTGGCCAGGGTGGAGTTCTCATCCAATGTTGGTGCTCTGGAGTTCCCTCTGCCAAAGGTCCCCATTCTGGCTCTGTGGGGTACAGCACGATCATCAGGGCCTCCTGCTCCTTCCAGGCCTTGAGGAGGTTCACATGATAAATTTAGGTCTCTCTCTGATGCCCTGGTAGCCGCACCTCATAATTAATAGGCCCTACCTAGCAAGTCACCTTGAATGGTCCCTGCCACTTTGCTAGCAGTTTTGACTCAGAGGAGGGCAAACCCACTGCAGTAACAGTAGAACCTATTGCAGTAACCGTAATACATCTTTTGGCAGGACCTGCAGGAATTGCTCTAGGGCCTCTGCCTCTGCTATTTGAGCCCCTGTCCGCTGCTCGGGCTCCAACCACCACTAGCAAAAATCTCCACTGTGCCTACTGCCCAGGGCCTGTCCCCGGTAGAAACCTTTCCTGGTGCAAACATTGGTGGTATGTCTCTGGGCTCACCCCAGCCTGGTCCAATATGGGTGCCTTCAGCTTGGGGTATTCTAGCACCTCTTGGGGGGGGGGTCTAAGTTCCGAAATGCCTTTTTGGGCTACACCCATCAAACAGGGGGAGAGGATGATAGTCCAATGGTCAGCTGGCCACTGGGCAGCAGTGGTAACTGTCTTGAAGGTAATCAGGTATGCCTCCAGATCATCATTGGGACTCATCTTGGTCAGGCTTATGGGCATCTTCGACAGACTGCTTCCAGCTCCATCCTCTGCTGGGTTAGAGACAGGGGCTGGTGAAAATCTCCACAGAGCAGCCACCTACTGGACCAGTTGCTCCTGCTGGGTCTGTTATTGTGTGGCCAACTCCCATAGCAACAGCTGCTGCTGTTCCTGCTGTTGGGATGCCTGTAGTTGTTGAGCGACTGTGTCTGTTGCTGCTGCTGTTGAGCGGACTGTTTCTGCTGATTCTCAATGAACCATTGAAAGAACTTGTTAGGATCCATTCTCTAGCCTTTATTTGTTTTCTAGTTCTTTCCCTTGATCTTTCTGTTGCTCACTCTTCCCCTTATGTCAGGGATGGGATCATGTTAAAATGCCCACATTCTCCACCATGTGTCGCGGGGTCGTCCACTCACACCCCCTCCCCAGAGGTAGTAGTCGAGTACTAAGGGCTCTTGAAATTACGCCTCAACCCTGTGGTCCAGCAATTTCTCTCCAGGCTTAAACCCTTGCCCTCTTGCTGGGGCCATGCGGTCTAGCAGCCGGAGTCACTAATAGACACTCTTCTCACTGGGGCAGTGAGGCCTAGCAGCTGGAGTCACTAATACAATGGGTGTAGGCCCCATGGGTTGGTGGATTGAGGCAGAGGAGGGTAGGGGCCCTGGACCCTCCCTACTCCACCAGGTCACAGCTTAGGGCCCTGGTAGCAGTGGCGCAGGTCTCTTTTTGCTCAGTGGAGAATCCCACTGCACCACACTGAGCACCTCGGGAAACAGTCTCCCGCCCTGGGCTACTTCCTACCATTCTCCACTGGATTCGCTCCAGGGTCCTTCCTCCAGATCCTCTGTAGCACAGATGTCTCGGTGTCTGGTTTCCAGGTCTGGTCTCTCTGGTGCTTCGTCTGCAGGAGCTGCAACAGTACCGCCTTCCACCTCAGCAGCCAGCCCAGACGGAACCTTTCTCCAGGCTTTTACACCTGGGCTCAGTCTGAGCATGCCCAGCAGGGCTGCGGGGGTAGGGCTTCTTCAGCCAGGTAAGCCTTGTTAGGCTCAGCTTTCCGAGTGGCGGGGCTGATACACTTTATACCAGGATCCTTTGGTCTTCCACAACCTTATAGCTATTAGGCCACTGGCTTTTGTAAAGCTTCCTTCAGTTCAGTATATCCAGAGTGATAGTTGTCCCTCGCAAACAGAGCATCCTCCACCAGAATGTCACATGCTCTGTCGTCCTGTCTCCCAGATTTAAGTGTGAGATGTGGCTGAGTAATGACTGCAGAAATGGCTTTTGAAATAAAAGTGGAAGAAGTAAAGGTTTCTAAAACATGGGCAAAATGGAATCAGCAAAAAACAATTCCTTTGGGAGCCTGACACCACTTCAAGGACCAGTTCCTCAGCTGCTATAAATCGCTATGGCTTCAGTGAATGGAATGTAAATATCAGGTGGACTATTTTATTTTCTTCTAAAATTGGTAGAGCAAATTAATTTGCACTTTGAACTGAAACTCATGGGGTCATGCTGGTTGACACGAGTTAAGGATCTGACCCTACAGGCTTTTCAATAAAAATTTAAAACTTTTTTGGTTCTGCCTAGGATGGATATTTGTGAAAACCTCTCCCACCATCAAAAGAACAGAGACTGGATAGGACAATCATGAAGACTTTGCTTATTTTTCATCTAAACCTGAAAGTCCCTGGAAAATAGAACGTACCACAGCTCAACAAGCTTGTTTTCTATGCCACCCAATTATCAGCAATATTTGTATAGCCACTCTGTTTATTCTCCAAATCAGAATGACTTTATCAGTTAGCAACTATGTAAAATACACCACATAAACTATGTTCTAGTTTTTCCAATGCAAACAGTAGAAATGTTGGGAAGAATACCATCATGAGTATTATTTTGCTATCCATGTTTTAGAGAAGACTAACACAGCCTTTTGGAAACTGTTTTTGCATTCCACCAACTTGTTTATGCAAACATTTACAATGTATAGGACATTAGGAAATAATTTACCTTTATTAGACTTTCTGTGAGGATGCTATAAATCACTGTTTTCCTTTGGAGAGCATTATTACAAGAGTGATTTAACTGAAGAAATTCCTCTTTGTGGCCCAGAGGAGTGAAAGGTTAATGGCATAATGAATTCCTATAAAACAAATAGTGGACTTTTACCAACCTTCAGCCAGCAGATGGTAAATTAGTAGGTAATAAATTACATAAGTAATCTGCATTCACAGACCAATAAATAATATTCAGAGGCTAGTGTTGGTTGCTCTAGGTGACAGTGTATTAGTGTGACTGTGTAACTCCACAGCACAATAGAAATCGTATAGTAAATATACTGAAATTTATATTGCAGGACCTTGGCTTTTAACATTAATACATACCAGATTTTACAGACAGACATCTCTAAATATGATAGCAATGTTCATTAATTTTATGCTGAACTGTGAAAGAATAGTTACTACAGGTGGCAAATATATACTCTTGTGGTCCTTTTAACATATGGCATTTTCTCTGTTCTCATATTTCCATTGTTGGCATTTTACTCTGGTATTGCAGTGAGTAGGGGAAAATGTTAAAATTCAGCAGTGCTTACAAGAGAAAAAACAACCCAAAATAAGCCTGTCTCTTGCTGAGAAAGTTAAACGTATCAAGGTATTTTTATAAGCAGGGTAGTTAATTGCCCATTGAATCTGCAAGAGCTACATAACTGAAAATGTGTTGACTCTTTCCAGAATATGAAATCTTGTTTCCTTTCAACGTAATTAAATCAAAATTCTAATTTTTTTAGAAAAATATCACTTTTTAGTAGTATTGTTTTCTTAAATTCACACAAAAAATCTTCAGTTTCCTTCTTGGTTTCTACTCTAAAATATTTATAAGAAAGAGTACAAATGTTAAATATGTTTATTTTTCCACTGAGGAAGTACAGAGAAGATCCTTGGGGAATTTTTTGTTGCTACTGCTGATACTTGTATAGCAGAAGTGGAAAATCTCCAGCCCATGGGATCTGTTTACCTTCCAATGGCTGTAGTTGGCCAATGGGAGCTGCAGGAAGTGAAGGCCCAGCCCACGCTGCTTCTTGCAGCTGCCATTGGCCAGGAACAGTGAACCGCAACCATGGGAACTGTGAGTGTCCATGTCTGCAGACATTCAACCAAACCATCCGGTGGCCCACCAGTGGCTAACCCTGATGAACCACATGTGGCAGGCATGCCTTGCCTTTACTGAAGAGTGGTATATACCAGAATTACTGCAAGTCACTGAAAAGGCTGGTGAAATGAAAGCTGCTGCTGGAAGAAAAAGAAACATTGTTGTAAGTAAAAACAAAACAAAACAAAAAAATCTTTAACACAACGAATGGTCCTGTAGCACCTTAGAAACTAACCAAAAAATAAAGATAGTATCATGAGCTTTCGCTTCTGTCTAGAGGCAATAGGTAGCTGCTGGCAGTTAACTGGAGCTTTAGGATATGATTTTTATTCACATTCACTTGATTTTTAAAGGTATTTATATGTTGTGCCACATGGGCTTAGGAGCAGATCTTCAAAGGCATCTAAGTCCAACATGTAGGCACTCCTGGCATTCACATAACTTCTGTTCAGCTTCCACCAAACCCTGCAGGTCCCTAAGGTCCCTAAGTGCCTATGTTTCAACTATTAAATCCTGAGGTGCCTAAATTTCAGTGCCTGGGCATGCATAGAATTGCCCAAGTCCTGATACCTCCCAGTAGCTTGGCATTTAACCCATACCTAAACCCAGTGGGATTAATGAAGCAGGTATTCCTCATCTTCTTTGCTCTCAAAGGTCATTGCCCCCCTCCTTGCTTTTTTTTTCTTTTCTGTCACCTAACCCCAGAAGAGGTAATGGATGTGAATCCCTAGTGGAGAGCTATGTCCCTTTCAGCCTGGCATTCAGAGATGCTGGAACAATTTGCATAGCGAGGGTGCTGGGAGATAATTGAACAAAGCTGTATACCCTGTGTGTGATAGAAACCACTTCAAGTTGGGGGTACGCCAGCACGTCCAGCAGCTCTAGTCCCGGTGGGTATGATGAAGTTAGGTTCTTCACACCTTTGTGTGAGGCTTAGGCCATATAAATCTCATCATCTTTCTCTACTGGCTAACTTAGCCTGCTGCTCCTCCACTCCCCCAAGCATGAAGGCTTTTGTGAACCTCTTCCTTAGGTGCTTAACTCTCCCTGACATTCTGTACAAAGTCTGGGTGCTTAAATGAGAGTTGTGGATTCCAACAGACAGAAAGGCACTTTAAATCTAGGCATTACAATGTCAATGGCCCCCTGTGAATTCCATAGGAGCTAAAATTTCACTGAAAGTCAAATACCTTTAACAAGCTGGGCCCAAATGCTTCTGCAAATCTCATCCTCATCTCCCAGCCTTACAAGTTGCAGAGCACTCCAGCTATGAGCCATCAAAGCGCTTGAGTTAAACTTGACAGGACAAACACAAGAAAATATATTGGGTCTTTACACCAGTAGAGGATCTGTCCATTCTTGGAGGCAACAATCCTGCACAAGCCAAAAGTATAAATGAGTTCAAAAAAGAATTAGATAAATTGATATTAGCCAGAGATTCAACATCATGCTCCTGGTGTTCCTATCCTCTATTTGGCAGAAGCTGGGAGTGAACCATAACGGATGGATCACTTGATAATTGCCGTGTTCTGTTCACTCCTTCTGAAGTGCCTGACACTGGCCACTGTCAGAAGACAGGAAACTGGGCTAGATGGACCATTGGTTTTACCCAGTATGGCCATTCTCATGTTCTTATGCACTGGCTAATGATGAACTAGAATAGATTAGATGACCAAAGAGCATTTTCCATCTCTAACACTTATGATTCTATATTATAATAATATTATTTAGCCTTACGTAGAATTGTATATATTCAGCATGCTGTGCCAACAATATTCACAATTAACTAACTATCTATTATAATAAGAACAGGCTCACACCAGTTTTACATTTCTGTAACTCTACAGCATCCTGTTTTGCCTTGGTTCAAATCAGATAAAAAATCAGGCATAGGAGTAATTCTTGTTTGCAGCACTGATGTTGTAAAAAAGCTAAGAGAAAACCCAGGAGCAATGTCTTATTTCACTTATGGGGTGGGACGGAATACTTTTCTTGAACTGGCTGAATACTCCAACCCAGAAAATAGTGCATATTTTATTGTGTTGTTGCTGAGAGTAAAGAGTTATTTTAGAAACAAGGAATGTAATTTTGTGTGTGTGTGTGTGTATACGCTATGTACTTCATTCTATGGCTCTTGTCTCATGAGCCAGGTAGACCCATGCTTGCACTGGGCAAACTAACTAGATGTATGCCACCATTGCTGGCAACATTCAAAAATCAAAATACTTGGAGGTGAGCAGGCCCTACCATAAAGAGGTGTTTTACTGAGAGAAAGTCAGGAAGGAGACTCTTTTACACATTTCAGTCTGCACGGAGAACACCATTTAGTCCATGGTGTACAAATGTAGAGCAATTCAGTTTAAATATATGGGATGAGGTAAAAGACTTCTTAATGTGCAGGGGGAT
This sequence comes from Pelochelys cantorii, assembly GCA_032595735.1. NCBI lineage: Eukaryota > Metazoa > Chordata > Testudines > Trionychidae > Pelochelys > Pelochelys cantorii. Next base: position 51,806,270 of record CM064332.1, on the reverse strand, counting down.
TGCAGAGAGTTTAAAAGTGGTGTGAGGGTGTGATTCCAAAAGCTGCAGTGATGAGTGCTAATCTTTCTGTTCCCTAATCATACAAAACAGTGGTACAGATCTTGGAATGTATAGTGACATTTTAAGAGTACTTGAAGAGCCTGTATTCACCTCTTTAGAGAGATGCAGACATAGCACACCGTGTCATAGCTTTTATTTGCTAACCAAAAAGGGCATTTAGGGGACTTGCTATATGTGTACTTAAATAAAATGATTCATAAAATTTGCTATCCCTTCTGCTCTGCTTTGAAAATGTACCCCTCACTGTTTTGCTTCATAGGAAGGTATCTGAATAGACTTCTGGGGTATGGCCTGGCTGGTTAATTTTTCATTTTGTTGCTGCTTGTGTGTCTGCTTTTCAGAGTGCATCCCAGGTGTGCATGTGTTTTTGTGAGTTTCGAGGCAAGGGGAGCAAAACCCATGACATTCGTTTTTGGTTTAAAGATTCTTTCTTTTTTACCTGCCTAAAGCAAGGTTTCTCTCTGTTTTGATCTATGCAGTACAAATATGACTTTCTATAGTAGCATTATATAATAATGTCACAAAAGCCTTCCAAGAAGAACAAAGCAGTGCAGATTTCATTAGGATTTTCCTAATGCAGAGAAGTTAATCCAGCTCCAAAGTGGCATAAGAAGTGCAAATAATTAATGGTAATTATTAATACAGTGCTGTATTAACAGCATATTCAGAGTACACTGTTTAATTGCTTGCAGTTGTAAAACTCTCATGACCGTAGAGCCTGGGCTCAAATGGAACATAACATCCTCCTTCTTCCCTTGAGTTACAACTGCCTCCTTAAAGTAGATCACCTGTCCTCTTCAATTAGACAGAAACTCAGGGCCTAGAACTGTTTTGAGACTCTTGCTCCCCATCCTACACACTTGATGATCACACATGGTCTCTTGGATGCCTATAATCATATCCAGCTGCTAGGCTGGCATTGAGCCTGCTCACACAGGACAGCGCCAGTTTCACTTGGGTGCCAAGCAAAATGAGCTTAGATGAGCAGTTTGCACGCACCATCTCGTCTATAGGAAGTCCCTCTTCGGTGACAGCCCTAACACACTGATGCCAAATGCCTCTTTGTACTTGATCACATCTGTTGCCACTACTGTGCCAAGTAAGGAATGCCTAAACAAAGGGGACAAGGAAGACGGGATTCCTGGGTAGTTCTGGCTGCTTGAAGACCAGCTGTGTTCAAACATAAACCCATTAAGATGACAGAGGGTATCAATACTTTGGTTCAAAAAGAACACAACTCTAAAAGAGTCTGTTAAGGCAAGTTCAGAACTTACGTCACCAGGAGACAAAGAAAAAAGGTCATGGAGCCATAACATGGTTTTGCCTGCACCTAAAGGAGGGAAGAAGCACCTGCAAGCATGTCACCCCTGAGGATGCTCTCACTTTAGTTTATAGTGGGTAAAATTGGAGAAGTTCAGGGTGAGCTGAAGCTAACCCAAATCTTCCTCTCTGCATTCAAAAATTTGCATAAAACCTAGATTGTATAGTCTTGGACCCAATACCAATCCCTGACTCTGCCTGCCGATCTTTGTGCATGTTTATACTCAGCATATCACTGTGTTGGCCAAGCTCATTACAAATCCTAACAGTATGTGTGCTAAAGAAATCCCTACTCCAGAATTTGTCAGAAACCCTTCATATCCTTTGAAAGAATTGTTCCCTCTATGTCAAAACATTGCTGTCATGCAGAAGAGTGCTTCAAAGGCAATTGACATTGTCTCTGTAAATAACTTTTTCTATGATCCCCCTTTTCTCGGCCCTCTAGTCCTAACATGATTCTAGCATTCCTTCTAGTAACCTGCTATTAACCAATATACTCTTCTAAAAACATTTGGGGTAGGTCTTCAGCTGGTGTAAATCAGTGTAGCTTTATTTGCCCTTATCATATGTGCACTCTGATCTCAAACCACTGGCTGATATTTTTGAAAGTCATGGAGAATTCCTAGCATGAGCTATACTCAAAATCCTAAATGACATCCTGTGGTGGCCCGAGAGGCAGTACAAAGCCTCTCTCTTTGCGTTCCTCACTATCGATGGATTTACTATCCAGTTTTTCTGAGGCCCACATTTTTGAAGATATTGAGATGTTGCTGTGTTCTGATTTAAGAGCCTAAACATCATTTTCAAAAGGGATTTAGGCACTTGATAGTCTAAATCCCATCACAAGTTCCAAATGCCTAAATTCCTATGAAAATGATAATTAGGCTCCTAAATCTGTTAGACATTGCAATGCCTATAGACCTTTAAAGATTTGGGCCCTAATTTCTTATTTGCCACCATGCTTCCTTCTGTCCTTCTCCCCTATTCCTGCCTGTGAACTGAAGCTGTTGGAACCTTCCTCTCTATTTTCTTCACTGCTTCTTCCTGTCTCTCTCCATCTGACCTGGAGCAATTTGTCCCTCAGTTGAAGTCATGTAGCCCTCTTTCCCAATTCCATCTCAAGAACCACTTCTTCTGTCTCACCTATGACTCTTAAAACAATCAATTCCCCCTCCACAAGTTGCTCAATCTCACTGCTCAGTCTTTTATTTACAATTCCATGATGTCTGGAGGCCCAGACTCAGACCAAGACTCCATTATGTGAGGCATTATAACACACATAATGAGATAGAGCATAGATCTTGTTTCTGCTAGATTTGTTTTCTTTTCCTTTTTTGCACATTCCACTAAAAAACAGCAGTACATTCTGTGTATTTGCCAAACAAGTCTGACTTTATGATTCTGTTCATTTCACACCTGGCAATACAGAAAATGCAGAGGTAATAAAGGGAAAACCCTTTAGTGATAAGTAAAATTACTTGAACTACAGTGGTGAAGTGTGTTATTTTTTCAACCATCAATAAGCTATGTATGAATTTTCATGGGCACTGCATGTCATTGTTTTCCAGAATGACATACCAGAATACACTTGCGTTATCAAATAACATTACAGATAGCACACTTCATAACTATTGTGAGGAGAAACTCGAATGAATTCTAACATGATGTAGAATATATATTATATAGTATAAGGCTTGGATAATGATGTCAGAAAATTGAGAAAATTATATATGAATTCCTACTGACTTATTACTTTCAGTAGAAAATAAAGCCTGGGAGGTAATTGGATCAGGAATATCAGAGTATGTTTACACTTGGAACAGTGACTCCAAAAATGTCATTGTGCAGTTCAATGTTTTTTGTTCCTCAGTGGCTTCCATCTCAATTTTGCTTCATTATAAGTCTTCTATTTATTAGCCCTTCATGTAATTATGAGAGCTGCAAACTAAAATGCATTTTTTTTCTGTCTCATCTGTAGAAATAGGCCAAACCAAAATTCCAGATCAGAACACATGTGAAATATACATCCAGATATGCATTTGGCTGTGAACAACGAACCTCAAGTCTGTATTTAACCAGCAGCAACAAATACTCTAGTGCAGGAGTTTAACTTACTATTCTGTTTAAGCTGTGTTAGTCATAGTAAAATCTGGCTTCTTAACATTTTACAGTCACACATTTCACAATCAACTTGCATTTCATAGTGAACACGGTTAGCAGAAGCAGTGCAGAGGAACAATTAGTGTTGCTCAGAATCTGGCCTAGGAAATGTTTGAATTTTTGCAATGTTAAAGTTAATGTAACAATGAGATTGAGAGGGTAGAGAGAAAGGCACTGAAGTATGGGATGTGGAAAGACAGGTCAGTGTCTAGAGGAAAATGTAAATGGATATGGAGAGATAGATCAGTGTAAAGAAGAAAAAATCATCAGCATAAAGAGGATAGTTGAAGCTACATGAGTTGAAAAGATCCCATAGAGAAAGGCAATAGAAGAAGGAGAATACTCCATGACAGATAGTGGAAAATCATCTAAGCCTTTAAATTCTTGATCTCCAAGTCTTCCCAGACCTCTTGAACAATTACATTGAAACATGTGTTTATGTAGTTCTCTCTTGTGCCATGACATGAAAGGTGTCCTTCAAAATGTATTTAGTTTTATGTTAATTTTATGTTAATTTTTATTAATTTGTTAATGTTTTATGTTTAGAGTTTTATGTTAATGCTCTTAAATTTTTTTGCACCACTTACTTGTTTTCCATCCATTCTACTGTTACTATAACATATTCAGATGTCAGTGAAATAAAAGAAATGTCAGTAGAATTAATGTTATGGAATTAATTTCCAAGTTTCCTTTACAAGAAAACTTCTACCTCTAAAATATCTAAAGAGAAAAAGTCAAATATTAACTAAACAGTAGTTCATTTTCACAATTTTATTTTCACAAGATTATGAAAGCAAGGCATAAAATCTATAGAACTCTTCACAGACCTCCTTATAATAGTCAAAATATGGCAAACTGATGAGGGGAAAGCGTTAAGTTAGAACTTGAACTGTATCTTACAAATAGTAAATATTATAATGATTTTATTAATGACTTTGTTCCTGGGAGAAACCTGCAAAATATTTAATCTGAGGAAAAAGTGGAAGTTATTTACAGCAAAGTAAAGTATCTTGGTAACTGTGTACATCATTTTTGAGGGAGAGATGGGCCTGGAGGATCTAATGAAAAAACAGTAATAGATGTCAACTTTTCTCTCGTTTAATTATATGTCCGTGTGCTTTATGTAATCAAAATGAATACATCAATTTGTTACATAGTTAGCTGGAGGAATACTGGGCATATGGAACAAAATCCCCAAGGGCAAACAATCTCACTCACCTGGAAAACAATGTGTGTGTTAATAGAGTAATTTGTTAATTAAAAATTCTAAAATGTCCACCAAAGCTATTTACTTCTGAATTATCACTTCCTAGATTTGCACAAGATTCTGAGTAAAATGTAATTAGAAACTCCCTTTTTCCTATGTCTCGGCTGTTTCTGAGCACAATCAATTTGACAAGTATCCCAAGAGTTACCACGGCAGCAGATGGTCTATATACTCCACTCATCAGCACAGAGCACCAAAGAACACAGAAGATAAAACAATTTCATGCTTATTGTTAAGGCTTTAAGATACAGTGCTATATTGAATTATTTTCAAATTAAGACTCTTACTTTCAGTGGAACACAACACAGGGACAATTGTAGAAGACAAATAAAGAGAAGTAAAAATGCTCATTTATTTAACTGAATAGACTGAACGTATTTTAGGAAAGCACTGAAAATGTCGTAGGTTTCATTCAAGCTCACTAGCTCTAATAGGGAAACTTGAATACAAAGAGCTATTTAGAGTCAAACTCTTTTGGCACCAAAGAACACTTCCCATTTTCAGCTATATCACAGTCCATTAGATAACTGATAGCTAATTTACCGTGGTAAAAGAAATTGCTACATTCCATTTTGAGGATTCTAATAACCATATTTTTTAATATAGTGAAAGAAGTAAAGGCAGATGGTTACCTTAGCTCCAGTATTAACTTCAATAGGCAACAATTAGATAACTAATTCCTAGGTATATGTTAGAAGCACAATGACAGGGAAGATGAAAGGTTTGTGCTACTAGGAAAAAGGAACTGGTTCTGACTGACTTGCTCTTGCCCATCCAGGGAACTCTCCAATTCTCTTATTTGCTTCCACTGAATAGGTTTCTAAAGAAAGTGAGGAACAAGAGGCTATAGACTCTCTTCAGAGTGGGAGACAGATGACTGTTCTGGTTCATAGCCTTGGGAGGAGGATAAAGGAACTAAGATGGTATGAAGAAAGTGAGGATTTGGATGTACTTTTGTGAACAAGATGTGACTCAGTTTTCCCACAGAATGCTAAGGCTTGGAGGAGTGAGGCAATGTTCAATAGCACCTACACGATGGAAATACCAGAGATAGATGCCCCATCAAGCAGCAAATGGAATCAACCCATGTGAATGAACAAGTCAATGACTGGATCATTAACTCGTAATGACCAGCAGGCAAAAAAAAAACATCCGATTTTCTTCATCTGCTCTGCAGGGAACCTGAGTAAAAAGTCCTGAATAGGAGAAGGTGGTGTAACTACACAGTTTATTTCAGATTGCTGCTGAGAGCACAGAGCCACCCAGACACAGTGGGGTCATGTAGAGGTGCTCTGGGTCATAGCAGTGGGGTGAAGATAGGTTCAATGTGAGTGAAAGTAGTGAGCAGTGTATAAGGTATAGGTATGTATTAGGGGTGGTTGAACAGGTTGGTTGCTCAGTCTTTTTCATTAAGAATTGCTCCCTGCAGATTTGTAGTATTATAGGAGGCAGTGATAGCATTTTCCAGAGGAAAGTTGTTTTAACAGAAAAAGCTTCATGTCCAAGCTGAATTGCTGCTGGGAATATTTCTCTCGGAGCTGTCACCCTTTGTTTCAAACAAAATAATCATTCTTTTGAATAAGGCAAAGCACAATACATAGAATGGTGCATGATTAAGAAAAAACAGGTATTCCCTTGCCTACAGCTGAATTTAAGAACAAAAGACATTCTTATCCTCTTCCCTGTCATGTACCTTTAACCTTCCAAATTAAGTCTTCCATTTTTTTCTGGGATCAGGATTACATATATAATTATTCTTTAACTTGTGCTTAAGCTACCTACTGGAAGATCATATTGGATAATCCTCTGATAAATGATTTTGATTGAAAAAAGTAAGCATGCAAAAGAAAGGTAATTGAAGTAGACATGTATGAGTAGAATACTCTAAGGGTACATCCACACAGCAAAGAAAAACCCGTGGCTTGCCCAACCCAGCAGACCTGGGCTATGTATATTTCTGATCTTGGGCTGGAACCTGATCTTAGGATCCTAGGAGGTGGATGGGTCTCAGAGTTTGGGCTCCAGCCCCAACACCAATGTTTACACTGCAATGAAACAGCCCCCAAATCAGAGCCCATGAGCCCCTATTGGCTATTATGGGTCACCTTCAGGTTTTCCTTTGCTATGGAGACAAACCCTAAGAAAAGAAACTTTATAAACACAACTTGTAAGACACAGTGCACTATGATGACATATGGTAAATAATGCTCTGTAGTAGATCAAATAATTACTATCACACGGAACATTATGTTCATTATTAGACAAAGATGTCAACATCACAATACAAAAGTTACCATGCTTGGGCCAAGCATGACCTTATGGATTGTACAACCCATTCATAGTAGTATGTCTACCATTTAGTGCCACATTTGATCTCTTATTTTGGTATTGCCCACCCACAACACCTTCTAGTACAGCAGTAGTGTGTGAATGTTAGACAAATATCATTTGAGTTGAAAGAACATTTTTGCCTTGATCATACAGAATTCCATATCAAAATTTGCTAATCTATGAAGTAAAAATAATACAGCTCATGTAAGCACAAAGGGATAGGTTCAGCACCTATCTGCTATTTTAAACACCTATGTCCAATATTTAGACATCACTGGCATTAAAAAAAAAACACTTTTCAGCTGCTGCCAAATCCTGCAGTTGCATAAATTCCCATGGGACCTGTTTCTCGTGGTAGAGTCCCACAGGGACTACATTTCTGGTGGGCATATGCAAAGCTGCATAAATTCTTACAATGCCAAGCAACTCAGCACTTAATTCACACCTTATCTCTGGTGGGAATGAGAAAGTAGACGTTGCCTAGCCTATCTCACCTGTAAGACCTAATCTGCTAGATATGCCCAGAGTGTGTACAGAAGCGAGATGAGGAAGTGATGGTGAAATTGCCCATGCTTCCTTACACGGAGTAGTTCAGTAGTTAGAGAGAGCACTTGGGATGTGAGACCCAGGTTTAAATCCTAGCTCTGCCTGATTTGGATCAGGGACTTGAGCTCTCGTCTGCCACACACTGATGCATATTCTAACCACTGAGCTACAAAATATATAAGCATGGATGCCATCCCCTCCTACTTGGTTTTCTGTGAAAAATGATTAACCCAACTTAAGTACCTAATTCTAGGAGTGGGTTCACAGTTATGAATCTCAAGTGGAAATAAATGTCTCAGCTTGGAATTAGGTACCTACCTCCTTCTGAGGGATAGGATTTGGGACACATCCTTCTCTGTAGCATTCCTCCTAGTTAGTTTAGGCAGATCCATGAGCAGTGTGCAAGTTTCTTTTAATCCGTTTTTAAGTGTTTCTACTCCCTGTGCATTGTGTAAGAGGCCCGGAGACCTAATTCAGGGTTATTAATTCCACTGGATGGCAAGGTGCATAAAAGTCAGGTGTTGCAACGCTCAGCATTACAACTTACAAGTCCTTTTTGTGATTCCAGCCCTAACTGTGTTCTTTTTTTTCCAAGAGGCAGAAATGAATTTGAAACCTACCAGAGGAAGTTAGTGAAGCATATCATCTCAAAAATCTATCCTGTCCTGTCTCTGGGCCTGCTTCTCCCTGCATGGACTGGTGATCTCTTCTGCCTTTCTCACCTAATTGGTTCTGACTTTGCTCCAATCTATCCCAAATGCCATGGCTAAGCTTATATTCCTCACCTGGCACTTTCAGTGTATCACTATGCTCTTTGAATTCTTCCCCTCGATCTCCTTAATGTACTCTATTACATTCAGATTAGTCATCTTCACCTGCTGGTATCCTTTGATGCATTAACTTTTAACATATTGACTGTCTGTTCATGGTTCTTACTTTTACATTTTTATTGGCAGAGTTCAAACATTATGGAGACATTTTTGTTGTAATGTCCAGTTAGCAGCCATGATAATCATAGCAATCTATAATAACAATCACAGATTCATAGAGGTGCAGGACTGGAAGGGCTCTCAAGAGGATATATGGTCCAGTCACCTGTACTGAGACAAGACCAAGTATACCTTTACCATCCTGGACAGTTCTTAAAAGTCTCCAATGACAGGAGTTACAAAACCTTCCTGAGAAGTTAACTCCAGTGTTTTTTGTCCTACCTTCAGTGGACATGAAGAACAAATTATCACTCTTCTTTATAACTGCCCGTAGCATATTTTAAGCCTATCATCAGTTTCCTTGCTTTCTCTCTCCTCCCCTCCCCCAATCTTCTTCTCTTAACACTAAACATATCCAGATTTTTTAAATCTTTTGTCTTAGTTTCGGCTTCTTAAACCTTTATTATTTTTGTTGTTCTCTGCTGGGTTCTCTCCAGCTTATCCACATTTTTCTTAATGTGTGGTGCCCAAAAATAGACACAGCAATCCAGCTGAACCTCACTCATGCCAAGTAGAGCAGGACACTTACTTCCTGCTCTATTTATGACTGACTTATGACAGTCAAGTTAACATGCCCTAGAATGATATTAACACTTTTGGCATCTGCATTACATTGTTGAAATATATTAAATTTGTGATACACAATAGCCCTCAGCTTTTTTTTTCTCCGGTGCTTCCAACTAACCTGTTACCCCCATTTCAATTTTGAAAAGTGCAGGACTTTCTTCTTGGCATTATTGAATTTCCACTGATTGATTTCAAACCAATTTTCCAATTTGTCAGATGCATTTTGAATTCTAAACCTGTCATCCGAAGTGCTTGCAACTCCCACAGCTTGATGTCATTCACAAATTTTACATGCATGCAATAATCCAGTATTAATGAAAATATTGAATAATTCTAGACCCAGGACTCATCCTATGGGACCCCACTAGATATGTCCTTCACATTTGACAAGGAATCATTCATGACAGCTCTTTGGGTATGTTTTTTTCAGCTAGTTGTGCATCCACCTTATAGTAATTTCATTTAAACTAAATTTCCCCAGCTTGCTTATGGGAATGTCATGTTGCGTTATATAAAATAAACTTACTAAAATCAAGATGTATGATGTCTACAATTTATTTCTATTGATTAGGCTAGTAGCCCTCTCAAATAAGGTAATTAGATTAGTTTAACATGATATTTTTTAAACAAATCCCTGTTGGCTATTACTTATAAACCTATCATCCTTTAGGTGCATACAAATTGATTGTTTATTAATTTGTTTCAATATCTTTCCAGGTGTTGAAGGAAGCTGAGTAGTTTGTAATTCCTCAGGTCTCCTTGGTCCTCTTTTAAAAAATGTGTACTGATTTTGTCCTCCTCCATTTTTTTGAGAACTCATCCATCCTCCAGGACTTCTCAAAGGTAATTGATAATGGTTCCAAGATGTCATCAGCTAGTTCTATAAGTGCCCTAGCATGAATTTCTGATTGAATGTATCTAACTTATCTAAATATTTGTTGGCCTTTTCTTTTCCTATTCTATATTCCTTCCTCCATAGTGTTAATATTAATTGTGTTAAGCAACTTGTCACAATTAATATTTTCACTAACGACTGAAGTACAATAGGCTGCACAATTAGGGTATGTCTACACTGGCTCGTTAATTCGAGCTAGGTAGGCAAATCAGGCAACCGGAGCTGCAAATGAAGCCCGGGATTTAAATATCCCGGGCTTTATTTGCATGTTCCCGTCCGGCCGCCATTTTTAAATCCCCCTTAGTTCGAACGAACTGCCCGCGGCTACACGCGGCAGTTTAAAGTTAATCCGAACTAAGTCCTTAGTTCAGATTAACTGTTATACCTCATTCCACGAACTAAGTCCTTAGTTCAGATTAACTGTTATACCTCATTCCACGAACTAAGTCCTTAGTTCAGATTAACTGTTATACCTCATTCCACGAGGAGTAACAGTTAATCTGAACTAAGGATTTAGTTCGGATTAACTTTAAACTGCCACGTGTAGCCGCGGGCAGTTCGTTCGAACTAAGGGGGATTTAAAAATGGCGGCCGGACGGGAACATGCAAATAAAGCCCAGGATATTTAAATCCCGGGCTTCATTTGCAACTCCGGTTGCCAGATTTGCCTACCTAGCTCGAATTAACGAGCTAGTGTAGACATACCCTCAGATACTTCAGCTGCCATTGTTGTTAGCCCTCCTTCCCCATTAAGCAATGGACCTACAGCCGGGGCGGCAGGTTTGTATAATTTCTGGTGGTGCCCCATTAGCCACATCCTCTGATCCCTGTTAACCATGCCCTCTGACCCCCGTTAACCAGGCCTCTGGAGGTAACACGCTCGTGGCAAGATGGACACATGACCAGAAGTAAAAGGTGTCATGTCACCCCTCTCGAAGGACTTTTCCCACCATCCTCCTTCAAACAGGGATTCGTTTGGCCCCCACCAAGCCCCCCTCATGCAACTATCCCGCAATTGCATTAACCCAATGTGTGTGACATTAACTCGGGGGCAGAGAGGCTGGGGGAAGTGTTCCCTCTAAGGCTATGTCTCCACTCGCAGCTTCTTGCGCAAGTACATCCATTCTTGCGCAAGAACCCACAGAGTATCCACACTGACTGCCTGCTCTTGCGCAAGGAAATTTACAGTAAGGCGTGGTAAGAGAGGGCGTCTTGCGCAAGAGCTATGCTCTTTTCTAACAGGTGTAAGCTCTCTTGCACAAGAGGGCAGTGTGGATGCTCAGCAGGGATTTCTTGCGCAAGAAACCCCTATGGCTAAAATGGCCATCGGAGCTTTCTTGCGCAAGAGACCGTCCACACTGCCATGGATGCTCTTGCGCGAAAGCACAGCTCACACATGGTGATCTTGCGCAAGAAGCCGCTAGTGTAGACATAGCCTAAGAGTTTCCTCCCATGAGCAGAATGGGTTTTGTGTTGTGCACCAGTACTGAGTTCATGTGGCTTGTTTGGATGTGCCACTGTGGCACCCAAGTTATTAATATATATTTTATAAACCTTTGCCTTTTCTTTCTGCTGCCATGTCTCCTCACCTTGCTCCATCAGCTCCCCTGGTGCCTGCTGCCTCCCAACCCCTCACCCTCCTCTGCTGTCCTGACTCCTGCCCTTCTCACTGCCCTCAGCCCTCCTGCGACCTGCCCCCCTCTACCAGCCCTTCTCTGCCCCCTGTGCCCACTCCTCCAGTAGCCCCACTCTGATCATGTGAGCTACCCCTCCTCATCCCCTCTTCTAACACCTCCCTCTACACACCTGCCCTGCCTCTCTCCTCTGGTGCTGGTCCCTCCTCTGCAGGTGTCTGCCCTTCTGCTTCACCCCCAGAATCCCCTGGCACCTGTACCTTCCCTTAGCTCTGCACCCTCCTGGTGCCTCCCCCTTTCCTCACTGTCCCTGCCCCCTTTGCCCTCTTTTTCCCTGATGCCCACCCCCTCACCACTCTCTGCCCCCATTCCCCTCTTGCCCCTCTGTGCCCTCACACATAACTTCTCCATCCCCACCTTTCTCATGCCCACCCCTTCTTTCAAACCTTCTCCCAGCACCTCCCCCTCCCCCCTCTAGCCCCCAGTGCCCTTACTCTCTCCTCTCCCAGCATCACCCTGTTCCCCCTCCCACTGACACCTCCCCTCCTGCCCTTTTCCTCATTATCTGCACTTGGCCCCCTGGCATTTGTCTCTCCTCCACCCTGTCCCTTGGTGCCTTCCCCTTTCTTCCCCCTCCCCCTCCGCACAAGCCCCTTCCTCTCCCATCCCTTCCCCTATCTTCCCCCTTCCCCTCCACACAAGACCCTTCCTCTCCCACCCCTTCCCCCTAGTTTCCCCCCCTTCCCTTCCCTTCCCTTTCTTTACTTTCGCTTCTGCCTTCCACTTTGCGGGGCCAGAGTCTGGGCTCAGACCGCAGAAGTCCCTGGACTCCGAACCCGGAGCTAGACCGCACAGTGCAATGCCGCGCTGAGCAGTTTTAAAGTCCCGGGCCATGATGACATGTCACGCCCGGGCGTCTCCCCGCTCACCTGTAAACGGCGCGCATGGAAGCAGCAGCCGGCAGTGCGCACCAGCAAGGGGGAGCCGGACTGAAAGCTGTGCACGGCAGGGAGGGCCCGGGGCCGGGGGGGACGCTCTGGGGCTGGGGTGGGAGGATGCCCAGGGGGGCCGGCAGGTAGGGGCCGGGTCCCACCCCAGGCAGGGCCAGGGGAAAGACCCAGCTCCAAATATTGGTGGAGCAGGGCCCTGGCTCTGAATATTTCTGGAGCATGGGCACCATGAGCCCATATAGCTCACCGCCCATGCAAGAGCGGCCTGAGGCTGGTTGCGGCAGCTGGCGCCCTAGGTGGAAGGTGCGATCTGCGCCCCCGCCTGCACAGCCATCAATGGCTGTGATATAATCACGGGGCACCCCGGAGCCCCGTGACATCATCATTGGGCACCCGGGCCCGCGGCGCCCTCGGCAACTGCCTAGTTTGCCTAGGTCCACGGGCCACCCCTGCGCCAATGCCTACAGTTCCCTTCGTATTTCTCTTGCGCCTAATATATTTGTAGAACTTCTTCTTATCTGTGTCCTTTGCTAAGTGTAACTCATTTTATGCCTTAGCTTTTCTGATTTAGTCCCTACATGCATGTGCTATTCTTTTTACTCCTCCTCAGCAATTTGTCCACATTTTCATTTTTTGTCAGATTCCTTTTTGATTTTCAGGTTATTCAAGATCTCCTCATGAAGCCATATTGATTCTTGCTGTTTTTCTTGATGTTTCTGGGTATCAGAATACTTAGCTATTGTGTCTCTAATATTGTCTCTCCAAGAAACTGCTAGTTTTCTGTCCTGGATTCCTTTTTCCATTAGATTTTCTTCCCATGTCATCTCAGCTAACTGTTCTTTGATTTTGTTGAAGTATGTATTTGTGAGGACCAGCATCCTTATTCTGCTGCTCTCTCTCCTTTGTTTCCTTACAATCATGAGACCTATCATGTCACAATATCTTTTACCCAAATGATCTTCAACCTTCAGATTTGAAATAGATTCTTCCCTTGATTCCTCAGAATCTAGTCTAAAATGACCATCTACCTTGTTACTTCCTCCATCTTCTGAAACAAGGTGGTGTTACCAGTACATTCTAATATCATATTGGACAGTTTTGTGTTTTGCTATTGTTACTTACTGTCAGATAATAAATGTTGTGTTGTAGTAGCTGTGTTTGATCCAGGGATAGTAGGGAGACAGAGTTGGTGTGGTAATTATCTTTTATTGGACTATGTGATGGAGTGTGGCTACCCTGCACTGAACTGCAGAGAGTTGCCCTGGCCTAGCTGGGCAAAAGGGCCCCACCACCACGACCCTGATGGGCATGCTCACAAGGATGGCCAGGTATAAAAGCCCAGGGAGTCAATCAGTCTGGGCTGACTGCCAGAGGGGAAAAAGCTCAGGCCAGAGCTCCTGATCAGCCCCTGCAGCAGCCACCGCCGCCCCAGCAGCAGAAGCCTCAGCCTCAGCGGCCGCAACCCCAACAACCGCCCCAGCCAGAGAGACTGTCCAGGAAGGGCCTGTCTCACCGATCAACGCCCCGAGAGCTGAGCAGCGCAGCACATTGGGACAGTAGGAAGTGGCCCAGGGCGGAGGATTGTCTCCCAGGAGCTCAGCACACTTTGGCCGGAATTCCCGCTGAGCAGACAGCAGAATCCTCCATGGCCAACAGGTCCCTGGGATGGGACCTAGTGGAGTGGGAGGGCCCGGGTCCCCCTACTTCCCACCCCACAGCAATCCAGCCCCCTAGCAGTCTGCGAGGCTTCTCTGTGAACTAGGCCTCTAGTGTTATCCTTAAACGAAGCACATGAGATCTTTTATAGGGGAAAAGGCAGTACGCCGCATTTATTGAGAATACAACAGTTGCATATGCTTTTTCAGTCATTCATACACACACAGTCCCGCCAGATGATGATATAGTTACCAGTCCAGAGTCTGGATCAATCTAGTGGCCAGGCAGATTGATCACAGAGGAGGAGCCGGGCTCTGTTGATCACGCAATCCGATGCTCCTGGAGTTAGTGGCAAGACAAACCCAAAGTTCCATGGCAAAGCACCCTGCTTTTATAATCCTTTCCTCTATGGATTTTGCTGTGTCAGTCTGTGACCGGTTCCTGGTATCTTTTGATGTTGACATTCCAAACATCTCTGAGAAGCTCATCCTGTAATCAATTGTCTTTTGGAGATGCTCGCTCCACTTTAGAGTTGTCAGTCTGCCAATCTAATCAATCCTTGACCATGGGTACGCACTGATGGTTCCTCTGATGCCGATATGTCTCTTCGCAGTCTGTCTTTCACAGTCTGTCTTCACCTGCATTGCCCCCTCCTTTCTTGGCAATCTAGCTCTAACGATGGCCTTCTCGCCTTTATCTTTATGATGATACATTTCTCATTCACACAAACAGTCTTTCTCACAGAATCCTTCAAAGGTAAACAGCAGTGTTTTATTTTAAACAAAAGCAAAATCAAAACAATTCACATCGAAGGCCCGAGCCTTCAATATTTCTAATCTCATTAACATAGAAACTATACCAAAACTCTGTCTCTTTACTTACTAAGCTTACTAAACTTTAACACAAAGAAATATATATTTTACTAAAGGGCTTAATTTAATAAAATATTAAATGTGTTAATATGTTACCTTACATTGCTACATTATTAATCCTAAAATACAAATATAAAAAGAATAAAACTTTCAATCCCAAGACTAGGATATAATGACCAGGAGAGAGGGGAGTGTGTGCATGACTAGGCTTGCAGGGCTGTATTTACCCTGCTAGAGGGAACTGTACTTTGGGACAAGGCCTGCAGGGCTGTACTTATCCTGATTGAGGGAACTGTAATTTGGGACTAGGTCCACAAGGCTGTATATACCCTGATGGGGGGGCTGTGTTTGGAATGAGGCTGGAAGGGTGTAGGTACCCTGGTAGAAGGGGCATTTGAGAGGAACTGGGCCTATGGGCCATATTTGCCCTACGGAAAGGGGGCACTGACTCTGACTTTGGGGCTTCCTTGGCAGACTACCTTCCATCACTGATGGCTTGTCTATCAAATGATATTCCAGTGATTTTGTTTGCATTCCTTTCTATGGATCAAATGGTCCACACCACTAACCTGCAGTGAGAGAGATTGTAAAGTGAGGAAGATGGCAGGTTCTCCCACTTTGCTGAAGCTCCTCTGCAAGTGCTCCACAGAACTAAATTCTAGATCTCAGGAGAAGATTATCATATGCCATATTGTGTCGAATCCCCTCCCCTCCAAAAAAATCCTAGTGGGGCAAGCTGACAATAATCTTTCTGCATATGTTCCTCTACTGAAGACTGAAGTCTTTCCTTCCCATCCTACTTGGTGATGAAAAATGATACATAAGACTGACTTCAGCAGGAGCTCTACCAATATGGGACAGATTGCCCCCAACTAGTCTAGTCAGGAACCTCCAACAGATCTGGGGGTATTTGTGGCTCTTATATACTACATTCCATCACTTCAGCGTATAAGTGCAGATATTCACCCCTTTCATCTGACAGAAGAATTAGGAAAAATTCAGTGAGCACAGAGTGCAAATTACTTCTTCATAGAAGAACGCAAGCCCCCTATCTTCTGTACAAGAATAAAACAATCCCGTAACAAAGAAATCTGGCCTCCTTCACATTTGTGTACTTCCACTTTCACATTTTACTGCTGCACAGGCTTATTTCAAGAAGTGATGTTTAGAAGCACAGACAAAAGTGTGAATACATTAGCTCTGTAATAAACTCAAAAAGCTGAATATAATTATTTCTTTTGAAAAAGAGATACATTTGCAAATAAATAAGAAATTATTGCTCTGTAAGATGAATGGGTTAATTTCAGAGGCACTGTATAAGCTATTTATCAATGGAAAATGCACCTACCTTCAGTGCATTTTTTTATTTCTCTGAAGAAATGATTTTTAAAAGAAAACTTGACTTAAAACCACAGAGCTGGTTAAAGGAGAAAAAACCTTGTAAGGAAAGGAACTACACTGAAATATATTTTGAGGCTGGAAGACAAAGTCTGTGTTCTTATAGCTGCTGGCAGAGCAGCCTGTAAATCAATGACAGGTAAATCAATAAGGTAATCTAATGGGACCATAAGAACAACTTGAAATTTTAGATGTTGAACGAAGGTCTGGAACAGATCTACCACTGTAACTGAACTGTGTCTTAAATTTGGAGAAACAAAAGTGTTTTGAAAATCTGTGACCCATTCTGTTTGATAGAGGAGGTGCAATTAAATGGTAAAATAGTCAATAAAACTAATAATTTCCTTAATGTCTACAAGTGCAAAGATTTCCCTTGATGTGGTATATAAATAATTGGCCTAATTACTGCTGTTCAAAATAAATTAATCCTGGATGAAATCCTCAAGGGTTGGAAAATGTCAGTTGTCAAAATTATAAACTAAATTGAAGAAATAGACTATGAGTTAAAATTTGGTCCATTCCAAAAAGGTGAAACATGGAAGATCAAGAATTATCTAGTTCTCACTGTGCAAGGAATAAAAACGTTTAAAACAAATCTTAGAAATCAAAGTAAATGTTTGCTTCCAAGTCTAAAGTACAGAATATCTGAGTTGGCAGTCTGAGGAATAGTCCTAAACAACTTACTTGGCAGAAGCTTCTAAAGGCCATTATTTGAGCAGGCCACTACAGTGAAGTCAATGAGAGTTTCTCCTAGCTTAGATGTTTAAGATTCAGCCTGTAGCAGATAAAATAATATTGTACTTTGATCAGAAACAAAAGAAGTTATGATATCAAAACTCTTTTTAAAACTCTTACAAACTGTAGCCCAGAAATTTAGCCCCAATGTAGGCAAATGGCATCTTCATGGAAGTTGGGCTAGCACATTTCAGGACTGCATTTCTCCATGTCAGTTCTGTATGCACCTCCCTTTGGCTTTAATTGGAGTTCCACGTAGACTTAAAATGACCAATAACTTTTAAGTGAGCTGGATTAAGCCTTTGCAGAAAAGTGCTGTAAAATACATCATGATCTTATAAAAAGAAATGGCAATGTATCGAGCAATCTACTGTGATTGCTCACCTGGAGCTCCTGCAGATGTCAATAGAAGTGATGACTGCACATTCATTTACTTTTTAAATCAAGGGCCTGATTTTGTTCCAGTTAAGAGCAATGGTAGTGCTATAGACTTCTGTGCAGGGAGGCCAATGGGGAGAGCAGAGGGCTCCAAGGCTCAGCAATTTAAAAGGTCCCGGGACTCCAGGCTGCTACTGCTGCTAACATGGCAGCATGCCTCCGGAACTCTACATGGTATGAACTGGGTGGAGGTGACGCAGTATGACCTGGGGGGCACTTAGGGCTGACTGCTTCTAGCCCCACCCCTTCTGCCTGAGGTCCTGCCCTTCAGGGACCCCAGAGCTGAACTTTCCCCCATTGTCCAGGGCCAACTGAAATCTTTTCCCAGTCCTGCTTCTGTGGGAACAGGATCAAGACTCAAAATATCTTATACAATAAAGACCAAATCCAAATACCACTGTCATGAGTAAGGATCGCTATGTTGACTTTAATGGGATTTTGATCAGGCCCTAAAACACCAAGGGGCAGATCTTTGAAGTTAAGAGATCTTGAATAATTTATATCATTTGTTGATCGGCCTCAAAATGCGCAGCATAATAAAGACCCCAATAGTTACAAAAGTGTAATCTATGTAGGATGTGAGGCCCTCTTTTGACATGTTTTGGGTTCTTCACCATCCCTGACACTGCAAACTGTTTGCCTCTAAAGAAAACTCTCTTCCCCTTTTCTGTTTAGCCATTTTAAAAGTAATTTTTGCCAAGGTGATAGAACAGTGAAGATAGTGGAAAAGTGTTTGGAAATGCCATTCTAAGTTTGGAAAGTTGTTTATGATTTAAGCAGTGTCACTTTTTTGGAAAGGGGAGGGGGTGTGGCTGACTCTTTGCCAAACTTGAAACTCAATTGTGCCTTGAAGACACTAGCTTATGTTTGGTTCCACACCACTCCAGTGGAAGCTCTATGAGGCATTGTGCCTTACTAAGCCATAATGCATGCTGGGCTTAGCTGGAAGAATACTCATTTCTGCTTCCAATCAGCAAGGGGCCAATCCCTTTACAGCCATGGTCACCCTCCCCACAACCCCTGCTTATTTCTGATGATTAGCACTACTAGCATTGCTCTGGAGAATATAAGACCTAAAATAGTGTTGGCTCATTTGTGAAATACTGTGCTTGTTTTGAAGATCAGAAAATCAATTTTTTTTTCCCCACTGAACATTCTTGAGTGGGGAAAAAAATCCCTTTCCAAACTCTTGACCAGAAAGTTGCTGATTTTCCATGGAAATTTGTATTTGTAAATACATTGAAAAAATAGTTTGATTTTTAATAACATAGAGGCTAAAAATGTTCAGTTTTTGGCTTTGAGATTGAGTTCGCCACATCTTTTATTTCACAGTGGGAGTGGGGGTGGATACATGGGGTAAAAGATTGTGGGAAAGTTTGGAAAACTTGACAGTTATATAGCTAGATTACAGTAGATGTTTTTCTTTAAAAAGTCTAAAGAAATACAAAAGAAATGTAAGTCCCCAATGTATTATAAGTGACTAAACGAAGGTTCTCTGTTATCTTGTCTGACCACACTGCACTTTTAATGGGGGGAATGTTGTCTGGGTTTGCCAGAGGAAGGGAAGCAGTGTTTTATGGATGAGGAGGAGAGTGGTCAGAAGCTGCTGCAAAAGGTGGGGGTTTGCAGGTTGACATTGACTCATCCCAAGGAAACTTAAGTGTGGAAGTGTTAAATGGGGAATGCCTGGGCATCAGAAGATCTTTCTCAATGCTGCATGCAAAAAAGCTCCTAGTCTCCCACCCCTTATGGTGGCAAACACCAGGTTTGGTTAGGAATTGCTTTGGGCATTGTGCTAGTCACTCCTTTTTAGGGAAAGTAGGAAGGAATTTTGTCCTCAGCAACACATTGACATAGGTGAAGAGGAGGTATTCTCGCCTTCCTTGCAGCGAGGACTTATTATGGTGAGGAAGAAAGGGGGTGGCTGTATGTCATAGCTCATTATGTAAGTGTGGGGTGGATGTCCAATGTAAATACTCCATAGAGAAGGCATCCAGTAGACAGATAAATGGTTTGATAAAGGACTTATAAAGGAAGTGCTGGTTAAAGGAATGGAGGGGGGTGGAAGGATTGGGACTCCTATGATTGATATGGCAGGGAGCCAATTCCCCCTTCTGATAGCCCACTGTAACCCTCCTATGAAGTGGGTTGGGGATTGGATCATAAGGTCCAAGTCATGGGTTGTCTGAGGGACCTGAATGGAAAAAGAAGTGGGGCTGATGGAAGCCCCTGGTAGTTATTGCATTAACATGGAATTGCCTGTTCTGTACATTTTTATCTGCTGAGTAGTCCCAGATATATAATAATAAACTTACTGCCTCATTAAATGCTTCTATCAGCATAGCCAGACAAATATACTGTTGCACAATGATATTGTACATTATTCTTGAATAGAATAATGCACAATAGGGATGCACTATGGTGACAATCTATTAACAATATTCTGAAGTGGTTGAGGATCCATTGGGAAGGAAGGCACTTGCAGAATCATTAATATGCAGTGGTCAACACTTTATTATAATAAAAGAGGATTATTAACAAAAAATTCTTACATCTACACTGTGCTAATCTTATTTTATAAATTATAATTTTAAATAATGTAAACTAAATCAGGATTATATACCAACCTTTTAATTATTCTTTCGTATGAGCATACATATTAATTTTATGAACTAGTTTAATATTGGATAACCATATTTTACAACAATAGTTTATCACTTAAAGTCTTAATAGAAAAATAATATATATGTATGTATAACATGGCAGCGCATATGTGTGTCAACTCAGTCTCTCTCCTCAAGTGTAATAGTTATTTTTTGTAATTCTCAAATGAACAGATGTTATTAAAATTGTATGCAGATACTAGATAATGATACTCCCAAGAGCTTGCTTAAAGAAAAATTATGTCCACAACCATTTTATAGTTTTTTAATGTTATATATGTTTGAGGCAAATTTATAGAGGCAGAAAATGTAATAGGCGTTTATGATGATTTCTGGAATGAGATTAGTGTTATAATGATTGTATTGTATACTTATGAAATCATATTGTTCATTTCATTTATTTCAGTATTTTTGTCCTTCACTGAAGTCAAATAATATGAGATCATATTATCCTCTAAGTAGTTCAACAGTCTGATCTACCACATTTTAGGGTTAATTTATTTTAGTGCTGTGTAATCCTAGTTTTAGTTACATGGCAATCCTGATGGTGTGTGGAACATGTCAGCTGTGTTATGGCATTATTTGTCATTCTAATAAAGGGCCAGACTCAGATAACCTTATTCATAGGAGGGCAGCACTTTATTCCAAGACTAGTCCTCTGTAAGTCACTGGGGCCGTTTGTGGAGTAAGGACATCAGAATGTGGCCCAAAATAACTGTGTCATACTGCATGAAGGGTATTCCATACAGTGTCTTTTACCCCTGAAGGGTGTGTCTACACTGCTACACAAATTGGGTAGCTTATTTTGAGTTAATTTTGAAATAGTTTATTTTGAAATTTGGTGCTGTCTACCCAGCACTTATTTCTAAATAAATTGCTATTCCGAAACGCCTCTTACTCCTCGTAGAATGAGGTTTACAGGGACATTGGAATAGCAAGCCTATTATATTTTGAAATAAGGGGCGCACTCAAAAGACACAGAATAGCTATTTCGGGATACCTCCAGCATCCCGAAATAGTGCTGCAGTGTAGACATAGCCAAACGAAAGAGAAGGCACCACTTACAGTTACTCAATTTAGAACTTTCATGGCCTTTGGCCTTTTGCTGGTCTTTTGCCTAGGGTGAATTTTACTTCTGTGGGGTGTGTTATGTCTGAGATTTCCATTTTTTTTGGTTGATATTGACTGCATTGCCATGAATTTCACAATATGTATTTGTACTAGAAAGACAGGTATTGCTGTGTTAGTAGCTTTTTTAAAAAAAATAATTGGATTGCTTTGCCTCATAAACTATCATTTTCTGGCAACCTCTGCTACCTTGCTATTTGTTTCGTCTGTTGCATCAGCATGATGTAAATGCTAAGGAGTTGCATGCTGATGTAAGTGGGGAGATGAGTGGGACAACAGACTAAAGACAAATAGGAAAATATTCAGAAGCCAGCATGAGGGCAAGGGGCAATTTACTGTGAAATGCAGTCATGACATAAGACAGCTGAGTCCAGACAAGAAGCAGCAAGAAACTTGGAGGGCAGAACTAAAACTAAGGAAGTATGAGATAAATCAGGACATCTAATCAGTTTATAGGTGGAATAATGTCTTCTGAAGGTAAGGCATAAAAACTATATACCCAGAATGGTAGCATCCATATATTACTCCTAGCCAAGCATTTGGAGGAAATCCTGCAGATATCATAGAATGTATTTCTGAGACCTCATCTTTCAACAGCAGATATTTGACTAGTATGTAATAAATTAAAGGGATAGAAGTTACCCTAGATCAGGAATATTTCACTTTAGTAAGACATCTATTTGCAACCAAAAACATTTGATTAAAATGTCAAAATGGGACATGTTTGCTTGTAGTATAGTCTATGTGCAGATTGGATTTAAATTCATAACATCTGTAACCATGATCACTCTTGCAAGCCCCAAAAACAATTAAGGTAGTTGCAAGGGAAAACATCAATCATGACAGAGCAGAACTGATGAAGAGTGTAATGCAACAGGCATAAAAAAGTCTGTTTGACTCTCTCATTAGAAATTTTAAATACACGGTATGCAAAAGCATTGTGCAGTGGAGTTTTTTGGCAGAAAAAGTGAATATATAGAACAAACCAGCCTAGTACTGTCACAGGTTATCCAACTGTTATCCAACAGGTTATCCAACTGTTCACCAACTCCATGTCTTTTGTTTAACCAACTAAAGTTGTTGTAAGTTTTGCACATAATTCTTTTTGCCAGCTACTAGGTTTCAAATGCTAGAGGTAAATATCATTTAATTTGGGGCCCAAAAGTAATTTAGTTGGACCAATAGGTACCATCTATTTGTTGGAATCTATATTGTGTAGACTGTTACATGAGTGATGCACGTGAACCAAACTGTGGTCCCCTACCTATGGTAAACGATATAACGAAACCACATATAGAAGGGCTAAAAGAAAATGTCTTGCTACTTTAGTGTAATTTGCAAATTGCATTTCCACTTCTAAGCCATTCTGCTCATGTTGAATATTTTCAGTCAGAAAATGACTTCCAAGGTTTCGCTATCTGTACAAGCAAAAGGCATTGATCACGAAGAATGTGCAAGGTGATTTATGTTTGGTTTTGAAAAAGTAAGTTTGATAGGTTATTTTACTGCATATTGAACTGAATTTGAGAAAAAAAATCCCCCAAATAATCCAGAGATTTATTAGAATCAGGTCACTGTACATCTCTGGTTTCAGAAAGTGTTTCTGTCCACATAACAATGGAAAGATAAAGGCCAAAATTACAATATTTAGAGCTGCTTGCCTAAGTTGAGGTATTTTGGGATTTTGATTCATCCCTTTACACACAGAGAGAAGCTAGCTTCAAATTTGCATCTATGTACAACCTTCCCCAAGTTTGAGATGCTGGGACAAGAGTTGAGTCCAAAATTATTTTTGAATTGAATATCAGGGAATATTTCTGGCTTGATTATCAGCAATACTCTGCACTGTGCCTCTGAAAATATAACAGGAGGGGTTTGTTTCCCTGAGCATTGACTGCACTTTAGCCAGTTTTTTAGTTTATTGCTTCTTGTGTTGTTGCTTTGGTGAGAAGTAATTAGACTGGGGTACCCATGGGGAAGGAATTCAAGTCTTCCTTCCTGTTTTTCAGGGTTTAAATCACTTGAAGGTGGCAGCCTATTTTCCATAAGCAGTGCATCTGTGACTGTGAGGAGGGTTGTTTGTTTGTTTTTTGTAAGCAGAGCCTATAGAGGTAGGGTACTTAAGGTCTTTTGTGGGCTCCCACTCAGAGTGCAGCAGTAGGGAACAGCCCAGACAACATTAAGTCCTATTTGTTGGTGGAAGTTATAGGCAAGGACACATTTATCTTTTCAGCATAGAAACCAGAAATCCCTAACACTGAAGTGCAAGATTCTCTAGCTACACAAAAAAAAATTTAGAAAGGCAAGGATTATGATGCGTTTTCTTCATATTCGTTCTACTACCTAAACTTGGATAATCAGCAAACATTGTAGAGGACAAAATTTCCTTTAAAATATTATGTATATAAACAACCAAGATAGAAACCTGCAAATCTGCAGATATGTGTAGATGCTGGTATCCACAGCTCAAGTTGCAGATACAGATGTGGATGCTGATACAAATTTTTTATATAGAACCGTGCAAATCTGCATATATCTGCTTTATATCTGTTGGTATCTGCATCCGCAGACATTGATGCAGACATCTGCAGCTCATTTTTGTAGATGCATATGTAGATGAGGATACAAATTTTGTATCCACGCAGGGCTCTAAAGATAGTGAATTACAAGTTTTTCTACTTAAGGATGTGTCACCTATGAAAACAGTTAAAGCAGAAAGAAGTTTGTACACTTCTGTGTCTATTAAATCCAGACAGCTACATTGCATTTAGACACTCCTGTCTAAAATGTAGTGATGTCAATGGAAAGATCCTTGTTAACTTCAGAAAGCTTCAGATGAAGTTCTGCGTATAGGTTTCTTAATAATAGCAAGTTTATTATTTGCAGTAATCTGTTGTTTAAGGTTATTATTTTCCATATATTACTCTCCAATAATTCATTATATTCTACTTACAAAAGAAAAGGGCTCACTTAAATGGTAGAAATTCATTTGGACAATAAAAACAACTGCACAACTTTTTAATGAAAATCACAATCCACTTCATCAGTAGTTTTACTCACATAATTACAGAATCCTTTAATAAATCAAAATCAAGCTCCTCCAAAGATTATTAGTTTTTTCATTACAAACAGCAAAAACCCAACATCTCCATGAAACTTCCCTCTTTTCATGTGTGGGGGACAAACTGTAAAATATCACGTGGGACTTAGCTGTCAAACTCCTACAAGTCTTATTTTTATCATGAAGTGCATATTATACGTTAGGCACGAAATTTGGCACACTGACTGAGATATTTTGGAAAAAATAGTGTATTTTGTGGAATCTTTCTATACAATTCCTAATGTACATCTGTGCACAGTATCCTCGGTATGCTAAATACCAGCAACATTTATGGATTCATGCAACTGATAGGAAAATTAACAGTTTCATCAGACAAGTAAAACCCTCACACTGTCACATCACATGAACTTCAGAATCTATTATTGGATTCAAGAATTTGTAATTAGATGCATGAAACTGACAAGTTGGGATCTGAATATGAATTTTCCCAGACTTCACGATGCAGGGCTTTGGTTCAGATTAATTATTCATAATCCAATTGATGTCCTTGACATTTCTTAACAGAATCATGAAATCATTACCACTTGACATCAAATTAATAAACAACAGTTTCTTCTCAGGTTCACAATACATTTATATTCACATGTCTATGGGATTTTTAACATCAATAATCTCTTACTGCCAGAGCTAGCCCCAAGCAGCAAATTTAGATACAAATCTAAATTTCCTAAAAGTTTGGGAATATGTGATTCCATGATTTCAGATCAGGCGTATCTCTACTTGCCTTGAATTTGTTATTAGATTCATGAAAGTATGTGGCCCTACCAATTTCATAAATTTGTCATGTATCAATAGGTTCATGAAATCAGCAGTCACTTTCAGAATCGTACAGTCATTTTTACATCCATCAGTGCAAATAAATTATAATTTTCTGTGGAAGAAAATGGATTAATTATTTCATGAATAATGCAAACATAATTCTTCCTTTTGGCACATCCTTTTGAGAGGCCACACAGAGATACATTGCACTTGAACATCACCATGTAGAACTCCTGAAATCAGTTGATTTAATGCTCATCATCGAAAGGGCTGCACAAATGGGTCTTTGTAATGTATGTGATCTAATTGTGCATGTTCCGTGTCTTACCACTGGAGATATCTGTATGTATCAAAATCTCTAGTAGTGGAGCAGTAGAATGTGGCAGAACGCGAAATAACTGTTCTATGTTACGTAGCACGCTGTCCTAACTGGTGCATTCCTGGGTCCAGACGTATCAGATCTGCCTGTCCTCTGAAGCCAGATTTCACTACAGGGAATGTTATTCTTCACCATTTCATCTTCCATGAATAAAGTCCACCTTTCCCTGCCTGCCCTACTAGACATCATTCCATTCCTCACAACAGAAAGAAGCAGGATGAAGTTGTATCTGAATTTCATGTTCAGTGGTTGAAAGACATACAGACTTAGTTGGTTTGATGTTGAAAACACAGGTAGAAACTGACAAGATAGTTTTAGAGAGAGGAAGCTCACTAACCTATGTGCAACTATGGTAGTTGATTAGGAAGTGTGCAGTTGACCTAAGTTGCCCAGGAAAAGTATACTCCTCTTCAGGAGCTCAGTGTAATTTACTGAGACAAATGTACTCAGTTTTATAGTTAGCTGTGTAAAATCTGAATTTCCTTGTTCTGTCATTTAAGTTGTCCCCTTATTTTAACAGGTTCTCCCATGTTTAGTAAACTGGTGTATCAATCTACATTTTCACAGTTGCAGGAGGGAGTTTGGCAATTATTTAATGATATCAGACATTGAAATTCAAAAAAATTATAGCTTTAGAAACTATTGAAACAAAAATTGTCAACATCCTATATCAAAGTATCTAAAGTAAATACCTTAAATCCACAAAACATACCTGTTTTTTAACTATTCATCTGCTTGTCCAGTTGTAATAAACCTAATTCAAAAGTCTTTATCCTGGATTTTGACTCTAAGAAGTTCTCAAACAGCATTATTCTTGTTTTGCCAATCTTTAAATTTGTATTATTATTATGGACATAAATATGTTTTTGTCAGCTTATGTATGTATGGTGAAACTGATTTTTACTGACATTTATAAATAAAAAGCTAATCCTTCCAATCCTAAAGATAAGTTATTGGTCCTACTGCTAGAATTATACAAAAGTGTCTCTCAAAAATTCTTATCTTGAACTGTGCTGATATCTGCTTAATCCTCCCTGTTCCTTCCTCCTGCTTATATAGGTGATTACATATAACAGCTGGTAACTCACCAGAAGACCAAAGAAGCTGGGAATGAAATGTAAATCAATTTTTGTTTAAAAATATCCTATAAGACTTCTTTATTGTGACTGCAATCTTCGCAAAAATTGTATAGTTTTTAGATGTTCCTGCTGATACAGATGCTTGTGAGATGTCAAACCAAATTTATCAGCCCTCTTAAGTAACACAATGCTGAATGATAATGAAAAACCAATGAAAATGCCTAGTTTTGATATCGTACATCACAATATGATATAGAAGCACAGAGATTTTAAAACATTTAAATAGCAAATAAAACCCTTTAGCTCTGCAGCTGCAGAAAGCTTTCATTCATGTCTGAACACACCTCTGCTCTTTGTGAAAAATATTCTACTAGGTGTTTGCTACTGAAATCTTCTCAGGTAATTAGTCCCTTTGGTGCCCAAGGATCCAGCACTCCTGCTATTTATGCTAAGACCACATTACATTGTATCAGGAAATCCCTTCCCTTCAGTATCCAGCGGTTAAAAAGTAAAAGAAATAATAAATGGATAAAAGGAAGTGGTGGGTTTCTGAAGATTAACAATTCCTACTTTCTGTAGGTCCCAGTGCAGTTTATTCAAACTTCTTGTCCTCATCTTTAAAGGCTTTCATAATTTTGTCCCTCCATTCTCATCTTACTAAACTGCCCTCTTAGCTCTGTGAGAGTACATCTACACTGCAATGTTATTTTGGAATAACTGGTATTATTTTGAAATAACATAGTCCATGTCTACACTGCAAACAGTTATTTCAACATACTGTCAAAATAATGTCAAGCTGGAAGACTTCTTACTTCGACTCTTGTAACTCTCATTTTACAAGGAGTAAGGGAAGTCGGAGGAAGAGTGGTCTTCCTTGGTCTTCCTGCTGTGTAGACAGTGCCAAAAGCTGAAATAAGCTAAGCAATTGATGTAGCTGAAGTTCTGTAGCTTATTTTGGCTTTAGCCCTTCTGTGTAGATGTGCCCTGAATGATAACAGTCTCAACAGTTGCCTGTCCATCCCCATGCATTTCTCCATGTTGTCTTTTATGGAGCAAAGGCCCTCAACAAACTAGCTTGTAAAACCATCTCCGTGTCTTCCTTCAAAGTACTAGCCTGGGTAGAAATTATTATTCTTCTAAAATTAGGTATCTGGTTACAACTGACTACAGTATTCACAAATTGCTCTAAAATACTTCTGTATGTCTTACCCAACTTCCGTCTCACTCCAACAATACTTCCATGACAATATTCGAAACAGTGTACATTGGTTAATCTGTATACACTGCTTTGAATATTAAAGTGCCAGATGTAGAGACTACTAAGCCTTGTTAATATTTATTATTACTGTTGCATAGCCATAAGGTCTCAGCCCTCCAAAATGCCTGTTTTGCTTGACATCAGATGTTGCTATGTTCTTCTTCACTGTCTCCATTTAGTTTGCATTTCCCCCCTTCCTACCTGCAGAACAGAATTTTCCCTATTTAATATTAAACCCATCGCTTTACATTTTACACCATTTTTGTCATGGAAGACATAAAAAAATACCCCAGACTCTAGACTAAACAGCTAGTCATTTCCAAAGACTCTAACATGGCTGACTGACCCTAACATGGAAAACATTCCAGTAAATCCCAGTCAGATTGAAGCAGGGGACCTGAATGCCTACTTGATCTTGTGGAAGAACATCTTTGCCACAAATTGGACATCATCTTGACTTCATAGAATTGCTCTACCTACAGAAGTCAATATTTGGCAGAAATGATGTAACAATCATGAATCTGGCTAGGTCTAGACTGCGGCGTTTTTGTGGAAAAAGCTACACAAAATGCGCTCCACGTTTTCTGTAGCTTTTTTCACTTTTTTTTTTCCGGAAGAGGCTTTTCCACCATTTGGGCAGAGCCCTTATGCCTCGGGAAATGAGGTATACAGGGCTCCCTGAAAGAGCGCATTTGCTCTTCCATGAAAAAAAGTGGAAAAGCAAACGCATTCCTTGGGCGCGGCGGGGTTTTTGTAGTCTAGACGTAGCCAGTCTCTAATGCATGTATTTGGATTGTATGACCTCATTTTTGATGTTATCTCACTCAGCAACAGCGTAGTAGTCTGAATCTCTCCAGATATCATCTGGGTTTCCAGCAACAGATGCACATCAAGATGAAACTTCTGCACACTGCTCTACCAAAACATCTCAGCTAATGTGCATGAGATGGCAAACTCCCCTTAAAGTAAGAGTGTAGCTCACCTCCATGCCTACCCAGTTACCTAACCCATTTGTATATGTTTGTGACATGGAAAACCTTTTTACATAGAAAACTCTGTATACCAGGAGCTGACCTCTGTGCTTAATAAAACAGTACAGCACCTGAGTAAAAAAAAGTTTTAATATCATAAATATCTCATAACGGTAACTTACCTATGGAATGTCCTGTCTGACTCCCTAATTTCATTTTTCCCTGTTACTTTTACTCATCTGCTACTTTTGTGTGTGTAATATATAGGGAATGTAATTTGTTCTTAAAAGTAGACACAAATACAAAAATATGCAGTGAGAGTGACATTGCTTCCACCTATCAATAACACCTTTATGAAAAACACAATTAATTCTTTGAGAATTTCATTTGCACTTAGGACATAGAACAGATGTACACTGATGTTGCCAAATGAAAAGTCCTTATTTTCTTTTAGTTTTTTGTTCTACTTATAGAGACTAACAACTTACTGAATAAAAAGATGACAGAGAAGTTATACGCTGAAAACTAGTGCTATTGAATTATTTCTCCAGAGAGAAAAGGGGACTTTGTTTAGAGCAAACTGTATGCAGGTCTTCTCTCATTAACCTATCTCTTCTTGACAAGAATTGGTTGGAGGACATTTTAGCAGAAAGTACAGCTGGTAAGCAAAATAGCACCATTCATGTGAAAGAGAAAAATGTACAAAACACAGGATAAGCAGCAAATGCTAGCTGAAATGATCTCCCTTCAGCCCACTGAGCTAGAAGTATGCATCACACAATATAGTCACCTTCCTTTCGTTATTCATTATGATGATGTGAACACCCTTCACATACTTGAAGACACACAGCCAATGAAGGGCTTCAACCATATCATTTGCAAGTGAAGCAGTGATAATCTGCTCCTTCCTAATATGTACATGTTAAAATATATATTTAAAACACACTCTGCCATTGACAGTTGTATTTCCACCAGCTGATACATTTTGGGATGTGAATTTTCCTGACTTTTTTTCCTTTCAGGGCCACTCTGTATGTCTCTTATTGTGATTTCCTATCTTCTACCAACATTCCCTTCCATAATCACCATTAACATCTCCTTATGGAAATGGGAATAAAGGTTGGTTTACAGTGGTATTCTTGCTAGAGCTGAAATAATATAATCACCACAGATTCTAAAAACCCCTTATAGGTAGTTTTTTGAGGATATTGTTCTCTCATGTTGCTAGATATTGCCAATTTTTCAAGTGAAACTTCATATCTGATTCAGTTTTCATTAACAACATCTTCACACCAGTATAAGCCCCTTCACTTAAATTCAGTTACTCCTGATATATTCCAGCTTGAAAGTGTGTTCAGGCCCATTTAGTACAGAACTTTCTTTTTCTTGGGTTTTATTCTTGAACCTTCCTCATATGACTGCTTTTGAAGTTTCCAAGAACGTGTATGTAAAATATAAAGGATGATTTGAAGGTCTGAGACTTGCCTGCGTGAATGAAAGTGTGATTATTATTTTAAAATAGAAACATCTTTTTAAAAAAAAGCATCTCTCTCCATTTTGTATCCTTTAAAAAAATTCAAATGAAAATCAGTGTGCTCCCTTCTTAAAGCTAAGCGATATGAAGCACAGCAACAACACTGTTAATTTAAAATTGACCTAATTCTTGCAAGTAATGGAACATCCATTGTGCCTTACCAAAATTTTTTATTTAGTCAGTATTCTCTTCTTTCTGGATTTGTGTCATATGCATATGACCCAAAATAAATGAAACATTTAAATACTGTGATTGTGTCACTGTAAAGTGCCTTTTGCCTCAGACCACCTTAGTAGTGTATGAATATTGTCATGCTTAGTAATAACTCAGAAATCAGGTGGAATGGAGAGAAAGATCCAGCATTTTATTTATTTCATGAGCACTTAACTCTTTGCAACTTTAAAATTAAAAGGGTTTTGACAATTAACTCCAGACCTGTTCTTTATACCAACAAAAGTAAAATAACGATGTAGAACAGTATCTAATAATTTAACTGATTTATGCTTTTAATTATTTCATATCAAATTGGAATTAGATTGAAAACAGGGAATATATTAATAGAGTTTTAGTAAATAAAGAGCAGTCTTTAAACACCCAGCTGAAATACCATCCCCATTGAAGTTAATGGTACAACTCCATCTGTAGCAGTCAATAGTAAAACTCCATCTGGTCTATGAACACATGGGACATCAATAAATTTAAAAGCTTGAAACTAAAATGAGACATTTTTAATGGTTACCGTGGGTATATTTATTTTTACAGTTAAATGAAGGACTTAGATTTTATTTGTAAATATACATTTTTAAAAACTTTGATGTCACTAAAGGACAAAGAAAAAAACGAAAAAACCTTTATCCAAAGTAAGGAGTAAGAAGAAGAAATAGTATTATTGTAAACATTAAAGCAAAATGATCTACAAAATTTCTGTGTACATATTATATAAATCATGTTCTTTTATATAATTAGTGACACTTGTTCAGTACCATATATTCTATTTTGTAAAAAAATTATCTAATTTCCATAGAAAAAGAATTAAAATAACATGGTAAAAATTACAATACGACAGTATATTGCATATACATGTGAAAGGGTACAGCTTTCAATGCAAATCAGAAAATGAATGTATTAAGAATATACTGTATAACTCATGAACTTTAGAACAAAATAACCAAAAGTTTAATGTTTATAAATCTCAATTACAAAGAAATAAAGCCATCTAGAAATGTAAATTTTATAAATGTACTGCTTCGATTCAGTTTTTATTTGGGATCTTTCAGGAGATTTCTAAAATGCAGTGTTCTAGATCCTCATCTCAAGTAAATCAATGTTAGCTCCAACAAAGCTGCACTGATCTAACCAATGGAAGAGCTGGCCCAATATAAATGCATGGATCTATTGGGTATATATTACTGTATTGCTAAAACATGTACATTGGGAAAGATAATGTATAAACTGAACTGAAGGCAAAGTTTAGCATATGGGAAGTTATCCGCTTTTACAAGAGCAAGCACAATATAATACACTGAAATATACAATGGAAACAGATGCTAGGACCAGCACTCTTTAAGTAATTCTCCCAAGAGGAGAAAACATAATTTTAAAAAGTCTGGTTTTGACCTAGGAGTTAATCGAATATTTGCATTTCAACTGAAACTGCTTTTCACTCTGGGTGCATCTACACAGCTCTGTAACTCGAAATAAAATTTCGTATCTTATTTCACTGCTATTTTGAAATAGCTTATTTCATCATTTGGTGCTATCTACTCAGCGCCAAATTTCAATATAAAGCACTATTCCAAAACATCCCTTACTCCTCACAGAATGAGGTTTACAGGGACATCAGAATGGCAAGCCCGAAATAGTGAGATGTGAAGACATGGCATAGCTATTTTGGGATACTCTGGTATCCTGAAATAGCATTGCAGTGTAGACATACCCTATCAGGCCCATACCAGGCCTATATCAGGTCACTACTAGCCTATACCAAGAGCTAAAAAGAGGAGTGAGAAATAATGCTTTGTTTCACATTGTTAGAGTATGAGAGCTCCTTTGGGGAAATCTCTCATGGTTGTGGGAGTATCAGTATTATGAATCCCTAATAGAGCCTCAAAATTAGGACAGTTGGAATCAAACATGAGGGCAGCAGAAAAGAAAGGTAAATTGCTCCAAGCACATTATCTAACATTTTGCAGTAAAGTAAAAGATGCCCTCTGAAATGGATCAGAGCATTTGTTCAACTTCTCTTTACGATACTGACAAATGTAGAAGGTAAAATGATCAGTGGAATGAGGATGATATTTTAAACCCTAAAATGTAAATGGTTCTGAAGGTCAGTTAAATTTGAGTTAAAATGAGCTAAATATGAAACTTGAGAAACAATACAGTGCTGCAAACACTGGATTTTAACAGCTGAACATTAACTTGCTTACCCTATTTCATGTACAAGAGAAAAGGAATATACTTTGGTATTTCCCTTGGATGCTAATTTGTAGATATCTCCTGTAGGCCCTAGCACAGCACATTAGTTAAGTACGTGCCTACATTAAATTGCATGAATACTTCCACTGAAATCAGTGTGACTCTTAATGTGCTCAAAGTTAGGTACGTATTTAAGTAACTTCTTGAATCAGGGCCTTAAGAATGAAGATGACTGAAGAAAGTTTAGAATAAAGATAGTCTGTGTTCAAAATTCTGGGACAGCATCAATAGTTGAGGCTTTGCATGATTTTTTTTTTTTATTTCCAGCATTTGCTTTTTGTCTTTGAAATACAAATATAACGAGGTGACCCTAATACATTTTATGCTTTCTATATTGAGGAGCTTTTGAACATGCACACAATGCATTCATCTTCCTCTTTTACACTAGGCACACAATCAGTAAGGTGCTGTGTTCACAACTCCCAGGAACTGCAGTTGGCCTTTATGGGAGGCTTGGGATTTTATAGTCAGTCAGCAAGATGCAGGACTAGGCTCTAAAATGTGTGCTTTTCATAACTGTCGGGGGATCAGATGTCTCAATATGTATCTATAAATCATTTTGCTTGTTGCTGAAAAAAACCCAGGTGTGTGTATTCCTTTCAGGCAGAGTTAAAATTTAGGATAATCTGTGGTTAAATTCAATAAAATGAACAATTGGATTCTTTTGCCCGCTGTATGCATTGTAGCATTTTAACTGTTCTGTGTACTTACAGATTAGAAAGGCAAGTGTACAATTAGTCCAAATTGCCAATACAATGCAAGATGATTATGATTCTTAATGCTTGAAAAATCCTATTTACATTATTTTATGGTTCATATTACCTGAGAAATGGTATGCCTCGAGGAAGGTCATGGTCTGGACAGATTGCTGCTTTCCAAGGACAGGAAAAAAACACATTTCTCATCTCAGTGGAACATATTAACTTTTCAATCATTTCTTTGTGTAGGTGTTCTGTGAATGGGAAGCCATTTAAAAAAATCTATAACCTAATTTAGGTTCATCATTGCAATCTAAGGAAAAATTAACTCCAACTCAGATGATTTAAAGGAACAGTAACTTATTTTTATTCCTTTGCCTTGAAATCTAAATCATTATGTAAATTGGCGATATGAGCTGCAACTACAAATCATTAAAAGGCAACATTTCTGATTCAATTTGAACATTTTAAAGAAATGAATTAGATTTAAGAAACTTGGCATGTTCTCTATCTAGGAAGCATAATGTCTTCCATTATTCCGCACTTGCCAAGATTTTCAAACTTATAAACAAGATTGTAAAATCAAAAAAGACAATGTACAGTCTATAAGTATATAGAACTACACCTAGATTATATACGCAGTAAAGGTTTATAATACAATAGCAAGTTATACGAAATATTTGTTACATAATTTATTTTAGCTTGTTCAGTTTGAAACTCGTCTTTATTATTAGAAAACTTTTCTGTATTTCTACATTTGAAGTAACATATACAAAAGAGAGCTAGTGCTTATGGTATTATTGTATAAAGAGTACTTACACCTGCTCGTTATTGGTACTTAATATCTATTAAGTTTATACACTATTGCAATGTGGTTACTTTATATAACTTTAAACTGTTAAATGCCTTTATAGACAATACATTTCAGTAAAGCTACGTCTAGACTACATTCCTCTTTCAACAGAGGAATGTAAATGAAGAACTTCGAAATTGCAGATGAAGCTCCGATTTACAAATTTTGTGCTTCATTTGCATCATGGATTCTGATTGCTTTTTTCGAAAAAGGATTTTTTGAAAAAACAGTCTAGATACAATTCTTTTGGGGAAAAAACACCCTTTTTTGAAAGAGCCCTTATGCCTGAAAAAATGAGATTTACAGGGTCTTTTGTAAAAAGGGATTTTTTTTGAAAGAACTGTGTCTAGACTGCTTTTTTTTTCGAAAAATCCTTTTTTGAAAAAGCGATCAGAATCCATTATGCAAATGAAGTGCAAAATTTGTAAATCAGTGCTTCAGTTGCAATTTCTAAGTTCTTCATTTACATTCCTCTGTCAAAAGAGGAATGTAGTCTAGATATAGCCTAAAAGTGTAAAATCAAAACTAGAAGTAGTATAAAAATGTGTTGCAATTTTTGGATTTTTTTTTTCTAAATCTGGAATTGGGCAGCATAAAACTTGTTAGTATGATAAACTGCACATAACTGTTTCTGACAGTATCTTATCATTTTCTAATTGTAATCTTATAACATTATTTTGCTCCAGCCTTTCCTAACATTTTAAAACATATACAAATATAAATTGTTGCTTAAATATGAATTTAGTTTAAAACTGTTAAAGCATAAAGAATACATTTCACATATACATATAAAAAAGAAATAGCAGCAAGCTACTTTTTCCATATATCGGATTGAATAAAATTAGGCATGAAACCACAACCTGGAGGGAGAAAACAAAAATCTTTTGGTCAAATTTTGAAAGTTGCTCATTGCCTGCAGCACCTGTTTCCACAACCCATTTGTGAGCTCTAAGCAGTTGGAAAATCAGGCCATCAAAGTGCTCCATATCAGCCGCAGTATAGTTTTCTTCTCTACAATACCTGCTAGATCTTGGACTAAATAAAATATATTTCCACAAGAACTAAAATTGTATTTGAAATTGATTGAGATTCCTTTTGAATGTAATATATGAAAATTGGATTTATTGACATAGGCATAATCTATATATATAGATGGAATATATCAATTATATAAATAGATGGAAATATATCAATTATATAAATAGATGGAAGTATATCAATAAATTTTGCCATTTTGCTTTCTTTTACAGCTGGTATTACAGGTTGGACCTCCCTTGTCCAGCCCCTTGGGACCTGAAGGAGGGGATTTGTCAGACCGGAGGAGGTCCCTCCCATCATTGTCTGTACTGCCCTGCTGCCCCCAGCTAGAGCTCCAGCCTGGCCCCGCTGCTGCCTGCCCTGTGACTCCCCAGGCTGGAGCACTGTGGTTGTCACTGGGGCCAGGAGTTCTGTGGCTGCTGCCAGCCAGAGCTCTGTGGCTGGGGCCGGAACTCCGCAGCTGCCTCTGCCAGCCTCCCCGCCCCCACTATGGCCCGGCTGAAGAGGCCAGAACTACTGCTATGTGCCCCTCCTCCCCCCAACACAGGGCTCCCGGCTGAACCACTGCCATCTACCCACGCCACTCCTCACCCGCAGCCCAATCTCCCTATACCTGGGCTCTGTGGTCCAGGAACATCTGTGGTCCTATTGGACCACAGATGTTGCCAGACCAGAGAGTCTCAGTTAAGGGAGGTACAACCTGTAATTACTTAACACAGTCTTTAAAAATTATCTTTTCTTAAGTTTTACTTATAATTAATTTTATTATAATCATACAAATGAAGAAAGGAAGCCAACATGAAATTTAAAATAATTCTATACATTTTTTATTACAAGAGGGTATACCAATATCAGTAATTCTGCAAACCCTCCTTTTTACCAGCATGAATGGGGCTCTTCATATGAAAAAATGTTGTTAGGTTAAGGTCATATACATATATATACCATACACAAAATGCTCTAAACTATACAATATGAAAACATTCAGACAAAATTGGTAATGTGATAGTAAGAGTTTGATTCAAGCCCTTATAAGATTGGAAATTCCTTGTCAAATGTGTAATTTTCCTCAGTTCACATATGCCCAAATATCCTTGCCATTGCCACCTACAGAATGAGATGATACATAAGAGGAAACATTCTTCCCTCTGATAGACTTATTTGTCTCTCACTATGGTATGTGTCCACCAAGGGAAAGATGCAATTATTTGGCTACATTTTCTGAACAGTTAGCCATTTAAATGTGCCTTTTTTGTAGGCATAAAATGAATTGCACTGGCAAAAGGAGGATGCATGCACAAACCACACGGTAAGTGTGTGCATGCTGCCACTGAATGACTTGTTGTTCTATTTCCATGTAGAAAGGTGGGCTTTGCAGAAGCAAAATGGCAAATCAGTATTGGTGGGTTCAATCATGTATTTGTGCAAATGTGGATGTCAGCTGGCAGGAAAAGTGGTTCTATTTATGTTTAATAAGTTAAATGCAGATATGATTTACAGTTTACTCTGAATGTCCTTGCTTCCCCTCCCCCCATGTAATTTATGTTACTTTAAAAGAGTCACTTTTGGTTTAATAGAAAAGAGTTGTGTGCATACTACAAGTAGACAAAATTTGTCTCAGTGACATCAAACTGCTAACACAAACAGATCTATTACCCTTTGTCCTTGCTCGGTAACACAGTTACCCTTAAGGCATTAGCCTCTGAGCCTGGTGATAAATCACTAAATGATAGGAAACCTGATTATCCAAACGTAGCAGGAGCAGACTATTTTATTCAAGTGCTGAAACCCATCATCTGTGAGGCTTAAAATGAATGATTTTTATATACTTAAATAGTTAACAAAAATTTATTGCAAGAGATAGTTGTCACTAGATTTACAGTTTCAAGAAACATAGTACAAAACAGTGCATCAGCTTGGTCTAAACATTAAATAGGTGCAAGTTCACAAAGATTAAAAAAAACTAAAAGGAGCATACTTTACAACATAAATTACAATACTATAAATATATTTTATATACATTATGCATATTCTAAGACATGATTTTCTTATATATATATATGTATATATATATATATATATAGTTCATATTAGTATCAGATTATTCAGTGCTTTAGTTATATTATGGAGCTGAACTTTACATACATATTTGCATTGTTACACTTATAGTAAATGATTCCAAAACAATGAGGCATTTTAACCAATTTATTCCAGTCACGTAAAGAACCATTTGTCAGATTTGATGAGTGATTACATATAGCAGTATGTTCATTTGGAGATAGCTCTTACCTTTTTGATTGTAGAAAAACGTGACCTAGAAGAGGGGCTGCAATGGAATGACAGCTGGGTGTGGTGAAAGCAGCGAAGGAAACAGTGCATGGGGTAAAGGAGGGAAAGCCAGGTGACTCGGATGAAAGACAGAAGTTGGAATTAGCGGCAACTGTGGTGGAGCAACAAAAGTTGTATGGGTTCCTGGACAGAGTCTAGGTCCTACTGCGAGATGAGGTAAAGGTGTTCTTGAGAGGGTTGGGACCTGTGAAAGAAACTGTTGGGGATGCTGTAGAACTTTAAATGTACTTGCAGCAGCAGCAGCAGCATGCTGCTGTAAAACAGTGTGATGGATTGTGGTTACAGAGGTAGAACATAATGGCTGCTGCAAGGGCAAAGGCTGCAGAGGAGAATTAGAAGGTTGGAATGCAGTGGGAGGAAAGGCAAACTTCACCTTGTTAGCCAACATGTTTTGCTGCATGAGCTGCTGATAGGTCTCACATGGCAAGTCTTTGAATTTTCCATGGTTTTCTGGGGGAAATATTAAAGTCTGATCAGGCAATGTAAATGGGGCAAGTATCTGCTCAGTGGTTAAAAAGGTATGACTGTTTATATGTGCTTCTTTGAATGACAAAGGTGGAGGGCTGTTAAATGTGCTTGAATTAAGCTGCAGCCATTCAGTGGTTGCCTCATTTATTTTTTCTTGTGGTATGGTCTCCGCTACTTCATAGTGGCACAGATATGATTTATGAGGAGTTTGTTCCACATTTCTATCTATACTGGGCACTTTATAAGCAGCTTGACTTTCCGGACCCCTTACATTTTCATGTTTCTTTTCTTTTTCTAGCATGTTCTCTGGTGTGGCAGTTGTCACAACACCATGTTCAATCACAAAAGCAACAGGATGCGTGAGGTCCTCCAAATATGTATTTGGAGAGCTCTCCAGTGCTGAACACTCTGTTGGCTTGTTATTGTCTGATAAAAGTAAACAATCAGATTGTAAAGTCAACTTTTTTTCTACCAGCTCTGTTGTTTGTTCCACATTTTTTGTGTAATCTTCTGTGGATTGAGCTTTTGTTTGCTGTATATTTTCTTGAGTTAACAATTCCCCCAAAATATTTAATGTAGAATTACCTCTTGAAGGTCCATGGGTTTCATTTCTTCTTGGTTCTTTGTTGACAAATAGGTGCTGGATTCTAGGTCTTTTTTTCCTTCTTTTCCTTTTAGGCTTACAATGTACTGCTAAATTACTTGTTTGCCTGAGGTATTCTTCTGATAAAAATGTCTGTCTACATGTACTTTCATCTGATGAACAAGAATACGTATGTTGTCTTCTTTTTCGATGGGACCTTTCAGGTTCATCAGTCAGAAAGTTGTAGGCTCTCTTTATGGACTGGCTTTGACTTGTACATTTTTCCAAACATTGATGATCTGGGCTACAGTTAGATCTTCTGACCTTACAGCTACATAAAGTTCTAGAACACATTAAGTTATGTCTTCCGGAATTCAAAGTCCGTTGTTTTGACTGTCTATGAGAGTTTGTTTTGTACTTTCTGTGCTGAGGTTCAGCATCAGTGCAATGGTCATTCCTATTTTTTGTATTCCATGTATCACATGGGCCTTTGTCCCCCAGTATGTGTGTTTCTGTGAACATGGTTCTTTTGTGATCACTGTTTTCAATGCCAAGTTTTTTACATGATTGATGCAACTGCTCTGCAGCTAACCATATGCTTCCAGTTTCATCTCTGCACTTCTCTGAAGTGTTCTGATGGTGCTCAGGCTTATCTTCATTGACATATTTAATTTCCTGTTCAACTGTTGAAGATTCTTCAGCTTCTGCCTTTGCTGTTTGCTCATAATGGTGATGACACAGTTTTCTCCTTCTTTTTCTTTTTCTATTTTTGTGAAACCATCTTTTGTGAGTTTCTTTGTTCCATACTTTGTTGTGTTTATCATCTATCATGGTGTCCTGTCGTAAATGGTTTTTGGAAATGTGGTATTTTTCTGTTTTCCCAATCCTGAAAGAGGCATCCAAGCACATTTTACCTTGATTTGTTGCAGGTTCACAGCTTTTAGCTAACGGAACATCTCTTATAAGTAATGTTGCTTGGTCACACACATTTTTATTACTCTCTGTTTTGTAATCAGCACATTCTGAAAAAGATCTATCCGTGTCATCTAAAACAATACTCTGGTTGGAGTCAGTTTTGTGATGAGAATGAGGTATGTTTGGCTGATGTTTAGTTTTCTCCATGCTGTTATTTGCTCTTGATGACTTGAAATCAAAACATAAGGGATTACAGCTATATGAAATAGATGGTTCTGTACATGTATAAATTAACATTTCGGATGGCCACTGAAGAACGGATGATCCATGTTTGCTCAGAACAGGAACAAATGGTTCACAAGGTCTTTTGTGTGTCTCTTGTTTGTTCTGTGAGGCTGTAATCTCCCCTTCAGAATTTGATGATGTAAGTATCTCATACCCAGGTTTTTTAATTTCTGCTTCAGTTGTGGGTGAATCACTAGGAATGTATCGATTATTTTCCTCTGTTATATTTTGCAAAGATAAGCAACTGTCACTGATATCAAGAGCTGTGGATTTATTTCCCAAAAGCTCAGAACTATTATTTTCTATACATAGTGTCTGATTACTAGCAGCAACTGTGGACAATAATTGATCTGGTAATGCTCTTGAATTGACATCAACACAATAGCCATCCAAATCATCAGACATTCGTTGTTTCAAATGAGAATCAACAGGAATTAATACTGTGTTCTCTAGTATTATATTCTCTTTACTGGATAGTTCTTTTGGTTCTTGAACATTGGAAGCTTCTGCTATGTCAGTACATTTTTCTATCAGTGAGGGAATGTAGTTATGTTTCTCCTCAGAGCACAAAACTATTTCTGTTGCTGACGGAGACTGAAGATTACAAGTTCCTGGAACAAATCTACTTCTTCTGCTAAATCCATGTTCATTAGATGTTTCATCATTATATTCATAGAAAACTGCAGCTGAGGACTCCAACTTCACTGATGCTTTCTTAGGAAAAGCAAAAGAGAATCCTATTTTATGCCCCTGGGCTCCCTGTACTTGATCCCCAAGTTTGTTACTGTCAGATTTGTTATTATGTGCACTTTCAGAAGCAGAAAAAGCACTAGAAGTAACCTCTTTAGTATTCTGTGTGTTGTGCACTAATGTGCAATTGAAATTTTGTTGTTTGTTAGAAGAGTCTATGATAGTACTTTGTGGGATTTCATGGAAATTATCTTTCACGGTAACTGTAGTGGACTTGAACATAGGGCCACTCCCGGGAGCACTAAAAAACACAACAAAACCTTCCATGAGTACACTTCAACGAAATTAAAAGCTCACAGTTACTGCATTCCTATTGTACTGTTATTGCCAGAACATTGTGTTACATTTGTTTCCACAAAGATTTCTAGGGGAACAGGTTAATTTGTTATGTTAAATCAATAGCTCCAAAACAAGACATTACAGCGAGGGGTTTCAAACTTCTTCCTTCTGCAATGGATGTCTCTTAAATCACTTCTGTCTCATAGAGATGTCTCCCCATGCATTTGTGAAAACCCACTCTGCCTCTCCTCCCATCTGTGATCACAAACATAACCGTGAAAACCGTATCAAATTCTTACATGCAAAATAAATAAAGAGCAGGTAAGTATTTATGTACTTTCAGCTGATCCTCATTCAAAAAGGCTACACTACACTGCCAGGATGCATCTTTTGAGCATGCCCAACACTATTCCGACATCCCTGTAAACCTCATTCCATGAGGAGTAAGGGACGTTTCGGAATAGCGGATTATTCTGAAATAAGTGCATAGTTCAAATTGCATAGCTTATTTCGAGCTATGGGTGCAGTATAGATGTGATTTATCCTTCATGAAAAAAATTAATCATGCTGTCTACTTTTGTTCTTGATTCTATCTCTTCATTCCATCTGTTATGTTTCACTCAACAAGAAGCCAGGAGAAGAGCCAACAGAACACCCATAGACTACAGATCATAATTTGGGAATTTCTGCATTCATGTACAGGTTATGCTACTTTTGAAACTTAGCCAATACAGTACAATGCAACTGGTTTTAACTGGAAAATCAAACTGATATTTGAAGTAATGATGGAACAACTCAAAATCCTTCATAAAGTCAGGACAGGTAATCATCTACATGCATGGATGCCTAGCTGTGGTTAATCTCTTTTGGCTGGAAATAGGAGTGGATATCTCATAAGGAATGGATTTCTCATGAGCATTCCTGTGGTACCTGACTCCAGCTAGGTTGGAAATATCTTTAGACTGGCTATTCCACAGAGCTAAGCTTTTTATCATCCAAACCTAGGTAATTTTAGCAAAAATGTTTGTGTCTCTGTTTATCTGCTGCTCCCATAGGAACAGTAATATAGTAATAATTCAATAAAGGCAGAGCACAAAATTCAGATGCAGTCTTACTCTTCATAGAAACATCATCCCCTCAAAACAGAAATAGTACTTGACAAAAAACAGAATGGAAACAAAGCCAAAAATATGTTTGTTACCAACCTTACAGTATAATCTGACAACAGTGGCAGCAATTAGGAAAGCAAGGGACAGAGGCAAACAGCCTTCCCCAGAGAGTTGTGTATTAGCTCAAAGTTCCATGGGCTGCAAAGACTGTGGCCATGACCCAACCACTTTTAAGCAGTGGTTCTGCACTAAATCAGAAAGAGAAGCAACTTGACCAAATTTCAGTGAAAGATGTTTGCAATCTGGTGCATGGAATTGCACCACTCTTCAAATTTGGCCTGGCTACCTCTCTGTCTAGATGGAGGGGCATCCAAGCCAGTTGATGTTGTAATGTGGAGAGTCTGGTTGGTGGAGCACAGGGAAGTCCACCAA
Organism: Pelochelys cantorii; assembly: GCA_032595735.1. Lineage (NCBI taxonomy): Eukaryota > Metazoa > Chordata > Testudines > Trionychidae > Pelochelys > Pelochelys cantorii. Next base: position 51,763,323 of record CM064332.1, on the reverse strand, counting down.
AATTTTGACGCCTTGCCACAACAGATAAACACCGTCTGTGTAAAAGGAGGCTCCTTGGCTGAGGGAGGCTGAGTCCGTGTGTGGGAGAAGGGGATGAGCAGGGATCCTGTTGTGGGAAGGAGTGCTTTGGACCAGAATTTTCCCCTCCCACCAAAAACATCTGAACTGATGCCACTGCCTAAAGTTTGCTAAATTCTGTCTTCTGTTTTTGTCAGAAAATTGGGTTTTCCAAAAAATTAAAATATGAAAGGTGTTTGTAGTAATTGGCACTGCTCTGTTCCAGGGACACAGAGGATCACCACCACCAAGATCCAGTGGTATTAGTCCATAAAGCTCAATCACATTGTTTAGTCTCCTAGTCCTAAAACGCACATTTTATTCTATTATGAATAAGGTTTAAATTTAGTTGAAAGTATAATATTTTTAAATCTGCTTTTGAACCTACTCTCAGTTAATCAGAACAATATATAGACTGAAGAGAACGACATAATATATATATAGGTTAAAAAGGGAATTTTAAAAATTATCTCAATCTCTTAACAATATCTGCTCCTTTTCATCCAATGAGCTTCTTTAATTCTGTCCGTAAACTTGGTAAGCACATCCATTTTAAATGTGCAAGTCCCAAGTTTGCTAACAAACATATATTTTGTGCTCACAATATGTATGCACTTCCAAATATTTTGGGCAGAGTTAAGGCGTATATTAACTGACTGACAAAATTAGGTATCACTACTTCAGCATTAAAGCTCACCTGGGGCACATTTACACAGCAGGACAAAAGTCAAATTAAACTATGCAACTTCAGCTACATCAATTGTGTAACTGAAGTCAAAATAGCTTAATTCGGCTTTTGGTGCTGTCTACACAACAAGAAGCTGAATGAAGAACAGTCTTCGGGTATATCTACACAGCACACTTATTTTGAAATAAACTATTCTGGAATAGCTATTCCAAAGTAACTTATTTTGAATTAGCATGTCTACACTGCAGGGAAACCTCAAAATTAGTCCAAGGTAGGCTTCCCTAATCTAGATGTGCTGTCTTGATTTAGAGCCCCAGGAGGCACTGGGGAGGAATAACTTAGAATGGCCCTGGTGAGGGGCTATTTCGAAATAGCAGAAGTGGAGCATCCACGCATGCCTTATTTCGAAATAGCTATTTTGGAATAGGCGTTATTCCTTGTAGAATGAGGTTTACAGATTTCGGAATAAGCTGTGCGTTATTTTGAAATTATTTCAAAATAACGGAATGGATGTGTAGACACTCACATTGTTATTTCGAAATAATGCTAGTTATCTCGAAATAATGGTGCACTGTAGATGCACCCTCCCTTAGACTTCTCTTACTCCTCATAAAATGAGGGTTACAGAAGTTGGAATAAGAAGTCCTCCAGCTCACCATTATTTCAAAATAATGGTTTGCTGTCTAGACGTGCTCTTTGTTATTTTGGAATAATGTCAGTTATCCTGAAATAATGCTGCTGTGTAGATATAGCCTTGATGAGACGCAGTTCTGGCCATAGACAACATCTGGATAAACATTTCATTTACACATTAACCACCAACTATTTTTTCTGTGATGGATAGATCTCTGTTGGAGCAAATTGAAAATGGTTCAAATTCTTTTACACTGGGTTCTCTGTGTAATAAACAAGTAAATTTTTGGTAAGAAGGCTGTCACCTCAAATGAAGAAGTATCAGTGTCAACTAGGAATATATTTCCAGATTCAAGAGGGAATATACGTCTGGTGAGAAGTAATTGTTATGGCTGGGATATGCACCCTGATGTGTTCAGGAAAGGGAACATTTTCTTTTAAGGTATTCCCCTAGATAGTTTCTCTAGCTATTTAAATTTAAAACTAGATTTCCTGATGCATTCCCAGGTGAGCAGTTCAAACACTAAGTCACATAGATTTGTAACATCCCAGAAAGATAGAGTGTATCCTTTCCTCATCAATAAAATAATGCCAAGCTTCAAATGGTTGACCTAGTTCACTAATGCTTTCAACACTGTGCCTGGCTTTATGAAATATATATGCAACATATTTTTAACTAAAAATACATACCATTTTAGTTCCACTAAAAAAGTAACGTTAAACATTTATTTCTTCACATAGTGCCAGATCAAATTACTGCATACATACAGCTTAGAGCTTGCCATAAAAATATATGCACCTTGCTCTGGGCTCAGGATCTTAACCGTCATGTGTCCCACAGCCCAGCTAACAGTTTGGGGATTATTTTTCCAGTGCTTTTTCCATTTCAGTAGCTATTCACTCACCATGCTGCCTCTTTTCTCAGTTCAGCTAACTTGTGCAAACGTTGGAGGGCCTTTTCCTGTTTCCTTTCATCTTTTCTTGACTTGGAAGCTACATTTCGAGCAAACTCCCTCTGTTTCAGTTCCTTGAGTCTCTATTAAAATAATAATAAAAATATTTACTAAAAAGATAATCCCTGATGTGCCTGATAAACAACTATAAGACTGTCATTTTGTGTGGCTGAGTATGTTAATACACTATAGCATTACCATTACTATGTGTTATTCTGTTCTGTTGACAATGTTCAGTTGCATTTTTTATTATTTGTTTTATTTTCCTGTTAGAAATCACATGTTTCAGTAGTTCAGCAATATTTTAGAAAACACCACCACATTATTGCATGGTTGATTCCTGAAATATATTTATTGAATAATGGTATGTTATATATTTTTATTGAAAGCATTTAGATCAAGTTTATCCCTGGTGTAATTTCATGGAATATAAAGGCATTACATCAGGTATTAATTTTCCCTTCTATGTTGAAGAGAAAGACATTCTCGATATACTGGCCAAAACAACGCAGAATTTTATTTTAGTGGACTTGTGAGATAGCTAAACTTTTTCCACTCTTGCTAGGTAGAAAAATAAAGGGAGTTTGCATAGCAACAAGTATTATTCTGCTTCCAATACTCTCTTCCCACTCTCTTAGGGTCCGTCATTCCATGAGGTTTAACTGTTAATTCAGACTAAGGGGTTTAACTCAGAATCGCGCTTCTCTGCCACATGTAGACGCGGGCAGTTATTCCGGGCTAGTCAATTTCCAAAATGGCGACCAGCCGGGAACATGCTAATGAAGCACGGGATATTTAAATCCCGCGCTCCATTTGCAATTTTGGTCACCCTCATTAGCCTCCCTAGTTTGAACTAGGGGGCTAGTGTAGATGTACCCTTACTCTGCCCTTACCCCAGTTTCTCTATTGAAATAGTTATTTTCTGATATTGTGTAGAAAGTAGAATTTTACAAAACTTCAGCAGTTCTTTCAGCAAAATGTATCAAGTATGAAATGTGTTAATCGTGAAAATATTGACATTGAGTTTAAGAATTATTGAAAGTTGAAAACTAGTAGTTTCAAATGCACAAAAAAAATTTTCATCTTTTAAATTTAACATTCTTCTGACACAAAAATTCAGGGCAATATATGGCTCTTGAATATAGGGCTCTAATTTTTCCTTTATGTGACCTCAGTTCTTATCCTCTTACAGTGCCATCTATACCAGCCCCCATGCTGCAGCCTTTCCCACTAGCTAAAGTGGGAGGAGGCACTCCCATTCCCTCCCGGAAAGAAAGGGCACATCTACACTGCACAGGGGGATACCAGAGGTATCCCAAAATAGCTACCCCATGTCTACACAAGCTACCTGTTATTTCAAAATATTTTTCGAAATAATGGGCATGCTATTTTGCCATCCTGGTAAACCTCATTGTACGAGGGATAAGGGATGGCTTGAAATAGTGCGTTGTTTTGAAATTTGGTGCTGCGTAGATGTGCCAAATTTCAGAATAAGCTATTTTGAAATAGATTCGAGATAAGATTTGCAATTTGCATAGTGCAAATTGCATATTTTATTTTGAGTTTAGGATGCTGTCTAGATGCATCCAAAAGAGAAGCAGCAAGATGGGTGTCTCCCCTGCCACCCAGCTGATACTTCCAACAGCCAAGGAATTTCATCTGTGGTGGTTAGTAGATCATGCCTACTTGACTATTTTGATCTATCACACTGTCTTCGGTTGGCCTGGTGCTGTCAAAGTCATGCAGAACAGTGGATCTTAGAGTTAACACACCATTGAGCAACTTGGGGCAATTCATACCTCTGTGACCTATTTTTTCATGCTGTCTGGATGCTCAGAGAGATACAATGTGATTCACACATTTTAAAACTTTTCTTTGAAACCACCCTAGATAATAGATTTTTTTCCAAAGGAAGTTGAGAGGCTGATGTAACATGAATTTTGTTATCTCTATCTCACAAAGTTCCATAATTTGAGGCATTAGGCACAGACTTACAGTGTCTATGCCTTAATTTCCCCCTGCTTGGAAACATAACTGCTGCCTCTACATTGTTTCACCAGCTCCCACTACCTTCTGTGTTGCTAATTTGAGAAAAAGAAAGTTTAAATGTTTTTTTTCTTTCAAATGGTAAGTCTCTCTTTCCTGGCTACTGCTAACTTCCAGATCATGGCAAAATTTGTGCTCCAGTTGAGTTTCAAAACCATACCTCTCACACTTTGCAGATTTCTACTCTATGTTATTGATGTGGTCATCTTCTACTTCTTTGCCCAATATTGAGGCAATCGCTTTTTTCATCAATGCAATGGAATGACGAACTTTCCTCTCCAGATGGAAATGGATGCCAACTAACCATATATTTTTGTTTCTGACCTGATTCTCCAATGCCATCTCAATTTCTCCATCTGAGTTTGCCTTATATTTTAACACAGCTTTATCTCATTGCAATTCACCAAAAAAATCTATTTGTTTGGGTGTGCCTCTCTTCACCCTACACAAGCTTTGCTCCAGATGAAGCATGCGAACAAGCAGTTTGTTTCAGATTAAAGTTTAATCAAATCTTCCATTGAAACCATTTTTGTTTTTGTCTATTGGAGAAGATGGTCACAGTAAAGCATACAGGCTACAGATTTCGGTTTTAGAAGATATTTCATATCTTCTTTCAGGGTCAACCTATTAAATTAATAGGCAGAGGGTTTAATTTGTTGCCAATGGATATTGTAAAGGTCACAACTATAACTGGGTTAAAAAAAGAATTAGATGCATTTATAGAGGATATGTTCATTAGTGGCTGTTAAGCAAGATATTCAGAAATACATACTCATACACTGGGTGTTGCTAAGCCTCTGATGGCCAGATCCTGAGACTGGATGATAGGGGATGGAGCTCTTGAAAATTGCCCTATTCTTTTCATCCCTTTGAAGCATCTGGCATGGGTCATTGTTGAAAGATTGGCTAGATAGACCATTGGGCTGATGTAGTATGGCCATTCTTATGTTCTTGGCTTTTAGCATATTTCCAAATTTCTGACCTAGATTACTGTCTCCATCCCCTATTATCCAGCCTCAGGATCTGGCCATCAGAGGCTTAGCAACACCCAGTGTATGAGTATGTATTTCTGAATACCTTGCTTTACAGCCACTGATGGACATATCCTCCATAAATGCATCTAATTCTTTTTTAACCCAGCTTTGATACATCTGAAGAAGTGGGCTGTGCCCACGAAAGCTCATGATACCATCTACATGTTTTGTTAGTCTATAAAGTGCTACCAGACCATTTGTTGTTTTTAAGTTTAAATAATTACAGTAAGGGCTTTGTCAATCCTGGCCTTAAAAACTGCTAACGATGGAGATTCCACCCCCCTAGTCAACCTATTCCAGTGCTTCACCACCCTCCTAGTGAAATAGTTTTTCCTTTCTTGCCATAATAACATTTTAAATCATCCACATATCCCATTGTCCTTTTGCTATAGTAATAAATAATGAGAATAACTCTTGATATAAGTGAGTTTGATCTATATGTATATTGCCAACAGGCAGACTTGAACCTGGAACTTCTGGAGCTTACTGCACAAACTTCTACTGCATGCAATAAAGGCCAGCTCGCTCTTGGCTAAGACTGTAGAACACAGAGATTATTCTCTCGGTAAGTAGTCTTGATGCCATTCATTGGGACAGTACATACAACACACTCATTAGGTGTATGGGTTACATATGCATGTAACAATCAAGATTCATGACTTTGTTTATTAATAAGGTGTATGTTGTAAGAAACCTTTTACTGAGCAACATTTATACTGGTCTGATTGATTTGCTATACTCCACTTTCTGAGAAATGTTTTCTTTTGCTTTTGCATTGTTTGCTCTATGTTATAAAATTGCACAAAGATCCACAGTGTCACACTGACCTTTTGTACTATAATATCCTGTAATAGCTGCACATAATGAGAGCCCAAACCATACCTGCAAATTTGCCTCCCTACATTCTTATAGCCTGTTTCATACTTTCTATAGTGCATGAGAGGCTGCTTCCTCATTAAATTGTTCTGCTTTCTTCCAACTCATACAACACACACTATCTCATTTCAGCTATTTGCCTCAGTGCACTCTCATCCTTCTAATAATGCAAATTTTGTTCTAGCGTGAACTTCACATAAAAGGTCCTGTTTTTCAATGTGTTCATCGTGAAAAATAGAAGGTCAAGGATATGTAACATGGAAGACTTTCAAAATATTGAATAGTATTTTAGCTATGCCACTCCAGTTAAAATCAATGGGAATCCTACAGATAAAAAGCCCATAAAACACTTGAAAATGTAGCCCATCATATTGCCTACAAAATTTCAGCTGTGTTTTTGCCTTGAATCTCCAGTCTCAACTGCCACAGTGTTCTGAACTATAGTAGGCATCAAAGGAAATAAAGATATTGTACAGAGTGTATGCTGGAGGCCAAACAAAATCAGCAATTTTTCCTCATCTATGGAATAACTATACAAGAGCCAGGTGGATAAATGAATAGACAAGGGCAAAAAACCCAACAACAGACACACACAGAGAACCACAGCAAGAATGGGAGAGGAAAAGTTACACTACCAGCACAGTGAAAACCTACATTCACAGAATGCACCCACACATAGCACTTAAATTGCAAATGGAACAAACTTTCAAATCTAACTGCAGTCCAAACAAACTGCAAACAGTCAAACCAGTTACACTTTTAATCCTGACAGACAAGCACACACTGACAACTCAACTAAAACAAATACATGTGATAACCAATCACAATGCTACCTTATTAAAAGTAAACGTTAAAATAAACATTTACAGTGTGGCTCACAACATTAACCAGATTTCCCTCCCTGTATCCTCAGAAAGCCTATTCTGCCTCATTGAGGCTTCAGCTGGCCCGAAGGGAAGGTTTTCAGCCAATGTCCCACCACTTCTTGTAGTAGGCCAGCTCTTCCTTGCCTTCTGTGGCTATCTCCCTCTCCCATCCTCCCTTGGGTGAGCATTATTGTATCCTGGCTAGAGGGAAGAAGTCATTCTACTTCTGCCCATTGGGGCAGGATTCTTTGTCATGTTTCTGTAGCTAAGACATGAACCAAATCCCAAGGAATCCACCAGCCTCAGATCCTTTGTGCTCCAGATCCTGCAGCCCTGAACCTCTTATAGGGAATGAAAAAGGGGGAAGTTGCAATACGTCTGGATTGAGCAGGATGAGTGAAATCATCTCTGGCCCCATTATGCTGCAGAGTGGGTATATGCTGGGTGGGGGAGTGGGAAATGGGAAAACAACACTCTGTTCCTCACATTTTCTGAAGGAAACTAAGACTGGAGTGAGTCAGCTCTGTAGGGAGCCTTCATTACTGTGTGCTGCTGTTGTGATCACCTGGGGTATGTCTACATAGCAACATTATTTTGAAATAACTATTGGTATTTTGCAATAACTTAGTCTGCTTCTATACAGCAGGCAGTTATTTCGAAATAATGTCAAAATACTGTCAAGCTGGAGGACTTCTTACTCTGACTCTTGTAACCCTCATTGTACGAGGAGTAAGGGAAGTCGGAGGAAGAGCGCTCTGTTTCGAAATAAGTGCTGTGTAAATGCTCCCAATTTTTAAAGAAGCTATTTCAAAATAAGCTACACAGTTGATGTAGCTCAATTTGCTTAGTTTATTTTGAATTAAGCCTTGCTGTGTAGACACATCCTGGAGAACTGCTATTTCTACTGGATCTAGAGTGCATCTACACAGCAGGGCTTAACTCAAAACTGGAGTTACAACTCATCAGCTTCTAATCCTATCACTTTGTGTAGCAATAATATGCTTTCACAATGCGAGCACTCTCACTCTGTTCTCATTTAGGCTAGGCTAGCTCAAGTGGAGTAACTCAAATGTACTAACTTCAGCTAAGAGTTGCAATGAAGAAAAGCCTTTAGTCAAAAACTTCTGGTACTTAGAGGTGAATGCCTTAGATTCCTGAAACAGCTAGTTTTAAAATGTTATGTGCTGAGTCATTGTCCCAGGACATATCTTCTGTTCTCACTTGGCAGCAGCCACACCTGGTACCACATGGCCATGCTATTCTATTTGATTTACAAGGAGCTGCAGGATTATATCCTGGGTGAACAGCAATCCTTGCCTCCTGCTCTCAGTGACATTTCATTCTGGAATACAGAATAGATTTTGGAAACAGATATTAAGGTTTGTTCAGCTATCTCGGCTGGCTCACTTCACTTGTTCTGTGGGAGATTGATGCGTACTGCCCACAGGAAGTTCTGGTAGTCAGTCAAAGAATATTATTTTCTTAGAATTTGTACCAGTTTTGCTGGCAATGATGTGTTGAAGAATTCTGGAACAAATCGGTATCTTGGTCAGATACTATAGACTGCTATTGGGTTATCAAGAGGTGTTGGGAAGGTTGTTTTAAATGAAGCAGCTTACATCCTTATTTATTCTACTGCTTGGTCATCCCTGGAAGGCTAAGTCTAGACTGCAAGCCTCTTTCGAAAGAGGCTTTTTTGAAAGATACTTTCAAAAAAAAGCATCTAGACTACAACCAGTACTTTCGAAAAAGCAAGCCGCTTTTTTGAAAGAGAGCACCCAGGCTCTCTTTCGAAAAAGCACAGTTTGCATTACATAGCGCCTTTTTTTGAAAGAGCACTTTTGAAAAAAGGTGTTCTTCCTCTTAAAACAAGGTTTCCCACGGTCGAAAAAACTGCCACTTTCTTTCGATTTACTTTTGAAAGAATGCAGCAGCAGTCTAGATGCAGGGGAAGTTTTTTGGAAAAAAGGCCACTTTTTTTTAAAAAACCCTGTAGTCTAGACATACCCGAAATGATAACCACACTGCCAATATTTTCTCTTGTTTCAAGGTAAATAGACTGAAAAGCAGTATCTGAGGCCAGTTTGTTATGCCACCATTTTTGTGGCTCTTGGCATGTGGGGGCCCTGGGATTGCCAACACTGACTAGTTATTTGGACACAGAGAAGTGACTGTGCCAGGTTTTCTGACTTCATGACATTCAAGGCACATTCAGGTCTTCCTTGTAGTAATGGTTCATACAGGAAGTGGAGTTTGCAGAAACCGCCTGTAAAATGTGTGTTATATTTCTTTTACTATTCTTTCTCTCTCCCCTCCCCCGACAACATTTTGCTCTTTTTTACTGAGATGTAAAGAAAAATGCAACATAGCACAATTTATTTAGCTACGCTCTGTGCTTGGCTTTGTCAGAACGGGTGATGCTGCTGCTATTCCATCTGTCCATTCAGCTGTTCTCAGATACCAAAAAACATGTTGAGAAACAAGATAAGTGAAATATTATGCTCACAGATGGATGGGTACTCCTTTCCCCCCTACAAGTACCATATTATTTTTCCGGTAGCTGTGTATGCCTTTGAGAAAAATCATGATGAGTCCAATGAGATTATTTGAAAGGTAAATAATTATATCTTACTCCATGTGTGCTCCCTAAATAGTCAACACAAAACCAAGTGTCTATTACTCTGCTAAAAGAAGTGCAAGGTTAAACAATTCAAGTAAGACTTTTGGGTGTATGATAGCTGCACTCCAAAGCAAAAGACGAAACATTTGAAGCCTCTTTTCTTAAGATTTCTTACCTTTGTGTATTCTTATCTTCCAATAGATTATATGATGCTGATCCCAGTTATGTCTACCTTTTGAAACTTAAAGTAGTTCATTTATTAAATTCATTCTGAGCACTTAGCATGGTTACGGATATTAAAAATGTAGAGATGAGAGGGAAAAAAAGCACACTGGCAAACACAAAAGTAGGGACTTCACTGCATGTTGCAGAGCTCATGTTTTTCTCCAATGAGTCATTGATGCAGTGAATAAGAAAATGCATATGCAATAGGACAAGAGAAGATACAGTGTTGTTGAAGAAAAGGGTTATTAGTTTTTTAACTTTCACAAGGAAGCTGAGCCAAAGCTGAATAGAAATTAGAAAACATCCTTTAATAGTACTTCATTTCAATTGTTGTAATGATTATAATATTGTGATTTGGTTCCCATTGAAATTAATGGGCCTGTTACTTTGAGAGACTGCTCGCCAATGTGAAGGGAGGGTTCAATATCTGCTCTCAGCTGTGAATTGTTGTAAGCTTGTGCTTACTGCATAATTTGAGGTCTTGATCCTTGCATGGCACAGGATCAGAACAAAATGAGTATGAAAAAGGATGTTAAAGTTTTCCTAATACAGCTGCATTCCGAGTTGGATTAAGGGCCGATATACATAGATGCATATCTGGCATTTCTATGCCAAAGGAGCCCCTACTGCTCTGTATTTCTTTCACACAATACGGTATTGCAAAGCAAATACCGTGATGTCAATCTGAGTCCCTTATCAGCTTAATCAGGAACTGTTTTTGCAGTACATGTAAGCTTAAGTAGAGATGAAATATTCAATGTTGGTAAGTAAGCAAATTATTCTGTCTGTTGCACGTAAGTAGGCACGAGTTGTGTGAGGTTTAATTTTCATAGCTAATTTTTCAAGGAATGTTTGTTTTTCCTCCATCTAACTTTTTGTTACAGACTTTCTCTCCTCTCAGCTGGACCTGGATGGTCCTTTGTGTGATAAGCAATGGTGATGAATCTAATCATTATAGGTGTTATGGGAACAAGTTATACTATGTAATTTGTATTCTATAACTGACATTTCAATCCTTGTACAGAAAGTATAATGGTTAAAAGAAAGTTCCCACTATCTAATCTTCTCTGTGTATTTGATACATTTTCTACTTGGTGCTGAAGCATTTAATTCAGCAAACACATACAAGCATACATAGTCAGTGAACCCACTTCTGGTCATACCAAATATAATTTGCAGTAAGTAGGTATTGGTAGGTCTGAGTCCTGAGTTACCTTTATGTAGTCTCCAAATGCATGTTTTCCCCTCTTTTTGAAAGCCAAGACAAGAGATGTGGCATCCTAGCAAGCAGAGAGCACAGCAAATAGCTTGTGATCAATGATCTAAGTAAGAGATTTCACTGAAATAACTAAAAAGCTGTTTCTCCATTGCTCTGCACCTTATGTAGTCGTTTGCAATAATGCAAATAAGAGGCTATCATTATGCTTTTGCTTCTATGTGTTCTTCTACATCCATTCTGAATTCACTTGGTGAATGACATCACAAGGTTCAGTGCAATGGGAAAGCTGACCCGGAGACTCCAGTCCTGCCACTGGATCCATGGAAGGACTCTAATATTCATGTTGAACACCATTAATTTTAAGGAGACTCCAATCACAGGAATCCAACTGAAAGATCAAGATGTTAACAGCCATATTTTAGTACTTAGATAGGCTTCAATTGAGTGCCCTGCTGTACACCCATACAGGGGAGTAAAAGGAAATAAGGAACCCTTGATGCCCATCCTCACGTTACCTACATCATTAGAGCCTGTGCACTGTGGGAGAACAGCTGGCACCAGGCTTTTGTTCCTCCTTTGGCTCAGGAGGCAGAGAAGGTGGTGGAGCCATGTCTGTGTACATACCCATAAGATACTGCAGGAAAGAGAAGTAACCTAGGCCATCAAAAGGGTTGGTATGAATGACTTTCCTCTGAAGCAAAAGCAAAGCCGCAATCCTATTGGAAATATCAGAATCTCAATCTGGTTCCTGTCCTGCTCCTGGGGTACTCACAGGATGCTGTAGAGTTACAAACCAGCTCTTAGTATTTATTATGTATTTGTCAATATAGTTGTCCTTGGCCATGTTAGAAGTTGGGACTTGCCATGCACTGCAAATATTTGCATATACGTGAAACACACATTACTTTTCTACTGCTGCAAATTCTAATTTAATCCATGCAGTAGGTTTCTTATGAAGCTAAAGCACATAACTGCATTAAGTGCACTTCTTACAGGAATTCCACAAGCCTTCTACTAACTTGTAAAGGGGCATTTCTTTAAAAAAAAAATCAAGATATAAGCACTTGTAACAATAGCACTTCAGACTAATAGACTTAAAGACATGGAGAAGCCATAAATTAATAAACACACTCAAGCTAGCAACACTTTTAAAGACTGAAATGTGGAACACGATGCAGTAGTAAGAGGAGACGAGCAAAGGTACAAAGTTGTGTGGCTCATATCCCAAAAACTTTAATATGTTTGATACTTTAAAAAAACTATAATACATCCAATGTTAATGAAGTTGACCCTCTATAACACAAAGGAAGTCTGATGAGTTTGTTGGAAAATAGTGAAACTTTCATGAAGCTTATCAAAGTGTGAGTGGAGGAGGGACGGAATCTTACTGAATAGTGCAAAGTATAATGAGTCTCTCTTCTCTGCCAATTGTACTAATGAGTCCACTCCCTTGATTTACAGCATCACTCCTATTATAATCCTGCTTTTCTCTTGAGCATAGCCTAACACTCCACCAAATTATGTGGAATTTTTCTGATTTGAACAAATATCCAGGTTACAGAACTCATTTTCAGGTCAAGAGAGGCATAAAGTTATTGTAGTAAAATACTGTGACAGCAAAATTTGCTTCTTGCTTGCCCTGTAGGGTAAGAGCAGGAGTACAGAAAATTCCACCCTATGCTCAGTGATACATTTCCATGGAGTTTATAATATTGTTGCTCCTTTTTGACCCTAGCTGGTAGTTGGGATGGAATTTTCTAGGTGGAAGTAAAAATTGATGGAGTCTGGCGTTCTTTCTGGTGTAGTCTTATTTATTTACAAGGACTGTACAAATTCCTGCTTCTCCAAATTCAGGAGCAAACAAAACCAAAAGGTTTCTTAGCTTACGGCTCCAAGCCCATAGCCAACACATCTACAGTATAAACTCTCTAAGCTTTCTCTCCATTTTTTTTGGAGAGAGGAGGGCGGGATTCATATTATGATCACTGGCATCTTTGCATTTTGTCTTTGCCATTTGTCTCACATACCTGGTCACAATACTTAGTGGAATCTCCCATCCACATAATGCTAGTTCCTAGTTCTAATAGGCTTTATTTTAGGTGCAGTCACTTAAATGGTTCTTACAACTGTCATAAATGAAGGGTGCTTTTAAACGTAAATCTGAATGAGCCTTTAACTCAACCCACAGCAAGGTTTCACCCAGCTAATACACTATGAAGTAGCTTCAGACACCTGCCATTTTACTTTAGAATCCACCCATCAGTGAAATATTTCCTCTTTCTCTCCATAAATGTGGAATTTACACACTCTAGATTACAGCCACTTTAGGCCCTGCATAGACAAGAATCAGGCTCAGACCACTAAAACTGCATTTCCATAAAGACAGTGCATCATAAAGGTTTTAGTGACAGTCATTTGGGATAGTCTCTATAAGAGTTAAAACATTTTTCTGAACTAGTCCCCCAACCTGGCAACTAAGAAAGTTGGATTTAGGACATTAATCAGCATAAAAATGTTCTGATTGAAGAGGATAGGCAACCAAGTAGAGAGACAGCAACACCCTGAAAGATATTAAAAAAGAAGTAGTCACAGAATGGATAAAGAACCACAGGACAGACATCACAAAACTGAGGTGATTAATATGAGCATTAGGCCTCTAATGGGAACAGTTCATTCCTGAATGGACATTAGCACCATAATTTAATAGTCAGTGCTTTGAGTATAACAGTTATTTATAAATGAGGGAACTCTCGAAAGAAATGTGATATTAGTGTATTACTATCAGTGTACTTTTGCTTCTCTCTGCATCTCTTTAGTGCTCGAATGATTCCCATCAATGTAGTATCTAAACACCACTCATTGTTTCATTAACACCCATGAGGGTTAACATTATCCCCATTCTACAGATGGGAACCAGAAACACTGGGGGTATGTCTAGACTACAGGCTTTTGTCAACAGAGGCTTTGTCGACAGATACTGTCGACAAAGAGCATCTTGACTACATCCAGTTCTGTCGACAAAGCAAGCCGATTTGTTGACATGAGAGTGTAGACGCAAAGGACAGTGTAGATGCAATAACGCCTTCTGTCGACAGAACTCTGTCGACAAAAGGCGTTATTCCTCGTAGAATGAGGTTTACCGCCGTCGACAAAACTGCCGAGTTCTGTTGACGTTATGTCGACAGAACTCGGTGGTAGTGTAGACGCAGGTATAGTTTTGTCAACAAAAGTCCACTTTTGTCGACAAAACCCTGTAGTCTAGACACACCCTGGGGGATTGCATCATGGCCAAGATCAGCTGGGAAGTCTGGCAAAGCCCAACATTGAACTCAAATCTCCAGATTCCCAATTCTGTGTCTTATCTGTAACATCATTTGCCATCTCATCTTGAGCCAGTGAAGAACTGGGAAAGAGAAGTCGAGTTTCTCAGATCTCAATTTGCTATAGCACATTTGTGACTTGATTGCTCATTTTAGTTTAGGGAGCTAAGCTCCTGGACTGGTTCAAAGAGATCAAATTGTCCTCCCAATTAGAAGAACAAAGAAGAAACTCCGCTCAACATATTGTTATTTATTATACTATATTGAACATATCATTATTTGTGCTCATTCAGCCCCAGGTGACAAACTAAATGAAGATAGTCACTGCCACAGGGAGCTGACAGTCATAGGAAACAAGAATCACCAGGAAGCCCAGGGAAGAAATTATGTTATGGTGCTTTAAATATATGTGAAATAATAAGACATTTATTCTGTAATATGGTTAACTGTAGATTCTGCAACTTTATTAAAATCCCTAGCCAACAGGGACCATTCCCCTTCCCTTCAATTACCTGGCATCAGACATGCTGGAATAATTTGTGAGCGTGCTGAGAACCATTGAACCAAACTGTAAGCCCTGTATACAATGTTAATGACTTCAAACCAGGGGATACGGCAGCACCCACAGCACCTAAAGTTCTAGCATCTGTGCCTGGCATAGAGGAACCAATCTGGCTGTGAACTGGGCACCAATATCTCTGGGTTCTACAAACCTGAGGATGGGAATGAGGGCCCTGCACTCTGGCTGGGATCCTCGGTAGAAGAAAAGGTATAGCTACACAGCAGCATTATTTCGGAATAACTCACATTATTCCAAAATAACATAGTGCGTATCTATACTACAAGCCTTTATTTTGAAATAATGGTGAGCTGGTGGACTTCTTACTCCAACTCATGGTAACCCTCATTTCACAAGGAGTAAGGGAAGTAGAAGGAAGAGTGTTCTTCCTTCAACTTCCTGCTGTATAGACAGTGCCAAAGGCCAAGTTAAGCTATTTCGATTTAAGCTATACAATTGACATAGCTGAGGTTGCATAGCTTAATTCAACTTTAGCCCTGCTGTGTAGGTGTACCCTTAGAGTCCTATCCCATTCCACTTCTCCATACAGGAGGTAGTGACTAGGGAAGCCACATGCTGCACAAGACATATCTCCCCACTGCTCAATTTTGTGCTCTGAGCCCAGGCCCAAGAAGTCCATTGAGTTATAGAGACCTTGGGTAGGGCCACTTTTAACCCACAACTATCCTGCAACCCACCAACATTGTGACAATGTCATTTAACCTCCCCCCCCCCCCACCCGCCATACATACACACAACTCAGTCTCTGAGACACCTGATGGAAAGTGAAAACCCCTCTCAGAAGTTTGTCTGTTTCCTTGTATGCTACACTCAAAACAAAATTTGGTGATCACCTTAGTTACCAGCATCACAGGAGAGCCAGTGGAAAGGCGCATGTCCTCTTTTCCTCATATATACATATTTCAGAGAGAAGGAGGGGGAACAGGGAAGATCATGGTTAGCATTGACACAAACTCTCCTGCTTTGGACCTATCCCTCCCTCTTCTCAGAGTATGGAGGTGCTGCCACATCATCAAACTCACAGAGATGAACATTTATTGGGTTTACCTCTTGGTAATGAAGCAATCCTTTAGGGGAGTTTGAATATAGGGAGTTTTCAATACCCCATATTGAGCTCTTTACTACTTCCCTCAGATTCTGACAGCAACTTTACACAACTTCTTCATATACTAAGCAATAAAGCACAAGGTTTTTACATTACTGCTTAATGCTCCCTCTGAAGTTATTTGTAGACTTGTTTTTTTTCCTAAACAATCAAGTACAGTCATGGCATATTTAAAATGCTCTTTGAACCAGGGCGTTCTTGAAAAATTTAGAGGTTTCAGTGTTTTGATTCATTCCACTTTGGGACAAAAACTGAGATCTTTTGAATTTTTTTTGTGAAAAAATAAAACAAACCAACTGAGCGAGACCCACCCCAATGAATATTTAATTTGTATGAAATTGTACTGTTTCAACAGGAAAGATATGTGACAGACCTGTACCAGAACAGCCAATAGCCCATTGGATAGGGCATTCACGTGGGGTTCAGGACCCCCAAATCTGCCTGAATTGCAGCTTGGACTTGAATCTGTGATTCCTGCATCCCAAGGCATTACCTCACCATTCAACACATTTCTATTCTAGGGTGTGTCACCTCCCGCTAACCAAAGTTTCAGGAACATGGATAAGTTTCCACAGAAGTTTTATTTTGAAAAATCAGCACAATCCAATGGGAAAAGAGTTCTAGGGTATGTCTAAACTGCAGAGTTTTTTTGGAAAAACTGACATTTTTCCGAAAAAACTTCAATTACATCTACACTGCAATCACACTCTTTAAAAAAAAATTGAAAGAACTGAAGGGTTTTTCCAACATTGGTAAACCTCTTTGTATGAGGAAGAAGCTTTTTTCCAAACGAGCTCTCTCGGAAAAAGGTGTGTGTGGATGGGGAAGAGGGAGTTTATTCAAAAGAAGAGGAAAGAGAAAAAAGCACAGGTGCTCTGGTGGCCTCTCCATCCATATTAATCACAGCTTAAATGCAAGATAGTGTCCATTCAGTGTGGATGCTATCTTTTGAAAAAGCAGATAGCTTTTTTGATGCGCTTTTGTGTATGGGGGATGCTCTCTTTCAGAAGAAGTTTTTTTCGGAAGAGCTCATCCAAAAAAGCTTATTCCAAAAGAAGCCTGTAGTCTAGACATAGCCCTAGTGAACTATTTCCAGCCCACTCTATGTCGAACTGCTAGATATAAACAATTGAGAAAGCAGGTGAGTGGTAAGGGAGGAGTTCGTAACTTTTTTTTTTTTTTGGTTCTAGCTATTTTATGGTAAATAAATGAAACTAATATATTGTGATGGTTGCACCTATATACAGGCACACAAAATAAACCAAAAACTCTTTAAGCAACACAGAGATTTTGAAATTGTAAACAGAGGATTCTTCCATGTGAATTAAGTTACACACTGATGACAATAATGAAAAGTTTGATTGCTAAATTGCTGATTATTGAAAGGATACAGAAAAAAAGAGGGGCTAGGAACGGTAGTGTGGAAGCTGGCGAAGGACAAACAGGCTTGGTTGAAAATCTGCAAGTTATGTGGGAATGCAAGATACTGAGATGTCCCAAGTGGCTTTTGGTGGAGATGGAGCATGAAGAGGTACTGGGCGGGGGGGGGGGGAAGTTGGATGAGATTGCCAGATAATAGGCTACTGTTATTCTTTGATTTATTTTACCTATCTGACCTAGAATCAATTTAAGAATAGTGTCTTGTTTAACTACATCTTAAACTGCCTTACATTTATAGATAAAATGGTTATACTTTCAGGGGTTTTGGTACAGCAGTAGTTTCACAGTAAAAGAAGAATATTTTCACTATATCTAGCTACATAGATTTTGTGTTTGAATGTGTAGACACGCTCATTTGGCCTGTCTCTCATTTCTGCCCTCTGTGAATATTCTAGCAAACATAATTTACCAGGAGGAATGGTGCCTATATCAGTGAATGTTATGGAACATTTGGAGGAAGTCCATAGAGTGAGTGGAGACTTGTTGGATGGTTTAGAGGATTAGCAATGAGATGTAGAACAATTCATGTGTACCGTAGTTTGTCACAGTAAATAGAAACAGAAGCTGTGAGTAGAATGATTTAAGCTTTTCTTTAATTTTACCCTAAATAGAAGCATAAAGTTTTGGAAATTTTGGGATACTCATGAGAATTCTATCCCAAGATTCTATTCAAAAGATTCTATAAATAGTTATAGTACTTGAACACTTTTTGCTTCCTCTGTTCATGGACTTGAAAAGTATTTGTGCAGTCCTTCACCCAGGATAGGGCAGCCTCAGGAATTGCCAGGGCACAGGTCTGCCCTGCCTATGCCTCCTTTTACCCCCCCACCCCCTTCTTTTGGCCTGTGCCTGCTTCCATCCTGTCTCTGTTCCATTTCCCACCCTGGATTAGGCTCTGCACCTGAGGTTGCTGTAGAAGTAGCACAGAGGTAGCAATCAGACATATTCCCCGGTAAGTTACACACTGATGACTAAATAATGAGGAGTTTAATTGCTAAATAGCTGATAATTGAAAGGATAAAGAAGAACTGAGAGAGTGACTAGGAACTGCAGTGTGGAAGCTGGGGAAGAACAAACAGGCTTGGCTGAAAATCTGCAAGACACTGAGTTGAATTGCAAGGAGTATTTCCCTGCCCTATGTCCCCTTTGCATCAACCTAGCTGGCGATACAAGTCATAGCACAATGTTATATCTCACCTTGTCTTTTGCCCAAGGTTAAGGAGGTCTGTGGCTGATCTGGGTATGAAACATGAGTTTGTCCAGTGCTAAACCTTGTGAGAAAGAAGAGTTCAGATATGGTTTAGATTATTGATCTAAATGTATGACCAGGAGCCAGGAATATCTGGGTTTTAATCTTTGTTCTTCTAGAACAGAGGAGGGCAAATACCAGCTTGCGAGCTGGATCTGGTCTGCCAGGGTTAACCCCTGGTGGGCCCCCATACCGCCATATTTATTTGTGCCTCCGCTGGTATGGGGGATCACAGCCCCTGTTGGCTGTGGATCGCCATTCCCAGAGGTGCAGGTAAATATAGCAGCAGTGACCCACCAAAGGCTAACCCTGGTAAACTACCACCTTATTGCCCACCCCACTTCTTGAATATGGTATTCAGCCCTTTTTTCTCCCAGTTCTCCTACTTGTAAATACTATAGATGTGATTCTTGTTTCCTCTATTTTACTACATTTAAAATCAAGCAAATATTAATTTTACTATGTATTTAAACATTTACATATTTCTTTCATATTGATGTTGATATTCTTTTTTGTGGGACTTCATTACAGTTCTGGAATTCCAGATATGCTATAGAATTACAATAATATGCTGAAAAAAATTACAATTTAGTCCTCATTTCTACTTTCTGACCCACTTTTAGCTACCTTGCTATAGTCTATTGTTTTCTGAGTGTTAACGAAATAGATTGTTTAAAATATGTTCTGTAATGTTTCCCAGGGCTGATATCACATTTAGTGTGTATAATTTCTTGGTAGATTGTGCTTAGTACTTATTTAATTAATGGTATTATGATTGTTACATTTTAGTTCTTGGGCAGCTCTCTCCAGCTGAGTGAACTTCAGGAAGTTTATTTCCTAATGTCTTTGCTTTTCTGACATGAATGTGTATTGTCTGGACTTTTTAGTCTGACAAATTTGAAACCATATCATCTCTGAATAACTATGGCTGATACGAACATCACAATTTTTTACATCATACCTTTCATCTGTAAAGCTGTGCCCCTGTAAGGTCCATAGTGTAGACATAGCCCAAATTAACCTTGCTTAGAATGTTCTGGAAAGTCAGATAGAAATATTTCAGTTTTCTAAAAACTCTTTCTCCTGCATATTATCTTCTAAATCTTAAAGTGATAAACCAAAAAACTCAGCAATGGTTAGTGAGGCTGCTGGTGTGCAGTGACTGCCATATATCACAGACATCACAACTTTATCTTCTTTTCCTTGTGATTCCCACCCCCTGCTCCCCTGATTACTCTCTGGCCTTGTCTTCACTCGGCAGAAGATCGCCATTGCTCGATTGATTTTATGGAGTTTGATTTAGTGAGTCTAATTAAGACTCGCTAAATTGTACTCAAAGAGTGCCTCTGCCAGTGGCCAGTACTCCTGCTCTTGCAAGGAATAAGGGAAACCGATGGGAGCATTCTATGTAACTGGAGTAGTGTACCTTAAGTCAATGTTCGGGGTATAGAGTAGACTATATTCTTACGTTCTTGTGTTCTGCAGACATCGCCTCAGTCTTAGACTAAGCAAATTGAGGCAGGGTCTGGCTATTGCAGTATCAAGATCTATGGGTCTAGGGCTGCTAGATGCTAAGTCAATACAAAAAATATTCTTTCCTTTGCTTGTTTACCTACTTGTGTCCTCTACAGTATAGAATATGCAAGTCTACTTCTGCCAGTAAAACAATTCTGCTCTATTTGCAACTCATTAGGAATTTTTTTCCTCTCAATGTTTTGCTTAAGCCATCTTTCACATTCCTGCATTGCACAAATGTACAGATACTCCAAAGATATGCCATTCAGTGAAAATAATGGATTTAAAGATTGCCCAATAGTTATTTGAACTGGTTAGCATAACTTATATTTAAATGTTGAATTCAAGCTTCATACTGTGATTTTGCTTAATGCGCAGCTCAAAGGCATTCACATACCATGCTGACGAGCATGATAAGAAGAGAACAGAAACTGAAGGGAGCACAAAAATTAATTTGCTACATTAATTTTGTATCTGACAGTAATTTTGCATATACAGTATCCTCCTAAAGAAGCAAGGGCTTTACTTAATGCTCTTGAAAAACATGGGATCTAAAATAATCAGAAAACATTGTTAATAATTTATAATCCTGATGAATGCAACGTGATCCTGATACTGAAGTAACACACCTGCTATCCCTTTAAATGCCCTTTAGGAAACGGATATTTATTAAGCTACAGAAAAGCAAGGTAGGCACAGGACAATTATAAAACAAACTAAATACAATTTACTTGTAATCTTTTATTTTTATGACAAATTGTACAATTTTCTTGCTTATTCTTTTTGCTTTAATTTTGTATTTCAAAAATATGCTTCTTGGTTACTCATTAATATAGGGCCCAAATCCAAACTGCTGAGACCTCTCTCAGTTCCAGTTGATATCAGTGGGAATCGAATACACTGAGCATTTCACAGGATTTGACTCTATATTATATGAGCTATGCAAATTCATTGTTAACTGGTATGCCTTATTGGTTCTTATTTATTCACTATGGGAAACAGCATGACAATGCACTTGCTACATGCACCCATGTGATAAAAAGCTTGATTAGTATCCTCTCTCGAACAGGGACTGGTTTAATCGCTTACAAATAATAATTGAATAGCTTGGGATTTTCATGGCACCTGTAACCACTTAAATTGAGAATGGCATGTGCCTTTTAAAATAGAAATCATTGCTTCCTCAGCTATTTAGTAAAGTACACCCTCATTTTATTCTCTCCCTGATGGTTTGCATGTGTATATGTTTTAGTTCATCATGCAGCTGGAGACCTAGCCCTACTTTGCAGAATATAATATGGCTGTGTCATCACTTTGTATTATGTACTGAAATTCTAAACATTTTGTAAATATAGCTCTCAGATTACATAAAGTTAAGAAGATCGCTTTCTGCAAGCACTATATTCAAACAACATTCTTTTTACAGAAGTAATCTTGATTATTGTTTAAATTAAGAATTCCATATGAAGTCTCAACCAGAAATTGCTTTGGAGAGTTTTGGGAGAAAAGCGGCACCATCTCGTAATGAAAACTAAATGATTTAGTCACAGAAATAAGAAATCCAAGTGCAGGGGCTGTGGGAAATTATTACATCATCTAATTTATCATGCTGCCAATATCCTACAACATATTCTACATTGACTTACTCAGCCCATTTAAGTGATGGTATTTTTAATGCTTTCCTTTAGAAGGCTATTGCATAGCCTTGTAGTTTTCATCATAGGCTCATAGGGCATAGAACTGTTAAAATCCACCTGGGTCACTTGATCCGGTCCCCTGCTACTAGAGGCAATCTTGTCAAAAAATCTTATCAAGTTCCAACATAAAATTAGAAAAGTTGTTTGTTCCCTACTCCTAATGGATGGCTGTTCTGGAATCTCACCCCTCTGATGGCTAGAAACCTTCCGATTTCCAGCTGAATGGTATTCATGGTTAGTTTATGTCCCTTTCTTCTTATGTTAATATTATCCTCCTCTGCTCTTCCCTCTCTTTTGTTTGCCCTTGGATGTATTTCTAGAGAGTTCACATAAGCAGATAATACTTCCTGGCTTTCAGTCTAACTGTTCCTTTGCACATTTGGATGTCATTACTCCTAGTAATGCCAACTAAGTTCATCATATACAAATCTTCTCCCTCCTTGGGGTAAAATTTGGTTCCATTGAAAGAAATGCCAAAATTCTCACTGAATTCCAGAGGGTCCGGGTTTCACCTTTGGGGTTGTTAGGATTAGAGGAGCTATTCTTAACAGTTTATTTCATTTCCTTGATTCTGTTTCTGAACTGTTTTTATATTTATTATTTATTTTGTTTTTTAAAGAATCTGCCCCAAAACCTTTAATGAAACACACCAGCCTATGGTTTGTTTTGTGAACCATTTTTAATTTGTTTCATGTTTGTTGTTTCTGATTGCCACTGTTTATTTTATGACTGATCCCTCGGTACTACAGCACATTTCAGGTCACTTGATGTCACATGAAATATCTCCTATTGCCACCAGATAAATTTCATTACTTTCCAGCATAAATTTTGTTTAATCAGAAAACAGACACTGGTCACAAAACATGTTTAGAATTTTTCTTATGATTCATTTTGTTTGGGAACAAAAGTCAACTTGTACAAAACAAACAATACATTCATAAACATGATCAAGGAAATCTAATACTTAAATTTGCTCTATAATTTGTGAAAAAAAAATTCACCCAGCTCTTCTGAATGCAGCTTACCTATGCTTATTATTTGTACTGTGATGCCCCTGGATATGCACTTCAGAATTCATATTAGCTTTTTTAGTCATAGCACATCTCTTGTTTATAGGGCTAAAAACTATTGACTTTACACTGGTAGGGCAGGAATACACAATACAACACTGATCCCAAGAATATTTCTGAAAAGTTATATTTAATGTTTGTTTTTTCATAAGGAATGTCTGTTTTCCTGAAAAATACCTCTCTTGTTAAATTATCTAGATGCTCCTATCTAAATTCAATTAAAACAAATGACATTTGAATTTGAAACAGAAAAAAAGCTGTTTCTAAAACCTTGAACAAAATCAGGCTTTGCTATAAAATGTCTGAATGAGTGTTTATTTATCACAAAAGAATGACAGTTATTATTCCATTATATTAATTTCTACTAAATAGGTCACCATATAATAATATATATGTTACTTAACAAAAATGATTTTAGTGTCATTTTTATCCCTTTTTCATGCTTTTCCCAAGACAATATGTTTCTCAGAAACAAAAGCAAACTTTAAATATTTAAAGATCCACACATTTTCCAACATCATGAGGCTTATGTCAATCTAATTCAGATCATTCTTGTTCTCCTCTTCACCTCTACCCTGCGTGTCACCCTCAGTGTACAGATAACATCATATTCTGCAGCAGGGTAAGACCCTGTACTTAATTTATGGAGCATTAATGAAGGATTTTTTTAATGTGTTATATAAGACTGACTACATCACGATAGCAATCAGCTTTCTAAATGGGTAAAATTGCTGAGTATTACATACTGAATATTTCACTGTGATAGCTGACAAGTAATCATGTGTATAAAAGCAGTCTGGTCAAACTGCATGTTTAGGATATTTTTTGTTAGCTTCAGCAAAAATCTGCAGAGCACTTCATAAATATGAAGCCTGGAAACAAAGAAAACAGTATAAAAATGGAAGTAGCATCTTGCCTATCAAATTAATTTTACTACATAATGAAAAGATCATAAAGCTGAGATGCATTTGTACATCTGGAAAGTGGTTGCATATGCTAAGTCTCTTGGTTTAAAGGTGTTTATTTTAATGACTTTCTGCCTAATCTTGCTTGTATTAAGTTAATGGTAAAACTCCCAGTGAGTTCAACGGGATCAAAGGCAGACTCTTTAATTATCAAATGAAAATTGTCAATAACACTTAAAGATGTTTCTTCAGTAGAGAAGAAGAAAGACAATTTGTATATGAGGTCTTCCATGCCCTGTAAGAGTCACTTGACCATTACTTTAAAATTACCTTTAAAACATGTGCAGATGTACACATAAGAGTTCATTCTAGGCACAGTCAGGAACTAGGCAGGCATGACTTTTTTCAACAAGGGGCTTGGTTAAGAAGATAGGCATCCAAAGGCTATTTTCAGAATTGCTCTTGCACTCCCCATGTACAAGCCAATCATGACTCAAGCAGGTGTAAGCTAGGTGATGTAGTAGGTGTCGCTGAGATACAGTTCAGAGGCAGCAGCTGGGTCATCTACATGTAAAACTGTTTACTTACTTGTCTCTTATTAATAGCAAGCTCAGTTCACCAGTCCCATGAATCATTTCTTATATAATGGTTTGGGCTATCAAGGAATGCCACCGGCTCACCCCGTATCTCCCTTTGCCTTACCTTAATAGCCCTTCACTACTTATTTGTAGTTACAGACTAACTCGGCTATCCCTCTGAACCAAATAAATTTGTTAGTCTTTTAGGAATCACAGTACTCTTGGTTGTTTTTTCTGAATCAGACTAACACAGCTACCCCCTGAAATATGGATCTTCAGAGATTTCTGAACTACTAGAGGACAGTGAGAAAATTTAGGCACTAAACCTGAAGAAAATAAATGAACTTAACTTTTCATACAAACTACATACAATGCAGCTTTTCATGTCTATAAGTGTTTTCAAGATTAGGATCTTACAAAGTAGAGATAAAGACAAGTCATTCAGGACTGCTTCTTATCAAAATAAAGACCTTGGTAAGCAAAACAACAACAAGAGGCAAGTAAGATAACCATGAGCTATTTGAATTGTACATGTTAAGGCAAGTTAGATTTCTAGACGACCAATTTTAGAGTTTTAAGAAATCTAATGAACATGATATTGTGATAGGAAGTATTAATATCTAAGTGTGTCCGCATGGAAGAAGATGAGAGCACCACACAGGAACCCATAGTTAAATACAGAAAATTGCAATTTCCTTTTAAGGAATGTATAGAAGCAGCAACCCTTATGTTTTCAAAAGGGCTTGGTCAAAATGCTGAGTATAAAGAACGTGCACTAGGAAATGGAAAATGAAGACAGAACCAAACTACTATTCATACAATCAGTTCACATTTGCAAACATGCTCAGGGCAGCAAAATGCAGAACAATTAATGAGCCAGTGATGTTAAATAAATAGCATAGGGCCACGAACCTGTCCTTGCAGGACCCCACTAGAAACACATCAGTTAATGGTGATTCCCTGTTTACATTTTGAGACCTATCACCTAGACAGCTTTTAATCCATTTAACGGGTGCCATGTTAATTTTATTCTTTTCTAGTTTTTTAATCGCAATGTTGTGTGGTACGTCAAATGTCTTGTTGAAGTCTAAATATATGGCATCAGCTCTGTTATTTTATTAGCCAAAATGATAATCTCATCAGAAAAAAAATAATCCAGTTATTTACACAGGATATATTTTCCATAAACCTGTGCTGATTAGCACTGATTACATTATCCTCTTTTAATTCTTTATTAATTGTGTCCCATATCACCCATTCCATTTTATCTGGGACTGATGTCAGACTGAGGTCATGTCTACACTGCACACTAATTCAGGGATAGAGATTTTAAGCATTCAACAAGATAGCTCATGTGTTACCACACAACGTTTTGATTAAAAAACTAGAAAGATGTAAACTTAACATGGCACCCATTAAATGAATTAAAAGCTGACTAAGTGATAGGTCTCAAAATGTAAACAGGGAATCTAACTGATGTGTTTCTAGTGGGGCCCTACAAGGATAGGTTCATGGCCCTATGCTACTTAACATTTTAATAAATGACCTGGAATAAACTATAAAATCATCACTGAAACAATTTACAGATGAGACAGAAATTGGGGAAGTGGTAAATAATGAAGGCACTTACTGACATAAAGCAATCTGGATCTCTTGATAAAATAGTACAAACAAACTATGTGTTTTATATGGCTAAATGAAAATGTACTCATCTAGGACAGTGGGTCTCAAACCTTTTGGCCTGCAGCCAACACTGCTCAATGCAGACCTTTCCATCAACCACCAGCCAACCACCAATGATAACAAAAGGGTGCGGGGGGAGGGAGGGAGGAACCTGACCAGGAGGCAGGGTGCAGGAGCGGGGTGGAGGTGGGGAGGGTTTGGGACAGAGGGAGAGTGAGGTGCAAGGTCTCAGCGGGAGGGAGGGTGCGTGAGGGGAATGGGGGCGTGTGGTTTGGGCATGAGTAGCATGTGGGGATGCTTACCTGTCTCCATGCTCCCAGGCACCACCCCCTCCTGCTGCTCCCATTTGCCATGATTCTGGCTAAGAAAGCAGCAGGGAAAGCCTCCAAGAGAAGAGTTTCCTGTGCTGCCATTCCCCCAGCTGGTGGGAGGGTGAAGCAGCAGAGCATGAAGCCACTTCCTTCTCCTGAAAGCTCGATCTGGCCCATGAAGCTCATCCTCCTACCCCCCAGCAGGAAGCTGGTGCTGGTGCTCCAAACTTGTGGGAGGTCATGAGGATTGAGTGCCAGTGTTGGCTCCCCACAGTGGAACAACCAAACAATGGGTACTTAAGAACAATTTGCACCTTCTCTATCAGCTTCATGTGACATGAACACTCTAACTGACTTTTCCCCCACTTTTTCCCTTCCTTCTCTTCCCCCCAACCCTCCAATTCACTACTATTTATTTTGGAACTGGACCTTTAATACTCCATTTATCTGAAGAAATGGGTTGTGCCCACGAAAGCCCATGATAGCATCTACATGTTTTGTTAGTCTTTAAGTTGCTGCTAGACTATTCGTTGTTTTTTAATTTTGTTTTCAAATTTATTTGGGTATAAGCTTACATGGGCTCCATTAATGAAAACAAGTCATTTTTCTTCTTTGTTCTTTTTCAGTCTGGAGTGTACCAAATGCCATGGCAGTTTCTTGTTTGCTTTTCAGTTCTTCCTTACCCAAAGTAGTTCTTGTGGTCCTATGCTGTATTAAATTGAATCACACTTACTTTGTAGCAATAGCGCTTCTCCTTGACAATTTCTTTCTTGCTAGCTCTTCTATATCATTTGTATCAGTCAGTACTAAAACTGAATTTGTGAGAAACATTCAAACAAGTTTGTTATGTTCACTGGGTCATGCTATCTTATTTATAATTCTAATTAACTTTACTTGTTGAAAGGTTGGTCAGTCTCTTTCATATTTTATTCTACACAAAAAATAACAGAAGCAAATTGATTTCCTTATTTTTTTCACATGCAGATATCACCAGTTAAAAGAACACTGTTTATTAGGGAATCAATCTCAGTTTGTAATATTCAGCCATCATTCTTTTGCTCATGAGTATACACTTCTCTCTTACGAACCCTTTTGGTATCTATTTTTCAGACCATATTTCCCAATTTCAGCCTTCATTTTGAACAGCTAAGCATAGATTACAGATTGGTTCTGTTTCTGGGCCTATTTTTTGAGTGACAGCCCAGTGCCTACCTGTCTTTCAGAATGAAATCCTGTGATTCACTGCAGCTTTTGAGTGAATTGTGAGGCTACAGAACCCCTGTTTACCAACTGTGCTTCCTCAGCAAATCCAGGTTGGTTTGGCCCACACTGTAGACTTCCTTCAAGAGCTACAACCAGTACATAAATGCAGTGATACAGACAGCTTCTTTAAAACAAAGTACTGTTTATCTGTCTAATGAAACAGAGTAATCAGTGAGAAAAGAGTTAAAACAACAAAAGCCTGCATGCATACTGTACTACCTAAGCTTGGTATTCCCTCAGGACATAGGTAGATTTGTCCTTGTTGTGTTCCCCTTGTTGTGCCCCCCCACTTCTCCTGGGGATTCCAATGTCTACTACTTCATAGACCTTGTGTCTGTCTCTGAGGTTATCTTTTCAACCATTTTCTTGCCTTTTGTTTTGGATTTTCTTCTTGCATCCCCCCAAGGTAACAAGCTAGGGTCTTCCACCCCAAGATATCAATACTGGCATTCTCTGAGTATTGGGAGTTGTGGCCGTCTACACCCTTATACCTTAATTCTAACAAAACGAAAGCTATGTGATACTCATTTTACCCTTAGTGAGCCTTGAGAAAGCAACACAGAACCCATCAAATCCCCATCACCTGGATTATACTAAAATAGTTATTAATAGGTAACTGCTATTAATAGATAACCTCTATATTCTTCACAAAATGCTATTTTATGTTCACTATACTTCATTAAAGAATTTCCCGAGGAAATTAGATGTCCGTTACTTTCCCATATATTACCCTCAATAATAAGATTCAAATCATCCACTGCTTAACTGCTATTATTTAAAACAGCTTTATATAGGCTGAATTCATAGAAATGTATGATTTTAGGAAGGGGAAAAGGATGAACCGGAACTATATTTTAATTCAGAACTTGCTTTTCAGTATATAATGGAGTGTTAGCATTGTCAATTAATATACCAGGACAGACTTTCCTTCTTAATACACCAAATATGACTGTGAGCTCAGCGTAAATGTGCCCATGGTTACTGATAAGTAATGAAAAAATAATATTTAGTTCTTTATTCAATTAAAAGGTCATGCTAACCTCACTTTATTCTTAAATGCAGAGGTCAGTTTCCAATGTAGATAGTGTAATTTCCCTGCCCACAAAAGCCATGGTGCTTGTATTAGAAAATACTTTCCTGTGCTAGCTACAAGTCTTCCAATTAAAAGGTGAGATTCCCTTTAGAAAAAACCCATAAAGCAACATCTAAATTCCTAAATCTAAGCTGCTTATATGTCCAAACCTTTGAAAATAGAGAAGCACATAAAAAGCTAGCCACATTACTCAGAAATAAGGACTGAAATTTACCAGGTGGCTTTATTCTGTAATTCAGCAGTTCAGAAGATGGATTTAAAATATCTACACTCACCATAATAGCCTGAAGACATCCACGGTTAAATTATTACCAACAAAGCAGAAAATAACAGCAAATATCTCACCTCTTCATTAGTTAGAATTGTTACTTCTTTGGGGTGAGAGGAAGTGCTTTAAGCCCCCTGACTCTTCTATAGGACACATATGGAAACAAACAAAAATAGTAGCTAGCCATGAAATAATGTTTTCAAATTATTAGAACAAAAACCTTGTTTAGGCTTCTCAAACACCATAAAAATAATCTCTCTCTCAACAAGATCCCTGTGCAAATGCTCCTCTTGCTATTTTCAGGCACTTAAACAAGCCATACTACAGCACTCTATCATTAATATATTTTTGCAGAATAGGCATGTGGTCCCTCCTACACCTGATTTACACTACACTGAAACAGCTACCATTGTTGACATATAATTTGGCAGAAGAGCTCTTCAACTCATCCTTCAATCATATTAGCCATGTGCACCTGACACTCCCACTCTTCCTTTCTTAGCTACACACTTTTTAGATAGTTTTACAGTGGGAAAAAAACATTCATAAGGGATAAACCAATGAAATAGGTTAATTATCATGCAGTTTGTTCACATGTGGAGCTGTATAAACTCCACAAGAACCACTTCATTAAGTCTTCTCAGAATTCCTCTTTTGTAGGTGTGCGCGTGTTCCTCTGTTCTTCCCATACCCTGTCACATGGAGGCCTTTAGATTTCAAAAGCTGTTCCAAGGAACCCTGCCTTCACACAGCCATCCATGAAGGAGCCCATGGAACTGGGGGATCACTCATCCACTACCCAACGATTTCTGGTGCACTTAATATAAGAGGGTACAGTGAGTAGTTCTTGAGGTTGAGTTCCGCCTTCTCATGGAAGCAGAGAAAAAATGTGTAATCCTTTGCTGACATGTCTCACCATTACATCCTATTTTTTTCATCATACCTCTTACTCATTGTATTGTTTTCTTGATATGCAGTAGAGTGATCCTTCTACTCCAGCTGTTCAGAATGTTTCTGGCATTAACAGAGGCAAATGTATACATACTACACAAAAGACTCCCTTTGAAATATGTCTGTTGTTCTACAGATTCTTCCCTCCCCCCATACACACACACACACACACACACACATGCTCCTCCTAGAAGGATATTCCACCTGTGGTACAAAACACATTCAGTGACAAAGTCCCATGTGTTCCCGTTTGTAGCAAACATATGGAAAAAAACCAGAGTATTTTGTGGCAGCAGGGAAGACTCCAGAAGGTGAGAGACAGCTAAAAATAGCACTGTAGCTGGGAGAGGCACTGTTTGAACATGTAGAGAGCCATGTAGGGTACATACCATAAAGATTTGGGTGTGTCTTTTCTCGCCTAAGCAGTGCCTCACTGTGTATACTACTATTTCTATCTGTGGCAGAGTGGTGTGCTACACACTGTAAGGAACAATTACTCTACACTTCACATCATTTACTTGTAAATTGGGAGTTAATTCACCACAAACATTAAATAACACCAATTTTAGGGGGGGGGGATTGTACATTTGAGGGACGATCCATGCTCCCAGTGCATGTGTGATCATTCAGGTTT
This sequence comes from Pelochelys cantorii, assembly GCA_032595735.1. Lineage (NCBI taxonomy): Eukaryota > Metazoa > Chordata > Testudines > Trionychidae > Pelochelys > Pelochelys cantorii. The sequence continues at coordinate 51,732,444 of CM064332.1, read as the reverse complement.
GAATTTCAGCTTTATGTAGTAAAGTGTAACTGCAAAAATATACAGATACCACAGTTGTCATCAGGGATTTAACACACATCCTTCAGCCTCAAAGGCTCTACCACTTGAGCTAATGGAAAATTATTCATGACTTCGTTATTCAAGCAACTTAGTTATAGACAAACACTCCAATTACTATAATTTATATTGCAAGTTTTATGTTTCAGTATTCAGCCAGGACACATTCTGCTTATAATGTGATCCTTCACTTGATTTCATGCAGAGAGATGTATGCACTTATGCAGAGTCCCCTTGACTTTAATGGGACTCTGTATTGTACATTGACTCTGATATGCAACATTGTGAAGGATCAGGGCCTTATACACTGTATTTTGCTAACAGTTGGCACTGATGTTACTGTCTGAAAGTAGCTGAACTAAGACATCTTTTGATGTAGTGTCACTGGGGCTACGTCTAAACTACACCCCCTCTGTTGGCAGAGGGATGTAAATTAGATGTATCGAAAGTGCAAATGAAGCGGGGATTTAAATATCCCGCACTTCATTTGCATAATGGCGGCCGCTGCTTTTTTTCGAAACTGGGCTTTTCGAAAAAACCCAGCAGTTTAGACGGGGCATTTTTGACAGAAATGCTCTGTTTTGAAAGATCCTGTACTCCTCATTTTTTGAACGCTCCGCTTTCGAAAATAAGATTGGAAGAAGATATGCAAATTCCCATGGAATTTGCATATCTTCTTTTGACTCTCTAGCGTAGTCTAGATGAGCCCTAGGTGATAAGATTATATAGAACCTAATGTACTTACTTCTATAGGTTGAACCTCTGTAATCCAGCTCTCTCTGGTCCAGCAACATCCGTGTCCCAGCTTGATTTTAGTTATCCGGACGCCCACTTATCATGCATTTGGCCAAGTTTCCCATGGTCCCATAAAGTTTGTTTACATCCATCATCCTGGCTCTGTGTTCTGTGCTGTTATTTAGCTTCAATCTACCCCAAATGTCTTCTAAGAGTCCAGTAAGCAATGGGAGTGTTGGTAATGCTGCTGGACAATATTGACCTCCCATGATTCAGCAAATTTTCTGGTTTGGCACTGGTCAGGTTAGTCACTGATCAGACTGGACTAGAGAGGTTCAACCTGTAGTGAATTAGAAGAAGCTATGTGCTTTCTATGGTATTGCCAATCTGTATTGACTTATAGTCCTCTGCTGTTCAATTAAATACCGTCATGGATAAAAACGTACCTTGTACCAATATTCTACATAGGGGGGGAGGGCGGGGAACTTTTGTGTTATTTTTTCTGCCTTAAAGGTTGAAAGTGTTGATGATTGCTTTGGGTGAATGCTTGAAGTGGCGATGAACTGGGGTGCTGACAGAACTGCCAGGCCCCTGGTAAAAGTGAGGGCCCCCACTCTGGGTCTCTCTAATAAGTGGGGTCTCAGCTGGAAGGGGTGGGGCTGGGGGCTAGCATCCTCCAGCCAGCCCTTCACTGCTTTTGGGTCCATGCAGCAGGGGTCCTAGTAGCAATTTAAAGGGTCTGAGACTCTGGTCCCTGCTGCTGCCATGGTAGCAGTGACAGCAGCTAAGAGCCCAGGCTCTTTTAAATCGACGGTGTAGCCTATAAATCTAACCTTGCCTGCAAACTGATATATTCTCTCTAAACTTTTCACTGTTTTCATTCTATTTTAGCAGCAACACAAGGGTCTGCAGAGATCTTGTTCTGCTCTGGCAGTAGGGTAAATTGATTATAAGTAAGACATAATAGATATAATATTTTTGAAATATGGTAGTATAGAATTAAATATTACATATATAGAATATAGTACTAAAGAATTATAGCTAAGTAGTAGAATGTTCTGGATCTAGCTCTTCGGATTGGGTCAGGTTATACCACAAGGACAACATGCTGACATAAAATGCAGCATGCAGACATCTTATGTCCTGAAAATAGAGTTATCATACATGGTATCTGATGTCAATCTCACAGATGTAGCATTATGACATGGTTATCTAAGTTCAATATTAGTAGGGCCTTAAAGTACTCTGACTTGCAGGGGGCAAACATCCTGCTTTCTTAGGGAAGCAGGAACAACATGCAATATGTGGTATTTCTATGAATTTTAGTAAAAAACACCCATATTAATGGGGACACAACATGACAACTCATGCATACTCAGAGAAGTGTCTTAATTTAATTCTCCAATCAAACATGAACATCCACAAATACATTAGGAAGAGGAGATCTCTTTTGGCTTTGGGAGTTGGATCCTGGATGACGTGATTAGGCCTATAAACTTGTATGATTGATAGTGTAAGGCACATTTCATGATCGTTATTCTTACTCTTTCTTTCCTTTCTTTCTAAACTTTCATTACAAGTACTTCAGTTTCCTATGCTATCATAATCTCTCATCTCTCACTGAGACCCCTGCTATACCAACAGAGTAAGGCCAGTCCTTCAACTTCCTAAGGTCATCAGGAGGGCGTAAGTATGGTAATCTAGTTTATATTGGGTAATCACAATTATATACTTAGGCTATATTTGTGGTACCATCTGGGCTGACTGAATCAATTTATGTAGTTATTTCCTTAAGTATTTTACTGTGTGTGTTTTTAATACCTATTGCAATAAAGGTCGTTATAAGTTTGTACCAGACACATAGTGACCATGGTGGTTGTGGGTCCCGAAACTCCCCGACTGACGTAGAACTCAGAAGCATTTAACTTTTGTGACCAAGAGTAGGAAACAAACCTAGTAAACTTTCTGGTCAGGTTTGGCAAGCCTAAAATCCAAATTACAGGTCGTCCCTGACTTACGAACACGTTGACTTACAACCGTTCATATTTATGACCAACCTCCCATTAAGCTGGTCCCCGACTTACAAACGCGATCAGCGCTTACCAACAGCGTGGTCACATTTAAATGAATGGGGTCTGACTTACGAACAGGTCGAGTTACGACCAAGTGTTTGGAACGTAACTCGTTCGTAAGTCGGGGACAACCTGTATATTCCAAAAAACTCCCCGTTTACCATGGGCCCTAGAGCAGCTACCCCATTTTCCCTCCCTCCATTTGATGGCCCTGGATATGAAGAAAAATCATTTTCTATATTTGTGCTCTACATATTCAAAAAACTTCATTTCCTATACCATTCAGAAAATTGCACCTGTGCAGAAAAGTCATCTTTAACTGCTTTCAAAATGCATTCTACCTCTGATTGCTAGTGCTTTTTTATTAAGCTGACAATACTTTCTTGTTTTAGCTCATCTAGCAAATACAAACCCTTCCTTAGCTATTTCAAGTGCCTTTTAATAGCTGAAAAGAAAGCTGATATACAAATCAGGGTTTAGATGCATTGCAATTCCCCTGCTGCACTGAATGACTTACTGACTGAAATTCAATGCCTGATGCATTATATGTATTTAAGTGCATGTCACACAGATAAAAGATAAGTGCATTTTTCATAGCTCTACCCAGTTAAGGATTGCAAGTCCCAGCATTTTTCACTGTTAAAAATAGACTCGTTATAATTATGATTTCATCTAATATTTTCTAAAAGAGCAATATTTCAGGTGAGATTGCACATAGCAGCTTTATGCCCTTTAAATAACTGTTGAAGTATTAGCTGTTCTGTTTAGCCAACCTTTGCAGTTATCTATTTGGTGGATTGCCGAGGTGTTACATTGCTGGTCACACTGTCAATCAACTCACAGGAAGAAACATTGCAAGCTAGAGTAGTAGTGATGACAGAAGAGAGATGTGATGATGAAGGTGGAATAAGATTAAAATATGTGTGCCTCTGCCAGGCTACTAAACATTTTAGCCATGTCATTTGGCATTTCAGAGACCATGTTGGATGACAGATTAAGTGATACAAAAGCACTGGTATTCCTGAACAAGCAGGCACATTAGAAAAGTTAATGCTTCTGTAAAATAAAACAGATGTTATACAACAAATCAGCTCTCCTTACCCAGAAAACACATCACAATGATAATTTGAACTCTGTCTTCTGTGGCAATATCGCTAAATATAGTTAATGTTCTTTGAGACTCATGCTGACTCTTAATATGCCACCTGGTGTCCTCCATTGAGAACATCTGCAATTTACATTCATATTTCTCTTAGTACCAGTGATGGCACTTCTTTTACTTCCACCACAAACACATGCTCTCAAACTTACTCATATTGTAGAACACATATTAATGGTTCTTCTCCTGTTCACAATCTCCTCTTCTATCCTATTAGCGCTCAAACTGTACTGACCCTTGCATACATGAAAAAGCAGGATTAGGAAAATATTTCATGTTTTCAGTTTCTATTAAAGTGATCAAATGATTGAAACAAAGGGGAATCCACAAACCACCATAAAATAAATGTCAAATGCTTCTCAGGGGATCCATACACCATGGTCTGAGGGAAAAAAAACCCCTACGCTAAATAAAGTGTAATATAAATAATATAGGCTTTTATTAATGTCAAAGGCCTTGTTAGAGCCTTTATGCATCCTCAGCCTTTGTGCGGTCCTCTCTTCATCATGCCACAGGCTCACTAGGTCTGCCATTTCTGAAGCACAGAATTACACAACCATTTCTGAAGAGCTGAGAATTACACAGCTATTTACACAACCACATTATTTTACACTATACACCGGGGATTGTACTGGGGAAAAAAACAGCATTACTCTCCTAAATTCCATCTACAAACCAACCTCCACCTTCTTGACACATGAAAACAAAGATTCTAGTCACAGTAGATTTTTATGTTCATCCTTCTCTTATCTTACATGCTTTGATCAGTATGAAGTAGATAATAATATTGAAAATCTGCTGCTGTTAGACATGGCTATGTCTACACTGCCCAGTCTTGAGCAAGAGCATATGCGAATGAGCCACCATTTTTGCACAAGAAGGAGCAGTCTACACGCACAAAACCCCCCTCTTGTGCAAGAGCCATTCTGCCGCTTATTTTCAGGCAGAACGGCTCTTGCGCAAGAAGGAGCAGTGTAGACTGCTCCTTCTTGCGCAAAAGCCCCTCGCACAAAAATGGTGGCTCATTTACATATGTTCTTGTGCAAGACTGGGCAGTGTAGACATAGCCCTGCAGAAGTATCAATCCCTTGAAATGGAGTGGAATTCAGATGTCTCTCATGGATATTGTTTAAAGCTGACTGCAACCCCAGGAAGAAATAATTTCATTAGATACACTTGTGTCATGTTTTAAGGTTATATTTGCCATTGTATGTGCTACTAAAGTATTTTTTTAATGAAAGGTTAGGTTTAAGTGCACAAAATCATAACTTCCAAAAGAAGTACCACTTTACGAATGCACTGCAAGCTGTCCCAAATATTCTTCTGGTTTTTAACAGTGTAAAACATAAAATTAAGACAATGCATGTATTGTCCATTCTACTCATCTCAGGCTGACTAGTGAAAAATTATTTTACCACATGATTCATCCTTCACCATAACCATAGTGCAGAAATGAGTGATATTTGGTGACAGTGGAAATAACGCTAGTTCTCAGTTCAAAAATAAAACTTCACTTACACACATATCAAAGAATTTAACATAACTTTTGAGTGATCTAGCATTTACTTCACCACCTCTCTTCTATTGCTTCAGCACAATTCCCATGGAAAAAAATATGCAGACACACATTTCAATCACTCGGGATTTTCAGCAAGGAGCTTAACCTCCCCAAAGTCAAGTTAAAAAAGAACAAAATAATGAACTTACTTATGGCGGTACCAACTGTATAAAATCTTATAATGATACAAAAACATAATAAGTATTGCACAATCCACACACATTCACTTCATAATTATACACAATGAAAAAAATAATCCCAAACAGGTTAGTTCCCACGAAAACACAATGAGAAGTATCTCTGAGTTCCACATTCTTAGGTTGAGTTCCCCAGAGACTTTGTTCACAAACTCAAAACAATCTTCTGAATCAAACACTGCAGTAATATCTTCCCTCCTCTTGCTGCAGAAATCTCCAGCTGGAACATATAGACACAGTCTCTTCCTCTGCTGGAATAATTTAGTTAGCTAGTCAGTTAATAAATTAAACTGATCTATATTAAATATATAAATTAATAACCCTGTTATGAAAAAAAATACAAAGCTAAGAAAATATAGATGTCTCTTTTCCATCATCACATTTAAATAACAAATAGTTGGTAGACAGACACTACTGGTTAAGACAATCTGACCTAATCAAATGACATTTAAAGGCATACAATTAAATGAAAGAAATTGTTTCCCTCCCAATTATTCCTTTCTATAAGTAGTGTTTCCAGGGCTTCTCTGTTGGAAAGTTAACAATATCTTCAAAATGCTTCAGAGGGAAACCAGCCTGCTTTATCTCCAGTGGCTGAGCTTCCCCTAATTCACATAGGTCACACGTCGTCTTGTAAAGCAGCTGTCCTGACTACGTGCCCTCAGTGGAGTCTGTTAGTCCAGCTACAGGGAGTCTATTGAGCATGCTCAAGACTACCAAATACAGTTCCAGAAACTTCTGGGCATGCAATGCTGTATGGTTATCTACCTCCAAACAATGACCCAGACACAATTCATTCTTCTCCCTGTTCTGCTCTGGCCATCTCTTAAAGAGTTATCCCCCTATTAGCATTAGGTTGCACGTGCAGAAATCAGTGTAACATACTGGACCTAAGAGAGACATTGGGGTCACTCCTTTAACCAATGAAAGGTAACCACTGTTTGGAGTAGATGATGACAGCTGTTTTAACAGTGCATACCAGATCTCCACAACTACTTAGAACAGGAAGTGAAGAAGTACAATGCAATCAGTTGCAGCTGTAGGGGAGCTAAGTGTAACAGAATCTAATTACCTGACTTGGAAGTTGGCCAGGACACCAGAGTTAACACCCTTGCACTTAGGAAAAATGTCATAGAACTTTAATTAGCACAATGGTTAAGGTCTTGGTTTTATGCTGCAAAGACAGCAACTCCAGCAGCACAATGTAGGGGAATGTGCCGCCTGTTGAAGCATTAGCTCTTCTTATAGAAACTGGTGTTAATTGGATATCCCTTCTGAGCTGCCCCAGCCCTGCTCAGCTGGTGAGAGCTGATGAGAGCAGAACACTGGATGGGATAGCTTTACAGGAGAATCCCATTTCTTTAATGAATAAAAAGACACAGACCTTAATAACTAAGAGCCTTATGCCTACTCTTGGAAACTGAAGCACATGATTTAATATTTGCTTGCTCTCTCTGCAACGAGTGCTGAGCTACAATTATTAATAGAAAACACTCTCCTGACAGGGCACGAAGTTATGACATGCAACTTTTGATGTAAGAATTAAACTGACAGGGCCATTATGGAAGAACAGCCAGTCAAAGTACACTAGTCACAAGTGCCCAACTTTTAAAAGCTGAAAAGAGCTGCCAAAGTGTCAAGCCAAGAGAAAAACCAGCACAATTAACATACTCAATAGTTCAATCTATTGGGAGGGAAAAAAGCAGAATTTGTTTTTGGACAATTACAATTTAATAAATGGAAGTGTCAGTTTCTGTACAGTTATTTCTAAAGCACACATCAAAATGTACTAAAGGCCAAAACCTCTTAAAGTCTCTGTCATGTTAGGCTGCACACTATCATTATTTCATATTTCAAGTAATTTTATTGTCAATGATAGCAGTTATAAATGTACAAGAATATGTTTTCCTCAGCAGTACCAAACCATTTGCTCTACAGAAATTATTCGTGCTGCCTTCTGACAATAACCCACAGGCGACCATTATTTTAAGTTTGCACTGTAGGCAGCGTACACTGTTTCCAGAAGACAGACAGACACAAACACAGCTATATCCTAGATCTATTTAATTCTTCATCTACAATGAAGTTCACCGCTGTGCAATGGATCAGCACAGGACATATGTACCACCTAAGTTTTGCTGAAGTACTACTTTTGTGCTGGGCTATGCACATGGGTGAGTTTTATATCAAGGACCAAATCCTGCTAGTTCTCACGTATTCACATGATCTCTTTGTTGAAGTCAATTGGACACTCTCAACAACCCAATCTTGCAAAGGACACTGTACCTTTATAGCCAAATGAAATCCCACTGAAATTCCTTTGGAGGAATGAGCCTGTATATGAGTAAAGTGAGCAGGATTTGATGCCATGTTACTATAAGCTATGTCTACATTAGAAGTTAGGGTGTGTGGTTCCCCAGCTCATGTAAAAGTGTTCATCAAGCTAGTATAAATAGTGTAGCTGTGGTAGCAGCAGCAGGGACATGGCTTAGCTCTACTGAGTACAAATGTGCCTGAAACTGGAGGGTAGGTACTTGAGACAACCCAACCGTGCTTCTGCTACCACTATCAGTGCTATCCTAGCTCCACTGCACTTTATAGCTTGCTGAGCTTGAGCTACATTATCAGGGGAAATCACATCCCGAGCTGGCAGTGCAGACCTAGCTTTACTACACTCAAAGGGGTCTTTGCCTAGGACTTTTCTATCTTATACTTTTCTCATGCTGTTGTTTATGGTGTCCTTCTCAAAACCTGAAAATAAGCCAGGAAGAAGTGGAATTCAGACATTCTGGACAAGGAATGGCAATGGGAAAGGAAATAGACTGGGAGTTCAGAGGGAGAAATTAGGACTTTTGGGGCAAAGGAGAGTAGGAGTCAGATGAGGAACCAGAGAAGGGAAGATGGCGACAGGCAGAAGAGGATTGGGTCAAGACCCAGGGATGAGAAAGAGACAGGACACGGATGGCAGCAGACTGGAGGGGAAGGGACTCAAAGGAGCACATTTCGGAGGAAGGGGCAGAGGACTTTGTGCCCATCATAGCATCCCCTTTCAGAGTCTTGAATCTCATCATTCCTCTGCTTGCAACCCATATATGTGAAACCCACTGGCAAAGTGTACTGTTGCCTTCTAGAGCTGGTGTATGCAGAGAATAGCATGTTGTTCCATTACCTCAAGAGGTGGAGATCCATGCAGTGGAGGCTCCAACCATGCTGATGACATATGTGGGTGTCAACATGATATCCACATGCTGGAATGTCTGTTCATTATTTAAAAATCTAAGAAATCCCACCTTAATACAATGTGCAGGATAAACCTCCTTTGGAGATGAATGAGGACTGTGTAATGACAGAGATGGTTGACAATAGGACTCCTGTTTCATCTGTTGCAGAAGTAGGGCGGATGTACTAGCAGGGCTGCTGGAGCTGTTTTTACCATGAGGGTGCTGAGAGGCATTGAACTAAACTGCAAGCCCTGTATATGATGGTAATCATCTGAAGCTAGGAGCACCCTTAGCACTTCTAGTTCTAGCACTTATGAGTACTAGGCACAGAAAGGTAAAATAAGTGACATCAGATCACAAAGCAGGACTAGAAGCAGGTCAGCTGACACCTGGTCCAGTGCCCTAGCTTCTAGAGCATGCTGCCTCCTTTGGAAGGTGAGTATTGAATGAAGCAGACGATTTCAGGAGCAGAAAGAATGATGATGTGCTTGATGTAACTAAATGCTGCCCTGGGGAATTGGATTTTCTCCTTGCCTTTGCTTAGAGATCCTATGTGATGCTAGTTAAGTCAGGTAAACCAAATTTCACATCAATAATTACATCAATGGTCAATAATAATAATTATCCTGTGGGTGATTCACTTGAAATCCTGGGGTCATAAATGATCTGCAGAAAGGGGTAAATAGTGATGCAGCAAAATTTGCAGATGATACAAAATTGTTCAAGATAGTTAAGTTCAAAGCAGACTGTGAAGAGCTTCAAAAGAATCTCACAAACTAGGTGACTGGGCAACAAAACGGCAGATAAATTCAAAGTCGGTAAATGCAAAGTAATTCACTTTGAAAACACAATCCCAATTACACATTTGAGATGATGGGGGCTAAATTAGCTGAGAGAAATCTTAGAGCATTGCGGATAGTTCTCTGAAAACATCCACTCAATGTGTACCAACAGACAAAAAAGCAAGGAGAAGGATAGAAATCATTAAGAAAGGAATAGAGAATAAGACAGAGAATATCTTATTGCCTCTGTATAAATCCATGGTGTGTCCATATCCTGAATACTGCATGCAGATATGGTCGCCTCGTCTAAAAAAAAAAGATATCTTGGAATTGGAAAAAGATCAGAAAAGGGCAACAAAATGGTTAGGGGTATGGAGTGGCTGCCATATGAGGAGAGATAAATAAGATTGGGGCTTTTTTCAGCTTGGAAAAGAGACGACCAAGGGAACATAGGGTCTTTAAAATCATGACTGATGTGGAAAAAGTGAATAAAGAAGAGTTATTTACTCCTTCCCATAATACAAAAACTAGGGGTCACAATGAAATTAATAGGCAGCAGGTTTAAAATAAATAAAAGGAAGTATTTCTTTACACAACACACAGTCAAACTGTGGAACTCCTTGCCTGAGGATGATGTGAAGGCCAAAACTATAACAGGGTTCAAAAAGAGGTAGGTAAATTCATGGAGTATAGGTCCATCTGTGGCTATTAGACAGGATGGGGTAGGGATGTTTGCCAGAAGCTGGGATTGAGGTGACAGGGGATGGATCACTTGATGATTACCTGTTCCGTTAATTCCTTCTAGGGTACCTAACATTGGCCAATCTTGGAAGACAGAATACTGGGCTAGACAGTTTTTTGGTCTGACCCAGTTCAGCCATTCTTATGTTCTTAAGTCCTAACCACACACAGGTGACATCTTTAGACCTTATGCTCTTAGTTCCTCATTTGGTTGCCTCAGTTTCTCCCACTGACACAGTATGGTATGTACACCACATTAATTTGACGAAAGGTACATCACTGAGGGGGGAGGTTTTTTACACCAAGTGACATAACTTACATTGACTTATGCGGTAGTGTAGACAAGCCTTGTTTTATCCACCCTTCTTTTGCCTGTGACATTTACTTTTTGTGCCTGGCCTTATCTTTGATTATAAGCAATCTGGGAACAGGCACTGTCTCCACCTATGTGTTTGTACCCAATGTAGCATAAGGAGTCACTGATCTAGACTGGGACCTCAAATAGTTAGTTATCACAGTAAGAAGCAAAAGTGAAATATGAAGGAAAAAACTGCATCTAAAAAAAGAAAGTCTTCTCTTCATGTCATGACACAGAAGGGTTATAAGATTTTAAGCACTGGAAATAGGAAGGTGAGCTAGGTTTATAACATCAGATTTTAATGTTAATGTTTGGTAGTGTTAGCAAATCATGATGATAAAATTAAGCTACAGCAGAGCAGCTCAGCATTTAAAAGTGGCTGCGTTAATCATTAATGAAGTTGAATTAATATTATTTATTATTTATTATTTGTATTGCAGGAATGCCCAGAGGACTCAGTCAGATCTAATTTAAGACAAGAATCAGCATGGTTGTAAAACACTCAAGCAGAGGAAAGAGATGGGTAACAGTGAGCAGAAGGCGTGCTAGTAGAGTTAGATTCAGGGTCTCTCTTTTAATACATTTACTTTTTGTGCCTGGCCTTATCTTTGATTATAAGCAATTTGGGAACAGGCACTGTCTCCACCCATGTGTTTGTACCCAACATAGCATAAGGAGTCACTGATCCAGACCCAGCATTGCTCAGGTCCTTCGTGGCAGGGGGCTGAGCATGTGGGAGGGGGGACTGAAGGAATCGGGGGTGAGGAAGAGCTCACGGCAGGGGGTGGGGAATAATAGGAGTCAAGGCAGGTGTGGAGAAATCAGGGTGGGCTCAGGGCAGTGGATGAGGGTTGCTGCCAGCTGTGCCCTAGAGCTGGCCTGGGAAGGTGGGGACTGCACTGCTCAACTGATGGCTGCTGCTCTGTGCCCATGGGGGTTGTGCTTTCCAGCCAATGGCTGCTCCACAGCTCTGTGGGGCTAGTGAGGTGCAAGGATCTCTCCCCTGGGCTGTCAGGGCAGTGGGCTTGCTTGCTGTCTCCCTGTGGTCATTCTGGAGTATAACTGTCCCCCATGCTTGTGTACTGCCAACAGGACCTGGGACCTCTGGAGCTTAGTACATGAAACTCTACTACATGAACTAAAAGCCAGCTGGTTGTTAGCTAAGTCTGTAGAGCAGACTCATTATTCTCGCTATTAGTGGTCTCAGAGCCTCTAGATGGGCACTATACCACATCCAGATGGTGGGTGGGTTACACTTGGTGCCCCCCTGTGGTCATTCTGGAGTATAACTATTCCTGCTTATCACAGCTATCCCTGTCCATTTAATGAGAAACACAGCATTCTACACACATCCCATTGTCCTGATACAACCAAACACTGACCTTGCTTTAAGATAAGAGGAAGCTGCATACCAAATTTGGCAGTCCTACCTCTTACTGTTTAGGAGGCGTTCTTTAATAAACAGACTTATAGGCAGATGGATGGACAGACAGATGCACAAACTCTCTCAAATATTTAGTAGATAAACAAATAAGAGGCATTCATTATCTCAGATGTTCTATGCCCAACTATTGTCAGTTTACCCAATATGGTAAAGTAGAAGTGAATCTGGAGGAGGTATTTGAAGGATTTTTGCTTTCCAGATTAGTTCAGGGAGAATGCTTGTCAAATGTGCAGTGGTGATCATGGGAGAAACTGACAATTGGGTAATCGAATATCAGTGTGCTGGCAGAGAAGATTTGGAGAGAAAATAAAATATGAGTAAACAAGTCAGTAGGGGCTAAGTTTTGAAGGGCCTTGAAGATAAGGTCAGGAACTTGCATTTGATACAGTGGCAAAGGGCACAGAGACTGGTAGGATTCTTGTAATGGAATAAAAATATGAGAGCAGAAATTATTTGAATGGACCTGAGAGACATGTGAATGTCAAGAAGAGCAGTGAAGAAAAAGTTGCAGTAGTTAAGACAGGAAATGCTAATAGCCCGGATGGAAGCATGAGATTGAAACTTTCTTATCAAGAAGGTTTGTAAGTAATCAGACTATTTTTCCCCTTTAGAAAAGTACAGGCTGCTGAGTGAGATTAGAAGCATTGGTATGTAGGTTTAATATTCTACTTGTATTCATTTTGATTTCAGTAGAACTAAATATACTACACACTATCCCAATATGGCCGTGTTTATTCTAAACACATCTTGTCACAACCAATAATCCAGTGCAGAAAACCGTATATATTAGATGAGAACAAACCTTCTTGGGCTAGGAAATAGATAAAAAATTATATATGGTATTTTTCCAATAATTCATAATTATTAAAAATGCCTTTTAATGGCTAGGATGGCAAGCAAATTGTATTTGTAGTATTATACTTTACTCAGAAATACCCCAATCTAAACTGACAAATCGAAGTCCTGAATTTAAAGAGTCTAAGCTCCCTGGAAAAGCTGATACCAAATGGCAAATCGTTGCTTGGCCTCGTACCTTATAAGCAATATGAGTACTTACAGGAAACTAAATTACGACTCTACTATGTTTCAGAAAACATACACAGAGAATAAATACACAGAGAATAAAGTAAATTAATAACTAAAACAAATCGATTTATTTCATTTACAAGTGTTTGTAATAGAGCAGTGCAAGATGATTTACAAATGTTTGATGCTGGCACGTTGTTGATGGAGAACTAGCAGAACAAAAATTTTTTTTTTCATGATTGGTTTTGTGCTATTTTGCCTGTTTGTGATATTTAAAGAAGACCCAAAATAAATGTTATGGATCTAGACTAATTGATCAGTCAACATTAGTCCATTCTATGGGTGGATGCTAATAATTATGAGGAAAAATATTATCACCACTTTTCACAGCCCTTTTAGATTTGATACCACTTAGAATTTTGGCTGTAAAGCAGAAGAGTCAGTTGCTAATTGTAATGATATGGCCTTTCTTTTTTCATGTGATTTACAAAAACAACAGAACAAATTCACTCCTGGTGTAAATCCAGTGTAGCCCCTTCCCTTCTCTCCCTGCAGCATTGCAAGTCCCATACTTAGACATCAGCAGCACTTTGCATGTCAGGACATTGGTGTTACTAATTATCTATCCCTGCATGTGGGGCAGATGGAAGCAGAGCAGTAGTGCTATGGAGAGTGCTGCCTATATAATTATTTTTAAATGTAAGAAATGTATTTTCTTCAACACCCAGGAGGCATTATGCCCTATACTGGCATTAAAAATGCAATCTGCTGCATTACCTAGTATCTCAAGAGCCATAATTTAGACTTTAATGTTATTTATAGGCAACTACCATGCCCTAGGGAGGCAAGGACAATTTCCAAAAAAATATTGTGTGTTAGCCTATTATCTTGAAAATAAACTCATCCTTGGAATTCTCTTTCTGCCTTTGTGTTCTGGTCACATTCTTACATTTTAGAGGAGTGGTAAGCTTGATTTCTGTGCCTCACCTTCTTCATGGTCCAGTGCTGCTGTTTGGCAATGTTGCTGTTCTCTGGGGAACAGCAATGTCAGCATTTCTGAAATGGAGTGGAAGGGACAAATAACAGCGTTCTACTGGAATGTTTCTGTCCTCCTCCAACACTGCAAATCAGACACTATGTGGTGGAAATACATAACAAACATGCTCAAATACTTCTTATCATTGTAATTACTGATATTAATATATAAAAAGCTATATTTAAAAAATTGTAACGACATACAAACTTAGAAAATTGGTATAACACATATCTATACATGGGACCTACCCTATCTATCTATCTATCTATCTAAAGGAAGTAAAGAAAAACATTTCCTTGTCTGGAAAAAATATTTTAAAAGGCCAAAGTGATTTTCATCAGTGAGAGAGAGCTACCTATGGTTCAGTTTAAATAAAAGCTTTTAAATCCCAGGCCATGTTTAATTAACATTCAAGAGAGTCAAGATTGCCTGCACATCAGGAGACACAGAAATGAGAAATATCGCTGTGCTCTAATGTGATTAGTAAACCGAAAGAAGCAATATAAATTTGCTCCCTATCTGAAAACTAGTTTTCTGCTTGTTTGATTACGAGAACTCAAGGGAAGTGGCTAGAAGCCCCATCACTTAAGTAATTTAAAAACTAGAGAAGATGAAGTGCACCAGAATAAACTGCAGAGAAATATTTTGCATTGGTAAGGAATTGATGGAATGGAATGATGCCTTTTCCATCCCTGATTTCTGTAAGCCAAATTTTACCAAAGACAGGAGTTATATTATTACCATGTTTCCACTCCATTTGTGTGATTTCTGTGTGATAATTCCACTGGGAGAGAGGGTTTTTCTACCTCTGCTGCAGAAGGGGCAGGGACCTGGACACTGAGATTCTCACTTCTTAGGGTACATCTACACTGCACACTTACTTTGAAATAAGCTATTCCAGAAGAAATACTCCGAAATAGCTTATTTCGAAATAGCACGTCTACACTACAGGGAAGCCTCAAAATTCGTCCCGAGGCAGGCTTCCCTAATGTGTATGTGCTATCAATTTAGAGCCCCAGGAGGCACTGTAAAGTAGTTTGAGTTGCCTTAGGGAGAAGCTATTTCAAAATAGTGGCAGTGGAGCGTCCATGCTACTGCTATTCTGAAATAGCTATTTTGGAACAGGCATCATTCCTCGTGGAATGAGGCTTACAGAAGTCTGAATAAGCCGTCCATTATTTTGAATTTATTTTGAAATAATGGAATTGCTGTGTAGATGCTCACATTGTTATTTTGGAATAACGGCTGTTATTCAGAAATCATGCTGTGGAGACACACCCTTAGGGAAGCTACTGGGCCTACAACCATGTGGACAGAAGCTATGTGCCACTGATCTGCTTCATGGCCCACAGGATCTTTGACAGCAGCACAATTCTTGCCATATCCACTGTATCTTTTGATTCCACACCTCCTTTTTAGGTAGGCTTCTGTGGTCAATAATGATCTATAGGCTTCGGTGGTCAATAGCAAAAGCGAATGCTGAATCAGTCACAGTTCAAGTGCACTGGTATTGTCTGTGACTTTAAGAGAGTGATGTTTCAGACATGCCCATCCTCAGGTTCTGTCTCCAGTCTGCTCCCTCACCAAGTAATAGGAGATCTGGATTTCCACAAAGCACTCACCGGGTGAGGGTAAAGCAGGGGATATGTAACAGAACCAGGCGGAGCAAGATATAAAAATGAAGTGAAATAAGTTCAACACCCCACTTTATAAAAAAGGTAGTCAATGAGACTCCAGCTTCATGGGATCGGAGAACTCTGGCCTGCTAAATTGTGTCCACAAGCCTTGGATTTGTTTTGTCTGTAGAAGAAATCTTGAGAGTCATTTGGAGCTCTTTTTAGGTTTCATTTTGAACAGTACCCAGCTCCAAGATGCTGCTAGACTACAGAACAACATTTTAAAAGCCAAGTCTTCCGAGACGGTGCGATTAACACCTGGTCAGTATTTTGTGGCAGTGACAACATTGTCAAGACAGCTTGCTGTCTATGTCTTAGTCTGATCCTACATCAGTAATGTGAATGTGACACATCTTGAATAGACAGACATGAAAAATGTAATATAAAATATTGTTGGTCTTCAGCCAAGGAGTGGTTGATTTTAGGGCTTCACAGCAGATCAGTTTCCATTGTTAGGGAGAAATGTATGCTATGGAGTCTGATATAATGTGTTTGTTTACACTGCACACAGGTTCTTATCTATACAATGTACATAAATCCTGTTTTTCTTAATCCAAAATTAATACAACTGTACACTGCCCAGACACCCAGCTCTATCACCTGGAGCAGCCATCAAGCACAGCATCCTTTGTCACTGTCCCACTACATCTCAGTTTTGCCTCCCCATTTACACAGAACCTTTGTCCATGTCTATCATGCTCCCGTCAGGAGCCCGAAGAGCAGTAGGAAATTAAGGATCAGCAGATTGATTGCATTGCCCTTAACTGACTTAGTCAGACTTAGCAGATTCATTACAAGGCATTTTATGGAGGTTTAGTTTTATCAACAAAATGGTACACTCCTAAAAATACTGCAAGGTTGTTTTGCTTTTGTTTTTAATCCTGTGCAACAACAGTAACAGAAAAAAATTGGAGACAATTACTATCTCCAAGTCAACGACAGCAGCGGATATAGGGCAGGGCGAGAGGGGCGGCTACCCCAGGCCCCGCTCTTCAATAGGCCCTGCGCACGTGCTACTACCTGTCGGCTGTGGCTGTGGAGTATGCATGAAATTGTGCTGTCCCAGGCCCCGTGCTTCAATAGGTCCCGCGCCCTGGGCCCCGCAAAACGCTCATCCACCCCTGGTCAGCGGCACAGCCATGGGCACCCGCATGGCACCACAATAGGCCAACATCTTTATGGCTGACCTTGAACAACGTTTCCTCAGCTCTCGCCCCTTAACACCCCTACTTTACTTACGCTACATCGATGACATCTTCATCATATGGACCCACGGAAAAGAGACTCTTGAAGAATTCCACAAGGATTTCAACAACTTCCACCCCACTATCAACCTCAGCCTGGACCAGTCCACACGAGAAATCCACTTCCTGGACACTACTGTACAGTTAAATAATGGATACATTTCCACCACCCTATATCGGAAGCCCACCAACCTCTATACTTACCTTTATGCCTCCAGCTTCCATCCCAGACACATTTCCCAATCTATTGTATACAGTCAAGCCCTAAGATACAACCGGATTTGATCTGAACCCACAGACAGAGACAATCACCTACAGGATCTTTACAGGGCATTCCTAAAACTGAAATACCCACCTGGAAAAGTGAAAAAACAAATTGACAGAGCCAAAAAAGTACCCAGACATGAACTACTTCAAGACAGACCCAAAAGAGAAAATAACAGAACTCCTCTTGTTGTTAACTATAGTCCACAACTCAGACCCGTCCAACGCATTATACACAATCTACAGCCCATCTTGGAAAATGATCCCTCACTCTCAGAGGCCTTGGGAGAAAAGCCTATTCTTGCTTACAGACAACTCCCTAACCTGAAACAAATTCTTTCTGGTAACCATACCATACAACCACATCATAAGACTCCAGGAACCCAGCCCTGCAACCAGAAATGATGCCAACTCTGCCCACATATCTATACTGGCGAATTCATCACTGGAGCCAACAACATAAGCTACCAAATTAAAAGGTCATTTGACTGCATATCCAGTAATCTGATCTATGCAAGCAGTGCCCCACTGCTATATATATTGGACAAACTGGACAGTCTCTGTGGGAAAGAATCAATGGACACAAATCAGATATACGCAAAGGACACATACAGAAAGCTATTGGAGAGCACTTCAACCTTCCAAATCACACTTTGAAAGATCTCCAAGTAGCTGTCTTGTCACAAACCAGTTCTACAAGCCAGATCCACAGGGAAGCATTGGAATTAGAGTTTATCCACAAATTCAATTCACATGCTAATGGACCCAATCATGATGAAAGTTGGTTGGGACACTACCAATTTAACAACCATTGAAGGTGCAAACAGCTCTCTGTGTTATATCTTTCCTGACATGGGAGTCTATCTATTGACTTTGATTTTTATCTGCTTTGGTTTAACTATCCAATCTTCAGATACTTACTGATGATCTGTCACCCACCCCCTTTCTTTTTCTTCCCTCCCCCCTGCTCTTCCCCTCTCCCATTTATTTCGGGTGTACACATCCCAAACTCGTAACTCCGGTCATCTGAAGAAGTGGGCTGTGCCCACGAAAGCTCATGATACCATCCTCATGTTTTGTTAGTCTATAAAGTGCTACCAGACCATTTGTTGTTTTTTTTCTGTAACAGACTAACTCGGCTACCCCCTGAAGCTTCAAAAAAAAAATGGTCAGATTCAAAGCAAAATTCCTATTTTTGATATGTTCCCTTTGTCATTTTGAGGTTACAGGGCCTAAAAAGTAAAGAGGTATCATAACCAGGGCTCGACAAATACATTTGCCCGCTTGCCCGTGGCGAGTAGATTTTACCAGCTGGCAAATGCAGGGGCGGACTGGCCCGGTGGGCCATTGTGATGGGCTGGCCGAAGCGCGCGCTATGGGCGCTGCGGCTCCATCCGATACACCGCCAGGAAGGGGGAAGTGCGGCAATTCCTGCCACCGGGCTGCCTGCATGCAGCTCCGGCACAAGGAGGCGGGGCGCGAGCCAGAGGGCGGGATGCTGGCAGACGCCAAGACGTTGGCATGATGTGGCCCTGCCGATTTTAAAGGGCCACGGCAGCTCGACTCTGGCCTGCGTGTCCCCGGGAGCTGGTTGCGGCGTGCGGTGCAGCCAGGCCCCGCCCTGCTGGCTCCAGTCCTGCCACGGCCCCAGCCCCCTCGCCGGCGAGTGACTGCTCCCTGTTGACCACCCAGCTCGCTGCACCCGCCCCGCGCCCCTTTGTCCCCATGCCGCCCCTGCTCCCCTGCACCCCGGACCTCCTGCGACTCTCTGGCTCTGCACCACCCTTGCACCCCGCACCCTGCTCCCCCCGATCCCTGCCCCCCCAGCTCTGTGCTGCCCGTTCCCTGCACTGCCCCTAGACCCCGATCCCTCTGCCCCTCCCGTTCCCCGCATCCCATTCTCCGTGTCTCCACCGCACCCCGCACCCTGCTCCCCCGATCCCTGCGTCCCTCTGGCTCTGTGCCTCCTGTTTCCTGCGCCACCCCTGCACCCCTCTGGCTCTGTGCTGTCCCTGCACCCTGCTCCCCCTGTGGATCGGGAGTGAGGGGTGCTTGTCCATAGGGAGGGGCTGGACAAGGTAGGGAAAAGGCTGCTGTGACCCAGCAGCGAGTGAAAGGGGGAGTTCACTTGAAGTGCCTTTGCCTTTATGGAAAAAAACGAATGAAAATGCTATTTGCTATTTATAGGGCTAAAATGCCGGGACAAAAATGAAAACAAACAAAAAAAAAACCCATTGCAAAATGCGAACATGTATAAAAGACCACAAAAAAGGGGGGGAGGGCGGCCAAAAAATGTTTTGCTTGGAGCAGCAAAAAACCTAGAGGTGGCCCTGGGGGAAGGGAAGGGGCTAGGCTGGGCTGTGGGGAGGGGAGGGGAGGGGAGAGGAGGGAAAAAATATGGGGAAGGGGCTTGTGTGGAGGGGAAGGGAGGGGAGGGGAGGAGGTCAGGAGAAGAAGAAGAAGAAAGGGGAAGGCACCAAGGGACAGGGGTGCAGGAGAAACAAATCCCAGGGGCCAAGTGCAGACAATGAGGAAAAGGGCAGGAGGGGAGGTGTCAGTGGGAGGGGGGAACAGGGTGATGCTGGGAGAGGAGAGGGTAAGGGCACTGGGGGATAGAGGGGGGAGGGGGAGGTGCTGGGAGAAGACTTGAAAGAAGGGGTGGACATGAGGAAGGCGGGGATGGAGCAAGGCATGTGTGAGGGCACAGGGGCATGAGGGGAATGGGGGCAGAGGGTGGTGAGGGGGCGGGTATCAGGGAAAAAGAGGGCAAAGGGGGCAGGGGCAGTGAGGGAAGGGGGATTCTGGGGGTAAAGCAGAAGGGCAGACACCTGCAGGGGAGGGACCAGTACCAGAGGAGAGAGGCAGGGCAGGTGTGTAGAGGGAGGTGTTAGGAGAGGGGATGAGGAGGGGTAGCTCACATGATCAGAGTGGGGCTACTGGAGGAGTGGGCACAGGGGGGAGAGAAGGGCTGGTGGAGGGGGGCAGGTCTCAGGAAGGCTGAGGGCAGTGAGAAGGGCAGGAGTCAGGACAGCAGAGCAGGGTGAGGGGTTGGGGGGGCAGCAGGCACCAGGGGAGCTGATGGAGCAAGGGGAGGAGACATGGAAGCAGAGGAAAAAGATAGAGGTTTATAAGATATTTATTAATAACTTATTAGTAATTACTGTTCTTATTCTTATTAGGAATTTATGCCATTAAAAAAACACTTTTGGGGGGGGAGGGTGGCGAATCCCTTTTTTGTCTGGTGAGTAGGGTTTTCCAGAATTTGTTGAGCCCTGATCATAACAGTCAGGTTTCAACACACCACTGCTTATGGCTGTCTTCCCCCAAATTCTGGCTCCTCTGACAACCCCATATCCACTGGCATTTTCTGATGTGTAATAGGTATAGTCTGAGTTCCAAGTCATACTCTTGCATAGATCTCGATGGCAAATTTCCCTTCTGAATGCCGGCAACAGCCCTAGTTTAGTTACTTGGAACAGAAGAATACCTTGAATTTAAAGGTATCTTTAATGGACATGCATCCTGTGATGGACATTTTGTTCATCACAATTTGTGCTGAAAAAAATTGTTTACTTTTTAAAAGAAATCTTTGTTTATGGAAAAGTGGAGAGAGACAGTGTGCTTTGTTTCAAGTGCAGAGTTAATGAGGGCTGTGCCACTCATCACTTTCAAACCACATAGTTACTTGTGGAACAAGAGTGTTTGGATGCTGTGAATGGCAGTTGCCAGAGAAAAGCACACAGGTTTGCATTATGATGATGGCTGAGAATATTTATTTATTTATTTTCACAAAAGAGAAAAAAATATCCACACTTTGATTTTTTTTTAAAGAGCTTAAAAATGACTGCAAGTTGTTTTTGGTTTTGTTTTGTTTTTAAATTGTCCAAGGAATTAGACAATTAGCAGCATCTATTTACAGCATCAGCATGTTAACATTCACCATTGTATTCACTGCTGCCCTACATTTATTTCCAAATAGTTTTTCTGTATGTTACACATAACCGTAAGTTTAAAAGTTATCTGAAGGCTTAGTAAAATTGGGTTTTGCAAAACTGATCTCATTTTCACCCTTCTTCTTCACTTACTTATTATGTCTTAGTTCAGAAGCAGTTTGTGATGTTATACAAATTTCAATATGAGCAAAGGCTGCTTTCTGAATAAGTATGTTATAGGTATTCTCTATAATCAGAATGCAGTCTGTGAGAAGGCCAGTGCAAAGAAGATAATATGTGTTGAGAGGAAGGGAAAAGCCACAAGATCCATGATAATGCAGATCTAGTGACAACAGACGTCACACGGGTGCAGTGCAACTTCTGCTGCTGCTGCCCACAGGCATTTTTCACCCTACAACTCCTGCTTATGTTCCTGCACACACCTAGTTTAATTTATTGATGTAAGGAGGGGTGATTTTAATGCAATGAGCCATATGTTGAGGCATGGTCTCTGACTTTAAGGGAACCATTTTATGCCTAATTTTCACTGTAATTGAATGATTAAAACTCTCTTTGGCATTAGCTGTTATTTTACTTTTCAGCCATTTCTTGGTGTGGGTTTTTTGTTTGGTTTTGTATTGTCTTGAAACTGAAAGAGCATTTCTGCATTTCTGGAGGCATAGGAGTATGAAGATCAAATATGCATCTGTTGTGTCAGGTGGTTAGTCAGAGGTTCCAGAATGGAGCTGCAGGCTTTTAAATTCAAAATTAAAATCACGTTGTTTTTGTAGAAACAAAAGTCCCACAAGAAACAACTCATGTAAGAGACCTTTGTGATCTAGCTTTCCTCACTGACATAAAACGGTGCACTGTGCTGACTCTCACAGGCTGTCAGATGAAGGTCATTGAAAGCTGTATACTGTATTATATTCAGCCACTGCTACCAACACTGAAGTGTTCTGAGACACATGTAAAGGAATACCCATTTTTCTCCTCCTGTCGGAAAGTCATTGTTGACAGATATCGAGACAGAAGAAACACCCCCAGAGTCTCTACAATCTACTAAATGAATCTAATCACTATTTTCTATATCAGAAGAGATAAGGCAGTATCCATATAGCTGTATAGTTGAAGCATGTGGCTTTTTTTATTAATACTTGTCTCTAGAGGACTACCTTTTCTGAAGTTTTAATTGATCTGACCAGAAAATAAAAGATTCATTGACAAACACTGTATTCATCCCATGTGTCCTTATCATAAGAAAGGCAAGGTGATCCTTTGCTTTGGTTAGTAGACCAGGAATTTGAAGAGCTGGTTTCTATTACATTTGCCATTGACCTTGGGTGAATTATTTTGGCCAACACTGTCAAACAATAAGCTAAATTATACAGCTTAGCATCCTTAGCCCAGGCTTTGTCATCTCTGAATGGGAATCTGCTGCTGCTCCTTTGCACTGGGAACTGCTTGGTGTTTTGGGTTTTCTTTTTAAGACCCTCAGGAAGGGACTTTTTTTCCTCCCAGAGGCACTTCTTGTAAGCACACTTTATAGGTGCACTGATGAACTGCACTAATGCTGTTCACCAGGAATTGTGGCCAAAACTAAGAACAAGAAAACACTAAAATAAATTATATCTTGAGGCAACAGATTTTATTTTTGTGAAATAAAATCTGCTCTGGTATCTCTCCTGAAGAGGAGAACACCTTATCATGACCATAAAGCCAGATATACAGACTTGTCAAGCACATGAAATCAGAACAGGTCTTGACAGTAATCAGGACAGTAAAGCTCCCATTCAAAGAGGAAACACAACAGATAAGGAAATAGTTTTATTATTCTCTAGAATGCTGCTCCCTCAGGCTATGAGCTGCTGGAAAGCAGCAAGTTCAAAGAACATCCTCCTTCACTAAGATCTGAGTGTAACAGTTCCTGAGATGAGATAAGGGCAGACTTCAGATGGTTCATCGGGAGACCATCATCCCCAAGGAATGTACTGGTTTGGTGAGCTATCACTTTTTAGTACCCTCAATAGATCACCCAGATAGCATTAGACCTGGATGGCACTAGCATTATAGATAATTGCTGTTCTGTGTGTGGCATATTGGAAACTGGTTTAAAGAGTGATAAGCTACCATTTTACATGTGAGAGACTTCCTGGTCCAGGAAGGGGGCTGTGAAGGAAGCCTTGTGATCTGGGATAGCTCAGTCAGTTCTGCAGCCAGTTTAGGAGAAGGTGGGGTGAGTTGTGCCAGTCTGCTTTGTCTGGTTATCTGAAGAAGTGGGCTGTGGCCACGAAAGCTCACGATACCATCTACATGTTTTGTTAGTCTTTAAAGTGCTCCCAGACTATTTGTTGTTTTTTAAGTTTATCCTGTACAGACTAACTCAGCTACCCCTCTGAAGCTTTTGAGTCTGCTTTGTGTCTCTGTTTTGGATTCTTGTGTGTTATCATTGAGAAATAAAGTAGTACTGTATAGTAGCCATTCAGCAGGAGCATTTATGATTTTAATCTAAACTTCTCTTCCTTTATGACATGAGCATCACTCAGTCCAGAAAGTTTGTTTTTTGGGGCAGGCAATGAAAGAATAGTTAGGTGAGTGGCTCCCAGGTTGTTGGAGCAGAAAGAGAAGAGAGGGAGTGAAAACTGTCCTAATGAAATGACTATCAGGTGCTGGCTGACTGGAAGCCACCAAAGTGACATCATGAGGGCCAATGGGTAAAAGACCTGTTTTCACGAGCACAGAGCTGAACAAAGGTATGGGAGTTCATTGATTTTCCAGTTAGGCTTAATTCACCTGCTGAGGCACTGGTGTAGCTAAGGTTCTGCTAGGCAAGAGAAATTCCCAGGTTGTATCAGCATTCCCTCTAGACTTCTCTGGCCTTGACAGACAGAAAACAAGTTAGAGGGAGAGGGTAGCAAAAATAAATCTGAAACAAAAAAAATCTCTGACTCTTTTAGCATGAAGTTGGAAGATTGTGGGGGCAAAGTCAGTGCAGTTTACCAGTGGTACATCTAGACTACAAGCCTCTTTCAAAAGAGATCGTCTATACAGCCCCAAGTCTTTCAAAAAAGTGATCCACTTTTTCAAAAGAGAACACCCAGGCAATCTGGATGCTCTGTTTCGAAAAAGCCCTGTTTGCAGTTAAGAACACCTTTTTTCGAAAGAGCTCTTTCGAAAAAAGGCTTTCTTCCTCGTAAAAGTAGGTTTACTGCTGTCAAAAAACCCGCCACATTCTTTTGATTTAATTTAGAAATAACGCAACAGCTGTCTAGACACAGATGAAGTTTTTTTTTCGAAAAAAGGCTACTTTTTTTGAAAAAAATCTGTAGTCTAGACATACCCCAGGTGTATCTGAAAAGGGTGCTGACAGGCAGACTGCACTAGATTTTAAAAAGGCAAAAATAATCTTATTTTTCAAAAACCTGGGGAAAAAATCAGAAAACTCAGCATATCATAGCCTGACATAATAAAAGATTCCCAGGTTAGAGATGCTATGTTAAGTCAGCTGTAAAATGGCCTTAATTTCAGAGGGGCTGAGCAACCACAACCTCTGACATCAATGGATTTGTGATGCTTATCCAATTTTGTAAGAGAATTTGACATTCACAGATGTCAAATGTTGAGATGAAAATCACAACACAAGGACTAACTATTACTTATTACTATGATTTTCAGGAACAGTATCCAAATTTTACAGTGTTCATACAGAGAGTTATCAGGTTGCTGGGGTGGGGGACAGGGCTCTTTGTTCTAAAGATGGACTCAGACTGCAAATTTGCATCTGAATCCCTAGGGGTAAAATAATGTAGTCGCATTTGATCCAAAATGTGAGAGAGACTAATTTCTGGTTGTTATCTGGACGCAGACAGAAATCTCATATGATCAGATAGCCTTCCAAAATATCTCCCATTCGGAGTTGAAATTTCATGAGGGCTATACCTTCCCATATATAGGTTTAGTGCCCTAACACACTTTGAGGACCACTGCAACACAAATAACTGCACAAAAATATTAACCATTGAACATTAGCCTTTATTCAGCTTTGTTCCTGACTTTTAGGGTTTGGAATAATAGCTGTTATTCCGAAATAACAATGCAAGCATCTACACAGCCATTCCATTATTTCAAAATAAATTTGAAATAATGGCTGGCTTATTCCAACTTCTGTAAACCTCACTCCACAAGGAATAATGCCTATTCCAAAATAGCTATTTTGGAATAGCAGTAGTATGAGTGCTCCAATACTGCTATTTTGAAATAGCTCCTCCCAGGGCCATTCAAAGTAATTACTTCCCATTGCCTCCTGGGGCTCTAAATCGAGGTTGTGTGTCCACATTCGGGAAGCCTACCTCGGATTAATTTTGAGGCTTCCCTGAAGTGTAGATGTGCTATTTCAAAACAAGCTATTTCGGAGTATTTCTTCCAGAATAGCTTATTTCAGAATAACTCTTCAGTGTAGACGAACCCTAGAATCATAGAACCATAGAGCTGGAAGAGACCTTAGAAGGTCATCAAGTCCAGCCCCCTGCTCTAGGCAGGACCAATCCCAACTAAATCAACCCAGCCAGGGCTTTGTCAAGCCGAGACTTAAACACCTTTAGGGATGGAGACTCCACTACTTCCCTAGGTAACCCATTCCAGTGCTTCACCATCCTCCTAGTGAAATAGTTTTTCCTAATATTCAACCTGGACCTCTCCCACCACAACTTGAGACCATTGCTCCTTGTTCTGCCATCTGTCACTACTGTGAACAGCCTTTCTCCATCCTCTTTGGAACTTCCCTTCAGGAAGTTGAAGGCTGCTATCAAATCCCCCCTCACTCTTTGCTTCTGCAGACTAAACAGACCCAACTCCCTCAGCCACTCCTTGTAGGTCATATGCTCCAGCCCCCTAATCATTTTGGTTGCCCTCCGCTGGACCCTCTCCAATGCATCCACATCCTTTTTGTAGGGGGGGGCCCAGAGCTGGACACAATACTCCAGATGTGGCCTCACCAGAGCCGAATAAAGGGGAATAATCACATCTCTGGATCTGCTGGCAATGCTCCTCTTAATGCAACCTAATATGCCATTAGCCTTTTTGGCTACAAGGGCACACTGTTGACTCATATCCAGCTTCTCATCCACTGTAACCCCCAGGTCCTTTTCTGCAGAACTACTACTTAGCTGGTTGGTCCCCAGCCTGTAACAATGCTTGGGATTCTTCCGTCCCAAGTGCAGGACTCTGCACATGTCCTTGTTGAACCTCATCAGATTTCTTGTGGCCCAATCCTCCAATTTGTCTAAGTCACTCTGGACCCTATCTCTGCCCTCAAGCATATCTACCTCTCCCCCTAGCTTAGTGTCATCTGCAAACTTGCTGAGGGGGCAATCCATCCCCTCATCCAGGTCATTAATAAAGATATGGAACAAAACCGGTCCTAGAACTGAACCTTGGGGCACTCCGCTAGAAACCGACCGCCATCCTGACACCGAGCCATTGATCACTACCCGCTGGGCCTGGTCTTCTAGCCAGCTTTTATCCATCTTACCGTCCATTTATCCAATCCACATTCCCTTAGCTTGCTGGCAAGAATATTGTGGGAGACCGTATCAAAAGCCTTGCTAAAGTCAAGGTATATCACATCCACTGACTTTCCCATGTCCACAGAGCCAGTTACCTCATCATAGAAGCTAATCAGATTGGTCAGGCACGACTTGCCCTTTGTGAATCCATGCTGACTATTCCTAATCACTTTCCTCTCTTCCAAGTGCCTCAAAATGGATTCCTTAAGGATCCCTTCCATGATTTTTCCAGGAACCGAGGTAAGACTGACCGGCCTATAGTTCCCTGGATCATCCTTCTTCCCTTTTTTGAAGATGGGCACTACATTTGCCTTTTTCCAATTATCTGGGATCTCTCCCGATCTCCATGACTTTTCAAAGATAATGGCCAAAGTCTCCTCAATGACATTTGCCAACTCCCTCAGTACCCTCTGATGCATTAAGTCCAGACCCATGGATTTATGTACGTTTAGCTTTTCTAAATAGTTCCTAACCTGTTCTTTACCCACTAAGGGCTGTCCATCTTCATCCCATCTTGCATCTTAGTGCATTAGTCTGGGAGCCTACCTTATCCGTGAATACAGAGGCAAAGAAAGCATTGAATACTTCAGCTTTCCCCACATCTGTCACTAGGTTACGTCCTTCATCCATTAGAGGCCCCACACCTCTCTGATCACCTTCTTCTTGTTAACATGCCTGTAGAAACCTTTCTTGTTATCTTTCACATCCTTTGCCAGTCGCAATTCCAATTGCGCTTTCGCCTTCCTGATAACCCCCCGGCATTCTCGAGCTATACATTTATATCGCTCCCTGGTCATTTGTCCAAGTTTCCACTTTTTGTAAGCTTCCTTTTTGTGCTTAAGTTCACCAAGGATTTCCTCTGTAAGCCAATCAGGTCTCCTACCATGTTTGCCTCTCTTGCTACGCATCGGGATGGTTTCTTTTTGTGCCTTCAATAACCCCCCTCCCCCAACCCTAGGATCCAAAACACTGTGTACTCATTCCATCCATTGCGAATACAGGAAAGACCAGATGCTGCAGTCTTTGCTAATTCCTCTTTGCTTTGAAATTTGCCAAAGACTGAGACTGCTGGTAAGTTGGCTTGTTCTGCCCTTCCTGAAAACAGAGAACTCTGTAATGTGTCCATGATAGTTCCTATTGAGTCTCAGTCACTTTTTCCCCTGAAGTTAGGATCAGCTCATTTTATGAAAAGTATGTAAAGAACAGACCCAAAATTACAAGATTACAAAATTACAATGTTTTACATTACTTTTAATACTATATATTGTTCCATTGCAATGACTTGATCCCTCTTGCTCCTAGTAAGCAAATATAGCATTTAAGAGGAGCAACATTACATTCCAAGAGAGAAATTAATTCTACGTGGCCACAGTTTCTACACAGTTATTTTTGTACAATCACCATCGTTCTTATGAGTTGCCAGGTATTTTGCACTTCTGTGTTGCCCTAATAAAAATGCAGAACTCGATTTTTGAAACTCTACCAGCAAATTACTACAGCATGGAGTTACAAAAAACAAAACAAAACAAAACATCCCCCCCACCACCAAAATTAGTTTCTCCTTTAAAGATTCTTTCTCTTCTGCCTCTAACAAGAGCTATTTGTGAATGAGATGCTGGATTTCTGTATGCTGCTATAGAAATTCTAATTATAAACCTTTTAAAGGCTGGTAGTGTGAGTTGCGTACTACATAATTAAAAATGTAGTATTACTCCTGCTAATAATGAGAAATAGAGAAATGATGTGTCTCAGGAAGATGCTTGGGAGAAAAAAAGGCAGGGTGCATTTTGGAGAATGTGGTAGTGATAGATGATGGTGCAAGTGACACAGAGAAGTCCGTGATACAACAACAGAGATATGTGTTTGTAAGCTTTCAAGCAACACAGGAAACAAAGCACTACTTTTTGTACTTCACACTCTTTGCACTTTCCAGCTCAAGGAATCAAAGTTATCAGATAAAACTATGCAACTGAAACGATGAATAGGGACGTAATAGATCTTTTTACATCTAATTCTAAGTCATGTGTTCTATCATTGTCCAAGACAGGATACTGGATTAGACAGACTACAGATCTTACTATGTAACATGGGTCCTCTGGTGACACCCCTGCCTAGCTTCTCACTATGAATCAGTATTCCTTCTAGCAAATTAATAATCATAGTGCAACAAAGTATTTTAGAGGAGATTAGTATTGCCATCACAGATATGTGCATTTCAGTGTTTAATTCATCTCTAACTGTGAGTCAAAAACTGTGTATTGTGTTTATTTATATTTGTATCAATTATTTTTTTTAAAAACCTGCTTATAATCCATTTGAGAAATGTACTTCGTGGTAAAAGAAAACAAGTCCCCCACTCATGTAGACTCAACTCTGATGAGAATTTTCTGTCTCTATTTGTGGTAAGAACTATTTCCCAGGGCACATTTAACTAATAGACTAATTTAACTAATATTTAACTAATAACATTTAACTAATTTAACTAATAAACAATATTTATTTATGTCAAACTAAGGAACTGAGAACCACTAAATTTTAAGTTCATGTTTTCCCTGAGTACCTTTTAGCAATCTTTTGCTTTCATTCACTTTTAGAATGCTCACATAGACCTGAGTATTTTCTCTCACAGGTCACATTGAAGGTTCACTTATCAAAAAAAATCTTTTAAAGTTTATTTCTAAGCAAACTTCACGTTTCAATTCTCAATTCTAGGAATTACTAACTATGGACATAGGTGAAGCCTGCAATTGTTTTATTCTCCCCAGGGATTTGTACACCCAAATCCTCATTAATTTTAATGAAAATTGGTGGTGAAATCCTGCCCTCTGAAGTCAATTGCCAAGTTCTTTAGGGCCAGAAAATCATCCTGGGTGTTCAAATCCTATAGGGGATTCTGATGGATAGAGACAGTGCTGGCCAGCACTGGGTTACTAAAGGGTTCCACTCAGATAACTAAGGGTGTTGGCAGGAAAGCAAGAAGAACCAATGATGTACAGTGATAATATTTAAACTGTAAATATATACCTGCTGTCGTCTCACTTTGTATGAGTTTTCTGAAGAATCAGGGACATGATTTTTTAAATCCAGGCAGGACTACCATGCCTCCAAGGTATTCGGGGCATGGAAATAGACTGAACCATGAAGGGATCGTGAGTAAATAAGGGGAAAATGTAATTTAGTTGCTATCAGGGAAATTTTCTTTATTTTCCTATTTGGTTACACTTCTTTGTGTGAAATCCATATCTTTCTTTGCCCATTCATCATATCTAAGGCAGCCCAAAGAGACCATGTTTTTTTGTGTTTTGATCTGTTCTTTTCTTAGTTGCTCTGTAACACCTGGCAACCAAGTATGCTTTATCAAGTACAGATCAGACCTCCCTTGTCCGGCACCGTTGGGACCTGAGTGGTTCCAAATAATGGAGTTTAGCGGAAAAGGGGAGGTCAAGGCTCCCTAACTAGCTGTAGGTTCTGCTTCTGGGTGGGTCTGTGCTCCCTGCCACTGCCTCAAGCCCCTCTCCACTCCACTGTGCCAGCCTGACTGGGGCTGTGCCCCACCACCCCTCCGCTGGTCTGAGCTGCATGCCCAGCTGACTCTATCCACAGCCAGCACAGAGCTCCTCACCGCTAGTCCCAGTCAGGACTGCACTCCTATACTGCGCCAGCCCCGACTGAGACTGTGCTTCTTAGTTGCGCTCCTGGCCACCGGCCCTGCTATGTTCAGCCCTGGCTGAGGCTGCACTCCTTGCCAGCAGCCCTGGCCAGGGCTGTGCTCTCCCCAGCGTTGGCCCTGCTGGGGCTGGGCTCCCCACTGCCAGCCCAGCCCGAGCTATGATTCTAAACCTGGCCAGCCGGAGATTTTTGGTCCAGCAATATCTGTGGTCTGGTGCTGGATCCGAGAGTCCTGGATTTTAGAGATTCATTCTGTAGACCTTTTTGTTTTGTTAATAAAATCACCTTTTTTAAGGCAATGATTGTGTCCTGGAAAGTAACAGGTCTGTGTGTGTGCCTGCGTAGCCTGAGAGGTCAGCTACAAGAGACATTGTTTGTTTTCTGGGTTTTTTTCCCCCAAGCTCTCTTGGGGCAAAAGAGCTTGGGATGCCCTTTGGCAAGAAGTTTGACTGTTTCTTCCTGTTTTTCAGGGGTTTTTTTCCTTTAATTCACTTGATGGTGGAAACCTGTCTCCAAGGCCAGGGAATCTGCAAACTTGAGGAGTTTTTGTAAGCAGACCCTAGAGAGGTAAGGTGTCTTGTGGGCCCCCACCTTCTGCATTCAGAGTGCAAGAGTGAGGAACAGCCCTGACATGGCTACCCCTGGCATGATGGCAGAGAGGTGGGATAATTTTGAATCAGGAACACAGACCTTGGGATTATAAAATGACATTTTTTTTTCCTTCCTTTGTTGTTTGGAAGTTTTGGGATTTTTCCCCTTTTAATGACTGAGGGGGAAAAGGCACACAGAAGGTTAGATCTGCACAGCCAGCAAGTTCAAACCAAACAGTTGTTTTGTTTTGTTTTGTTTTGTTTTGGATATCTAGGCTAGAGTAGGGCAGGGAAGCAGCCCAGTGCATGCATCTGTGGTCAGGCAAAGTAACCCTGCAGCAGCCAACCCTCCCTAAGTGACACACTGAGGAGAAAAATAGCCTCAGCTCAGGGCAAGATGTCCACCATTGGGGAAGACTTGTATCCCAGGAGGGGGGACAGGATGATGTCCCTGAGAGGCTAAGAGGAAGTAACCTTGTGGAGACAGTAGCGGGGATGGTCATGCCCAGACTATGACAAACCTTTCTTCATCACCACAGATGAGTCAAAGCATGGTATGGGGGCAGTTTTGATTCAAACAGGACCAGATCAATAATTCCACCCTGTTGTGTTCCTCAGTAATAAAACTCTCTGAGAGAGAAAGCCACTGGTCTGTCTCCAAGAAGGAATGATATGCCATTGTGTATACACATACAGAATGGGAAGTGACTGTCTATGAAGGAGTACTGCAGAAAGGGATCTAGGGGTCATAGTGGACCACAAGCTAAATATAAGTCAATAGTGTGATGCTGTTGCCAAAAAAAGCAAACATGATTCTGGGATGCATTAACAGCAGTGTTGTGAGCAAGACACGAGAAGTCATTCTTCTGCTCTGCACTGATTAGGCCTCAGTTGGAGTATTATATCCAGTTTTGGGCACCACAGTTCAAGAAAGATGTGGAGAAATTGGAGAAAGTCCAGAGAAGAGCAACAAGAATGATTAAAGGTCTAGAGAACATGACCTATGAAGGAAGACTGAAAGAACTGAGCTTGTTTAGTTTGGAAAGGAGAAGACTGAAGGGGGACACAATAGCGGTTTTCAGGTATCTAAAAGAGTGTCACAAGGAGGAGGGATAAAAATTGTTCCCCTTAGGGTGTAGACTACAGGGTTTTTTTGAAAAAAGTGGCCTTTTTTTTAAAAACTTCCCCTGCGTCTAGACTGCTGCCGCATTCTTTCATAAGTAAATGGAAAGAATGCAGCAGGTTTTTTTACTTCTGAAAACCTCATTTTATGAGGAAGAAAGTTTTTTTTCGAAAGTGCTCTTCCTAACTGTCAGGGTAGTTAAACACTAGAATAAATTGCCTGGGGTGGGGGTGGGGGGGGGTAGAATCTCCATCTCTGGAGATATTCAAAAGCAGGTTAGATAGACATCTATCAGGTGGCCTAGACAGTACTGGGTCCTGCCATGAAGGCAGGGGACTGGACCTGATGACCTTTCGAGGTCCCTTCCAATTCTATAGTTCTATGATTCTATGCTCTAGAGAAGCTTACAAACATATATTTGGGAATGACATTTTCATCCGAAGACTGATCATTCTGCTCTGCAGTGGCTTCAAGAGAGGCTAACAGGAAACTCCTTCAGCAGAGTTTGGCTCTCCAAGACTTTGACTTCGACACAGAACACATCTCAGGAGCTTCTAATAAAGTGGCTGATGAACTCTCCCATGAAAGTTTCCAAGACTAAGCAGTCAAAACTCTCCCTATATCTAAGTCATATTCCATACCTGTGGGAAATCATGTTTAGTAATCTGTGTATTCAGTAGTGAATGTAGTGTGTGCATGTCATTATTAACTATGTTTTATCCTAGACCTCCAGGAAGAAATCACAGCCAGGGTGGGCCAGCCTCTCTAGCACGTTCTGTGATTTGGGGGGCATGTGATGGATAGAGGGAGTGCTGGCCAGCACTCAATGACTAAAAGGTTAAACTCAGGTAGCTAAGAGGGTTGGCAGGAAGCCAGAAGAACCAATGGGATGCAGTGATAACATTTAAATTGTAAATATATACCTACTGCCATCTCTCTTTCTGCGAGTTTTCTAAACCAGAAGGGGAAGGGACATGATTTTTTAAATCCAAGCAGGACTACCATGCCTCCAAGAAATCTGGGAATCCTCCAATGGATCCCGTGATGGGATCAAAAGTAAGTAAGGGATAAATTTATATTTAGTTCCTATCAGGGTATTTTTCTTTATTTTGCTATTTGGTTAAACTTCTCTGTGTGAAATCCATGTCTTTCCTTCCCCGTTCACCATACCTAAGGCAGCCCAAGGAGACTATGTTTCTTTGTGTTTTGATCTGTTCTTTTCTTATTTTCTGTGTAACATCTAGCAACCAAGTATGCTTTATCAAGTATACCTTTTAGTTTTGTTAATAAAATCACCTTTTTTAAGGCGATGATTTGTTTCTTGTGTCCTGGAAGGTAACAGGAGGTCTGCGTGTGTGCCTGCCTAGCCTGAGAGGTCAGCTCTTAGAGATGCAGTTTGTTTTCTCTGGTTTTTGTTTCTTTTTTCAAGCTCTCTTGGGACAAAAACGTTTGGGGGTACCCCTTGGGAAGAAGATCAAGTGTTTCTTCTTGGTTTTCAGGGGTTTTTTCCCCTTAATTCACTTGATGGTGGCAGCTTATCTCCCAAGGTCAGGGAATCTGTAACCTTGGGGAGTTTTTGTAAGCAGAGCCTAGAGAGGCAAGGTATTTTAAGTTCTCTTGCAGGCCTCCACCTTCTGCACTCTGAGGCTACGTCTAGACTGCATGCCTTTTTCAACAGAGGCTTTGTTGACAGATACTGTTGACAAAGCCTCTGTTGAAAAAGAGCGTCTAGACTACGATAAGTATTGTCGACAAAGCAAGCCGCTTTTTTGAAAGAGAGTCTAGACGCTCTTTTTCGAAAAAGCACAGTTTGCATGCAATAGCACCTTTTTCAAAAGAGTACTTTCGAAAAAAGGCGTTATTCCTCATATGATGAGGTTTACCACTTTCGACAAAACTGCCACGTTCTGTCGACTTACTGTCGACAGTATGCGGCAGTAGTGTAGACGCAGGTATAGTTTT
The DNA here is from genome assembly GCA_032595735.1 of Pelochelys cantorii. Lineage (NCBI taxonomy): Eukaryota > Metazoa > Chordata > Testudines > Trionychidae > Pelochelys > Pelochelys cantorii. The sequence continues at coordinate 51,698,034 of CM064332.1, read as the reverse complement.
GTCGACAAAAGCCAACTTTAGTTGACAAAACCCTGTAGTCTAGACACACCCAGAGTGCCAGAGTGGGGAATAGCCCTGACAAGGGTTTTTAAAAATTCCACCTGGAATGGCTACATATCTATGAGGTCCCTCTTACCTGTTTGTGAGCATGGTCATATGAGTTAATGTGATTGTCAAACTCTTGATGTTTGTAGTATTGTTTGTCACAGAGTTCACAATAGAAGTTGGCCTTAAGGTCTTCCAAAGCTTTTGCTATTGTGTTCTCCTTTTCAGCATAATCCTGAAAGAAAAGAAAAAAAAAAAAAAAACCAAGCTGAACATTAGTTATCCCTTTGCTGCTAGAAGCTGGATTTGTGCTCTTCATTTTAATTATATTTGTCAACAATTTACCATGTCATGCTACACATTTTTTTTTGCATCAGGTTAGAGGCAGCAGTTGGGCACATTCCAATTTCCTGAACAACTGATGGTTACTATTAGGATATTGGTCAGATACAAGTCTAGAGAATCATTTTCTAAAGTTCTGCCCATAAAGCCCAAATATTTATCATAAATAAGGTCATGTTAATATTAATTTCTGTCAACCTATGTTCAAACAGTTCTGCATATAGTCTACCTAAGCAGAAAAAGCATGAAGACAAAAATCACAAATCTAATCTGACTACAGAGCATTCCAATGGATGATAATTATACAAAGTAAATAATAATAAAAACCAGACGTAGAATGAACTGTCTGAAAATATACACAAATAAATAAAGGATAATTTCTTTGATGGAGGTTTAATGATTTTTCCTTCAATTTGTTATTTGTCATGAGTAAAAAAAGAAAGGCAGCCCTGCCAGTCATTCATATATTAACCTATTGCAAATAACTAAGGTTAAAAATTATCTTGTTTATTATTAGAGAATTAATTATATAAATCCCTACTTGATAGTTGCTTTCCTAGGTACATTGACCATAGTATGGCTTGTTTTTGAAGACCATAGTCAGAGTCTGATTCTGATCTTAGATCAGTTTGACATAAGGGTAATTTCACTGACTTCAGTGGTATTACTCCCAATTTGTAGCACTGTCTTGGGCTTTTCTACACTACAGAGAAGGTCGAAGCTTCCGCAGTTGATTGTCCAGAGTTCGAATTAGCGGGTCTAGTGAAAATACACTAATTTGAACTGAGAGGGCACTCCTGTAGGTGCTGGTAGTCCTGCTCCTCATGACAAGTAAAGAAAGTTGACTGGAGCGTTTGCTTCTGTAGACCTGCTGCTGTTGCGGAGAGTGCAGAAACTTGATTTAAGATAAGTTGACTCCAGTTATGTAATTAGTGTAGCTGGAGTTTTGTATCTTAATTCAACTTTCTGGTATGGTGTAAATCAGGCCATAAGGACCAGAAACCATCTTCAGTTTACGAACAACAGGTAATGCTTCCTTTGTTTAATAAATCATTTTTAAACCTTTGTTGCCACACTTATTCTTTTATGTTTCCAGCATGTCATATAGTTTTCTTTGACAAAAAACGCTGGTTTTGTGCATTTTTACAGAACTGTAATTTTCTAATCAAATACTGCTTGAAGCAAATTACAAATAAAAAAGTCATTTGGTAAATAAATGCATTGACCATTTTCTAAAATAATAAAAATGTAAAAATTAAGACTTGACCCAAACCTAGAAAATTTTCATGAGAGGAAGATTTCAGACGGCAACTGTAGTCTGCAATTCATTCTTTCTTTGACCTTCCACAGTGTAGATGGAACCAAAATATGATTTAAGATACTTTGACTCTAGCTTTGACATAATTAACATAGCTGCAGTTTTGTATCTTTAACTCAACTTTCCCCTGAAGCATAGACCAGGCCTCTGAAATCAGAACTGGGCCCTAACATTGCAAATGGCATAAATGTTAATTATTCTATGTACATACACTCCAGAAAGAATATGTTTGTCTGTGCTTTTGCAAGGGGGGGGGGGGGAGAGAGACTTTTTTTTTTTAATTTCCATCCGTATGGGCTTCCAAAACCAACTTTAGTTTCTATCAGTCTGTTTCTCCTAACATCCTCCTTTTTAAGGGATAAAATAAGAAAAGTATATGGAAAATAATTTTATAATCATGATATCTAATTTTGATCTTCTGAAAAATTAATTTAAAAATTCCCTATTATGCCTAATTATTAGCAACTATAAAAGCACATCATACAAAATATAGTTTTGAAATAGCTTGCATACATTTGTAATAGTTGATGGGGGTTTCCTAAAGTGTTCAGAAGAGGTGATTTTTTTTAAAAGAAATAGCAGGAGTAACAATCTTAGTAACTTCAGTTTTAAAGTTGCATCTTAAAACAACACTTATTTCAATATAATTCAAAGTGGCAGAACAGCTGGCAAACATTGTTGATTCACTCACAAGTAGCATAATCATATCTATTTTATCATCTACTTCCATTTGTTACAATAAATTCAGCCTGAGTATTTGCTATTAGGATACAGTAGCTAGCACTGTGGTGTTAGAGTCTTGAGAAGAATATCAAATCAGCTCAGAATTTTATCTTGAATGGAGGCTAAATGGTTCAATGTGTCTAATGAGGGAAGGGGAATTTGCACATTTTAAAAAATGTTTCTTAAAGTATTATGTTTATAAAAACTAAGTTTCATATAAAAAACAAGTGAGCTAGCATATAAGTTCCAGGAATGATAAATGCTATTTTATACCTAGAAATATATTTATAGTGTATGTGGGCCTAGCCTTGAAGCCCTGCAGTTACTAAAATATATGAAACTCTCTATTTCAAATCACTTCTACCATTGCTTAGGTTGGATGAGTTTGGAGAGAAGTGGAGGGAGTAGAATCAATCCCTAGTGGGGGCATGGAATGTCTTACAACACTCTGCAGAAGCAGGTCTGGAGTTGCAGAGATAGTTTTCCCATTCAGTCTTACTTGATTCGGAGGGAGGTGCAGTTATATGATAGAGAGATTTGTGAAATCAGAGCATTATTACAGTTCCAGAATGTTGTGTACAGCAATTTGGAGGGAAACATGTAAATGAAAGAATATACATGACAGAAACAGTGACAAACTATGCTGATATTTTTCATTTCTATACCATTTCATTTGAGGATCACAAAGCTCTTTACAAATCAAACACTCAGCCAGATTCTGCCATCCTTACTCACTTGGACTAGTACCCAATTGTTTAGTATCTTCATTGATGTCAAGGGTACTGCTTCTGGAATAAAGTACTATTTACCATAAGAGTGAGAACATTTGGGCCACTATAACTTAAATGAAGTTCACTTTGCAATTACACAGGGCAGAGCCAACGCATTGTAACAGAAATAACAGTTCCTTGGGCCATGGCAACAATGTTACAGCAACCCTTAAGCAGCCTCAGAACTGAGATGCATATGAGTCATTATGCAGGGATCACTACCATTGAAATATGCTAGGGTTTTTGGTTTTTTTTTAATATACAGCAATTGTACACCACAATACATAGCAAAAGTAAAGATGTAACTACATCTAATCAAGACTGCAACCAAATAGCTAGAATGTAATGAATTGAGATGGAACCTGCCCAGGACACTAAAAAAACACCACTACTTAAAAAGAAATGCTGCAGAAGTCTGGAAAAGCCTCAAGTGATCAAAAGCCTGGGTTTTATGTCTCAGTGCAAATACTATTGCAAACATTTCCCATTTTTCATGAAGAACAGACTTGAGCAGCTGGGGTACTAATAGTAACTAACCTTAGCATAGGATTGCTATGTTGGTATTCTGCATGGATTTTCTGATGTCATGGTACAGTCGGGGATTTCTCTTGGCCTTAGAATGAGGTGAATACCAGTACTGCAGTGTGTCTAGTAGCGGAGTTTGAAGACCTATTGCTGATGAATTGGAGGAGATCAGGTGATGGGAAAAGACAAGGAGCCCGGTATTTTTCTGTGCATTATAAGAGTGGAGAATTGACTCGCTTTGTTAGCATCACCAAGGAGACAAAATAAGTGAGAAAACAACAAGGCTGCCTCCAAAGAGTGCATAAGCTTAAAGGGAGGAACCAGACTGTCCCAAAGTTATCATACACAGGGAGGTATATGGCTACCGTGTATATTTCAGGTTACTTTGTCTCCCCACCCAGCCCCAAAGACCACAAAACCATGAAGGAATGTGGTTTCAGCACCTTTCAGGAACAGCTCATCAGTGCACATCATGTGCCTATACCTAAAAGATACTTTGTGCATTGATATGCAGATCCTAGAAAGTGCTGATCACCTCTCACCAGGTGTTCTGTTCTTAGCATCTTGCAGGATAAAGGCCTATAGTGGGCAAAGGCTAATTCTTAATTAGCCACGTAAGATTATTAGTAGAGAACTGATTCGCAGATATTCAACTAAATGTAACCATATACTATTTTGTCAAAGCCAGAATGTATTGTGGAGACATATAAATTTTAATTATGTTTTCAAAAGGTAAGGTTTCTGAGATCCACGATGGACTCTCTCATCACTTGTGACATGAGAGAGAGACCTGAATCAAAAGCCTAATATTTTTGATCTGCTAATGGGCATTTTGACAAAATTATGGTTTTGCAAAACTACTAGGTTTTATTTACATTCTAATGTGGAATAAAGCAAAGTTTGAAACCTCAAAAGTTGTCACAAAATGGATTTGTTATCTGTCGACCATATCTATTATATTTAGAAAACTGTGTGTTTTATACAGTGTGTATTTTGATACTAGGGAATGCATAAAAACATTCTGTTGCAAAGAAAAATTGAGAGAGGAAAAATCTGTAGAGTGGGTTTTTTCTAAAGTCAATTAACTGGAATACCTGTGGGCACAATTAATAATGTAATTCTTTCATTTCTGTTCAATTCTTTTTGCTATGTTATGAAGAAAATGTGTAGACACAGCTTTTATTGCATAAAATGTACAATTTAGTAATGCCATTCTTAGTTAGAGCATGTCTACACTAGTGAGAAGATTGCGTCTCCAGAGGTCAATTTAGCAGGTCTAATGTAGACTGATAAATCAAATGCTGAGAGCAGCCCCCACTGGCGTCCAGTACTCGTTGTTCTATGAGGAGTAAGGGAATTTAACGGGAGCATGTGCATCTGTCGGCTTCCCACTGTGTGGATGCCACCACGGCTCGGCTTAAGGTAAGCCAACTCTAGCTATGTATTTTGCGTAGCTGGAGTTGCTTACCTTAAACCAACCTGCCTGGCTTAGTATAGACCAGGCCTTAGAGTCTTGATATCACTGAATGAATTGAATGGTTCTTCTAAATAACTGCACATATTCTGATTTATTTATTTGAAAACAAGAAATGTGTCATCCATACAATGGACTTAAATGAATAAAAGTAAGAAGTAGAACTATCACTGTCCAAATAAATTATCATAATAAAATAAATAATTTTAAAGCTCCCCCTCTCTATCAGTCAGTGGGCAATGCAAATTCACAATTAAATACATTTATTACATTATTCATTGATTTTTAAGGTCAGCTCCACATCTTAAGGTGATCATTGACCATGGTTATTAATTAGTTTCTGTATCATACCCAATCTTAACCAGATTAGCTAGGATCAAGAAAATCTGAAGACTGCAGATAGCACAATAGCTGCTTGGCTATCGTACTCTTGATTTTTCCCATAAAATGATGAATGCAATTACAGCCTATAGTTGGCGAGTCAAACATCATGTGACATTTTCTTGAATCATGCCTCATCAGTGACCTTTTCACACTATCTAGCATCCTATTCTTAGATAAAGAGGCACTGATAATCTCAAACATCAGTGGACCTGCTATCACATTAGTTTATTATCCAACAGGGATGTGGGACCAGGGAAGAGACATTGTCCTGAAAAAGCATCACTAGCTAAAATCTAAGCAGAAAACACAATTTGTCTGTTTCCACAAGATTTTATCTTGTACTTAGAGACATAGACTGTTCCATCCAAATCAGAACAATTTTATCTGAAAGTAGCAATTTCCTCCCAATTTCCAAGCTGTGGAATCTCAAATTAACCAATTTATCCACCACCTAGAGGTGTTCTGCTGTGTGACACTGTAGAGGGAACAAATTATCATTTCTTTATTTTCCATGGCAAAGGTTCTTAAAATTCTGATGTTGTAATTGGTCAGACTAGAATTGACACTTCTGCTACTTTTAACAGACCAGAATGCACTCCCATTCTGAGGGGCAGTTCCGTTAGCCTTCTCTGGACCATCATGAAATAGCAGAGAACAATAAATGGGAAGAGGCAATGATCAGTCCATGACAATAATATAGCGTACATACTTGAATATAAGCCCATTCGTTTATAAGCCAACCCTCAAAATTACAGAGAGAAAATGGTAAAAAGTCACTGACCCGTTTATAAGCCGACTCCAGAGTACAGACTCGCAGTTCCAGCTCATCAGCACTGGCTGAGGGACATGCAGGCTGCAGGCATGGAACCTCTTGGCACCCATTGGGTGGGAACTACGAACAGCAGCCAATGGGAGCTGAGAGGCTCCTTTTACCATTTTTTTCTCTGTAAGTTTGGGGGGTCGACTGGAGAACATCTCTGTAGAGTCATGATTCACAACCTCCTGGTCTACCTCAGTTCAAATTTGGTAGCAAAATTCCTTCTTAGTCTCAAATGTAAGTTACCAATGAAGGGAGCATCACCCCCCCTCCTTTGATTTTTAGAGTTGAGAGCAAAATATAGAAACTGAGTTGCAAACTTAGCTGCTGCTAAATTTGCAACCTGAGCCATGGGAAGCAATGTAGGCTGAAGGACTTGCACTGGCAGCCAGCAAGTCCTTCAGCCCATGTTGTTTCCCAAGCTGCGGGAAGAACCTGTTCATAAGTCCCCCTCTCCCTCCCGCCACACTCTTCACAGCAGGATTTTTTTCCCAAAAAATGTCATTTTATGAATGAGTATATATGGTAATTATAGTCTCTCCAATACCACGCCCATTTCAAACACTACAATCCAGAGTGTGACTCACTGTAAATGTAAAACCAGACACTACCTGGAATAGACCACATTTGTTAAGGTAGATATGAGTCAGAAGAATCTCTAGTTCAATAGACATTGAAATTCCTGATCACTCCTAAACCTGGGATCCTCCAACATCAGCATAAAGAGAAACCTACACAGCAGTGTGCTATCCTAGGACTCTTGCATTACACAGACACATCATTTATTTCCAGTTTAGGTGTAGGTAACCTTCTGCTTTTGACATATGATACACAAAGAATGTCCATAATGTCCTCTTGATTCGTACTTGCCTGTATACTCAGCCAGATTAGTTGGGCTACTAGGGGTCCTGTTGGATCATCCATGAAGGTTTTGATCATGCAATATTTATGTTATTGGAGTTGTTCTTTTTTTAAGCAATCAGGGAATTGAGATCACTGAAGCTCATTTTGTTTTTCAAAACTTTCTGTACATTTACATAAGCTACTATAATTAAAAACAATGGGCCCAACATCTATTAAAATCTTTACTCCCTACTAAGATATACATACATGATTAAATCTCCAAATGGACATTTATACATGGGATCATTGCAGAAGGAAAAACTATTGGGGTCGTATTAGGAATAGTTTTTTAAAGCATCATATTAATGAGCCATTAATGAGGGACATGCTTTCATTCTTGGAGGGTCAAATTCCTGAGTGAAGGCTAATTATGGAATATTAAGAATGCAGGGCTAATTTCTGCACTCAGTTCAAGCTCAATGAAGTCAATGGAGCTCAAACTGGGCTCTAATTTGTCCCAATACATTGTAAAGGAATGCAGAATTTGGCCCATAATATTAATGTTCAACTACATTTCTGACAGGCATATAATGAGACAACAATTTGTTACAAGTCTCATCTGTCTCATTTTAACAGTACTTTCAAATGCAAAACCTTAAAGTGGATCTCATAAAATAAGCTGATTAATGTTTTACTACCATAGATAACTGTAGTGCATATAGCTATTGTGCATATAGCTCAGCTATAGATATTATTTATGAAATTCTGCTCCTTTTAAATCCGTTAGTGAGAAACTGTATCTAAAAATGTAACATTACTTGTCACAATTTAAAAGTGGGAATGTGTATCTGCTGTTCTATTTTGCTTGCACTGTTTTCCTGCCATCCATGCAGTTTAGTACTGGGGAACATTCTAGGCAGAAGCTCTGAAGTAAACAGAAAGAATAAGATTAACTTTAGAGGATTACTAGCATTTTCCTTATTCTAATAAAGTTTGAAGAAAGTATCTCATTCTGTGATTCTTTACTATTGTTACTTAATACTCCACAGATGCAGAGGCGGAAAAAGTTTTCTTGTGTCTTCCCAACTTTTTTTTCCCAGCTACCAAGGAAGAATCAAAGGCCAGATTTACAAAGATATTCAGGTGCCTAAGGATGGTGATAGGTACCTAGTGGGATTTCAAAAGGAGTTGGGCACCTAATCTGTTTTGGCACTGCTGAAAATCCAACTAAGCACCTGTCAACATACTAGGTGCCTAACTAACTTTGAAAATCTGACCTGTAGGCCCTAAATAAAACATCCAGCTGAAGCTAGTATTGAGCACTTATACTGAGTACAAAGGATGCATGTAGCTTTCCTACAGTGAAGCAGACTGCAATTTTTGTCATCTCCAGTATAGGCTTCAGCACACAGAGATTATGTCCATGCAAGCATTTTTTAACCTCAGGTAAACTGATTGCCAATTAATTGGAGTGGCTAAGTTTTCCCAAAAGCTAGCCTGGATACTCTCCAAAAATTAGTTCCATGCTAAAAATAAATTGAGGGAATGACCAAGGGTAAACCATAAATGAATTAAACTAGAAAAAAATATATTTTGTGAGTGTCCAGAGTAGTGTTTAAAATGGTTAATTACCCCACAGGTTCCAGTGTTCTAGTATTCAGTATTCCTTCTTGTTCCAAGCAATAAGAAGCTACCGCATAAGACTCCATTTTATTAAAGAGGATGGCAGCTCCGATGCACATTTCAAAATTCCCTGGGTCATAGCTGGCCTTTTGACCTTACTTAAGCCATTTCTGCTGAATGTGACCAACCTCCTTGTTAAATAGATATTATTAGGTTGTAATGAGGGAAACATCACATACCGGCATATACAATTTTAAGGGGAAAAGTGCATATTTCATAAAACCAATATTTTTATTTGTCACAGATTGAATCTAAATAACAAGAACAAGACAAAATGCAACAGATAGAAAAGGGAAAAGAAAAAGATGGGCAGGAAACAAAAAAAGGGCCCTATTAATTCAGACACTTTATGCACATGACTGGTCAATGGGACTAATATTTAAAACTTAGAGTGTATGAAATTGTTTGCAGGATCAGAGTGTTTGATGATTCCCAAGTACATTCTTTGTATCAATCAAGCTTGCACCTATCTGTGACTACTGTGCAACATTTTAATCATATTTTTCTGGGACCATAGATTTTTATCTCAGTGTTCCATATTCTTCTCTTTTTCTAGGCTTTGGGAAAAATCATTTTAATTTTACTTCTGGCTATTTCTATTTCCATGATTGAAAGATTTCTCCAAAATTAAGAAGTAAAATGGCAATATAATAGTCGCTTTAATTAAAAATCTGACTTTTTTCTTCCGTAATGTATATGTTCCCCTTAACACTTTTAAAAAATAATCTTTGATTGGTTACAGTTTACTTTCAAATACATAGCCCTAAGCCTTTTATTATTTAAATACAAATCAATGACTCCAAAGTGTGAATATTATACATTTGACCTACTAAGGAATTAAAAAAAAAGTATTTTCCATTAAAGTAAATACATCTGCTCAATTTACACAGTCAATATGTTTGTTATGAACAGAACACTTCAGAATTTAAAATGATACATACTCAAGTAAATGCTAGATGAAATCCAGGCAGCAGCCTCAGTGATTTTTCTTCACAGACTTTTTTTTTCTGATTCCATTTCACAATGGTTTTCCAGACCATTAAACCTTTTCATGGAAATTTACCATCTTTCTTCTATCTTTTTATAGCTTCAGGGATCCATCAGTACTAGCCTTACTTTATGTGTTATGAAGTTATGTGCCACAAGTATTTCAATATCAAGTCATTGAAAAGATACCTTAGCAATGGCCAGGTCTAAAACAATCATGTGCAGACTTGCATGTGTCTGCCTTCAATTCTACTTGAGCAGGAGCAGCTGAGGAATGCTTTGAGAAAGAAGGGGATTGAGTAGAATGTAGAGCTCACCAGGGCACTTCTGGAGGACGACTGCTCAGATCCAGGATGGTTTTGTTTGCCCAGATCCAAAGCAGATATCATGGATATTTCCAACAGAAAAGGTTTTAAGCAAATTCCTCTCACATTTATTCTAGTTAGCATGAGTACCAACGGGTGCTCTTCTGTATGGGCTAGCTGCTCAGATAAATATTCAGGGTCCTAGTTGGACTTGTACGATATGTGCTGAAGCTCATGATGCTGAGCTTCACTGCTCATAATACAGTAATGAAATTAATGCTCTGGAATGCTACACCTCCTACTGCTATGTCTTATACATCCAACTTCACATAGATATAGCTGTTGGGACACGGCCACCTCATATGAAGGCCAGTGCTGAAAACGGGTTATTTTTGGTTAGCAATAAAGCTCAATACTTAGTACTGAGTAACTTTAAGAGAGAGAGACAGAGACAGAGACAGAATTTACTCATATGGAAACTTAATAAAAAAGCTACCTTAACTTAAGTATTAACCTACACTAAATGGGTGAGTATGATGAAAAGGATCACAAATGAGCAAAAGATACAAACACCGTTCTTAGTTTTTTCTCACAAGTTGAAGTTTCTCATACATCATGCCAGGAACATTGCTGGAAAACAGCTATAACTTGCTAGTTACTCTATAATGATACAGTTTTTCAGGAGACTCTTAAAAAGAGAGGCAGAAATATTTTATTCTGTTCTATTTCCTTGGATATTATCTGAGGGACAGAGCCAAACATGCAACAAGATAGTATGCGCTTTGCATTGTCCACAAATGCTAGCTATGTCTAAAAGCTGACATGGAAAGTAAGACCTGCCCCTCTTGTGTAGCAGGAGAAAAAAAATATGCACTCAATACCCATTCAAAAGAGTTCATTTAGACTTCCATCCATATTTTTGAGGAGAAAATACATATCGAATGGTTCCCTGGGGCCAGCGTCTCCTTTGTCTACTGAACATGTAGATTTGTCAAAAATCTGCAAGATTTGAAACAAAAGCTGGGTTAAAATGAGCACTAAGTCCATGACATGAGAGAAAATAAGACTTATTGGAATTCAAAGTTTTCCCACTGAAGAACCACGCTTCTGCAGTCCCAGAATAATAGCCGTGTTATGCTAAAACACAAAACCATGGTGAGCCACACTCATGCCAGCTGTCAGCATTTCTCTTAGTAACAGCCAAATTCCAAGAACAAGTTCCAGTTTGAAATGTCATTACGAAAAGGTTCTAAATATATTAATAGTAATTTATTTTTTAGCATTTCTAGAGCCCTGAGAGTTAGATCCCATTCTGCTAGGCACTGTATATAAAGATTAAAGAGGCAGTGCCACTCTCAAAAGCTTACAGTTTAAGTAAACAAGACAGAAAAGAGTGAAGCAGTCAGACATAATGTGACATCCCAAAAGTCACAAAGCAGGTCACTGATATAGCCAGGAAGAGAAATCTGATACAACGCAGTCTCAGTCAAGTGCTCCATCTGCATGAATGTCTGCTTCATGGTTTGGGACAGACTCCTGAGGTCCATACTCAGTCCATACAAAAGCATAACTCCCATGGATGTGGACCATAGAAAAGGATGAAATAAGGCCTGGTCTCTGGATGTGGAGGTAACAATCTGAAGAACACAAAGGATCAGTGCATTAACTAGAAAAAAGAAGTGCCTGCACTGGGAACCTGGCAGGGAGAAGAAAACAAGAGCCCAAGCTGTAGAAAAGATAAAACCGAGTAGAAGTTTTTTGGCAAGATGAGTCTGTTAAAAGGGCAGGGCTAATGACAATGTGCATAAAGAGGGAGGCACATTATAACCATGTTGATATTCCTGAGGGCCCCACATTTTTGGTTTATCCATGCCCTGTATAGCCTTAAACCATCTCTGCCATCAAAATCTTTTCCTCGTCTTCAAGCTGAAAGAAGTACAGCAGCACTGAAGAAAAGCCCTGCCCTACACAGCACCAAACTTAAAGAAAAGCAGCATGCTTAGTACTATGGAAACTACTCGGTGCACAAAAAAATCTCTGCTTCTCAGCATGAACAAATCATGAAATGGTTGTGAAATTAGCATTTCCAGACCTGCTACTGACAGCAGCCAATTTGTTTAAAAAGTGCCAGAATTCTTGATTTTGGCTGTGCAGGAGCCATGAGTAAGCTTTACAGGAGTGCAATACATCAGTTTTATGGTCAGAAGACAAGCTTTAATAATGAACAGAAAGATCTATTTTTCAAAACAAAGTTTATTTAAGTAGATTGGCTGTCTCAGAAATTACAGAACCTGGCAACTATGTTTTATCAGTCAAAATCTATCCCACAGCAACAGTGACTAGAGATGGGTGTGGTCTATATGATAGACTTAGGATTACGTAGGTAGTCTACGTAATGTTGCCTTCTCACAAACCTGGGCCGCTCTTAGAGCTGCCCAGAGTGCGTAGCAGCAATTTAAAGGGCTCAGGGCTCTGGCCACTGCCGCTACTGGAGTAGCAGTGGCAGCAGCTGGAAGACCCAGAACTTTTTGAATCACCAAGTACCATTCCTCCCCCACCCTAGTCGGCAGGCCTGAATGTACCCATACGCCTACTTAACTCCACTTTCACAAGAGGCGTGGTGCTTAGGTTGATTTAGTTAGCTTGAGAAAGTGTCAGTGTAGATGTTATGTTGCTCACATTGACTGTTGCTGCCTTTCAGAAGCTGGCCCACATTGCCCCACACTGACAGTTAAATTAATACCAATGCTTCTGGTGAGGATGCACACTGCCAACAGAAGTCTCATTGTGTGGACATGCAAAAGCAATTTCATTGATGCAGTGGCTGTAATTTTGTTGGGTAGATTTGCCTATAAGGCCAAGTTACAAAGTTTGTATCTGGTTTTCCTGAAGCTTGGAGGTCTTTTGGATTCAGGACTTTGATTTGGTCTAACATTAGTCATCAAAACAACTGATGGCTTTGAAATGGTGTGGAGTCCTATTCAAGTTTCTAATGGCCTAGTTGCTGTGTTAGAAAAAAATATGTCCGTGCAGCCAGCTGTGTCAGCCTGGAGCCTAAAATCCAGAATTTTTTTAATGATATTACCAAGTAGCACATATTCAGAAGAAGAACTTGAAATAAGCAGCATGGTTAAGACTATGCATGCAATTATGTCTCTTGAGAGTGGAGGAACCTTTCCATTGCCTAGGTGCTCTGGAAGAAGAGTATCTCAGTAGTAAATCATAATGCTTCTTAGATGGGAAAACCTGGGCAGTGATATAACAAGCACTCCTTCTCCTGTCCTAGCCTCAATTTTTATTCCTTCAGTGCCTCTTAAAAGTTTAACTGTCAATTGCTATTTTGCATCAATATTTCTTAGTAGCTACAAAATATGCTAATTTTTGTGGTTTATTATTGCTATACTGAATAACTATGTTTCTACTTCTAACACAAGGAGTTTAAATTTTAGGATGGTGCATGTGTATAGCCAAGGCTTCTAGTGAAAAAAAAATATAGTGATTTGTCCATCCAAAATGGAGTCCATCATGCTGATGGAAGTGTTTTCATTGCTTCACACAGCCAATTTAGTATCACCATTTTCTAAGTAAAGTTTGTAGCTACATGCTGCCAGGAAGTGCTAACTAATGCACACATATTTCCCTTCCACCCCCATTTAATCCACAACAGAGGTAGTGAACGTCTAATGTTTTTAGGGTTATTTTAGTTGTTGACTTTGCAAGCTCTGATTTATCTAGAATCTTGATGTACTATGTTCCTGCCGTTAGTTATAAACAGCACCAAAGCAATTCCCAAATGGTGAGGCATGTAGGTTAAAATTAATTAATTTACTTCTGTTTTTATCAGATAAATGGGTGATATTTTCATGGCCGCTTTTCAATTACATTTATCTATAAAATGGGTATTTTTGACCACCTATTGACAATATTTCTGAACACTTTTAAGTGTATTGATATGAAACACAAGTTCATCAATCAGTTCTTGTGTTAGGCTTCTGAGTCAGCAATTGTATTGTGGTATCTTTAATTCGTTACAAACTAAATCCTTTAAAGAACAACAACTAAAATTCAAAAGGTCAACATAAAAGTGGCAGAAAAATCAATGCTGTTGTCCTGCAGAACCCATGTTGTTCTTTAATTCTTATTCACTCAGAACTAGTTTCACATATGACTGGTTGAGTCCCTTGTGTATATAAAATCCAACATAAAAACATTTTATTAACACACTGTGTTACTTTTAGCTTCAGATTTACCACAAAGAAAAAAAAATCAGATATTGCTATTTCCATAGATTCTCCAAAAACCTAAATCACATTTTTTTTTAATAAAGAACATCAATAGCTACTGCAAAGTAATTGATTCTATTCTTATTGTTGACCTTTTTGGCCCAAGCAACGTCAAAGTGTGAGGGCCTGAGGATGGTTCAATTGGGACTGGAAAATGGTGATAAGTAAATGTACAAAGTTCTTTGTCTCTAAGAGCAGAAGGAATCAAATAGCAGGAAACAGTTTCTTTTGCACATAGTCACCAAGAACACTCTTTGCAGCCAGCAACCCTCACACACAAAACATCTCTTCCAAGGTTTCTTCTAGAGTCAGACAGAGTGTTTTCATCTGCTCCTTCTGGTTGTCTCTCAGGGTGTGGCTACACTGCACCATTATTCCAGAATAACGGCCTGTCATAATCAGGAGTGCTAACCAGCACCTGGTGACTTAAGGGATTAACTCTGTACCTAGCAAGGTATCGGGTGGTCAGCCAATAACAATGCTGGTAGGAATTTCAAACTGGAAAAGAGGGGTTTTTTCTCTCCCCCTTCTTTGTTTGAGATGCAGAGTAGTTTCTCCCAGCTACTGAGAGAGATGGGAGATGCTTCTCTCTCCAAGAATGGACTTCTTAAAATGTGTAAGTAGGGAACAGTTTAGATAGTCTGTCAGGGTTTATTGTTTTCCCTGTTTGCCTGCAACTGTAGTTTTGTTTTGATAATAAAAGATTGTGGGTTTTTTTAGTAACTGGTATTGGTTGATTTGTGTGTTCTGGAGGGTCTGTCTGTGTGTATCTGCATGCCTCTGACAGAGGTGTCAGCTACCAGAGACTGCAGCTTGTTTTTCTCTTTTCTTTCTCAAGCTCTTTTGGGGAAAAAGAGCTTGGGGTACTCCTGGGGTTGGTTTCAAGTATCCGCCCCTGTTTGTGGGTTCAAAAGCACTTGATGGTGGCAGCGGATTCCCCAAAAGCTGGGAATTAGGATTTTTGGGAGAAGTTTTTGTACCAGAGCCTGTAGAGGCAAGGTTTTAAAGTGCTCTTGCGGCCCCCGCCAACTCCTGCATTAATTGTGCCAGAGTGGGGAACAGCCTTGACACGGCCCTTATTCCGGAAAAGCAATACCAGCATCCACACAGCAATTGCAGTAATTTGAAAGAAAATCAAAATAAGAGGACTTTTTCCAATGTTGGTAAACCTCATTCCACAAGGAATAATGCCTCTTCCAAAGAAGTTCTTTCAGAAAAGGGTGTGTGTGAATGCTCCACTGCTGCTGTGTCAAAATAGCTCTTTACCAGGGCCATTCTAAGTTATTTCTCTCCAGTGCCACCTGGGGCTCTAAATCCAGATAATGCATTCACATTAGGGGAGCCTGCCTCGGACTAATTATGAGGCTTCTCTGTGGTGTGGATGCTCTATTTCGAAATAAGCTATTCTGGAAGATATCTTTCAGAATAGCTTATTCCAAAATAAACTTGCACTGTAGATGTACCCTTAGTCTCTCACCAGTTTTGTGTGTTCTGCTTACACACACACACACACACACACACACACACTCCTGATCACATAGCCAGTGGAACAACTCTATCAATCAATGATCACTGATCATTTCTGGGCAGATTCTATTAGTCTTGTTTTAGGTGTGGCCGTTATCTGTCTCATATAACGATTTTAAGTGAAGGGTGTGTTCATACATCCATTTCAATGAGGTTTTAATTCAGTTCATAAACAAGGGTTTTAGTTCATGCAAGACAATATATTAAATGAGGCACTCTCAAGATAGATTGGTTAAGCCAAAGATGACCTACCTATGAGAATAATAGTTTCTCATAATTATTTAGAAACTGTTATTCTTTATAAGCTTATTCCAAAACCCACACGTTTACACTGACTTAAGTGGGCATTGAATCAGACCCTATATTTTCATCCACTGCATTTTTAACTCTTTGAAAAAAAGCAACCCTGCAATAGTCAGTTTTCAGGGTGGGTACTTGGGTATGAAGCCTAGAAAATGTTGGTCTATGCAAAAAATTCAAAAATAAAATAACTGCTCTGTCCTTTTTACCTTGGATACTCTGATATCCATGGAGATTACTAGCATCTTTTCTTTAAAAAAACTTTTTTTCCAGAAGATAAAGCAGAACATATACAGAATACTGTAAGTCTATGGACATATGTTTTGTCTTTGAAGTCAAAGCTAAAAGTTGCATTTCCATTGCACAAACTAGATTCATTCTGTAGTTTTCAACATTTTAGTTATTATTTTGAGATTTCTCTGTTGAACTTCACACATTCCCTAGAATTTTGAGTTTTGCACATATTTTCAGATAAAAATATTGTAGTATATACACTTAATATTAAATATTGGGTTGTGAAATTCTATACACACAAACAAAAAGGCCAAGGAAATGACTGAAGGTCCAAGATGACATAAAGCAATATTTATTGTTGGGTGGGCATGCGGGATTTTTTTGTTCGAGTGATTGTTTTGTAAAAAAGTATTTTCAAATCAACCTATTTTTCCTATAAGCTATTCAAATACTTTATTATTTCAGATGGCTATTTAATTTATTTATATATTCCAATTCATACAGAACCTATGCATAGATAGTGTTAAGTACCCTCTAATAATTAAAATAATTACAATAAATAATCATAATAATACCAACAAATAAGCAAGCACAAATCACTGCCCAGATAATCCTAGTCAACCAACAGCCATTAACCACTAACCTGTAGCCCTTCCTTAATCTCTTACCTACTATTCAAGAAAAAAATATAACTTTTCAACATGCATGGAAGGCTAACAAATATAGATAACTAGCTGGAGTTACCCGGCGTTGCTCGGGAAAGTTGATATAACTGAGGTGAGGAGCCTGAGGGGAGGGGAAAGGGAGGGGAAAGGGAGCCACACGCCTGCCGCTGGTGCCCGAGTCCGCCCTCCGCTTCCTTGTCCCTCCACTCGCCTTAGTGAGTGACTGTCCCCGCCGCTTCCCCTCAGGAAGCCACTTCTCCCCGCACTGCCAAGCTCCGTGCAGCCCCGGGGAAAGGCGTCGGTTTCTCATCTCTTCCCTCCCACAGTACCGTAAAACCTTCTCCTGGATGAAAGGTTATCCCGTGCAAAGTTTGGTTGCGGTAGCTCTGATAGTGTCCAAGTTATTAGCACACAAACTTACAAACATTCTCCTTTATATATTAGATGAGTGAGCAAGGAGTGAGTTTTAAAGGTACTGTAGCTAGTTTTGTGTCATTTGAATTAAGGACAACACTTCCGTTCATCTGTTGATCAAAGTTGGTTAGTGCCACAAGAAGGGGGAAGGGAAATTTCTCAAGTATCCAAGAGGTAGGTGCTGAGGAAAAATGAGTATTAGGGAGCATCCCTATTTTCCTCCAGACTGTTAACTGTTTTGTTAATGTCCCCTTCTAATGTTATCTCTCTCCTGTTCCTCCCTTCCCATTATTGATTAGGGCTTCGCAGGGCAAAACCAGCATCCTGAACTCCACATTAAAGTCAGTTATGTAGCATGACAGTTCTGTGCTCTCTATGCAAAAGTCCATGTGTCCACTTCAAATAGATTACTCACTTGCTTAAAGATAGTCATACCTTGCCAAACTGACACCTCAATAAACATTTAGCAGTATTTTGTGCTAGAGTCAGCATTTGAACAGCCAAGAAAAAGACCCATGTTTAGAGTTACTGTAGTCCTCTGAGTCCAAATTTGCAAAAACATATACAAGTCTAAGTGTCTAATTTCAAGTTCTTTGGGAGTGGAGAAATCCATATCTGAGCAGCTTATGTAACACTGCTGAATGAAAGATAGCTGCAACTCTTAAGTAATACTCCGTGTGCAATTATAATGTAAAACAAAGATATCTACATCACACTGCAGGCTTACTAAATGCCTCTTTGTTGGCCTAGTCTCATTGCAGGGAAAACTGCTACTGAAATCAGCAGGAAAATAATCTGTGTGAGATTTTTCAGGCTCTGACCCTATAATTATTCACATACTCTGTTATGATTTACTTTCCATTTTAAAGAAGCAGGTACCTGCTTCCAGAAATATACTTGGATGTTGTATAATAATTGGCATCACCGTGAATGGAATATTTCTTTTTTGAAATTCTTTTAAAAACATATGGGTTAAAGATTAACTATTATAGCAGCAGCATTGCAAAGGAGATAAGAGTATGTAAAAGTTTGTGGCTCTTTCCATTTTTTAATTGTTACAGACTTGTATTCACTTTAAATTGCATTCCACATCCTGAAAATCAGAAAATACGGGTTTTTTTTATTACTGGCCTTTCATGCTTAGTCTTAAAGGTAATGAGAACAGAACAGCTGAATGGAAATTCATTACCTCTCAGGAAGCTCGCCTCCTGTATTTCCCCTCACAAATTGGTTAAATATTTGCAGATAGGAACCATCTACTTTTTCCATAAACACTTTCTTTTCCTGCCTATTCAATCCTAGTCATAATCTCATTGTTTATGACATCATAAATGCAACCACACAAATAATTATGAGATAAAAATGTGAAGCAGTTTCCTTTTTTAAATTAGGAAATCAGAGAGATGAGTCTGGGATAGAAGTCTGAGAAGCAATTTAAAAAGATGCAGATTATTTTAATGTATGTTTAAACAGCTATTTGAAGGTAAGAAAGCATCTTCCTCAAATCAAGTGGAGTATTATAAGGCATGCTATGAAAATCATTATCCAAAATATAGTAGCATTCTCTAAAAATGAAAAAGTAATTTTGCATTTCTACAAAATGAATTTGAAAGAAGATAGGAACACAGGAAAGGAGGATTTTAAAATAATCCTTCTATAGATAAGTATTTCTTTTAAAATAAATATATAAATTACAAATTCAACTTCAGACCTGTTTTTTTTTTACAATGTTCTGTGTACCATGAGCATACTCTTGAGTGGTGCTGAATGCTCTCTATTCTCAATTAAAAGACTTAGCCCCTCTTCTTACAGGATTGCACAAGGACTATTCACAACAGCAGCCTGTAAGGGCTAGTCTGCATAACACTACAAAGTTAGGTCGATTTCACTACATCACTTGAGGCTATGAAAAATATGAGTGATGAAATTTAGCTGACCTAAGCACTGGGATAGACACTGCTTAGTCAGAAGAATTCATCTATCAAACTAGCTATCACCTCTTGGAAAGGAGGACTTACTATAGCAATGGAAGAACCCTTTCTGCCACTGAAGTATCTACTGTGGTATAGATAGACTTTAAGTTACCTAAATCTGGGAGTGGCTCCTGCCCCCATTTTTGGTAGCAAAACACTGCAAAAAGATAAGCCACCCATTCTGCATTAGACTGCTAGAACAGGGCTAACCTATCACAGATGGAGCCAACGGCTCAAGGAACAGGACTTTGGCTGCCTATGGGCCAGTCTTTCATGTTCTGTCCCACACCCTAACCCTCAGTGGAAACTGGAGTAGTCAGCACCTCACAGGACCATACTGCTTAATTTTTTAAAGTAACTTCATTTTGTAATGTATGCTTCAAGACATGTCTACAATAAACATGTCCATGTACACTCTTGGCTATCACAGCTTTCAAAGTGCAGAGAATAAACTAAACTGGGTCCATTTTCTTTGAGGTAACATCAAGTAGCTTGCACATATTAAGGCTAAGTCTATGTTGTCACTTTATTACACTGCAACGTTATGGCTCACAAGTGTGAAAACACACCGGCCTGAATCCAGGAAGTTACAGTGCTGTAAAGCGGCAATGTTAACCAAACTGCAGCATTGGAAGCTGCACTCCCAGCACAATTATGTACTCCCCTCATGGGGAGCTCCCTCACCCCAGTCTACACTAGGGACTTATTTCTAACTAACCCCCCTTATTTCAAAATAACAAGCGAAGCATCCACACTACCAAGCCCATTACTTTGAAATAACGGGATGGTTATTTCAAAATAATAACTCCTGCTTTCCACGAGGAATAACGCTTATTTTGAAATAGTTATTTCAAAATAGCGGTAGTGTGGCTGCTCCATTGCTGTTATTTAGAAATAACTGCTCCCCAGAGTCATTCAAAGTAATTACGTCCCAGTGCTTCCTGGGGCTCTCAGTCGAGGTAGGGCATCCACATTAAGGGAGCTTGCCTCAGAGTAATTTTGAGGCTTCCCTGTGGTGTAGACAAAAAGATAAACCACCCATTCTGCATTTCGAAATAAGCCACCCATGCTATTTTGAAATAGTTATTTTGTGAGTTATTATTTTGAAATAAGTGATTTTGAAATAATTTCCTAGTGTAGACATGCCCCCACAGCATGCCTGCCATTGCCATACTGCTACGTTAAAGCACTGCTGGGTTAAAGTTTCAGGTATAGATAAAGCACTGTAGCCTGGTTCACACTGGAGCTTTACAGCACTGTAACTTGCTGCACCTGGGAAGGGGGAGAATGTTTTGTCACACCCCAGAGCCAGAAAGTTACAGCCCTTCAAAGTGCCAGGGTATACTTAGCATTAGTCTCTTTAGCTAATCCTGTTTCTAAGCTCAGAAGTAGGACACAGTATGAAACCAAAGAATTTATGTGTGTGGCATTTTAAAGCTAAAACCAAAACCTGTATCAACAAGTTCAGTTATTTTCTTTATGGGCCGACAGTGCGTATGGTACTACATTGTTCTTTGACATTGTCATTGATCATTTCAGCAAATTTTGCCATAATAGAAAGACAGGTTACAGCATGACAGAGGACGAGAATGTACAAGCATAGCTGGGTTTTTATAATATAGTTTTTCTACATTTTCTCCCACATCTCTTCAGCTCATAAGGTATGTTTTAAACATAATGAACTAGAATCTTAAGATTCAAGTTAGTAAGTCTAACAATCACAAGTTGCAGAGTGAAGACTAATGTGTGTCATTCAATGATACACATACATCTTCACTATTATCCCCATTCTTTCCTCCACCCTTTCCTAGTTCAGATTGCACCTTGCTTACTAATTTACTTGTTAATTCAATAGACTGACTTGGGATGTGCAAGGAGAAAAATCACTGCAGTTATTGGGAAACATCAGAAGTATAAAACTATTATTCAGTAAGTTCATATGGTTTTCAGAGCATTAGCAATGTAATGTAAAAACAGCCCTAAAAAAACCTTGTCTAATTATGTAACAATATGAGACTGGAACCCTGAAGTTCTACACTTGCAGCTTCTGTTGTTTTTTTCTATGGGGCTGAAATGTTCTGTTCAATTCCAACTCTTCAAATAGCCAAATACCTGCTTTCTGGAAAAAAGTTGAGGGTTTCAGAGATTTCTGACAGTTTGCTTCCAGCCTGATTATCTTAGCCCTTTGAAATCTCTCCTATTCTTTGCAAAACTGTTTTGCCCTTTTCAAGTTTCACTTTGGTTCTAAATCAGTTGTTCAGATGAAAGGCTTCTCCATATGCTGAGTTGCAAACCAGGGTATGAATCCATAGCATAATAACTGGTCATGTGGATCCTACTACCATACACTTGAGTTCCATGGAGTGCTTTGATGTAAACCTGTTTGAAATGCCAAAGCACAGTTGGCAAGGCTGTTCCCCATTCTGGTACTCTGAGTGCAGAAGGTGGGGGGCTTTAAAAATATTTTGATTCTATAGGTATCGGCTTATAAGTTTCCCAAAGTCACAGATTCCTTGGCGTTGGAAGGTAGATTCCTTGGCGTTGGGAGGTAGCTGCCACCACCAAGTGAAACCAGAAAACAAAACAAAACAAAACCCCAAAACACATTTCTTCTTGAATCCAGGAGGAAAGCAGATGGACTTCTTTCAGCGGGGTACTTCCAAGCTCTTTTATCACGAGAGCTTAAAAAAAAAAAAAGATATAACAAGCCACTCTCTGATAGCTGAACTCGCAGTCTTAGGCATGCACACACAGACTTCCTATTACCTTGCAGGACACAAGAATCAAATCACCACCTTAAAAAAGGTGATTTTATTAACTAAACAACAGATATACTTGATAAAGCATACTTCGTTGTTAGATGTTTTAAAACAACTGAAAAAAAGATCAATTTAAAAACACAGAGAAATTCCATCCCTGGGATATAGCTTAAAGTACAGTGTATGGGGGGAGAGAGGGAAGAGAACATGGACTTACATGGACTTAGCACAGAGAAGTTTAACCAAATAACAAAACAAAGAAAATAACCCTGATCATGTCTAAATAGACATTGAGTTCTTTATCTACTCACAGATCCGTGCTTTAAGGTCCAGTCCATTTCTATGCCCAGTATTCTTTGTGGGCATGGTAGTTCTGCTTGCTTCAATTCACCTTGTTCCCCTAACTTCTAGCTTAAAACTCACACAAAGAAAAACAGCAGGCAGGTATATCTGGTATATCTTCCAATTCAAATCTCAATACCTTCTCCCATTCGCTCTCCTGGCTCCCTGCCAACACCCCCGTAGCTACCTGAGTTTAACCCTTTAGTCACCGCATGCTGGGATGTTCAGAAAAGGCCAGCACTCCTCCTGTCCTACAATAGTGTAGAACATTGATTTCATTGACCCTGCTGTTGGGTACTAAGTTAGCATGTGGCAAGACAGGGTGCAAATCCACAGCACACCAACTCACACTACGTGCGCTAATTCACTATGTAGACAAGTCCTGAAATCTCTTGGTAAAGCATTTATTTACTGGTGTATTGTACAGCCTTATACCTCCTTTATAGCTTAACTAGCACATTTACCCGGCGTTGCCCAGGGCCTTAAGGAAGGACTCAGGACAGAGGCCACACAGTGCAGGAGTCAGGGTGAGGAGGGTTTCTGGGTAGGGAAGTGTGCGTGTGTAGGCAGTTCCCTGATGAAGGGGAAGAGCCAGCAATTTCCCCAGACGAATGTGGTGTGGAGAGCTTCAGCCCTCCTGCCCTCCCTATAGGATGCCTGAGGGAGGATTAGGGCTGGGACAGTCCCAGATGAGGGAGGACAGTGCACCCCTAGACAGCCCCCTTCACCTGCCTGGTGAGTCTGTCTCCCATTTTCCTGGCACAATCAAACCCTTATGTTGCTTTAAGTTATGATCAGAAGAAGCTGTATACAGAATTTGGAGGTCCAAATTTAGGAGGAGTTCTTGAATAAACAGACAAACTTTCTGAAATATATAATAGATATATCCATCAGCACATACTTTTTATCAGTGTAGCTGGCTTAATGGGTGGGCGAATAGCGATGATGAATTGAGCTGTGCTTTTACAATTAGAATACAGCTATCATTTCTAAACTGCTGAGTATATAGGTTGAAACTAAAATCTGATACTCTCTGGTCTGGCAACATTCGTGGTCCGACAGGACCATGGATATTGCTGGACCAGAGAGCCTGCTGGGAGTGGGGGCAGGCTGGGTTAGAAGCAGAGCCCCAGTCAGTGGCAGTGGGGTCAGATGCTGGCAGCGCACCTCCCACCGGGGCTAGTGGCTGCGGGGCCAATGTGGCTGAGAGCATAGCCCTTGCTGGGAGTGGAGGCAGCATGGCCAGAGCAGCTGGGAGTGCAGCTCCGGTCAGGGCTGGTGGCAGCGGAGCTGGTGCTGGGGAGTACAGCCCTTGCCAGAGCTGGAAGTAGAGCCCAGTGACTGGGGCTGGTGCCCAGGAGCGGGGCTGATGGCCAGGCGGTAGCCTTGACATCTTCTGATCTGGAAAACTTCCTGTTTTGGGACCACCCAGATCCCGAGTGTTCTGGACCAGGGAGGTCCAACCTGTACCAATTGTATGTGAACTTAATGATGATGGCACATCCAGTGTATAAACACCAATGAAAGACTAAGCACCAGAACAGTGACCAAATGTAAACATAAATGCAGTGTTAAACCATTGCACCTATTTTGCTCCGGTGAAAGCAAAAACTTTAGCTTGCCTGTGCTCAGCATGATAGGTCCAAGTACACGCTAGTTCTCTGTAAGCACACTACTTCAAATGGTATGGTTTAATCCTGCAAAAAAGTCAATACACTAGAAAAAGTGATGACAGGTCAATAAAAGAGTATTTGACCAAGGTGCAGGTGAGCTGACAGTGCTGAAAATAACATTATAAAATATATATAACAAAGAAAACATCTCCAAGGCATTTGGTATCTGTGGTCTGGAGATGTTTTATTTGTGTTATTATTTTTTAACTTTGCTTCTTCTTGATGTGACTAAACATCACACATCACAAAAGTAGACAGTTTGCTCCAGTGGACTAGAATATAACTTTATATAACAACGTAATAAATTAAGGTTTGTCAGAAATGGCTTTCATCACAAACTGTTAGCACAATTTACATTCTCTTCATTGTGTATAATATTAGAGACATTGACCATGTGACTTCTGAAATATAATTTCACTTCCACTATTGTCAGCTCACCAACACCTTGGTCAAATCCTCTTTTATTGAACTCTCTTCTTTTTTTGCTAATCTGCTGGGGGGGTTTTCTTTCAGTATTTAGCCACACCATTTGAAGTAGCGTGCTTATAGAGAACTAGTGTGACCATTGGACCTATCATGCTGAGAACAGGCTAGCTAAAGTTTTCATATTCACCACTGTAAAATATGTTCAGTTAGCAGCGCCATAAACTCACAAAAAATGTTTGTGAAGTAAAATGTTGGGCACATTTCACCCAGCTCTAGTCACAACTAACCTGGCCCTGATTCAAATGGGAAAAAACACCATGTGCTATTGCCAAGCCAATGCCATCTGGCTGTCTCTAGGTACTGCTAAGGCAACCACCACTATAATGTGAGAGACTACAAACAGGCAAGCAGAGTTTATGTTAAAAGTCACCCCCCCTCCCCCTTTTTTTTGGGGGGGGGGTTTGTTTTGCACCTTCTCCTTTTTATTGTGGTCTGACATAGTAAAAGGATTTGTTGCTTTCATCTATAGGGAGCATGGTAGCATAGATTTAATTTTAACTCCTGGCAATTAGCACCATTTTAAAAAATGCTTCTGAAGGGTTTCTTTTTACTTCATTAATTTCAAGTTTAGCTTGACCTAGGGCTAGCAACATTGAATTGAAAGCTATTTAAAAGTATACATACATAAAAACTACTAACAAAAACTGATATTGTCAGGATAACTATGTAGGGAATGTTTGTAACCATATGAAAATAATCTCTAACATTACTCAGAAATTTGTACTTCAGCGTATGCAGAAGTACTGATAATATAGATTCGATATCTAATTGTATCAATGCAATGTTTCTAACTAGATGTTTTCTAGCCCAACTGTGCTATTTGTGTTATGGGCTGCAAAAAAAAATCCACCTTTCACAAAAAGTGGGGGAGGTGATGAGAATTTTCACACTAGGGAAACATGCTCCGGATGTCTGTCACTTTTTCTATCAAGGTCTCAGAAAAATAGCAGCATGCTGTGGCACTCAAAAAGCCTAGTAGATAAAGTAAAGGCATACTACCTTTTTCTACTTAAAAGTGATGTTCTTTTCTGATGTGTAGAAAGAGCACTCTTTCTCCGACTTCCCTTACTGCTTGTAAAATGAGGGTTACAAGAGTCGGAGTAAGAAGTCCTCCAGCTTGACATTCATTTGTGTAGAAGCGCATGATGTGGTTTCGAAATAAAGTCAGTTATTCTGAAATAATGCTACTATGTAGACATAGCCTAAGGGAGCCTCCTTCGGACTAATTTAGAGGCTTCCCTGTAGTGTGGATATGCTATTTCAAAATAGTTATTTCATGAGTTATTATTTCGAAATGAGATACTTCAAAAAAATTTTCTAGTGTAGACATGCCTGGAGAGGAATACTCTTTCCATTTCTATAGGTGGGAAGTTCAACTACAAACTAAGCAGGAAGTGGCTAAAATGGAATAGCATTTTCAGTTTCTAAGAGGTTGTAACTATCAGCCAGCGCTGTGTGGCAGAGGAATAGTCTTGTGCTGAGATGCAGTTAACTGTGGTAATCAGGTTAAAAAACTAATGTGTGGAGGTGACTGTCAACATTGCTAACCAAGACCCTTGTCCTTCCACTGCAGAACATATGGTCCTTTCACTTAAACAGATTATGGCAGCAATTGGATAATTGAAAATTATGTATGAATATAGAATAAAGTTGCTTTCATTCCAGAGCAGAGACTGATCTTGGGGCATGTTTCTTTGTAAGATCCAGGGCGATATTGCAGCCCTTGCTATGATCGATATAAAATAATGTGTTACTTTTTCTGTCTTCCAGTGCTTTCACAATTTAGAAATATAAAAGTGGTAGATGTTAAAATGTCTGTGATTATCAATACCATTTTGTACTGGCATTTTACTGTCATTTGAGTGCCACCCATTTAGTGACAAAGATTTTTAAATTAAGAAAAATCTGTATAAGAAAAAAAATCAAAACTGTAAACACAACAGTGCAATCCATGCTTATGAAACCATTGGTACTTCAGCAGTCTGGAATGTTTGATTACTAACATTTTGGCTGAATAGTTCTCCTTGCTAAGCATTTGTTTATTTTATATTGTTTGTCTTTTCAGCCCAGTCACAAATACACCAACAGATTTGTTACCGGACTAGAATGCAGCTCAGCATTGGTGCAGCATCCAATTCAGAGCTGCTAATGCATCTATTTGATGTGTCTGACTTTAGTAGGAGATGAGTGGGAAGGTCATTGTCTTTAACAATGGCAGTGATGAGATGAGGAGGAGCTGCCTGTTGAATGATGAACAAGGGTCAGGTGAGGAGAAGAAGGCTGAAGTACATAATCAACATTTGCTGTTTGCCTTACACAGCCATACTCACACTTCAGAAATGACTGTTCAACTCTACTCATTTATTCATAGCCGTTGCTAACACATGATTTCTAGGGAAAATACTTGCAATATAATGGGACTTTCTCAGTGGAGAATTTCATTTAAGGAAAAGTCTTTGCTTTCTCTAAAGCATATATATTTTGTGGTGTCTTTCATCAACATCACATTGCATACAGTAGTGATGTATATCAAACCAGGGACTGCTAGTTTCAATGCAAATTATTTGGCAAAAAGAAATGGAAAATATTCATATAACGTTTTTTACTTTACATCGCTAAAATGTGCAATCAGAAGGGTAACATTTTCAAAGTGCCTAAGTCCCATTTTCATGAGACTTAAGGACTTAGCAAGGGCACCTTTTTGGGACACCTGGGGGGGCAGCAGTCATGCATACCAGGAAGCTTCTTGCTTTTCTTCCCATTCCCTTGACTATCAGGGAGCAAGGGGAAAGTACGCGGCTTCTGTGCATGCCTCTCACTCCCGGCTGGTGAAAGAAGGGGGCAGAGGAGTAATTCATGAAATCTCTGTACTTTCTCCTTGCTCCCTGATAGTCAGAGGAATGGGAAGAAAAGCAAGCTGCATCCTGGTATGCGTGGCTGCTGCCCCCCCGCCCCCCGCCTCCTGCAATGGTGCCCTTGATACATAGGAGCTCAAATTTCACTGACAGTAAGTGAGACTTAGGGCCCCAAGTCACTCTTAAAATGGGTTTAGACTTCTAGGGGATGCTGATACTATACCAGGGAGGTGTGATTCCTAGCATGGGTAGACTGATTCACACTAGTGCTACTGGAGCTAGCCTGCTAAAAATAGCAGTGTTGACACTTTAGAATTGACTGTGACTTAGGCTAGCCACACGATTTTGGGGCAAAAGGCTTGTGCAGCTTCAATTCAGGTGACTAGTCCAAGCCACTGCCTAGGCCGCAACATTCACACTGTTGATTTTATGGCACTAGTTTAAGCGGTGCTTGTACAAGCCTGTCTGGCTCTGCTGGGAATCATCCGTCCCAGCTGCAGTGTAGAAATATCTCTAGATTTTCAAAAATGAGTAGGCAGATGCAGATAGGTGCTCAGTGGAATTTCCAAAACACCTGTGCAGGTTAGGCATTGAAATCAACGGAAGTCATATATCTAACCTGCC
The DNA here is from genome assembly GCA_032595735.1 of Pelochelys cantorii. Taxonomy (NCBI): domain Eukaryota; kingdom Metazoa; phylum Chordata; order Testudines; family Trionychidae; genus Pelochelys; species Pelochelys cantorii. The sequence continues at coordinate 51,669,683 of CM064332.1, read as the reverse complement.
TACACTCTTTTTGAAAAAGCTATTAGGCCCTAAATTATAACATTTGAAAAAATTAAAATTGCACATATGCAAACAACAGTGACCCAGTGTTAGCAAGGCATTCCTCAGTTTAAACATGCTTATTTACTGTGACCTCTTTTCTCATCTAATCAAAGGTTACCCACTTTCCCTGCTTCTGGATGTTCATGTGATCTAGCAACTGATGCCTTCAGAATGTCTAGTGAATGAATTTGTTTAAATGAATTAAACATCAGAATTTGCAGATTGTGTCGGTCTGACTCTGTATAACTAACAAAAGGCATTGTAGTGATGGTACCCTTAGCTGAATTATAAAAATACCTCTGGTTTACTCCCTTAGCTAACATGTTTTAATGTCACTTCTAAATAACAATACAAATGTCAACTTTCTCCCTTCCTCCCCATGTGCACGTTTCGTCTGATTTAGTAACGTCTCACATCGCTACACATTTGTGTCTCTTTGTAGTTGTGGAGACAGAAAATGTGCAATATTTTTATATTGTATCCTGTAATTATAATCCTCATTTTATTTCTCATGTGAATGAAAGTTGCATTATCAACTGAAAGATAAACTGTGAAATGTCATTTATGGCAACTACTTTTGCAAATCAGCTCCTTGAACTGATGCTAGATAGTAAAGCACTTACATTATCTCATCTTCCATAATGGGGGGCAATTAAGTTTGCAATTTTACAAACAAATAGGTGTTATCTGAATTACAGTTTATCATTAACTGTATCACTGAATATGTCTCTATAGTTCAGTGTTTGACATACAGAGTACAATACAGACTAACGAACGAGTAACTGTGTCACCCCTGCCCTCTAACCAAGTGTGTCCTTTACACTGCCTTGCTGCTGTAGTTTGCACATGAATTGCTTACCAAACAGTCCCCAGTATGTAAGTCTCTCCCAGTTACAGTCTGACCAGCAAATTTTGAGTTTTCAGATGATACCTTACAGGGCATACTTTTACAAAGATTAGTAGCATGTGTGGTGTGAATACAGGGATGCCTTCTGCCACATGAAGTAAAACACAGAATTAGGGCATCATAGAAATGACAGTTTGTGCCTCAAAGAACAAACCATAAGAATTCAGATGCACATAGAACGCAAGGCTTAGATCTCAAGGTCATGGGCTGTTAAATCAGGATAGCTGGCAGAAGACGCAGCATTAATCTACAGGGTCAAGAGGTATGAAGAATGAACAGTCTTGCAGTCTCCTCAGTACTGTAGATGCAATGAACTTTTTGAGATACAGGAGACCTAGATGAGATCCCAAAAATAATTATCTCAAAGGATGAAGAAGGAGAGCTTGAGGACTTCCTGACTTCAGACTTCTACCCCAGGCCCCTCTTCTCTCTGATTTCCTTATTTTAAAAAGGGAAATGCTTCACATTTTTATCTCATAATTATTTGTGTGGTTGCATTTATGATGTCATAAACAATGAGATTATGACTAGGATAGGCGTGAAATGAAAGTGTTTGTTTATGGAAAAAGTAGATGGTTCCTATTGGCAAATATGTAATCAATTTGTGAGAGGAAATACTGGAGGAGAGCTTCCGGAGAGGTAATGAATTTCCATTCAGCTGTTCTGTTCTCATTACCTTTAAGACTAAGTATGAAAGGTCAGCACAAAAAAAAAAATCTGATTTTCAGGATGTGGAATGTAATTTAAAGTGAATACAAGACTGTAATCATTAAAAAATGGAAAGAGCCACAAACTTTTAAATACTCATATCTCCTCTGCAATGCTGCTGCTATAATTGTCATTCTTTAACTCACATGTTTTTAAAAGAATTCCAAAAAGGAAATAATCCATTCACATTGTACAGGTCAGCCCTCCCTTGTCTGGCACCCTCAGGACCTAAGTAGTCCTGAACAATGGAGTTTACTGGAAGAGGGGAAGTCAAGGCTCCCTATCTGGCTGTATGTTTCACTTCTGGGTGGGGCTGTGCTCCCTACCACTGCCTCCAGCTTTCCTACCCCCTCGTGTGTCAGACCTGAGCTGAGCTGTGCCCCTCCCATCCTTCTGCTGGTCTGGGCTCCACACCCAGCTGACTCCAGTCCCAGATGGGGCTGAGCTCCCTACAGCTAGCCCTAGCTGGGACTGTGCCCCTGCACCACACCAGCCCTGACTGAGGCTGTGCTTCTCACAGTGCCAGCCCCTGACCAGGGCTGCACTCCTGGCTGCCAGCCCCACAACCTCCAGCCCTGGCTGGGGCTGCACTCCTTGCCACCAGCCCTGGCTAGCCTATGCTCTCCCTCACACTGCCCCCTCTTGGGCTGGGCTCCCCACCATCAGCCCTGCCTGGGCTATGAGTCTGAACCTGCCCAGCTGGGGTTCTCTGGTTCAGCAATAGCCATGGTCCTACCACACCACAGATGTTGCCGGACTGATGTTGTGCAGGAGAGGGGTAGCCCAGTGGTTTGAGCACTGGTCTGCTAAACCAAGTGTTGTGAGCTCAATCCTTGAGGTGGCCATTTAGTGATCTGGGGCAAATCTGTCAGGGATGGTACTTGGTCCTACTGCAAGAGCAGGGGACTAGAATCAATGACCTCTCAAGGTCCCTTCCAGCTCTGTGAGATAAGTATATCTCCATATATTCAGAGAGCCCTGGATTTTAGAGGTTCAACCTGTAGACTGCTTACTGACTTTGAATGTGCATACTGGAAAACAGAGGGCTCAGATAGCAATAGTGGTCCTTGGCTAACAAAATTCAATTTTATATTTTTCATGTACTTACACTCTGGTCATAAATGTGGTATCTGAGCACTTTCCAGCTTCAAAACAAACAAGGAAATTAGTGTCTTTCATGTCTGGTCTCCTCTCCATTGCTAAATATTGTTCAACAGTCCCTAGTTTTGCAGTTTGATCAGACTGCGTGGTTCTAATCTGCAAAGAAGCTGGCTATGCCTATGATTGCTTTCTTTGTGGTCAAGGTTAGGGAGGAACCCATTAGGATGTTTTCCATTCCAACTATCCTTATACTAATATAAAATTATGGTATTACATTTGTAATATATTTTAAAAATGCTAGAGGTGCTTTATGTATACAGATTTTAGTAGCACATTAACAAATGCCCCTGCAGCAGTCTCAGAATCAAGACTCTTGAAATACAACTGTGGGATGGCTTGTGCATGCATCCATGCTAGTAACATTCTAGCAAGGCAAGTTGGAGGCTAGTAAAAGAGGAAAAAAGTTCTCTTTCTGGGTGTTCAGTGTCTCTCTGGAGCATGTTTTCTCCTAACCCTGTTCTGACCCTTTTATCAGACAACCTCTACCCAAGAATAACTGTCTCTCAAACCTAGAATTTAACCCATATACTAATGGTACAGTCCGAATGCCAGAGTAACCCGAGCAACTACTGTGAAATTCTGAAGTTCTTCAAGTCATTGAGGCAGTGTGGTCTGGTGAAGACAACAATGGACTATGAGTAAAGTGGCTGGGTTCTAGTACCATTTCTGCCACTGACCTGCTGTGAGACCTTGAGCAAAAGCCTCCACCTTGCCTCCCAATCTTTGTCTTCTGTGGGTACACTGTAAACTCTTTGGGACAGGGACTGTCTCCTGCTGTGCGTTTGTATGAAATAGGCTCTGATCTCAGTTATGTCCTTCAGCCACTACCAAATGCAAACATTAGATAAATAATAATTAAAAGATATTTCAGTATTCAAGGATTAATCCTGCTTTGCAAAGTGTTAGGGAATCTATACCAACCAAGGCAGGGCTGGGCAAAATACGGCCTGCGGCTGGGTCCGACCTGCCACACCATCAGATCCGGCCTGCAATCCACACTGTCAGGACCCGCAGGCACACAGCCGTGATTTAAAGCACAGTCCATGCGGCTGTCTGCTTTTCAGGGACGGGGAGGCTTCATGTGATCTCCCAGCCCCCAGCCCAATTCTCAGCTCCTATAGGCTAGAAACAACCATCCAATAGGAACTGACCTCAGTCAATCGCTCAGCTACTATTGTCTGGAAACAATCAACCAATAGGAGCTGAGAAATTGGCCTATGGGTCACAACTCCCTCCCAGACCTTGTACTCGCTCCTACTTTTCTGCACCCAAACACCCTCCCAGACCCTGCACCACAATCCCCTACCCCAGGTCACTACCCAAACCCTCTGCAGTCTGCACCCCCTTTTCCCCTTCTCCCAGGTCACAATTCTCTCCCATTATTTACACCTCCTCCTAGAGCCCCACTCCTAGGCCAGAATCCTCTCTTGCACTCATACTCCTTCCCTGACTCTACACCCCAATCCCCTGACCCAGGTCACAACCCCCTCCTTCAGCCATGCCCTGCACCCCAGTCTCTTACCCCAACCTCCAACTTAGACCCTGCATATTCTCCACAGAAAAGTGCAGCCCTTGACCACTTTCCAAAATCTTGGAGTGTCCCCTGCATCAAAAACTATTGCCCACCCCTGAACCAAGGACTGCCCCAGCATGTCAGTGTATTCAACTGTACATCCTCCTGCAGCTTCCCCCCACCCCTGCCAGACACAGATCAATCCTGGAGGCATATCAAGGAGTAGAAGTTGTGAGACTAGGTTGGAAAGGCTCCCAGCGATTCCTGCCCATAAAAATCAGATCAGGTGGACCCCAGAATTGGCACAGACAAAAAAATTGATTAATTGCCATTGCGTACCCCTTCTCCCCCCAGAAAACCCCTCACATATACTGAGCTCAGGTGCACATGAGGACTGAGACTCCCCTATGCATCTGTGAGATTGTAATCAATGATGAACAAAGCACAGACAATCACAACACAGAGAATGGAAAAAGCCAAAATATTGTAGCAACTAAAGATACTTCTGAAGGGAAGACATAGGCCAATTAGTCATTGAACAGACTGTAAATTTCAGGCTATAATAAATGTTGGATAGACATCTATCAGGAATGATCTAGACAATGCTTGGTCCTGCCATAAGGGTAGGGTACTTGACTTGGTGACCTTTCAAGGTCCCTTCCAGTTCTAGGATTCTAGGATTCTAAGTGTGATCCTTCTAGGATGTAGTTGTTTTGAGTATAATATAGAAAAGTGTCAGCTATAGGATTTTTTTTTTCCAGAATTAGGTTCTCTATTTTGAGTACAAATAATTTTGTTATGGATCTATACATTGAATGCATTATGATAGCATACCACAGAAAGCAGGATTTCTAGTAAAATCTGTTTGGAATGGCTGCTATATTCATTACTTCCACCCATATATTTCAAATAGCTATAAACATGAACATACTAACATTGCAGGCTTCGCTGAAGGTAACATTTCTTCTGATCAAGAGGGGATAAGCATAGGTATTCGGTACTTAGCTTTACGATATGGATAAAACTGCAGTTACTACACTATAGCATGTTATTTTTTCATACATATGGAACAAAACATGCAGTTTAATCTAGATGATTTTAGCTTGAGGAAAACAAACAAACAAATAAACAAACAGAAATATAAAGTCTCCATAAGAGAGAGAGAGAAAAAAACTCTCTCTTTCTCTCTCTAATGATAAAATCCTCCATCTTAAATCTCACAGTTCTACCCACAAGCAGGGAGATGTTAAAGTAAAAGACATTTAAAGATTTTATAGAATAATAAATACACAGTGTGAAGCAAGAACACTGGTTCATAAATCTATAATTCACTATGCATATTTGGCATTGTACCATGACATTTATGTCAATGAGCTCAATATCATATTCCATTCTTGCAAACGGGGCAATAAAGGGACAGCACTGCTTCAGACATATCTATGGCATGGAATTTTGTGCAGAGATGGAGATAACTTTACTGGCCAAAAAGCACAACAACAACAACAACAACAAAAAAACCACTTGTACCCATGTTCACCTCAAAAGCCTTCCAATCAGAAGATGACAAGAATCATTGTGCAAAGCAGTCAATTTTAAGTATTTTTTAATGCACCTTGACCCTGAACAAAGGAGGCATATATATTAGTGAATGAGCCTGTGATGTGTCACCTTGCCATATCTTACTCCTCAGTGAAAACATACACAGTGCCAACCTAGAATTTCTCCTTCAATCAGATTTCTCTGATCTGCCAGTTCCACTGACATTAGAGTTACTCTTGGCAGTAGAGAAGCCTTGAATCCTGTGATTTCCCCCAAGTTTGAGCACATATGTTGCAGAATTTGCAACAGGCCCTATCAACTGTTGAAATCTGTCAAAAACAAATGTTGGTCTCTTTCATGCCAATTTTCTATTTGGAAGCAATGTTTTTAACAAATTTGTTGTGATGCTTCAAAGAGCTCATGAACACTCAGCTATATCTATATTTTAGAGTGCATCTGTCTGTCTGTATCTCTCTCTCAGCGTCCATTTGTTCAATAACTCCTCCTAAAAGATAAGAGCTAAGACCGCCACGTTTGGTATGCAGCTTCCTTTTTTCTTAACTTAAAGCAAGGTCAGGGATTGGTTGTGTCAAGACAACCTAAAGCCCCGGGTAAAGGACACTGGGGGCAGTGAGCCTGCAGGGAGAACTATCCTGCAGAGTGTTCATTGGGGGCAGCTGCATCACCCAGGGAGTGCCCAGCAGGGTTGGGGGCTCTGCCATCTTGCCTGCCAGCACACCAGGAAGTAGCCCCTCTGCACCCCAAACCTTTTCCCCACTCCCGGCACTTGGCCACAGAGCCAGGCGGGAGGGGAAGGGAAGGCCCCTGGCAGCTGGGGGGACCTGGTAGGGAAGAGAACAGGTCCCTGGTGGCTGGGGGGGCATGGAGGAAGAGACCAATCCCTGGCAGGCTGAGGGGGCCTGGGGGAGGAGAGAACATGTATCTGGCAGGTGGGGGACCCCAGTCTGAGCCCGTCCTTACCCTCCAATCCACACTCTCGCACCTCATCTGCCCTCTTGCATCCTCCCTCACGTCCCCAAGGCCCTACCCCGAAGGACCCCGGCAATGCCAGGTAATTCTCCTAATAGGATGAAATGTATTGCTTAGCCTGTTCACTGTTACTATTAATTATAGTGAATTTGTCACCTAAATCATAGTTTTGTTTTTATTTTTATTAACCTGAATAATGAATAGCAACAATTCTTGTTTGCAGGTAAATATGGAAGCCTGTGCAAAAACAAGAAATTCACCAACCATTTGTGTGACTTAAAGCTCATTAATGTAAATGTTCACAAATAGAGATTAAAAAGGAACACATACATAATTGAATGACCAGCTATTGAAATGACGGTTTGCAACTGCTATATTTCGCTATCTCTAGTCAAAGATATGTGAAACTATAAGTTTGTTCCACTGTGAAAGACTGAAAAATAAATTCATGAAGTATTATTTTTATTTGGTTAAATAAAGATAGCTCATCTCCCACAAATACACAGATACACCGATGTATTGGGAACTCCACAAATGGGTAGAGGTGGTCATTTCTTTATTTTTTCCAGTTCCTTCAAAGTATAATAAACTCGCATTTTATGGGAATAGTGGAAGAAGTGTTGTGGGGAGGCATTATTCTTCCAGATAATTCCCAACCTAAATTACAAATTAATTTCCAGCTTTTATATTGTGTTGAACTTGTCTCCCAATCTTTTCTATAGTATAGACAGTCCTTAAAGTGATCTAACACCAAATATGGATTAGGGATATGAACGACTAGTTGACTATCCAATAAGCAAATGCTTATCGGATAATTGACAGGCTAGTCGACAAGTTGCTTCCCCCCCCCACCCCTGCTGCCTCTATCAGAAAGAGGCTGAGGGGGGGGGATGGTGCTTCAAAGAAGCAGCACCACTTGGAGCCTGGGGCCAGACCCCGGGTTTCATGCAGCACTGATGCTTTGAAACACCGTGTGAAGCCTGGGCCAGCTGGGGTGTCCCTATGCTGCATGCGGCGTTTCAAAACGGCAGCGCCGCGAGGAGCCAGTGATCAGTGGGGGACTCCTCACCTGACTCCAGGCCCCACGTGGTGCTGCCTCTTTGAAATACATCATGCAGCGTGACACTAGGCTCCCCATAGTGTTTCAAAGTAGCAGCACCACACGGAGCCGGGGGTCAGCAGGGGAGTCCCCAGGTGACCTCGGGCTCCATGCGGCACTGCCACTTTGAAATGCCATGGGGAGCACAGGGCAGTGAGGGACTGCCCCGCTGGCTCCTTGCTCCCCGCAGCGCTTGTGCCTTTGAAGTGTAGCAACAGCCCGATGGCTGTTGCTAAACTTCAGAGGCAGAGGCGCCCTATCGACTAATCGAATAGCTGATGCAAATTGCATTGACTATTCGATTAGTCAATCGAAATTTAACATCCCTAATTTGGATCTCTCTTACACCTGTGTAAACCTGGAGCCCCTTCATGGACTTACTCCAGCTTTATATCAGTTGGAGATTTAGACCTTGGCCCTTAGTTTCTTGAACATTCTTTTATAATACAGCAATTCATTTTTAATTTTATTTAATTCCCCAAGAGAAAAGCACTCTTAATATTATTAGAAGTGCACGGTCATGTCAACATGCATTGTGCTTGTATTACTGGAAGGTCTCAATAACACCTTTTATTCTAAACTATGTAGACAGCTAGACAGCTGCATCTATAATATTATAGTCTATATTCAAAGACTGGGAAGTGGTTGCACAAATTATTCTTAATTTATTCTACTGGACATTTTTGCATTTTAATGAGAAAAAGGCCTTGGACCGTAACTTGCAAACATACAGTTTTCTCTGCTCTCTCCTCCCCCTTTCCCTTTCTTTCACTCACTGTAAAATGGTGAGCAATTAAACCAGGTTGCTATATTTGGTATATCTAAACTTCACAAGTTGATAGCATAATGATTTTAATAACTACTTTAAATGTAACATGGTGACAAGTTGACACCCGAGGTTTGTGTCCTGCAATTTTATTTTTCAAGCATTCTATTGTTATGCCAGAGGAATAGCAATATGATTAGGAATATATTTAAGAGTCATTCCATGCTACTGCTTCTTGTTTTTTATTCAGCTTTTCTTTTTCCAGTTTTAGCTTCACAGACACTCAAGGTACAAAGGTCCATCTCTTGGCACTAATTTTGGAGAGTTTGTTTCACCCTGTACATTACTATTCCCAGAATGGAACCACTTCCCTGCTAGTTCAGATGTAGAGATTTCTGCAAAGGGCACTGATGTTTGATTCAGCAAAAGGTACTCAAACACAAGTTAACATTACTAGAGGCATGCCAAGACCTAATATTCATAGTCCACCAATGAAACAGTGAGAGATATGCCCAGCAATATAGTGTTACAATAATAACATAATATTGTCCTTCTATAAAGCCCTTCCATCCATGGATCTCAAAGTGTTTTACAAACTATTAATTAATCTCCGTAAGAGTAAGACTTATCAGATACATTTGACATCTGGAGAAAATTAGGCAAAAGAAATGATTAATCCAACGATACTGATCCATAGTCCACCAATGAAACAGTGAGAGATATGCCCAGCAATATAGTGTTACAATAATAACATAATATTGTCCTTCTATAAAGCCCTTCCATCCATGGATCTCAAAGTGTTTTACAAACTATTAATTAATCTCCGTAAGAGTAAGACTTATCAGATACATTTGACATCTGGAGAAAATTAGGCAAAAGAAATGATTAATCCAACGATACCATATGGTTTATAGCAGAGCCAAGATTAGAATCAAGAATTTCAGATTTACCCAGAAGATTATCCTTTCTGCCAAATTTTCAGCAGCCCAGAATTTAAGAATGAGATAACATTTGAATTCTAAACACCTATTTATAGACCAGTGTAATTTGTAGGTATTGCCTACATTTTTCAGTTTCTTTCTAGAACTACCACGTTTAATTAAAAAAATTGTTTGCACATATGAATAAAAAATCCATAGGGCTGAATTCTCTCTGAAGACTAAAGTCAGGGGCATGAATTTAAATGAGAGACACTTGCACATATCTGAATGCTGGGCTTTGGTCCTCATCCATATGATCTAAAATGTCACTCAAGTATCAACTTATTATTTCACAGTGTCATTTGAACATAACATTATTTTTATATTTATCATCACCTCAGAAACCCTTTTCTCCCTGTAAGAATAGGGTGCATGCATCTGCCCATTTGAAAACTATTGCGTAGGTTGTACCTCCCTTAACCAAGACTCCCTGGTCTGGCAACATCCATGCTCTGGCATGAACCATGGATGTTCCTATACCACAGAGCCCAGGAAGAGGAGGGTCTGGCGGCAGGGCAGGAGCACTGTAAGGGGCACTGGCGACTCAGATGGGAGCCCAGAGAGAGAGAGAGAGAGAGACAGACAGACAGACAGACAGTGTGTGAGTGGGCGCGCGCACGGTGGGGAGTTCTGGCCCCAGTGGAGCTCTCTGGCCCCAGCAGCCAGCAAGTTCTAGCCTGGCTGCAGCCGTGGACCTCAAGCCTAGCCAGGGAGCTCCAACCCTAGTGTCAGCCAGGGAGCTCTGTCCCTATCCCCAGAGCTTCATCTGTGTTCTGGCTCCAGCGGCTGGGGAACTGCAGCTTCAGCCCCAGCAGCAGCCATGGAGCTCTGGCCTAGGCCATGGAACTCCGTCCCCGTCCCTACTCCCCAGCCGCAGAGCTCCAGCCCCAGCCGTGGAGCCAGGCGGCTGCGGAACTCTGTCCCGGCTGTGCAGTGCTGGGTGTGGCACTCCGGCCCCAGCAGTTGTGGGGCCAGCGAGAGCTCCGGGGGTCTGAGGCAGCAGTGGGGGTGGGTTGGAGCCCTAGCTTGGTGGGAGCATGCCCATGAGGGGAGGGACTTCCCTGGTCCAGAAAATCCCCTCGATTGGGACCAGTCAGATCCCAAGGGTGCAGGACCAGCAAGGTCCAACCTGTGCTACCTACTCTCAAGAAAACAAGTATAAATACAAAAAAGTTCTTTTAATTATAGAAGGTTAACTGTGATGGGTTGCCTGGAGCCCTTTATATTTCCTGGCACCAGGTCTCAGCTAACCATGCTAACACTGGTTCTTCTTCTGCCCAGTGTTCTTTCTGGCGGAGTTGTTTCTCGTCCTCTTTCATGGCCTGGGAAGGAGAGCATGAGTTGCTATTTTCCCTTCTAGTGGGGTTGGAAATAGGGATGTCAGTGATTAACTGGTGGGCATTACTGTTATTGGGTGATGCTTACTGGTTAACCAGTGGCCCAGCTGGGTGGGAGCAGCCCCCTGCCTGATGCTGGTAAGACTCTGCTCCAGCTAAGATGGGCCGTCTCTGCCATGCTGGGCACCCTCCCTGCCTGTGATTCATTGTGGTGGGCTTGGCCCAGCTGGAGCAATCTAGCTGGAGCAGCCCTCACCCGCAGTGATCATCCCGCAGTGGGTGGGGGGGCTGCCCTAACACAGATGATTATGTCAGGGCCAGCCCGAGCCATTCGCACGCCCCAGGCCCCGGTAGCACGGTGGTGCCCAGCACAAGCGTGGCCCCACCCCCGGGTGCCTGGCGCATGCATGGCCCCGCCCCAGGAGCCCGGTGCATGTGCAGCCCTGCCCCAGGTGCCTGGCGAATGCGCGGCAGCCCCGCACGGCGCCCCCTACAATGGGGCACCCCGGGCGGTAGCCCAGTCATCCCATAGCTTGGACTGGCTCTGGGTTATGTTGACTCACCTAACAGTGAAAAAGGGCAAAAAGTGCTCTAAATCTAAAAGATGACACAGAAAACAGCAATATTTGCCTGTGCAAATCAGGTGCATATACCATCCAAGGTATAAATGGAAGTTCAGAAATAATGTGATGGCCGAATTTCATCTGAGTAAGTAATCTAGCTGCAGCACTTTGAATTAATTGCATCCTATTCAGACTCACAGCCTTCAGTTCAATAACAAGGGATAGTAGTTAACATAGTAGCATGGATCAGAATCAGCTTATCAAGGATGTTAAGACGTATGGGGCCAACGTTCCTTCTAATCTTTTCCATCCATATGCAGATTTTTTCCATTCATGCGTGGAATAAAGTATATGTGCACTGAGGCATGTGCAAATGTGCAGTAGAAACAAAAAAAAATCTACCAGTGGGTGTTCTACCAATCTGCCTAGCAACATTTGAGTCTCTCATGATTGGCCACAGAAGCACACAACTTACAGGGAACACTGTGTGGGGCAAAATCTTGCAAAGATTTGAGCACTGAAGTCAAAGATGCTATTCATGTAAGTAAAATTATTTAAATGTTTAAGCATCTGGAGGCTCAGACCCATACCAGCTATCAGAATCCATAGTGACTGCATTTTTTGAGGTAAGATATACTGCACTGCAACACATCAATATTTTAAAAACATACCCAAATATATAAATATTGCATTGTATGGAACCTACCATACAGTGCATCATCTTCAACTTATTACTATGAATGAATATGGTGTTCAGCACATTTGAATGCCACTGTCCATCAGCTCAACATGAAAAATGGCCCTAGTGCTTCAGATGTTGTGCAAGTAAAAGAAATTACAAGAGAGAGGAAATAAATCATTATGAGGACAAGGGCTCACCAATTAATTTTGTCCAACCTTGTTTTTCTGCATGCAGCACAAGGAAATGGCTGTGAGTCACGGAGAATTAAGCATCAGCTGCTCAGAGACTACAGAGCCAAAAAAATTCAAGCAGAAGCACGGGTTGCACACTTTTCATTTATGTTTGTCCATATAGAAAATAAAACTCCAAATCCTTTTGGATGTGCTCATTCAGCACAGTTTCACAAACTAAAACCTCAACACATTTTTACATTATGATATTTCTTGGTATGTTAGGGCATTTCTACACTAGGGAGTTATTATGAAATAACGCCCCTTATTTCAAAATAACAAGTGGAGCATCCACACTACCAAGCCCGTTATTTCAAAATAAAGCGGTTGTTATTTTGAAATAATAACTCCTGCTTGTCATGAGGAATAGTGCTTATTTCAAAATTGTTATTTCTGGAGCTATTATTTCGAAATGAGTCATTTTGAAATAATGTCCCAGTGTAGACACACCCTTAAGAGTTTTTAATCTCATGGAGCTGGAATTCTTCAGAAAGTAAATTAACTCATCATCACCAGCTAGGGGCTCTCCCTCCATCCCATTTCCCAACCCAGTTTCTTTAAAAATATGCCAAGAAGGCAAGAAAAGAAATTGTTTGCTTTTTCTGGGGGAAATGTGATTAATTTACTAAGACTCCATGTTTGAAAAGCTAGCTCCATGCAAGAATGGTATGCAGCAAAAGCATTGGCTTTATGTACGCTGTTGAACACATCCATTACACTGCTATACCAAGGGGATGATAATTATGAAACCTAAATGTAAATATTTAGATGATGAGTTTGAGCAGCTACCTGTTTGAGGGGCAGGCACTGTAATGGAAACCAAAAAATTTACCATGCCAAAAGTCCAGCTTTTGCTTATGCTGGGCTATGTTTTTAGCAAGTTAACAGGAAGCACTGCCTCCATTATAATTATTACTGAAACCTCTATGTTCTCCCACACACATTCTTATTCCTACTGCCCTCAAAACACCCAATCTGTATTCAACAACCATAAGCACTTCCTCACCTTCATGGCCCTTCCCCCTGGTATTATTCCCACAGAACTCTGGTCTTATTATTTGAATCATGTTTACACCCAAAACTGACACACAAACAGTGGATTGAAATGCATAAAGTATTGAGGTCAGACAGTCAAAAATTGACATGGGGAATAAAAGTAACTGGACAGTTTCATTAATTATACTGAGACAGGTATGATCACCATTATTAGTTTCAAAGGGGACAGATGATAGCTTTGAAGGATCAGTGCAAAGCGAAACCTTTCCTTGTGCATGTAGTTAAACAAGTTGAGGTCTGAGGTCTTTCCTGTTCCCACCATGTATGATAACTTCAGGGCTGCCTAATGTATCAGGTGTGTAGATCAACATTAACATCCTGTGTCACTCGGTGTACCTAGTACGGTATGTCTTGTACTTAAAATAACAACCACTGCTCAACTACAGTAACATGCAACAATAGAACAATTAAACAATTTTAGGCTTATATTTTATATAATGAATAAAAAGAATGAATTAGAGCAAGACTTGTGGAAAGAGCATCAAAACTGTAGGGACAATCAAAATCTGTGGGACAGAAAACGGTAGATGGAAATTGCACCATTTAGCATGCAGTACAGTAATTCCTCATTTAACACGATAGATGTGTTTCTGAAAACATTTGTGCTAAGCGAAAACGTGATATGCGGGGTCAATTTTCCCATTAAAAATAATGGAAAAGGTGGGGGTTGTGTTTCAGATGGTGGTGGTGAAGTCAATTTTTTGTTGGTGCTGGGTTGTCAACGTCAACATTTAATCTAGCAACACAAGATATCTATCAACACAAGTCACCACGGTTTGCTAAAACACAAAGATAAACAAGTGAGTGAGTGGAGGAGCGCTGTGACCACGTGTTCATCCGCTCATGCGTATTACCACTGTTTTCACCAACTTATACCACCGCGCGAAGTAGTCCTCCACTTGATTATTTTCGTGTTATTTCGAGGACGGTCGTGTTATTCGAAAAATGTTTCCTAAAAAAAATTCGTGCTATTGCGAAAATGTGTTAAGCAGGCACGTGTTAAATGAGTAATTACTGTATTTCCTTGCTGGATTTCTCACAGAACCACTTACAAGGTATCTGGCCCATATAAAAACTGTTTTCAGGCTAGAAATTCACAGATTATTGCACAGGTACTAATGTAAGCCATGTAACCTTGAGTAGGGACTGTATTCAATATTCTCTAAAACAAGAAGATGCACTTAGGGAATAGAAAAAAAAAGCAAGCCAAACCTTTGGCACATCAAGCCTGTTTACTCTCTCAGATGAAAAGGGCGACACCAGCTGTGTGGAAGGCACTCTAGGCAGTGACTCTATGGTAGAGAGACCATCATGGACCTATAGAATAGTCTCAGCTTGCTCACTGCCGTAAAGGTATGATTATAGAGAAACTGGGTGCTGTGATATGGGGCACCACTATAGCTGTGGGAATGTTGGGCACAGTGCTTTAGTAGATGGAATGGGGTAATGAGGAGAAGTGTAGGAGGATGGGAAAAGCCATGCCCAGGAAGGAAAAGGGAAATCTGAGAATAACAGGGGAAGGGGAGAAAATTCTGAAAGGAGTAAGGATGTGAGGAACCACATAATGGATGGGGAAAAGTTAAAAGAGGGATTTGGGAAGCAATTAACAGGACAGTTGAAAGGGAAGATTTAGTCAAATTGGGGAGGAATGGAGAAAATTGAGATAAGTAAGGGAGGAAGGAGCTAGAGAATGCACAATGTAATTATAATGGATTACATGGGTATGGGAGGGGGAGTCAAGAACAAAGAATTGAAGGATTTGACAGTGTGAGAAATTAAAATTAGGTAATGCATATTCATCAGATTTACTAATTAGTTTATTGCGACATCTGTCTGAAACTTCCAGCTTTCTGAATTTCTAGCTTTAAAGTATTCCTGTAACCATTTTCTCCCCACAATGACATTGAACTATTTTTGACTGAAATCAGTGATTTGCTAAATATATACCATATAATATATGATATGCTTGTATCATTACCTCAAGAGCAGGTTTGCAACATCTGTTCATATTTGATTTCTGTATCTTTGCTATGCTGGAAGTAACTTGTATTTGTAATGGATTTGTTGTCACATACATGCACAGGTCCCATGACTGCCAGATTGACATAAGAGAACACATCTTATGATCTTGTCAGCCCCAGAACACAGGTTTTTACCATTTCACTCAGAGTTACTGGAGAATATCCTCTATTCTCAGTACAGGTTGAACCTCTCTGGTCCAGCAACAGCCGTGGTCTATCAGGACCATTGATATTGCTGGATCAGAGAGCCCCGGATCAGGGTAGCAGCATCCTGGAGCCCTGGCACAAAAAACAGGACTATGTAGCACTTTAAAGACTAACAAGATGGTTTATTAGGTCATGAGCTTTCGTGGGCCAGACCCACTTCCTCAGATCAAATAGTGGAAGAAAATTGTCACAACCATATATACCAAAGGATACAATTAAAAAAAAATGAACACATATGAAAAGGACAAATCAAATATCAGAACAGAAGGGGAATGGGGGGGAGGTAAATGTCTGTGAGCTAATGATATTAGAGGTGATAATTGGGGAAGCTATCTTTGTAATGGGTGAGATAATTAGAGTCTTTATTCATACCTAAGTGTAGAGTGTCAAATTTAAGCATGAATGACAGTTCAGAGGATTCTCTTTCAAGTGTAGTCTTAAAAGGCCTTTGAAACAGGATGCAGGTAATTAAGTCATTGAGACAATGTCCTTTCTGGTTGAAATGGCAAGAAACTGTTTTTTCTTTGTGATCCTATCTAATATCTGTTTTGTGGGCATGACAATTTTCTTCCACTATTTGATCTGAGGAAGTGGGTCTGGCCCACGAAAGCTCATCACCTAATAAACCATCTTGTTAGTCTTTAAAGTGCTACATAGTCCTGTTTTTTGTTTCAGCTACACCAGACTAACACGGCTACATTTCTATCACTATTTTGGAGCCCTGGGGCAGCCTTGGCGCTGTGGAGTGCCAGCAGCTCTAGAGCTGGCCACAGAACTCTAGCATCCCAGGGAAAAAGATTCCCAGTGGCCTGTGGCCGGCCATAGAGCTCCCGGAGCCTCACAGCAGCTGAGCCCTGGAGGCCCTGGGGCAGTGGATCCTGTCTGGAGCAATGGAGTTTCAGCAGCCTTGGGGCAATGGAGTCTCAGCAGTCTCAGTTTGGCCAAGGAGATGAGAACCCGATGGCCCAGGGACAGGGGAGTGGCTTGCACACACATTCACACCTGCACACTCAGAGCTGAGGAAAATCTATAGGATGGATGAAATTGTACAAATCTGATATTTAAGCCACAATGAATGGAAGTTTCAAATAACCCTAAGGTGAATTCTCTGTGATGCAGGACTCAACTGCAATCAAAATGGAAAGAATGATTCATGACTTTGGATAGAAAACACGTGAAATGCTTGACTTGACACAAAGCAATGCAAAAGGTATCAATGCTGTTTTTGTTTTGACCTGAATTCCAAAGGGAAATACCAGGTGTATGATCCAAAACAAAAAACAGTTTCTGTGACACTCCAAAACTATTGGGGATTGCACTGCTTTACACAGCAACCAGTATAGTACATTGCAATTAGGCATAAATTTCTCATTTACTTGCTTACATTATTATTGTTCAAACTATTTTTCCCTGTTTGATTGCAATAGTAAAGCTTGTAATGGCAGCATTACAATAAACAGAGTTAATCCATTGCCATCTGCCTTTATTTTACTGACCCATTCAACTGCATACTGTTGTGTACAAGAAACATGTAATTCTGTGGTCTTGCTGAATTAAATTTTGATTGAATCTGGAGAGACTTAAGCAAAAGAAATTCACCATTTTAAAGTGTATTGCAATTTTTAATTACTTTAGTTCATGTCACTGTCTGTACGTTGGTTAGCGGCTACAGCTAGTTCATCTGCAGACACTGTAAGCTCTCATCTGTCACGTTTCAGGCTATTAAACAGTATATCACATTCATTTACATTTTATTTGCTGTTTATGTTCATTACTAGCAAAATTTCCTTTAATTTGCTATTCGTGGTGATTGCTATCAAAATTTCCTCTCATATGGGCTGCAATTAAATACTGTAGTTAGTTTTCAAAGAATTTAATACTGAATAAAACAATAAGATAAGACAGTAAGCAGTGACCCATCAGATTTGCAAAGATTAAAAATGCTAAGGAAGATGAACAGTTAAGCATATGATTTTCTATGCTAGGATGCTACATTTCAGGGGTTTAGGACCTGGCTGTAAAAATCAGTCCAGAAGATTTTTGTTTGTCTGTCTTTTTGTTTGTATGTTTAATTCAAATTTTAAAAACATAGGTGTTTATCAGTTTGGTTACTTTTAAGTGTTTATACAGAAAAACTAGACTCTCGTCTTGTAGTTATATTAGAGTGTTGTGCTGTGTCTTTAGTACAGGTTACAGCACATTTCAAAGATGCATCTACCAGCTTTGGCAAGTTTCATTTTGAAACTTACATAGCAGTGGGGAAATAGAATAGCAAAGTGAACCTTACCAAAGATGATAAATTTCACTTTGAAGTCTGCTGTTCTTCACACAGAGCATATGACTGCAGAGCAACTAGGGAAACAATTAAGAACAGGAAAAAAGATGAAAGAGACAAAGAAGTTGGGTGAAGGGGAATTAAAAAAAAAAAGCAGAGTTGGAATGGAGCCTGGATGGGGCAAGGAAGAACAGAAACAGAGAATGAAAGAAGCAGAGGGGAAATGAAAGTGAGGCAGAGTGCAACAGCACTGTAAAGAGCCAGTTCATGCCTCTCTCTTGACCATTATTTCTCCATAAAAGATATGGTCAGAGCTGGATGCTAAGCACAGATCAAAAGAAGAGCTCCTTGCAAATGCTAACACGTTGCTAGTATTCCTCTGATCAAGGCTTGGATCCCTGAGCTACCTGGAGCCGTCTAAAAATGTATTTCAACTACTTCTTCAGTGTCTATCACTTTGGTTATCTAAGGGAACATCTAAACTACATTCCTGTTCCGAAAGAAGAATGTAAATGAGCCCGATCGAAAATGCAAATGAAGTGTGGATTTATAAATCTTGCGCTTCATTTGCATAATCACATGAGAGTGCTTTTTCAAAAGTGAAAGCGCAGTCTAAACGGGGTTCTTTGAAAAAAAAAAAACCCTTTTCCGAAAGAACCTGTACTCCTGAAAAAATGAGGCGTATGGGTTCTTTCAAAAAAGGGGTAACCCCGTCTAGACTGCAGTTTCTTTTTCAAAGAAGTGCTCTCACACAATTATGCAAATGAAGTACGAGATTTGTAAATCTGTGCTTCATTTGCATTTTTGATTGGGCTCATTTACATTCCTCTTTCGGAACAGGAATGTAGTTTAGACGTGTCCTAAGTGATGTAAATAAAATATAAAGGCAGAGGGTGGGTGGGGGGCAAGGACCAGAGGGAAGTGGCAGCAACAGCCTACTTACTGATGAAGAGCCTTATATCATCAACACGTTCAGGTAAGACTCATGGGCTAGCCTACAGGTTTCTAAAAAATGGAACCCCATATACTGTCTTTTGACTCCTGAGTATAATTTCCAAAAGAGGACATTCCTCCTGTCATGTTTTCACCCCTTCATCTTCATTTTAACATAAAAGTTAGAAAGATAAAAAAGAAAAAAGTTTTCCACATTAGTCCATAGAGTCAATTAAGGTATTTTAGGAATTTCATTTCATTCCATTCCGCCATGGTTGGATTGAAGAAAAACATGACAAAGGAAGCTTTAAATTTCATCATAAAACCAATAAGGAACATTCTGAGAAAACATAAGTCCTGCGGAATTATTATTTAATATAAACAGTTCAATGAGTTTAACGCATCTCTAGATAATTCCCTTAAGCAAAAGTTACAACTCCCTCCTCTCCTGTACACATATAATTAATAATGTACTACTTTATTTTGAGTGCCAAAACAGGCTGTTCCCTTAGCACCTAGACAACTTCTGATTTCAGTTGCATGTACGTGCATTCACACACAGATACACACAACCCTTTCAATTTACTTTAGGTGAAGCAGATCCCAAATGTACAGTTCCTGGTTTTCTTGTTTTATAAATCTCATGATAAAAAGATTTTGCATTTCTGAAGATTATTTAATCCCTTTTCTAACCATACTTTAGATTCTTTACAGATGTTGTTGTTTTCAATTCTATACGCAACAGCAAAATTAGGTAAACATAATTATGTTGCATTCACTGATGAGATATTAGACTATTTGAACATAAATGGACCCAGTGTGCTACAGGTTGGACCTCCCTGGTCTGGCACCCTCAGGACCTGAGTGGTCCCAAACCAGGGATTTTGCCAGACCAGGGGATATCAATGTCCCACTCTCTGGCTCCTCTCCCTTAGACTTCCAAGGCTGGGGCTCCCACCTTGCATCAACACGTTCTGCATGCTCACTGCCAACAGAGTTCCCCGGAGTTCCCCTGTCAGACCACGGATGTTGCTGGACCAAAGCGTCCTTGATTTGGGAGGTTCAACCTGTATTATGATTGTATCAACATTGGGCCATACGTCAATATAGGGTTTATTTAGAGCCATATTTCAGGATCCTGTTTCAAAGCCAATATTTTTATAAAAACCTCTATAACACTACACAACTATTATTTGTGGTTTTCATGCCACAAACCTATATTTGCATGTGGAAATACATATTACAAATGTGATAATTTGCATGTGCAAGGTTACATGCACATAATTATCTAATTTGTGCACACAAAAGTGGTTTTTCACATCCAGACAGATACAACTGAACATTGTGTAGGCTTTAATACATCATCTGAAAATCTGGCTCACCTCAGACTAATAGTTCTTCTAACCCAGTATCTTGTCTCTGACAGTATTAGACATGTCAAAGGAAGGTCAAGATATCCCATAATGGACAGTTATGAAATAACCTGCCCATTGGGAAGTGTCTTCTTGGCCTCACAGAGGATGATTTGTACCCTGAAGTTTTCTCTCTCTTTTAATCTTAGCTAATTTAAAGTGTGGGTTTTCTATTTCGCTATATAAATGTTTAAAAATCCTTTTTTTTTTTAAACTTCCTAAGATCGTTGAGTCAGTGATAGCACATGGCAGATAATTCTTCAAGTTAATCAGTCATTGGGAAAAAAGCATCTTTCTCTGTATCAACTTTAAATGCATTGTCCTTTGTTGACTTATTCCATGAAAATCAACAAAATTCTAAGGAAAATCAGATAGGTTTCCAGAGTAAACCTGTAGGCCAGGAAATTTTCTGAAAGTGCTTTCCTGCCTGCTTGTCTGCCCAGTTCCCCTCCAAGCTGCCAGGCTCCCAGGCCTGTCCAGCTTCCCATATAATGGGCTGCCAGAGCTCCAGGCTGCTTGGCAAGCTTTGGAAATATTTTGCAAAAGTCAAAATGAAATGCCATATTTACACTTTTTCTAACAAAAGCTGGGTAATCCCATTGCTTGGGAAGTTTCTAAATTTCATGTTTTTGGCCCACTTCAAGGTGACATTATCTTGGAAATTTTCTGTGCAATGGGAATTCCAGGTGCTGGCCAGTTCTACTTAGAGATAGTGTTTGCAGAAATGCCCGTAGTTCATTTCCATGAAATTATTTTTTATAAGCCTCCAAAAGACAGTTCATATAAGAAGGAAAGAGAACTGCAATATCAATTAATACGTTTGTTTTTTTTAACTTTTGTCCCAAGCTATGCTTACCACAAACCCTTTTCATTTAGCCTTTGTTCTATTTTCGCTGATAGCAGAGGTTGTAGGAAAACAATTACCTTTCTCATGCCAGTCAAAAAATTTTGAAGATCCCAATTATGGGGATCTTTGGAGAATACTATGCACTTGTGCCTAGAACTAGGCTTTCACAGCTTTTATTTTGGGGAACTTGAGACTGCTTTTGTGTTTGTTCACAAATCCTTCACTTGAGATTTACTTAATAACATTATGTTGCATGTTCTGCTCTTCACACAACTGCCAAAAGCCATTTCACGGAACAAAAATGCAAACTGACAATTCAGGGGATCATATGTTGTGTAAAATTGACCTATTTTATATTTGAGAGAGTTTAATAGATATTCTGACCTGTAAACCAAGCGGTAGCACATGTTGAAAGCTTTCAGAAGCTGTCTTTCATTATGGTATAGTTCTAATCAGGATATTATTAAATATTATTATTTATTTTTGTCCTAGCACTAGGTGCCTTGCCCAGGTCAGTGCCTTTTTGTGCTATGTGCTACACAAACATACAGTAAATTACAGGCTCTGACCCATATAGATTACAGTCTAAATGACAGGACAAGATGGATAAAACAAACAAGTGGGCAGGGGAAGGACAGATGAAGTAACAGTGTGACCAGATGTTTAGCACGGAGTAGCTGTGTGCATAACTCATAGATGTAATAAGACAACTGATAAAAGCAATTACAGCTCCCCACTTCCCTTGCAAAAAGCCAAGACAGAACTGAATTTCCAGAGGAATACTATGGTCAACAGTGTTGGCTCAAGATGGATGGGGATGAAATAGAGGCCTCCAATGTCTGGTCACAAGGGGATCATTGGAGCATTTGGTGACTGTGGTAAAGAGGTGGATGCCATATTGGAGAGAAGCAAGCACAATAACTGTGCTTGGGGAAGAAGAGAAGGGATGGGAGTTGGAGAGGAATGTATGGTCATGGCTCCTATTGATTCCTCAGGAAGGGACCTGACAGGATGCTGAAGACCCAGGTGAATGAGATTTTGATGGAGCTCAGGAGAAAGAAAGGAACAGAATTACTGGGGCAAGTGAAAATGCTAAAGAAGAAATGCAGGGGAGAGATTGCAGTGTTTATGACAGTGGAGAAGGCGCAAATGAAGTGAGCAGGGAGAGTGAGGGGCTTAGAAGAGGCTGCTTAGGAATTTAACAACTTCTTTAAAGTAATCACCAAAATCCTGCACAGAGGGAGAAGAGGGAGCAGAAGGGGGCCGGGTATTAAAATGTGACTAATGCTGTTTTTTACCAAGCCACATAAACTAAATAACTATACAATTAAACACTTGGGATCGATTTAACACATGGGCTGTGTCTAGACTGGCGCGATCTTGCGCCAGAGCTATGCAAATGAGGCTCAGCATGGGATATCGCCGAGCCTCATTTGCATAACTAATGAGCCGCCATTTTTGTGGAAGAGGCTCTTGCGCAAGACGGAGCTGTCTACACTGCCCCTTCTTGCGCAAGAAAAACCCTCTTGCGCAAAGCCGTTATGCCTGAAAATAATCAGCATAACGGCTTTGCGCAAGAGGGTTTTTCTTGCGCAAGAAGGGGCAGTTATGCAAATGAGGCTCTGCGATATTCCACGCTGAGCCTCATTTGCATAGCTCTGGTGCAAGATCGTGCCAGTCTAGACACAGCCATGGAGTTGGTCAACATTTGACAAATTTCAAAATCTGAAGAATTTTTTTAATTTAAAATGTGGGGAGAAATAGGTAGAAATTATTTCCCCTATTTTTTTCAGAAAGCTCTAAAGCAGAAAGCATGGACATGCATGAGGGTAATGTGCCTTTATGTTTGTTTATCAGGTATATTATGTTGAGCATACAATTGTTCATTTCATTATTTAAGTTACAGAAGAATTGTATGGGTGTATAATGGGAACACAGTGATCCTTTACTCCTGTGGACCTAAACTAAGGGTCCACAGGACCCTGGAAGATCGACAGCAAGTAAATATGTGGGTGGGTGTCACTTCTCTTCACACTCTCACATCTACTAATGCCAAAGGAATAAAACTAGTTTACAGAACTCTGTAAACTCTGGCTCAGGATATGTATCCAACACTCTGGTTTTGATGTTACCTTATGTCTGCACACAATATATTTTCATATTGTAAAACCTTTGCAAACAGTACATTTCTCTTAGCTAATTCAAAGACATGATGACATTTTCAGTCCATACCCAAGATTTCTGTTTTGACAGTTCACTCAGGTGAATGATTCGTGTTTTAAGCAAAGTATGAACTTCTCATAATAGGTCTACAATACCAGAAAAATACCTCCGTTGCACAATGTGACAGTCAAGGCCGATAAATCTGCAAAAGCTCCTAGTTTGTATTTCTCAAGGGGGAAATACTTTAAATGTCTCCATAGCATCCCACAAGAGAAATAGGATTGAAATAATTGACTTCTAGTCTCAGCCCTAACTACCGCTGTGACTGTTAACAACGTGTTCCAATTTCTGCATGTGTGCTGGTTCAGCAAAAGTGGTAATTAATATGTCATTAGGGTAACAGATCACATTGTCTAGCCCTGGTAATAAAAAGTTCATGATCCTCTGGAAAATAGGCCACAAAGAAAGCAATTACACTGACAAAAGCCTTTATGCAAACTGTTATAAAGTGACTTTTGAATAGAGCTCTAATACTATGTGCTGGCATATTTTACTTTGGTGAATTTAACTCCTTGTACACATTTTCCTAAGTCTCAGAATATGGCATTGATCTGTATCTAAGCACAGGGTTTACAACAACATTATGACTAAATAATAAAGGGGCTTTTTAGAAAGAGCCAACAAGTTCACTATTATATTTTTAAGAAATCTGTAACAACCAAATAGGTTCATGAAAATGATGAAGTGTTGAATAAAAAGACACTAAGAGGCCCATCAGTGGGACAGGTAATTACCAGAGCCCCTTCTGAAAATAATGGTTAAGAATGATTTTTGAGCCAGTTCCTAGAAATGCATTACTCACACATGTGAAAATGACACAGCAGCATTGCACACACTGTTTGTTTTATGTTATTTCTTGCACAACTACTACATTCCTTCCTTTAAGTAGAACTTTTGTACCACATCCCTCTTATCTTTTCAGCATATCAATGTATTGGAACCATTTGTATCATTAGTACTGGGTAATTTGAATTTCGACTTTCAACTAATGCCTTGTGAACATTGTATCGCTCCCAGTCTATTAACTAAATCGCTCATGATGTCATTTGGTTTTAGTACATTTATTAGGGGACTGATGTATACATCTCCAAACTAATACGATGTTGGGCCTGACATTTGATAGCTGTGAATATATCTACACTAAAGGACAAAGTCAAATTAAGATACTCAACTTCATCTATGTTAATTGTGTAGCTGAAGTTGAAGTAGCTTAACTCAGCTTTGGCACTGTCTACACTGCAGGAAGTTGAAGGAAGAACACTCTTCCTTGGATTTCCCTTACTCCTTGTGAAAGTAGGGTTGCCGACATTGATCAGAGTGCCTCTCTCACTTCGAATTAGCTGTCTAAATTAGACCACTAATTTGAATCCTGGAAGATGACAGCATGTAGTGGAAATGCGGAAGACGATTGTGAGGTTGAGGAAATTAAGTGGCGTATCACAATCGTTCCTTTTGTGCCTGCATTTTCTTACAGGCCTGGATGCTCTAGGCAGCCATTTGTGCTTTTTGCTTCTTATTATTCTTTTGTTATTCTCAAAGAGTTAGCTGTTTGCTCAAGATGGTACAGTGTAGGAATGCACTGTTGACTTTCAACAAATTCTGGGACAGGTCCCAAGGCCATGCACATGGTACGGGAGTGCAGGAGGGCTTGGGAAGATCACATAGCTATTTTTGCTGAATGTTTCCCACCTGATAATGCTAATTATTTGGCCTGGGAAAATATGCAAAGTATCAACAAGCTAATAATTGGATGTGAGAAAATATGCAATGTATCAACGATCTTGTTAGGTTCTCAAAACAACAGGGGTGATTACTGTAGATCTAACAGTATATAAGTGCCAGGGATATTCCTAGCACTGGAACCTCCGCGTATAAAAAAGCCACAGAAGGTGCTACGTACTGGCCACTGGGGTCCGTCCGCTGTTCTTCTCCAGGGGGTTCTCGGCAGCAGAAGGGATATAGGCATTGCATTTTATTCTGAGATCTACTTAGGCTTAATAAGTATTGTACTTTCTTGATAAGCATTGCATTTTATTTTAAGGTTTGCTTAGGCTTAATAAGTATTATATTTTATTCTAAGATTTGCTTCATTGTATTTTACTCTAATATTAAGCATTGTATTTTAACCTAATATTTGCTTAGTAAAATCTTTAAGCCTTCACCCAATTTGTGTGCTTATTGCCTCCAAAACCCTTAAGGGAAGAACCATTGCCTCTTGGCAATACACAGCAGCAGCTTCGATCGTCCTCTGTAGTGTAGATGTATCCTGTGTCAGTAGAGAACCCAAAGCCTGAATATGAATGGAAGGTGTACTCCTGCCTTTCTGAAAATGGTCCCATTTGAAGCATGGGTGTGGGACAATACAGGAAAGCTGTACCAATTTTGTGGATACAAGGCGCCCCTGCTATAAGTCACTCCAGTATATATTCATTCTACACTAAAGATGTTGATGCTTGTAGGAACTGATACATTATAAGTCCTCCCATTCTGCACTCTTAAGTTTCACAGCCCCGCCCCCCTAATGTGCACAAGTGGAAGTCAGCCACAGGAAAAAAAAATCCCTGCTTTAAGTTTCACTATAAATACAAGTTTTTTGGAATGTATCTTGGACTTATAGTCTATGTCTAGACTACATGGCTCCGTCGACGGAGCCATGTAAAATAGTTTATTTGGCATTGTCAAAGAAGCAGGGATTTAAATAATCCCCACTTCATTAAAATAAAAATGGCCGCTGCGCTGTAAACCTCGTTTCATGAGGCATACTGGAGTGGTCGACAAAGGCTTCCCTTGTCGACCGCGCTGCGTCTAGACTGCCGCACTGTGATTGGTGGCACAGCGCAGCAGCCATTTTTATTTTAATGAAGTGCGGATTATTTAAATCCCTGCTTGTTTGACTATGCCGAATAAACTATTTGGCTCCTTCGACGGAGCCATGTAGTCTAGACATAGCCATAGTGAGGACAGCCTGTATACACAGAATTTCTAAGGTCTATCCAGCACCTTTCATAGAAGCTAAATTAACAACTTAGAAAAATACTTGGTCCATATTGGTTGTAGATGTGAACTTTTTCCTTTCTTTTCCATTATTTCTTCTTAACATTCATCTACTATATATATGACAGAGTTCGTTCATCTGCAGGGGCAGCCCATGGATGTAGGCAACCTCGGCAGTTGCCTAGGGTGCCATGTTTAACGCGGCGCCCAATGATGATGTCACGCCATTGAGGGCCATGGAAGCGGGGGCGCTGATCGCGCATTCTGCCTAGGGTGCCAGTTGCTGGCAGCTCCCCTCGAGCCACTCCTGTTCATCTGCCTGTCTGTTCAAGAACTCCTCCTAAATGGTAAGAGCTAGGACCACCAAATTTAGTATGCAGCTTTCTCTTATCATAACTTAATGCAGATAAAGACTGTTATGCAAAGAAAATGGGATGTTCTTGGAATGGGATTGCTTCCCATTAAATTGTACAGAAAAGACACAGAATTGTCAAGTTGGTGAAAGGGGCTGGCCCAGCCCTAAGCCTCCCACCCCTGAGGCACTTTTTAGGAAGGATGGAAGGGATGAAGCTCCCTGACCAATTCGTATGGGGACAATGTTCACCTTCGTCAGGGAGCAAGCGGAAAGTGCACCATTTGCTTCATTCCACACTCTTGGCTGGGGAGCACAGGGGGCAGACGAAGTGCACTTGCCCCAGCCAAGGGTTATGAACCCCTCCCCCAGCTGTTCCCACTCTAGCTGCAGTGGCCATGGAGAAGCACTGCTCTGGTGAGAGTCGGCTGCTGTGGTGAGAGGGCTGCAGTAATCCTTTCTCCCTGGGGCAGCATGCATACTGAGCCCCTCATCCCTAGCCCCACCCCAGAGCAATGAAGCATGCACATTTTCAGTTCACTTTCCAAAAAACAATACTTAATTAAGGACCTGAGCAATGCCAGGGTAAAACTTCTAGTTTGTTATAAAAGAAAGTCACAGAGCCAGATCCTGCAGTTTGTACTCCTGCAAAACTGAGAAGAACCAAAGATGTATACTTAAACAGCCCAAAGATATATTCTTAAATATTTAAATCTCTCCTGAGATTTCAGTTTCTCTCTCAGATTTTCAATGTAAACAACATTCTGGGATTATGCAAAATCTACAGCCACATTTTTGGATAGCTATTAGCATTCATCCACCAAGATTTCTATGCATTTAGCTGGACAAGTGTCAAGAGCGTATAGTCTTTCCTGTATAATCTATGCACCATTTCATCTATCTTCTGAACGTCCAGTGTGGTTTTTTTTCATTTTTCTTAGTTCATCATATGCATTCCACTCTAAGTAATGCCTGTTGCTATCTTTTTACAAAGTTTTAGGAAAGTCAACTATCTTTGCATTTTTCTTTACTCAATATTCTTTTTACAAGATTTTCTCTGGAATAATAGGAAAATAGAAAAGATCAATCAACTCCCATGATAAACAGAAGGCCACACAAGCTTTTTATTATTCTTCCAATTGTTTTAAAACATAATATTTTACAAAGTCAGCAATGAAAATAATATCCTCATTGTCTCCCTTTTGATGAAACACGACTATGATCTCTTTGGACAAAAGCAAATGCACATAAAGGGTGCAATCCTGTAATCCTTATTCATATGCATAATCCCTTTCTCACGCGATTTGTCCCTTCCACAGTGAAATGATATAAGAATCAGGCCCCAGATTCTGCCTGCATATGTGTGGGATCAGCGCTGTTAAATTCTTTAGACAGCCTGATACTTAAGAAAGCTCTGAACCATTCTCTAATACTGCAGTATCATTGCTGGTTTGCTGATGTTTGCAGTACATCCTTCCCACCAATCCAGAAGAGTAATGCAAATTTATGAATTGTAGCTATCTTAGTAAACATGTTTTCCTTAAGGATAGAATGCCAATCCACATGAGGAATACGATTAATAGTTACAGTTACACATGCACTTTTCTATCAGCCAAAGGTAAACAGAGTATGAAAACCAATCATGCTATTCAACTGCAGGAATAGCCTGATCAGCCTTCGGTTTCTTTATATTAGTTGCCTGGCTATTTATTATAGCTTAAACCCAAAACATATGTGCAGAGGCCATGAACTCTGCTATTTTTCTTTCAAAAGGAACAAGCCACCTTGAATTCCATATTATTATTTATGGTAAATTGGTTTAGTTTTGTCATTCCAACCTAAATGTATTTGTATTCCATTTTCCCCCAGACCATTATACTCAGTATAACATCATCCTCCAAAAATTGTATACAACTTGTAAAAAATCCTAAGGCTGTCTGACATATGGAAGACATTGGTTTGGACCTTGGAGAGCATGAAGAAAGCAGTTATCATGCATGATCATCCACAAATAGAATTTACTTAACCAATCTTGACACTAGCCAGAAACCAATCAACTCACTGTTCTTTTGTGCCCATTAGAGGCAACTAGTATTCTCCTTAAACTTAATATAGTCTGATCATTAGGTTGAAAAGCTGAAATACATAAATTCAAGCTATCAGGTAGTTTATCACTGCACTATGCACAGCAACGTCTTGTATTACGCACCATCTATCATATAAATGAAAACAGCGTAACAGTTAAAAAACACTACAAAGAGCTATTTTTTAAAGTAAGCAGCAGGTTAATTTGAACTGTTTAGAAAGGTGTTGTAGTGCTCCCTTTGGAATAGCAAGTGTTCTTTGCTTCTACAGAATACCTTTATGAGTAGTTTTTTTATATCAAACTGCTTCTTCCACAGCATTTGTGATTTCCGTTCCATGTGCTTCTTTCAAAACATACTATGCTACCATTCTTCAGTCATTGCTCATCCATCAGGGCTAATGCATGCAATACCCCAAAAGTATAATGGTATGACAGAGTAACATTTGCAAATGAAATTACATTCAACTGGAGAGAAGGCAAACACATAGGCTATGTCTACACTGGCCTGTTATTGCGCAATAATGGCCGTTCTTCCACAAAGCGTCCAAACTGCGCACCCGCTTTTGCGCAAGAAGATTTACAGTACGGCGTGGTAAGAGAGGGCTTCGTGCACAAAAGCTACGCTCTTTTCCTACATGTTTAAGCTCTCTTGTGCAAGAACTCTTTCTCAAGAGGACAGTGTGGACGCGCGGCAGAGGTTTCTTGCACAAGAAAGCCCTATGGCTAAAATAGCCATCAGAGCTTTCTTGCACAAGAGAGTGTCCACACTGCCATGGATGCTCTTGCGCAAAAGCACATCTCGCACATGGCAATGTGGATGTGTTCCTGCGCAAGAGTTCTTGCACAATAACCCACCAGTGTAGATATAGCCACTGGGAAGTAAATTTCCAATACACCTCTGCTCTTCTCTGCTGCTGAAAGCTTAAAGAGGTACAAATATTGCAATGCTGCTTTCTGCTGTGGGCACCATCTTTTATGCTTCTTTTGCATTATCCTTAATGCTACTTTTGTATAATCACGGGGAAGACATTAATATTTGACTTTCAGACTGATTTGGAAACTTCAAAAGTTTTCCCACATAAATATTTTCTGACTAAAACCTCAACCAGCTATTGATTGCTGTACTTGCATTGGGAAACAATACAATATCAGGCAAAAAGAAAAGGAATGAGGTTTACAGGATCATTCGAAAAAGCACCCCATTTTCGAAAAAACCACGTCTAGACCGCGGTTTCAATTTCGAAATAGCACTTTTTCGAAACAGCGCCATTACATGATTATGCAAATGAAGTGCAGGATATTTAAATCCCGGCTTCATTTGCACTTTCGAAGTGCTTCATTTACATCCCTCTGCCCACAGAGGGATGTAGTCTAGACGTAGTCTATGTGTTCTCCATTAGCTAGTTTTGTATCTGACCAACTATAATTTCCATGTTTGTCTCTTTCCTTCTATTTTGCTTTTTTGTGACCCTCCCTTTCTTTTTCTTTCACTGTTGGTCTCTTTGCACTTTTACATTCATTTTGACACCACTATATCTTGAGATGCCTAGAGAATCAAATTTCCTTGAAAAGGCCGAGATTTCCGAGCATAGGCCCAAGGTTCCAACATTTCTTTTTTCACCATGATATTAAAGGGTTATCTGTGTTACTCCCACAGTATGCCTTCTTTTTCTCCTGCTGGTTGACTGAAGTTCCGAAAATCTGACTAGCCCCACCAGTGTCTGACATGTAAATTGCCAATCAATGTGAAGGAAGGAAACATCACAGCAGGTATACACTTCAAACGGTTTTGAAGTTCTTATAAGCTTCCAAGTAAAATCAGGGAAACCTCCACCTCTCTCTCCCAACTTTTTCTCAGATGCATAAATCAGAAGCTAAAGGGCCAAATTTGCTTTATTTTCTGATCTGCCTAAGTAAGGCAACAGGATTAGATCTATAGTTAGCATATGTTACATAGATATTTCAAATAAACTTTCTTTATGTTAACAGCAAAATAAAAAAAATCATCTTGAAATTGTCTGAAGTAGATTGACATTTTTCAGTGAAGATTGTCATTAGTTTCACAGCAGGGCTAAATTTTAAATTTATGTTCTACTTCATATATAAAAGAAAGCATCCTAGTGGGATAATAACTTTAGCAACCAATTGATTGCATATAGTTGCTGGTTTTGTAAGTACAAATCTCTTTAAAGAGACTATAAAATAAGAAAATAATAGCCCTTTGATGTACAGATTATCTGAGTTTGCAAGAAAACACCCATGTCAGGAATGCCAGCTGGTATACTTTTATTCATAATAACTATTTTACAATAAATAAAATGTTAGTAAATGGTCAAGTGGTCAGAATTTATAGCCACAGCTTTATATTATAACTTCTAGATATTGGTATTCTGCAGTCACTTTTAAAATTTAACTCAGAGAAAGGTAAGTAACAATAATAAAGTCTATTCTACTAGATAGCTCTGTTCAGTCAACTGTGAGATCTTAATGATACTATAAAAGAGAAAACATTTCTGTGTCAAAGTTATTTGCAGTTTTCATAACACCATCTCTGATATACATGTATTATTTCAATAGCAACAAATGTAAATAGCAATATGTATACAAATGCACACACATACCTGGTGATTTTCCCCAGCCCACATTCAAGTTTGTTCCACAAAAATCGTTTAAAATTCCAGATGTTCATCTGATCTTATGCACTTAAAGGCACAGAGGAGTCCTGTGGCACCTTAAAGATTAACAGATTTATCTGGGCATAAGCTTTTATGGGTAAAAGCCACTTCATCCATGCATCTGACAAAGTGGTTTTTACACATGAAAGTTTATGCCCAAATAAATCTATTAGTCTTTAAGGTGCCACAGGATTCTCCTTTTTTTTTCAGATAGACTAACATGGCGACCACTCTAAGGTAATATAAGTGCTTCCCCTCTTTTTTAATGTAAGTGCTTTCCTGCATAATAATTGAACTTGCATTTGATAACTCAAGTTTCTGGTCTTTGAGCCCTTTATAGGAAGAAACAGCTTTGTTGCAGATGCTTTCATTTAACATTTCAAAAATGGCCTGTGAGATAAGAAGATTTAATTGTCTGGTCATCTGTCATTTTAATAATGTACTTGTTATATTGCAGAACATTATCTACCCCTCTAGCCCAGGTCCTGGAAGAAATATTCAACCAAAATGAGAGTGCAGTTGCTATACTATTGCTAACACTTTAAAAAACAGACAACTAATATGTATCCTTAGTATATATTACTCTGCCTCATGGAAAAAGAAACAAGATTTTCTGTGATTTAAGTCTGGTAATGATTTATAAGTCAACATTATATTCAGATATTTGTTTCTATAATTCTGCACATCATCCAATCTATAATGGCCTTTTGAGCTTTAATCTAACTTTCAGCATTCTGTGCATTTCTTTTACATACTGTCAATGAGGAGTGATGCTAATATGGCATAATACTGAATCTCAGAGAGAATTCATGTAAATACTTTATTGAAGCAGCACAAACAATTTGGTTGAGAGATCAGTGTGCAAATTTTCCAGAAGGCCTGAGCTTGTGCAGTGCCCATTGCCTTCAGTGGAATTTATGGCCCCTCAATAGCTCTAAAAATGCAGCTATAATGAAACTATGTTAACTTATTTATAAAATATATTAAATGTAGACTTTTTAAGAAGCCCCCAACTTTGACCTAATGTTTCTACCACTGACAGTGCATACATAACCTTATCAGTGTGTGAAAAACCCATCCAAAGGGTCAAGTACAAGACTGCAGAATTCATCATCCATATTGCCTCATGAAATAACAACAAATTTGGTTTGTAGAAAGAAGAAAATATGCCTGCATCTAGAAGATGCCATTCAGATTTTGCTGGGATAAATGTGGTAAACTGATCTAAGATACTCAGCCAGAAAGAGTCATCATATCTTTGGGAATTTTTTTTCTAGCAAACGAAATTCATGCAGGATATCTGGGACAGTGTATATTTTATGATGGCTTAATATAGCTATAGCTATACACATTATGAAATATTTTTCATCATAAGGTCCTAATTCTGCAAAGCATGCCAGTCATTTTACACATGCAAGTGGTCCCCAATGGATCTTATCCAAAGCTCATTGAAGTCAATGGAGAGAGTCCTATTCATTTCAATAGCCTTCAGCTCAGATCCCACATGTATCCCAAGGATACACTTTTCAAAGGTGAAGTCCATGTACATTTAGCACTGGAGGCCACTTCACTCTCTCTTCTTGTCAACCACCTCTTTTCAGCCACGTCTTTTGACTCTCTGGTACAACATAGTCCTGAAGGACAGCCTGTTTCTAGCTGCATTTTCCCAGATTGAAATGTTCTTGTTGAAAGTTTTTAAGTGCCTCTTGCAAACATCCATGAAATGAAATCTAGATTGTCCCACTGGCCTTGGAGCATCTGCAAGTTATCCATACAGGAGATCCTTTGGAATGAGGTCAGCACCCATCCAGAGCAGATGAGCATGCCAACATAAGATGTGTGTTTCAAAATTGCTAATTGCTAATTTTGCTTTCTCAAGTACTTTGGTGTCAGAAACTTTGGCTGCCACTGTGCTGTTTAGAATACTATGAAGAGAACAGGTATGGAAGGATAAGCCTTCCCTCATGCTTGCTCAAAATCCATGTCAGGTAGCAAACTGCATGGCCAGTAAAGACCAAAATCACGGTATTCAAGATCAGTATCCTGGTATCCTTCACATACTTGATAACTTGGCCAAAAATGGGGAATGCTTTTCTGGTGTGACAGAAGAATAGCATGCATAATCTAGCAGTTTATGTGGTTCATTACCTCTTCAGTAATCTTGTAGCTTGCTTTAAATTGAAATGACAGTTGACTATTACAGGTTCCTCTGCCTACTGCTACCGTAATATATCCATGACCATGATATTATATTTGCATACCTTTAGCATTTTTCATATGTAAAGCTAAGTACACTTTACAAACATATAGTTAAGAGGCATAAAATAATATGAGGCAAATATTATCTGAGCTATTTAACAGTGAGCTCTGCAGTCTAGCAGACAAAGGTATAAGAAGATCTTCCTATGGTTGGAAGTTGAAGCTAGACATATTCAAACGGGAAATAAGACATATATGTTTAACAGTGAGGGTAATTAACTATTGGAAAAATTTGCCAAGTATTGTGGTGGACTCTCCCTCACTGATCATTTTTAATCAAAACTGGGTGCTTGTCTAAAAGGCATGCTCGAGATCAAACAGCAATTAATTCAAGGAATTTCTATTGTCTGTATTATGCATGAGATCAGCCTGGATGATCACTGTAGTCCCTTCCAGCCTTAGAATCTATGAAGTGTATCTGGTTTACACATAAGGGAACCAAGGGGCAAAATGACTTATGCAAGTCATACACCGAATTGGTGATAGTGCTAGAAACAGACATCTAAGTCCTAATTCTCAATTCCCTGCTGGTACCAGCTAAGTTGATATTTTCTGACAATGACAAATGTCTTTCCAATGAAATAAAGGAATTTTTAATATGCATAAGTTGTTCATGTATAAAGGACCATACACTGCCACATAGCTACATGCAGAACTGGGTCAGTTAAGATCAGGGAAAGATCAGCACAGGAACAAAGGGTTTCTCCTGGGTTCCTGGACTAATGCCCAAAGTCCTTGCTACTGCCCCACCCACCGTGGGCTCTGCTGCTTGCACTGCGCCCAGAGACCCAGCTGCTGCCCCACACTCCAGAGTCTCTGCTGCCAGCTACATGCTCAGGGTTGTGGTTGTTGCCCTGCATGCCCAGGGCTCTGCTGCTGGCTCTTTTTTCTGAGGGCTCTTCTGCTTAGGGTTTCAGCTTCTGGCCCTGTGCACCAAGGAGCACTGCAGCCAGCCCTATGCCCTGGGTTCCAGCTGCTGGCCCCACACACCAGGGCTTTTTTCCCAGCTTCAGCTAGGAGAGGGGGTAGAACAGAGGTAAGGGAAGGGTGTCAGCACCTCCAGGCTTAAAAATGTTCCCGTGTTATTGGAGAACGTATATGGCCCAAAGTATCTAGAACATATAAATTTGTAGAACTGTCAATTTGAGGGGGAAATTATAGTGTAACTCATGAATATGAAGCAGAAAAATCTGAAGGTTTGAGGGCTCAGCCCATCCTGTCATCCACTGCGTTTAAAAGCATACTTTTTCAATACTAATAAATGTGTCTAAATCTAAAAGAGTAAAGATATGTTGTATGTTACTTTGAGAATTCCAATTGTTCTCACTACACCCAGAATAATGTTCGCTCTCTCTCCTCAAAGCACGGGCCCTTGCCCATCTGGCTGGAAAAGGGTGGCCACCCCTTTAAACTCCCCCACACCAGCTCACCCCACAACTAATAGGGTAGGTGGAGAAAGGGGGAATGTACAGAGCAAGTAGAGCTGGAAACAGCTGGACCAGGTCAGGAGGAGGTACTGCTATTCCTCATTACTGCAAGAATGCATATATTTACATCCCTTGTAGCCCTGGAGCAATTTTACTTGGATTAGGCTGACATCACTCACCTGCCCATACTTTACATTTCCAAAGGACTCTGCTTCCTCAGGAGTGTGTACTGTATACTAGTTGCCCTTTTCTTTCCTTGGGAAGGAATTTATCCCTTATTTTCAGATTGACCAAACGAGGATGGGGGTTTTTGCCTTCACCAGAGTAGGTCTGGAAACCAGTCAGATGGAGTAGGTGGGTTAGACTATAGAGTTGCAATCTAATACCTAAAATTTGTACCAGCCGTTCAGAGGAGATACTCAATAAGGAAGGGATAAATTTATCTGACAATGGATTTTAACATTATTAAGTAAAACATCCCTAAAGGAGTTGATTGGGGGGGGGAGTTGTTGGGTCTCCTACATCTGGTACAGTGGGGAGTTGACCCTCCTCCTGTAAGACACTTGTGGAAGGAGAACTTCAGAGCTCATCTAGCTCCATTTGACTTTGCAGGAGGAGAGGACAGCCTTTGACTATCAACATGTGCCCCAAGGTTCCTTGCTCCTGCCTCCCACCATCACACATTTCAGCAAAAATTAAAGGTTTCAATCAAAACTGCATGTAGTGTATTTCAAATGAGTGCTGCAGCACAATTGCACCAATTATAATTTTATAATTTTGGGCATAGTATCTTATACGGATAAATCTAGTTTAAATTGCCTCCAGTTCCTGTCGTTTTATCCCCTTTAAGGGGATACAAAATTCCTGCTTTTCTCACATTTGTAATGCAACATTTGAGAGTTTCAGCTCAGTTCTCTATCAACAGTTTAAAAAATAAAAAGGTAGCAGCGGATACTATTTTTCTACTACAACATATTGCTGCTCTAAGTTCTTCTTCTCCTCACAAAACCTAGATGCTAGACACAACAGAGATTATTTCACCATTGCCATCTGTCTCCTTGGCAGACTTCATACCCAGCAAGTGGCTGTCAGTTTGCTGGTGACTTAGAAGTTCCCTCCAGATGTATTGTGCCAAAGGCAGCTCCTGGGTTGCCTTTTCTTTCTAAATACTGCCCCCCCCCCATCTGTTTTTGATATTGAACAATCTGAGCATTTTTATCCATTTAAGAATAAACCGGCATGACATCTTAAACTACAGGAAACACCAATAAAGAGATAATACAGGCCTGACTAAGCCCAGTAGGCCAAACAAGAGCACGTCATCCTTAGTTTGTTGTGTTACAATTTGTTACTACAGTGCAACAGGGACAGAATTCAAGCTCCATTTCGGACACTGGTTACAGGAAGCAAAGCTAAGGTGCTTGGGAGGAGAAGGTGGTGGAGCTGAGGCACGGCTCTCTGAATAGAAGCGGGGAACACTAACTTGGCCGGTAAGGCACATGGAGAGCTAGAAATTAAGGTCTAGTAGTTAGAGTACAGGTGATTGATAGCAACAGGAGGGGACAAAAAGCCAACTAGTTTCCCAGTTTTTAGGTGTGGCAGCAAATCCTGATCCTGCTCTCATATCATCCTAGGCTGAATAAGCAGCATGAATCACTTTCGCTTGTGTAGGGTATCTGAAATAAGTAGAGTGTCACACACACCAGAAGAGATATAGATTCTATTTTTATATTTTTTGTATTTGATGCTCTAGCTCTAATTTGGACTGCTGACTCTCCTTTTCAAAAGAGGAAAATATCCTGTGGAATGTGGGGGGTAGCGGATGTATTCAAACATACAGGGACTACCACGTCTATTACCTGGTCCTTTCTGTTTCGATTTGTTATGCTGCAATGCATGGGAGCCAAGTGCGAAAGATCACTCCTTTTTGCCCTCTCTGACAGTGAATGGGAAAACAATGCTGAGATCATTTATTCATTTATTCCCCATTTGGGAGTTTGTCCCCATGATCCTGATACAGACACAGGAGAGCAAAACTGCTCCCTGGCCCTTTTAAGCATTCACACGATAAAGTAAGAAAGATATTTAGTATAATTCTTCAATAAAATGATCTTTTTTTTCTCTCAACACTAATAATACACTGTTTTGTATAACCAGAACTAAATAGCATTCATTGTTGAAGTGGAGTGATGGAACACAGTGTGTGTGAACTTGCTTTTGCGACCACATTGTTTTCCAGAATTTTTTTAACTATATATGATTTCTTCATTCTTTATCCTCTATACATACTAACTGTATATACTTGCTTTTTGATGTTGTTATAGTCTCTAGAAACATATCTACAATAGGAAATTATTTTGAAATAACTACTCCCAAAATAATAATTTCAAAATAGCTTGTCCATGCTACAGGGAAGCTTCAAATTAGTCCAAGGCAGGCTCTGTTAATATTGGTGCACTATCTCTACTTAGAGCCCCAGGAAGCACTGTAATTAGTTTGAATTACTCTGGGGAACAATTATTTCAAAATAGCAGCCCCAGAGCGTCTACACTGTTGCTATTTCAAAATAACTATTTCCAAATTAGTGTTATCCCTCATGCAAAGCAGGAGTTATTATTTCGAAATAACCAGCCTGTTATTTTGAAATAATGGTCTTGGTAGTGTGATGCTCCACTTGTTATTCCAAAATAACTCCCTAGTGTAGACCAGGGCTAAATGTTCTATAATGAAGAGCACAGCCATTGACATATGTGTGGATACAAAAGATGGACAAAAGACAGTGAGATTCAGTGGCTGGAATCACTGCAAGCACAGTTTTGAAATGGCAAGCCAGATCCTCAGGCCTGGCACAAAAAGTTTGATTTTGACTTTTGTCACACTGTCTTTAGGTCATTTACAGTAAGCCCAGGGATGAAACATTATCAAACATCTTTTTTTTTGGTGGTTGGGATTAAAATCAGTGTTGATATTTGATATTTAACTGTCATTTATAGTTTTTCAACTAATATTCTTGAATGATTAATACAGAGAAGAAAAAACTTGGTGGCTTATATACAGGAGGGCTGACAGAATTGGTGGGCCCCTGGGTAAGGAGGGGGCCCAGCTCTGTGCTCCCAGAAGGGGCGAGGCTGGGGCCTTACATTCCCTACCAGCCCTTCAGCGCCACCCAGTCATGCTGTGTGGGGCTTTGGCAGTGCTTTAAAGGGCCTGGGGCTCCAGCTGCTGCAAGCTCTGGGCCCTGTTTAATCTCCAGACCCCAGGGCTGTTGTGTACTTTGCCCCCACATCGGCAGGCCTACTTATATACTTTTATAATATAACAATTGGCACTAAACCAATCCATTGCTCAATGACTAAATCTGTTTGATTTTTATGCAATTTTTTAACTACAGTAATAACATTTCCTCACGTATACTCTCCTTCCCGTAAATTTACTAATTTGAAACACTCTGCAAGTGGTTTCTCAAGATATGTTCTTCATTTTCTCTCTCTGCATATTATTGCCACATGTTCCTTTTTTGTCTCGTCCCAATCCGCTGATCCAATGACCCTTTAATATAAAAAAGTAAACACACACATGTAGAATTAAAAGTGCCATATACAGTTATTAGTCCCAGATCTTATTTAATATTAACAGTATGCTCCATGTGTTTGCCAGCTACAGCAATATTTCCATATTCCTAGGTGGGTAATAGTAGTCCCTGGAAAGAAGACATCTGAACAAAACTCTCTCTCTCCTCCCTCCCCCCTCCCCTTTTTCTCAAGGACATTTAGAAAATAACACAGGCCTAGCTACTCCCTGGTAATGAAAATCATTTGGAATAGAGACACAGGATTCGGGTTTCAGATATAGCTCAGTAACTAAATAAGCCACTGCAGAAGAAACTGTATTGAGAACAAGACCTATATCATTGATCAAAATGTCAGCACAGATGGCAGTTATTAGTTGTTATATTAGTTTATGTCCCCCTTCCATGGGCTTGGTTCCTCATCTCCCATGATGCACTATGGCCATATGTCTCCCATTATAAGCCACCTTCCCTCACCAAGACACGGGAGTGTTGGGCAGCCAAAAGAGATGTACTGTAATTGATCCAGAGACCCTGGCTTCTACAGAATGGGACTTGGGGTACCTAAACTATGATTCACAGGGGATATAACAATGGCATTGCTAAATCGAAGTATTTTGGTTTTCAAAATATTTCAGGTTTTTTTCCCCCATCAAAAAGTTTTTAAAAAACCTGTAAAATATCTTTTACCTAATCAGCTCTAACACTGACTTCTGTGAGGTCAGTGGGATACTTTATTTTAGAACGGGGCTGGTACTGGGGCCAAGAACTGAAGTTTGGTATCTTGTCACTAGTCAGACCTATATTACATATACCATAAGCATAAGGAGTCCCTCAACAATCTGTCCAAGCTGTCATATTGTTTGCCATACAAGAGTCTTCCTGGCAAAATCATTTCTAAACAAGGAATAGTGTATCATAAATATGTGTGCTGATGAGATGGAACTGTATCACTCTTAACTAACAAGTTTGGTCTCTGTCCTAAAGTAACACTTGGGTGACAGTATCAGGTGAATGCCACCTCAGAGTGATTCTGGTTTTCTTCCAGAGGAGACTATAGATCACTGATATAATGGTGCTCTCTCTTCACTTGTATCCCATTTTATTGAAGACATTTGTTAGGAGTTTGTTATTGTGATTTAAGACTTTATCTTTACCCTTCACGACAATTTTTTCCACTGAAAGCTGGAAGTGTTTCAATATGTTCTTTTAACTTGTGCAGTTCTCACAGGCTGTTCCCAAACTTATCCCTGGAGAACTCCACATTACTACATATCTTGGCTACCTCAAGGCATGATTATATTAACTCCTTCTTGAATGGCTCTGAGGAGTTCTTCTCCATTGCTTACAGCTATTTCAGGATGCAGCAGAGCATTACTTGACAGAATATGTTTTGAGGAGTTTCTATTCTCATGCATCATCTGCTTAAAGATCCCATCGTGAATTTTGGGGGTCATCAGCTGATCATGCTTTTGTTGTGATGGGATTTAAGATGTGGATTTCACTTCCCTTGACATGCATTTCATTCAAATTTCTTTACACTTTTTAATGAATAATTCCATAAAACTCTGTGTCTCACACACTCACACATACACAAACACACACATTTACATTCTTAGGATGACAACTACTGGCCTTATAATCACTGACCCCTTTTGTCTCTTTTCCTCCATTTTAAAACCAAACAAATAAGATCAACTGAAAGTTTTAAGATGTTACTTGTTATGTTTTTATTGTACTGATACCTTAGCCTATTAGTTGTACAGCAAACCTAATGCGTGTGTGTTTGGAAGTGCAGATTTCATACATAAATTATGTATTTATTGATGAAATATCTACAAACAGAAGTAAAGATTCAAATCCTGTTGACTAATTGGGCTTTGGAACTGGAATTTGAAATGCAGCATAATAAGTTTAAAACTCTCAGTGATGCTGATAGATCTTTTATAGAAACAAAAGCAGCATGGTCTCTAATGGAGAAAAATACTTTGTTCTCATGCTAAATTTATTTTTAAGGCAACAATTAAAATTCTGAGGTGAAATTCTTGACCCATTGAAATCAATGGTAGAACTGCCAATTGACATCAGGATCTCACACCAAAGGATAATTTTCAAAAAAGTCTAAGGCCATGTCTACATTAGGAAACTATTTCAAAATTACTAAATTCAACTTAAGAACTCCCAGTTTAACAAATTTGAACTAGTGTAACCTCACTATGGGGAAGCATCAAAATTAGTCCAAGGCAGGCTCTGTGAAAGTGAATGTGCTACCTTGGACTTAAAGCCCCAGGAAGCACTTTGGGGAGCTGCAGGAGGCCTCCCGGAGGCCAATAAGTTGAATTAGCAGCACCAGAGCATCCATGCTAATGTTATTTCAAAATTACTATTTCAGAATTAGCGTTACTCCTCGTGAAAAGCAGGAGTAGAGTTCGAATTCCATGGCCCGCTATTTTTGAAATAATGGGATTGGTAGTGTGGATTCATTGCTTATAAATTTGAACTTGGGGTGGGGGGATATTTTGGAATAAGATCCTAGTGTAGACCAAGGCTAAGTGATTTCAGTGGAAAAAAAAATCAATGGAACCCAATCAGAGCTTTGCCTAGATTCAAAATCTGGCCTATAATGAATAGTATCTTTCCACTAAGGAAACAGTGACAAGATTGTTTAAAAAAGAAAAACTACCACCACAGGTATTCATTAAAAAACTATTGTTGAAGTTAATTAAGTTATACCACAAATTCATAGTCTGCTTTATATGCTAAAACATATATTTTACTTTAATGACCGATTATGAACTGCTAATTTATGTTTTCCACAGTATACAATATTACACTCAGGACAAATTCTGCTGTCATTAAACTCCTGCTACCCTAATGGTGTCAACAGATTTCCAGGTTTTAATAATGGCAAAATTTCCTCTGTGTAAGTATGTAGAATTGACCTTGCTCTCTAATTGCAGGTCTTTTGAAAAGCTGGAAATTTTGAAAATAAAAAGGTTTTTTTTAATTGCTATTCAAATACCAGTAGCTTATTTCCAACCAATATTTAACCTTGTACAAAACCCTTAAAAGTGAGGAGGAACATACATTGCCTGGTCAGTTCAAAGGGCTGTTTGGAACTTTAATAATTTTAATTCTTGAAGGAAATGTCCAAGTATATGTAATGATGGTGTGGTTTTGCCGAGTAATATATTAATATATTTGACTGTAATTGTCTTGATTAAGTTCTAGTGTTCAGACAATTCTTTCATATTGCACTTACTATTTATTTAGGGTATGTCTACACTTGCACCCTCTTTCGAGAGAGGGATGCAAATGTAGACATTCGAAATTGCAAATGAAGACGGGATTTAAATATCCCGCGCTTCATTTGCATATTCGCATTATGACGCTATTTCATAATAGCGCTATTTCGAAAAAGGAAACACTATCTAGATGCGGTTATTTCGAAAGAAAACCCTTCTTCCGAAATAACTGGTAAACCTCGTTGTAGGAGGAATAAGGGTTATTTCAGAAGAAGGGTTTTCTCCCGAAATAACCGCGTCTAGACAGCGTTTCTTTTTTCGAAATAGCACTATTTTGAAATAGCACCATAATGTGAATATGCAAATGAAGTATGGGATATTTAAATTCCAGCTTCATTTGCAATTTCAAATGTCTACATTTGCATCCTTCTCTTGAAAGAGGGTGCAACTGTAGACATATCCTGAATGAATAATACATTCTCCTGTAAAATGTATTTTTTGTGTCACACCTAAGCCTGTTAGAAAGGTTAATGCAACATTTTATAACATTCAGGCTATGATGGAAAGTAAAAAAGCTATTCCAACAAGTAGAAATGTCAACACATCTCTAGCGATACACAAAATGACACAGAATGAAATGTTACCAACTGCTGAGTCTGAAAAAAGCTTTTTGACATAAATCCTAAAGTAAACAATAGGCTAGATTCTACTAAAAGTGAAGTTACTAATAGCTTTTCCCAAAAAAGTATCTTCACACACATTTCCAAATCAACTAAAGTTAAAATTGTTAATCGCCCCTGCTCCCTGGTTATGTGTAGAAATTTCTACTTTATTGTATTGAACTGTTTACAGAATTAATTTTAATAATAGGGCCCAAAATGCAAAGTGGGCCACAAAAGCTTACTCCAGCTACTTTGGTGGGACTCCAGGAAGGAACTATGTGGTGCCACATCCTTGTGCAGGATTGGGTCTTAAGCAGCAGCATGGCCTTTTTGGGTGAGAATATCATGACTGAATTCCCCAACTTCATTGCATGTTAAGTCTCGGCATTGATGCTAAATTAATGTACTTTTATATTTGATTTCAGAAATCAAATCACTGGGATTATATATAACTTCATCGATAGAAGTCAAATTAAGCTTCCTTGAAGTAATCCTGATCTCTTAAGATCCCTCCAAGAGAACAAGAGGTCTATTTCGGGAGGGAGGTAGGAAACTGGTTTCCTTTCTGTGCTGCAGTGGTAGGTGGTACTTGTCCAAAAATAGCAATCACCGCTTTTAAAAAATAACACATCACAACATCTTAATGAGCTGAGCAAAAGTCACCATAAAACATGAGATGAGTAATGTTAAATTCCCCTAGCCTCATTATGAATACCAGTTCCCTTAACCTCACCAGTTTTTCCAAAGCTGCAATCACCTCGTCTTACATATCTGTGAATATTGAAAGTTAAGTCTACAGGTTACATAAATGTAAGCTACAGGTTTGCTAATAACCACACATGGTCAGGAAGATCTCAGTTTTCTATCATATCCATAAAAAGGGAGCTGAATAACATAGTTCCCCCTAGTGTAATAACAAGGCATCAATTCAGTGCTGCTTCCAAAACAGGACACCTCTGGAATTACCAGCAATTCCTCAAGCACTTTAGAACTTCACTCAGTACTTCTCAGTTGAATGGTGGCTAAATCTAATCCTGGTCAGATTTATGACCTGAGAAGAACACAGCTATGTGCCACAGCTGTGCTAAAATGGTAGGAAATTTAAATACAGTGAGCAACATATTGCAGTCCTCACTTAAGCAAACGCTCTATTCAATCCAATAGCAATTTTGCATAAGTTAAGATATAAGGAATTTAGCTCAAATATTTTCAAATAAAAA
The DNA here is from genome assembly GCA_032595735.1 of Pelochelys cantorii. Classification (NCBI taxonomy): domain Eukaryota; kingdom Metazoa; phylum Chordata; order Testudines; family Trionychidae; genus Pelochelys; species Pelochelys cantorii. Next base: position 51,625,704 of record CM064332.1, on the reverse strand, counting down.
AATAAAATCACAGAACAGCTTTCTACAGGTTGAACCTCTTTAATCCAGGACTCTCTGGTCCAGAAACATCCATGGTCCAGTATCATTGGGGACGGCATGCCAGGACCATGGTCAGTTTTCCCTCTAAGCTGCGTGGCAGCACAGTCCCGCAACTGCTTAATCAGCCCCACCCATTCAGGGGCTCAGGGCTCCATACAGGGAGCTGACTGACTGGGCGGGGCTGATTAAGCAGCTGGGGCTGTGCTGCCCTGCAGTTTAGAGGGAACACTGACCATGGGCATTGTTGGACCAGAGCTCCAGTGTCCAGGATCACAGTAGCTGGGAGTGGAGCATGGCTGGTGACCTGAAACAGAGCCTGGCTGGGCCTGGGAACTGGCAGGAGGGAGCAGGGGATAACCAGAAGTGGAGCCTAATGGCTGCGTCCAGCGGCAGGGATCCCAGCCACGGGGCTGGGAGCAGAACCCAGAGGCTGGCAGTAGAGGGGCTGTAACTGACCTCCACTGGTTCAGGACCAATCAGGTCCTGAGTGTTCCAGACTAGGGATGTCCAACTAATAGAAACAAAGAACTTGGATGCTACTGCAAGCTACAGTATAGTTTCACCACTGGCCCTTTGTAGGGTCTCAGAAAGATCAAGTTGGGAATGGGAAACTGTTATCTATGGAGTTCTATATCAGTGATCTGAGTCATAGGAAAACACTAATTGCTTCCATATTCAATTTGCAAACATAATTTTCATGGTAGGTAGCTCCGATGCCCCTTCCCCCTGATTTTGGTATAAGCGTTGAACTACATTTATGTGACAGTAATACAGTAATAGTTAATAAGTCACATCAAGGAAGGGTTTGGGGGTTTTTTAACCTATATATCAATGTTTTATATGGGAGTCCTCTAGGTGATCAGTCTAAGAAAGCTGGTTACTTTAAGATTTTTATTTTGTAAGAAACTATACTTTTAACTACAGTCTTCCACTAGATAAATAGTAAGACTGCACTTTACATGGTTTCAATTCAGTTACTATGGAATGTGGAAAGTATGTTCTTTTACACAATCGTCATAGCATTATAATGACTGTCTTGGTAGCAGACATTCAGGAAATGTTGAAGACAATTTGGCTCTCTTCCTCTGTGACTTTAATCTAATCAAAGCAAAAAAAAAAAAACAGAAAAAAAATCAAAACAAAACAAAAAAAGAATCCTCCACCTAACAGAACAGCCACATCTACTTAACTCTAAAAGCTCTACTTGAAATTTATACTTATTTGTCTATTTCAGGTCTTTAAAAATGAGCCTGGATATGTTTTTCATTCAGTTACAGAAATGCAGGTAGAGAGGAGAAAAGATGACAAATGATGAACATAATGTTTCTGCTTGATGTTACTCATTTAATGGGAAATTATGAGAAAACATTCAGGAGACAAATCCAATATTTAATTGATTTTTTCATTAGACTGGACATTAGGGAAAATTTCATTTCTGTTCAACAAATATTACATATAAAAGTATTTTGAGAGGAAGACAGAATCAATCTGAAGGTGTATGAATATTTACAAATACGTCTGCTCAGATCCACATGTTGGAGAAGTGTTTTAATCCAGCCTATTTTCTAATCAACGCCATGGTAATGAATAATACATTTCCACAGAGAAGCATTCTTATCTGATCCCTTAGAAATTTGTTAACTGTGATATGGTATTACAGCACTGACAGACATTGTGACAATCCTTCAAGAAACAAATCATACCACTTGTATCTATCCCTTTCCTTTAGTGCTGAATAGGTCAGATTCTGGGAGACTGGCTGGCAGCCAGGGAAATGATTATTACAATGACTGCTCATAAGATGTTTTATTGGTTTAAGATTTTCATGGCAAGGCTATTTACCTAGGTACTCTCTCAGGTGGACCTCCAATTGCTCCTACCCACAAAAAGTCCAAATAAGTGGTTGAGGGAATGGAATCCAAAGAGAAATTAGTTCACATACCATTAGTGAAGTCCTGGCATAAAAAAAATGCTCGAGCCATATTCAAGAATGTGAGGACTAGAAACACAGTCTCTCTTCTAGCTAAGAAAAGTGTGACTCCTTCTGAAGCAGCTCGAGTACTTCTCAATAAACCAATAACTGATTTTTTTCAGTCAAAGGCCATTCAAAGCAAAACATTTTTTTTCTAACCAAGAAGAAAACCTCCTACAAAATCTTATTTACATTCTATGGAAAGAATTTGTTCAACTTGAAATGAAATCTTTTTTTCATTTCATTTTCAGCCTTTGTTTTCTTTATAAAAAAAATTGGGGGTTTTAAATAAGCATAGCCAAATTTAAAAATGAAACAGTGTTTCAAAATGAGAAGTATACATTTCAATCTGAAATAACTAAAATGAACCACTTTGAATTTTTTAAATTTTCCCATTTTCTTTCAGTTTAAAGATGGGCCCCAACCATGACCAAAATTGTGAACAGTTTTGGTGCTCAAGAAAATACATTTTGGCTAATTTAGAATTTGCCTAAATAAACAAACAAATAAATACATTTGCCTAGTTCTATCTCTGAGTGCTGCAGAAAACTTAAAATTTGGTATGGATGTGTTCATGAGATCATAAATGTACTTACTTGTGCTCCAGGGAAGACTGGATTAAATTTGGTCAATTTAGAATGCTTTTAAAGTGTACTTTGTGTGTGTACACTGAATTCTGTTATTGGATAACACTAGCCATCTGCCATTGTTCCATTAACAATCAATATGCATAAGTCTATTTATAGAAACTGAGTGAAAATGTCCATTGAGACAATCTCTTGGCATTCATTAGGATATATGACTGAGTGCCTAATAAAACAGAGTAAAATTTTAGTTCTAGTAGCTAGTGGTTTGTGACCTTATGTATGGCAGGTATCAATTGCTCATCTCACTTTTGAATGTAGAGTAGTAGTTTACTCCACATACAGTCATAGAGATCAATGTGAAGTACTACTCAATACAGGTTAGCAGTTTAGATTTACATCCAGAATTTTTAGGTGCAATAACTGAAAAACAAAACAGCAGAAAAACTTTGTGTGCATGTATGTTTGGGGGGCTGAGTCAGCTAAGAACTGATTCTCAACACATTCCCCCAATCCCAAATAAACTAAATATGTTATTATAATATAGAAAAATATATTCAATACAGTCTTTTTTATCAGTGTTATAAAACAGAAATCTCTGTAACCTTCATTGCTGTAGGACCCACATATAGTGTACTGGACTTATACTGAAGGGGAAAAGGCTTTGTGTTAGGTTGTGGTTGACTATGCACATGCCACCCCTTTGCTACAATGTGGATGACAGACACTATGTCTCAGTCCTTGTATTTTGTAAGCAGTCAGAAGGGAAATTCTAGACTAACCTACGATTCCCCAAAAGGGTTTTGGAGAGCTGGAGTCATGGATATTCCAGGCTTTCTTCTGGATCTCAATCAACTGATGGAGAGCACAAACTGGATCTGCTAAATCCTGGCATGTGTTTTCCTAATGAAAGAAATTCTGGAAGAATTCATGGTGAGACCTTCTAAACTTTGCTCATCAGTGAGTGTATGTAGGGGAATAAATGCCACAACATAGCTTTTATTATTCTAATTCACAGAAAACCAACACTTTTCCCTCTTTCCTGCCAAAGTTCTGTTGTAGTAAAAACACCTCTGCCCTCTAAAATTGCATTCCATTGTTTTCCTACTAGTTTTGCACTATGCCAGCTGGTTTTCTCACAGCAATATGCTCTTGAATTAGATGGTTGGTTTAATAACCTGGCCAAGAACTGTAGTTCTAAATGGCTGCACAGTGCTTGGAAGTATAAACTCCTTTTAAAGGAGATATTATTAATACAAAGTAGCATAAACAGAACCTTCTTAAATCACCAGTGCCAGAGGTGAATAATGTACATTTTCTAATGCTATATATTGTGTCAAAATTAGTCCTGAAGTGGAATTTCATAACATAACATACTATAATATTTATGCAGTGGTAAGGATCATTTTAGATAGATAGTGAACAGACAGTGAATGTATTAATATTAACCTATAATTGATCTGAAACCAGAAATAGGTTGATCAAATAGTAACAAGAAAACATAAGCTTTGTGGTCTGAAGTGCTACGGGGTAAGAAGCTCTCATAATCTATCTGTTAGTAAACAGGAGGACATATAGCTTCAGAGAGCTTTAGTTGCATAAACTTCCCACCCAGAATTCCTCAGTGACACTTTGGGAGGCATAACTGTACACAAATGCAGAATTGATGTAGTAGTGGAATTAAACAGAGAGGGAGGCAAAGGAGGCCTTAATCTATGACAAGGAGTCTGATCATTAGACCCCTGCATAGATACAAAATTTACATTCACATTTCTATCTGAAAACAATGTCCTGTGGATATCTGCACCCTACGGATGTGGGTACCCAAAGACACAAAGCAGATATCTGCAAATTCCCAAGGTTCTAAGCACAAAATTTGTATCCACATCTGCATCTGGATCTGCAAAAATGAGTCACAGATATCCACATCTACATCCATGGATACCCATGGATATAAAGCAGATATCCACAGATTTACAGGACTCTACAGATAAAGGGTTTTATATGCCACTCTTTCCCTTCTGCTGAGGCTCCCGTGATAGTGAGAGATCATCACAACAAGAGACAATAGCCTGAAGTCTTCCCTGCAAAGCTGTTGCAGAGAACTTTACCAAGAGGTGAAGCAGAGGTGGTGCCTTGGTGGGATACCATGCAGAGAGGCCTCTTTGCTGAAACCACAGAGGACAGCACCAGAATTGAGTTAACTTTGCTGAGGCCCCTCCAACTCAGCCTTAGCACTGCACCAGGTAGAGTTTCCCAAGGGGCTGTCTTTAGTCCCTTGGGAAGCTCTACCTGGTGCAGTGCAGAGGCTGTGTCACTTGACCCAGCAATAGTGATTTCAGCTTTGAGTTGGTGGCTGACAGGCCCGGGACTCCCGGCTGCCACTACTCTGGCAGTGGCAGTGTCTGGAGCCCTGGGCCCTTTAAATCACCACTGAAGTGCCTCGCCATGCATTCCAGGCATCTATAAGCATTGCAGAGGCCAGCACTGAGGCCTGGCCCTGCCACTTATGCCCAAAACCCAACTCCTGCCAGGAGTGCAGAGCCACCCATCCCCTGAGACCACCCAAGTAAGATGTTTAGTGATCTCAGATATTCTGCATGGGGGCTCAATCTAGTGGTGTGTATTAATTTTCAGAAAGACTTCTAGCAATCTGAACCTGGCCCTTGACACTACTGACAGTAACTGGCAGATGGTTTTAGAAACAACTGAGAGTCGGGGGACTAAAAACACTGGCCATGAGGGATGGAATTCATGCATCACTCTTGCAAAAAAAAATTAAATGACAACAATAAGGAATTCAGTTTTGGGGAAAGAATGTCACAAGAGTTGGAACTATCCTGACTAGCCCGTCATGCCAAATATACACGTAGCCAGATCAAAGGGATGTAATGCAGGCCACCCACAACTCCTGTTCCAACTTGTGCTAGAACAGTTTCCTGCAGTTTCTTGTGCCAACGTATTTTAATGTGGAGATGATCAGTTATTATTCTTTTGTTTCTTACACAGCCAGTTAATTTTTTCTAGCTTCTATTAATTCTCCCACTTTTCTTGTTATGTACTTTGTTCTATTTTCTACCTCAGCAGTGATTACAAAAGACCACTGTGGAAACAGCTAGTCAAGAGTGGCAAAATATTCTTCAAAGGTCACTTCCTGCCTCCTGTTTGGAAACACATTTACACCTTTATAAAGGTATTTAAAGAACCAGCCTATGGCTTGCTGTTAGAACATTCATGGAATGTATTACACATGAGCCTCTTTAATCCGGCAACCATGGGAAACGGTATGCTGGATTAAAGACATGGTGGGCCAGGGAGGGCACTGTCGGGTCTGTGCATGAGGGGCTGGGAGTGAGATGCTTACCTGGCATCCAGATCCCAGGGGCTCACGTGGCTCTGGGTGTCCCCTGCCCCCCCTTACTGCTATGGGAGTGGCAGAGAAAAGTCACAGAGAGAGCGCATCACTGCACTGCCTTTCGTCCAGGTTGGAGGAAGGAGAGCGGCAGTGCACAGAGCTGCTTCCTCCGCCATACCACAGGTGTTCCTGAATTAGGGATACCCAGAGGATGGAGGTTCAAGTATAGCAGCTTTAACACACACCCACCTATCCATTGTTCCCAGGCACTCAGGGGCATTGGGGAGATGACTGAACCTATACTCATTAATGCTGCAGAACTCCTATTGTAGTCAGTAGGAATTTTGGCAGAAGAGAGACAGTGCAGACCTTTAGATTACAAGCTAAAAGTGATGGCTACTCCCTCTAAAATTCATCTTCTTGGCCAGTCAAGGGATGACAGTGGCGGCATTAGAAGAACTTGCTTGCCTACTATCCCAGCTGCGAGATGAGCACTAAAGGATATTCAGTAGGTTAACATGGTGAAACACTGCACATTAAAACAGATGTCATGATTGGTCCTGAGGACTTTTTAGACCAGCTTCTGTATTTAAGAAGGCAACATTCTAACATGCATGAGTGGTGCATAACTTCTACTAAAGAAAAGGATGATTCAAAATTTAGAAAATATTTCAACTATAGACAAACTATCTTATTCCTTGTACATTTTAATTCAATGTTTATTAGCTACTTTTATGTGGGTTATGTTATTTAGATGACCGGAAGCTTCCATTTAAATTTATGAACAGAAGTGCATGTGGGGAAGGTAGAAGTTGCAAAATGCGTTGTACTACAAAAGGTATGTCTACACTACCACCCTAGTTCGAACTAGGGTGGTTAATGTAGGCATTCGAAGTTGCAAATGAAGCCCGGGATTTAAATATCCCGGGCTTCATTTGCATCTTGCCGGGCGGGCGCCATTTTTAAATCCCCTTAGGTCGAACTCCGTGCCCGCGGCTACACGCGGCACGGAGTCGGTAGTTCGAATTAGGATCTCTAATTCGAACTACCGTTACTCCTCGTGGAACGAGGTGTACTGGTAGTTCGAATTAGAGATCCTAATTCGAACTACCGACTCCGTGCCGCGTGTAGCCGCGGGCACGGAGTTCGACCTAAGGGGATTTAAAAATGGCGCCCGCCCGGCAAGATGCAAATGAAGCCCGGGATATTTAAATCCCGGGCTTCATTTGCAACTTCGAATGCCTACATTAACCACCCTCATTCAAACTAGGGTGGTAGTGTAGACATACCCTAATATACTTCTTTTGGGGGGGAAAAATCAATTAAAAATCAAATTCAGAAAAAGCCTTGTTTGGAAAAGCAAAGATTCTATGCATGCCTGAGATTTCAATGAAATATTTATTTGCCAAGGTGTTTTCTTTTATAGCAGAGTACTTTGAAAATTTGAAACAATATAATAAGCTCCCAAAACCAAAAATCCTCAGCCAGTCAGCCAACCAATCAACCAACAAAATTGACTCTCTGTCCACATCTCCATAGGATTTTACAATTCAGCTGATCAATGATTACAGTAGATTTCTTTTGGACAATCACATGGGTTTATATGATTACTGATATTCACATGCCAACTTGTTTAAACAGTTGAATAAAAATAAACAGTTTATCAAAATTAAATTAGCGTTTTTACTTTCTTTTCAGCTAGCTCAGTCACCCACCCAATCACCACAAGCATTCCTATTAATAGAAACAAAAATATTTATCTGTGGAAAGTTGATCATTTGTAACATTTTTTTAGTGATCTGAACTTCATCAAAGCCATATAATTCCTGTAGATACGTCTTCATATTAGCCACATAGGAAAATCCTAAACTATTTACATCTACTGAATCAAAAGGAATACACAAATATCTTAAAGGTCCAGGGATTTAGCCTGATTCACAGTCATTCAAGAACTGTAAACAACGCTGTGCTAATTTCAGTGTCCTGGAAAAATTCCAGCTTGGGTAATTACATGATTTCTTCCTCCCAGCCTCTCCCCCTTTGTTATGTTATTCCTCACGTCCTGTTTAGAATAGGAATAGAACTCAGTGTGTTTCTGGGATCTGATTCTGTTCCTAACTCAGGTCAGCGGGAAATGCTCTTTGGTTTCAAATTGTGACCATTGAACTACTACTATAATAAAAGGGGCTATATGTCCATGACTGTTGTGATCATTCTTGTATATGATTTTGTTACATTTGTAAGAATGCTTTGGGGGGTCCTTCAAGGTGAGGGTATTATGTAAGAATGTAAATTCAGTGCTGATTTTCACTCCCATTCAGTCTTATTGGGACAGATTCTGATGGCAGTGCCAGATATTAAATCCAAAATAAATCTATTTATTTCAACTATCAATTTAGCCATTTAGATCAAAGCGTGCATTGACATCCTGAATGTTTTGTAAACTAACACTGAACTTGTCCCAGCATGCTCTGTATTACAATAAAATAAAATAAAGGTACTAGCTTCATCCCACAAATTTTACAGAGCTGACTACAGAATATGAAGAGTGAAAATTGTGTATACAGAAGTGGGTAGGGATGAAGTATTTATGTGCGAGGGGGAATGATATTAAGTGTTGTGTTTGGTTATACAACAAATCCACATCTTCCTACATCTGATAGAAAGATTAAAAAGGAAGGGGGTTAGTGGGTTCAGAACTTTCCACTCTTTTGGAAAATTTATTTGACAATAAATAAAAGTGCTCTAGGGCGTACAATGTATCTAGAGCTAACTCTAATGCATCAGAACATTGATTTAGTAATCCCAACACAAACTACAGTGATTTACTGTGTATGTGTGAAATGCAGAACCTTTTGCTTCAGTTGTGTCCCAGCATTTCAATATTAAGGATGGCTGCTTGATCTTAGACCACAATAAAACATCTGTTCACAGCTGAAAAATATCCATTAAGTTGGCTTCAGTAAAATTCTTATGTGTATTAAAAATATTATATGCAATAACCAAGGTAAGCATCCTACATTTTCTTTATGATAACTTAATTTCTCTGCTCTGTGATCAGTTTGGGGTATGCAAATGAGCAACAATTATATTATAAACAGTTATATGTTATGATACATGGCTGCATTAGAGTCTAATATTTAAAATACATTCTCACACTGAGATGCTATCAAATGACACTACTGTCCCTTACTAGTTTTAGTTTGTCATTATAATCCAGATGTCCAAATTCAAGCACAAAATTAGAACCTCTGCTTGTTCTAGTAAAAAAATAATTGACTTAGTCAAGAAAAATGGCCTAATGATTTATCCATCCCTTGTCTCAGTGCTTATAATAATTTTGCTTCAGTGAGGACCAAAAAAAAGTTGTAGGCCCAACTGCACCCCAAGAATTTACATCCTCAAAACCTATTCTCTTCCCTAAGCACTTTAGAAGGCTCTCACACAGGAGAAGGAACAAGCAATGGAATGGAGAATGAAAAAAGTGCAATGTAAGGACAAGTCCAGGCCTGTTAATAAGAAGTGGTCCTTTGGTGAGTAAAGGCTTATACTTACAGCTACAAAAAATGCTAAAGATTCAGATACATTTGGAATGAGCATGTAGACTACAGTGTATATACAAAGAAACTCAAAACTTTGGACATTTGTGTCTCAGTAATCAAAATTCCAAACTGAAACATCTATTGTTTTTCTGTGCATTAGCAGCAGAATGATTTTACTAGATTATGTACAACAGTGCACTGTTGTACATGAGCTTAATCTGTTAAAATAAGAATTCCATGTGACCTTTTTATGATTAGCTTTTTAAAGTAAATTCTGATAAATCACCCTGGCCAACAGCTCTATATAGAGGCACTTCAGATGAAGGGGGGGGAGCCAGTTCTCCCCGAAAGAGTGGCACTGTCTTTCATCTGTTGTTATGTATTACAACTTCTGATGAGGCAGGTGAACAGATGAGATACTACATTAAAATATCTTTTCTGGTTTATCAGTTATTCATGAAATACTGTATCTATGGTTCCACAGTATCAAAAATGAGTCAAGAGAAGCTGAGTATCAAACCCTAGTGTTGTCCCACATTCAGCAACATACTTTCTTTTTAAACCCATTGAATCCCTATAGTATATATAAGGATTTCTAGGAAAAAAACAAAATTTAGCATCCCAAGACATACTATTCATATGCAGACAATACATATTAGCACTTATCGTGGAAGATGGACAATCCAATAACCTCTGATGAGATTTTAATTTTAGTTTTATCTTCACATTATTTTTAAATTAATGTTTTGTTCTATTAGTCATTTTTCTAGTTTAAAGTGATAAAAAGGGAAATAAAGTCACTATCGTCATTGTTTAACAGAATTAAAATGGAAAAATAAGACCTGGATCCTCCTTGTCAGTTTAGATAAAACTTGCAAGCTGTGTTGTCTGTAAGTATTTTTTCTGATTTGTTGTGAATCAGAGGGAGGGAATATTCGCACGCTCATCTGACCGTTCCTCTGACCAGAGTATTGATGTGAAGTGCTCACTCTGTCGGAGACCATCTTCCCTGAATCTTCTGTTCATCCAGGTGTGTATACCATCCTTTTAAAGAAGTGTCTGTGGTTATTGTGATGGAGGAAGGGTGTGTTGGATTGGCACTCACTTGCAAAGGTTGTCAGGCTGCAACCACCAATTTAGGGATTCTTTTACCTTTTTTTTTTTGGAGGGCTCAAGATCTTGTGCAGATAGTACTTGTGTGGCTGAAAACAGGTGTGGAGCCAGGCTTGGAGTCAACACATGTGCAACCAGGCTTATGGCACCACATAAGTTGTAGCTGACAGGTGGCTGAGCAACTGAAGGCATTGTCTGGCCAACACCGCAGGGCTGTTGATAATGGTTTGAGCTAATAAAGCTAGAGATTGGAAATGCTGAAGTGGAAGCCTGGCTTGTACTCAGACACAAACCAGTGTCATGCCTATGAAGTCCAACTCCTGAGCAGTAGTCAGGTAAGACTTCTGAGTATTTATTTGTAGGCCCAGAGAGTTGGACAAGTTGATAGTTCTTGCTGTGGATTCCATTGTGAGTGTGGTGGTAGAAATAACAATACTGATGGTGCTGTCATCTCGGTACACTGTGGCATCGGTAAGGAGACATCCAATCAAGTTGAGTCGTGGTTGTTGTCTGTACCGGGAAGGTCGCTGTGCACAACTCCGGTGTCATCTTAGATGGGATCTGTACCGATGGATCCGAGCAGCCCTGAGTACCAGTGTGTGCTGTGCCGGTTTTGGTGCCGATGCTGTCGTCACTAACGGTGCAGAGGTGGTCTTTTTTAGTTTTGAGGTTGAGACCACAGAGCATGCTTCCTAGGTCAGCACACCCCTTGGGACTTGTCCACGCCTGACGTGCCTGGAACCTGCTTATCACCCAAAGCCTGTGCCATTGGTGCCAAGGAAGGCTTCTGTTGAGGGGATACCTTTTCTGTAGGCATTTCTGTGGCGGGAGAGGATGTATACTTCCTATAGGACATCTTGCTGGCTGGCGGCTCCTGTAGTACCTTCGTCCCTTGGTCTGAAACTACTGTGGGAGACATTCACGGTGGAGAAGCTTGTGATATTGGATCTGATGCTGGTCTCACTGTCTTCATCATTAGAAGCTTAAACTTCAAAAAGATCTCACCAAACTAAGTGACTGGGCAACAAATTGGCAAATGAAATTTAATGTGGATAAATGTAAAGTAATGCACATTGGGAAAAATAACCCCAACTATACATATAATACGATGGGGGCTAATTTAGCTACAACTAATCAGGAAAGAGATCTTGGAGTCATCATGGATAGTTCTCTGAAGACGTCCACGCAGTGTGCAGCGGCAGTCAAAAAAGCAAACAGGATGTTAGGAAATATTAAAAAAGGGATAGAAAACTAGGCAGAGAATATCTTATTGCCCTTATATAAATCCATGGTATGCCCACATCTTGAATACTGTGTACAGATGTGGTCTCCTCATCTCAAAAAAGATATACTGGCATTAGAAATCATGAGGGGTGCGGAGAAAGTGAATAAGGAAAAGTTATTTCCTTGTTCCCATAATATAAGAACTAGGGGCCACCAAATGAAATTAATGGGCAGCAGGTTTAAAACAAATAAAAGGAAGTTCTTCTTCACACAGCACATAGTCAATCTGTGGAACTCCTTGCCTGAGGAGGCTGTGAAGTCTAGACTATAACAGGGTTTAAAAGAGAACTAGATAAATTCATGGAGGTTAAGTCCATAAATGGCTATTAGCCAGTATGGGTAAGGAATGGTGTCTCCAGCCTCTGTTTGTCAGAGGGTGGAGATGGATGGCAGGAGAGAGATCACTTGATCATTACCTGTTTGATTCACTCCTTCTGGGGCACCTGGCATTGGCCACTGTCGGCAGACAGGGTACTGGGCCGGATGGACCTTTGGTCTGACCTGGTCTGGCCATTCTTATGTTATTATGTTAAGCTGCAGATCCCTGGCATTTAGGGACCTGGAGAATAGCTTTTCACAATTATGACATTCCTGTGGGGATACTGCCCCAGACAATGCATGCATTGAGCATGTCCATCCAATATAGGGATGGACAGCCTGCAAGTAAGGCATCTCTTGAAACCCAGAGAGCCTGGCATAACTACACAACTAACTGGGAGAAAGGGGATAAGAAAAAAAATAAAGAAAATATGAAGGAAAGGCACCCAAATTAACTAAAGGAAATGCTAACTAGAAAGAACTACAAAATAACAATCTTATCTGTTATGAAGAACCAGAGCACTGCTGGGTTCCGACCAAGCCTTAGGCAGCCGAGAAGGAACTGAGGACAGTTGACTACATGCACACATTGGCATACTTGCTATGGCACAAGCAGCACCGCGCATGAGCATCAGCACCCAGGGTACTGCTGCTAAAAAGTTCCAATTATAGGTGCAGGGGTGCCAAGGCACCTACAGTGGAGTACCCACAGGGATACTCCACAAAGAAGAATCTTATTTCTCCTTAAATATTGTGCATGAAGATTTCCTGCGTCATTTTGAATGTTCACCTCTAGTATTTTGTTACAGTATGATGTGAGAGAACTAGATACATGATCCAACTCTGCAGTCAGTCTCTGAGCTAATGGGAGATCGGCCTGAGGAAAAAACACCAAAACTGAGCTCATACACCCCAATCCCATCACTTAGAATCATAGAATCATAGGACTGGAAGACACCTTAGGAGGTCATCAAGTCCAGCCCCCTGCCCAAAGTAGGACCAACCCTAACTAAATCATTCTAGCCAGGACGTTATCAAGCCGGCACTTAAAAACCTCTAGGGATGGAAATTCTACCACCTCCTTAGGTAACCCATTCCACTGCTTCACCACCCTCCTAGTGAAATAGTTTTTCTTAATATCCAACCTATATCTCCCCCACTGCAACTTGAGACCATTGCTCCTCGTTCTGCCATCTGTCACTACTGAGAACAGCCTCTCTCCATCCTCTCAGGTACTTAAAGGCTGCTATCAAATCCCCTCTCAATCTTCTCTTCTGCAGACTAAACAAGCCCAAATTTCTCAGCTTCTCCTTGTAGGTCATGTGCTCCAGCCCCCTAATATTTTTTGTTGCCTCTGCTGGACCCTCTCCAATGCATCCACATCCTTTGTGTAGTGGGACGGAGAGGGCAGAATAGTATGCAATACTCAGATGAGGCCTCTCTAGTGCCGAATAAAGGTGAATAATCACTTCTCTAGATCTCCTGGCAATGCTCCTCCAAATGCACCCTAATATGCCATTAGCCTTCTTGGCTATAAGGGCACACGGTTGACTCATATCCAGTTTCTCATCCACTGTAATCCACAGGTCCTTTTCTGCTGAACTGCTACTTAGCCAGTTGGTCCCCAGCCTGTAACAGTGCTTGGGATTCTTCTGTCTCAAGTGCAGGACTCTGCACTTGTCCTCTTGAAGCTCATCAGATTTATTTTGGCCCAACCTTCCAATTTATCTAGGTTACTCTGGACCCTATCCCTACCCTCCAATGTATCTGCCTCTCTCCCTAGTTTAGTGTCATCCACAAACTTGCTGAGGGTGCAATCCATCCTCTTATCCCAGTCATTAATAAAGATGTTGAACAAAACCGGCCCTACAACTCATCCTTGTGGCACTCAGCTTGAAACCAACCACCAACCAGACATCGAGCCATTGATCACTACACGCTGAGCCCAACAATCTAGCCAGCTTTCTATCCACCTTACAGTCCATTTATCCAATCCATACTTCCTTAACTTGCTGGCAAGAATACTGTGGGAGACCGTATCCAAAGCTTTGTTAACGTCAAGGTAAATCGCATCCACTGACTTCCACATGTCCACAGAGTCAGTTATCTCATCATAGAAGGCTATTGGGTTGGTCAGACATGACTTGCCCCTGGTGAATCCCTATTGATTATTTCTGATCACTTTCCTCTCTTCCGAATGCTTTAAAATGGATTCCTTGGGGATCCCCTCCATGATTTTTCTGGGGACTGAGGTGAGGCTGACTTGCCAGTAATTCCCTGGATTGTTCTTCTTCCTTTGTGCTTGTACGCGCAAGCAGACTGTTGTGCCATGAAATGCCTCACTGAAGCAATGGAGCTGTGCATAGTCAGTTGAAATATCAGGGTCTTAATTGTAACAGCTGCCTACATATGTAATTGAAATCACTGCATATGTACTGATGTAATTACTGAAAGCCAAGTAATGGGAGATTTGTAAAGTCTGAATCATCGCTACTTGATAGTAATAGCTCCCCAATCTTTGCTGCTTCTGATGATTTATTACCAGCATAAAAAGTGTTCAAAAATAATGTGTAATAAATAATCAAAATGAGGAATATCTGTAACAGTAATAAAGGTCTATTTAACTTTAGTTACTAAAAGCAAAAATCTAGTTGGTAAGACTAAAGCAACACAATGTCTGTTACTGCAAGTAGTTTGTTTCTTAATAGTATTCAGTTCTTCACACACCACATGAAATACAACAAAACAGTCATTTTCCAATAACTATTCACTATGTTTGTTTTTCACAAAATAAATACTGGCTATACAGGAATTAAAACCAGTCTCAGGACTTTGAAATAATGATTTACAATATTTAAAATATTGGTAAAATTCCTCCTATAACTAGATTATTTTAAAATTGCAATTTTCAGTAATCCCATTAATAATTCTTTCAAATTAATATTATGAAAATGCCTAAAATATATTTAAAAAGTCAAGCTTTTAGTCACTGTCTTTCCAAAATAAACTGAAATAATTAAATTATTCTATATCTATTACTCTGAAATGTAATATAAGCCAAGATATTCTTCCAATTGTATTAGCAGTAGGGATGTTTAATTGCTTCACTCCCCTTTGTTGCAATTTGTGGCAACAACCAGTGTTTAAGGTAGTCTCAAAACAAGATTTACAAGATACACAAGGGGGGCTTTTCAAAGTGCTTTGATGGATGGATTCAGATGACACTTGGGGGGTCAGCTGGCAAGCAGACTCTGAGATTTGTATGTTTGGTACAAAAAATATTGAATGGCTGTAAATAACAATGGCTTCCCCTAGTTTAAATTGGCTGGTGTCAGCAATATTCATAGGTCCAGCACCATAAAAAGACTTAACTCCCACTTTAAGTGCCTAAGTGCTTCTGCCTAATGCTAGTAGACCCTAATTTCCCTGTGCCTGAATTTTCACTGTAAAAGTCCTCTACAAATCTAAGGGTACGTCTACACTTGCTCCCTAGTTTGAGCTAGGGATGCAAATGTAGCCGACCGAAAGTGCTAATGAAGTGGGGATTTAAATATCCTGCTCTTCATTAGCATAATCTCACCCATGCGTTATTCTGCTCAACAGCTGATTCGAACCAGGAAGTGCACTCTGGGACACGTTAGTTCGAATCAAACCCCTTGGTTCGAACTAACGTTACTCCTCAGACCAGGCCACCACAAACTGAAGATTTCACAAGTAATATGTATAATTCTAATTTGGATAAAGTGCTTTTCTTTGCCACAAGAACAGATCTGTGAGTAAATTATTCCTTAGCTATATATATGAATAAATGAAGGCAGTATCTGCTACAATGACTTGTGACATTCACTGCACCTAACTACAGGCTCAGTTATTTGCATTTGTAATTTTGCTGGTGCCCATGTTAAGAGGATCTTCAATATCTGGCCCACCCTAATTATCTCTGTAGTGATAGCTAGTTTTGTTAGAGATGTACTACTTTGGGTTAGTTTCTTTTTTCTTTCTGTATAACAAATGGGTTTATTCTGCACAAAACTGATAACAAGGTGATTTCAACAGATAACAATGGTAAATTATTCCATTTCTTCTGTTCTACAAAGTATTTTCTTCATCCAGTAATTGCTCATTCAACCTGTCCCACTATGCTTTACCACAATATCCTTTTACACTCCATTTCCCACAAATTGTCATTATTCATTCGTGATGTTAATTACACTAGAGATAAGTACTGCAGATGATGGTCCTGTGCCTCTAGACAGGGGTGGTATTTGGATGACAGGTCTGAAGGGACCACTGTTTTATGGTTGGAGGGATAGGGGGTGAAAACTGCTGCAAAAGGGGTCAACATAGTTACTGAGTCATCCCTTGGAATACAGGATTAAAAAAAGGCAGTCCTGTACTTAAACTCTCCCTTTTACATGGAGCAGGCTGAAGCAGGACCCATCCTCCTTCCCTTATATCAGGTTTGGTGAAGACCTGCTCTAGGCATTACATTAGAATCTAGACACCCCCATTTTTAGAGGGCCTGGAAATTTTTTTTCCCTTACCTTCATATTAGTGGGGGTGCAATTGAGGTGTTTTCATATTCCCCACATCAGTTTCAGGGAGGGCTCTCTTCATGCATGGCCTAAAGGGTGGCAGGACATATGTTGCAACTCATTATTTAAATATAAAGTAGATATTTGGTGCACATATTCCACAGGAAAGACAAACATTGATCACATAAATGGCTTTGAAAATAACTTAAAAAGAGTTGTTAGTAAAAGAATGAATTGGGGTGATGGTTAAGGACTCCTATGATTGGTATAGTAGGGAGACAACCCCCCATTCTGACTAGCCTAACTTAACCCTCCTACGAGAGGGATAGATGGTAATGTCCTGGCAATGAATTTGCTGGAGGGATCTGGATGGGAAAAGGGGAGCTGGTGGAAGCCCCCTTGGTTATAATAGAATAAACATGGGGTTACTACACTGTGCATTTTTATTTGCTCGATAGTCCCAGATATCTAATAATAAAGTTGTGGCCTGATTAAACTTATATTAAATACCTGCTTTCCTTCTTTTAATATAGTCAATTAATACAGGTATACGTATTGCTACTATTAACACACTTAACTTTCTGCGTTCATTTTTAAAATCAAAAGTTAGCAGGCATATACCATAACATGCGGTTCCTCAACTGTAATGCAGCATTGTTAGGAAATCACAAATAACACAATTTCCAGGGATGTATTGATGGTTGTTATCAGGGCTTGACAAACCACGGCGAAATCTACTCACCAGCCCCACACTGCGCATGCGCAAGACCCGCATTGCACATACGTGCGCCACTGGTAAACGGGGCAACCGGCTGAAATCTACTCGCCACAGGTGAGTAGATTCACTGATTTGTCGAGCCCTGGTTATTATGCACAAGCTCTTGCAGAGGACATGAGCATTTGAAAGTAAGTGTGAATTTAAGGATGTTACCATGCTTGTGTTACTATGAATACTGTCAAGTACAATGTGATGCATTTAAAGTGTATGAAAGTCCAAATTCAAAATGAAAAGTTAATGAAAACACAGCAACCAATGGATGCAAAGAACAACAAAAAGCAAAGTAAATGATTTTTTTTAAAAAAAGCACTATGCGTCTTGTTATACATGCAAATGGCCCGCATCCTAGCCAAAGCCCCTGACCTGCAATATATTACTGTGAATTGACATGGGTCTCTGTGCATGCACAGTATGTCTGTCTATATGGAATTTGGAGCAGTATAAGAAGAATTTACCGTACACGCACAACAGACTTGATCCCAATTTTCATGTAGATTCTAGGGCTGTCAATTAACAAGTGTGAATGCCTGTGATTAACGCAGGGCAAAATTAACTTTCATTTTTTTAATGCACGTTAATTGCAGCCGTTTCCACAGTGCTGCCCCTCTGAAATGCCGCCACAGCGTTTCAAAGGGGCAGCGCAAAGCGGAGCCAGGATCAGCTGGAGTCCCCAGCTGAACCTGGGCAACCACGGAAATGCGGCAACATTTCAAAAGGGTAGGGCTACACAGAACCCGGGGTCAGCTGGGGACTCCAGCTTATTCCAGGCTCCCATGGCGCTGCCATGACATTTTAAAGGGGCAGTGCAACACAGAGCCTGGGGTCAGCTGGAGTCTTATTATTAACAGCACGATTAATTGAGATTAATTTTTTTAATCGCTTGACAACCATAGTAAATTCTAATGGAAATACTTAGATAAAATGGCAAAAATCCTCTTGATTTCATTGGCAACATGATAGGATACAGTATCAAAGGGAAGAACTGGTAAATTAACAGCCAAGGAAGACTGCTTGATTTGATCATAAACATGAAATATTATGTACCAAACTATTGTTGTTTCTCTGCTTGAAGGGCCTATGTCTGTACCCAGGAAAATCCCCCACCAAGTTCATTTAGCAAGAAAGCCTGGTCTATAGTTTAGAGAACTAGTATGGAACTTAGAAGAGCTGAGTTCTCCTCCCAGCTCCACTCATGCTTCCTGTTAGACCCGGAGCAAGTTGGCTATGTCTGCACTGCCTCTTTTGCCTGCAGAGAGTGTGCTAATGAAGCACTCATTAACAACTTCTCACACATCATTTGAATAATCTGTGCCCGAGACTTTTTGCACAAGAGGTTTTTGCGCAGAAATAAGCAGTGTAGATGGATCCGTTTTGTGTAGAATCTTTCCCTCCGAAAAACTACAGTATTTCTTTAAAAGGAATTTTATATATTGAAATCAGGAAAAAGGAGATTATCAGTGTTATTGTTGCAGGGTTTAACATATTGACTAAGCTCAGCCAGCACAAATCAGCATACCATTGACTCTAATGGAGCAATATTGAATTTATACTAGCTGTGAATCTCTCCAATTATTTTAAAAGGCCCGATGCTCATATTTTACCATTCCATATTATACAGGTAATTATTTTGAAATATAAATTGAGGGGGGGGAAGTATTGTTGAATTTACATCTTTTCCTTTTGTCATTCTGTTGGAGTGGGCTCAGAAAGCAAAGAAGAATTATATTACAAAAAAACTCTTTATGTAGCACTTAACACTGTCGTATTTTATGGATTTTTTTCTTCCATCAATTTTTAAAACTTTATCTCAGGGTTTTTATTTTATTTTATTTTTGTAGGAAGCAGACTATATATACTGGCAGTTAAAACAAGCTAAGTCAAAACACTGGAGACTAACTTTGCTGTATTCTAACAACTTGTAGTTTTTGAATAACTTGTTTTCAGTAGGTTTGAACAGCAACATAAACATTGATAAAAACAAGATAATTTGATAAGAGAGAATGGGAACAGTGTAAACTGAAGCAAGAAATCTGAGAGTGGAACACACTGAGGAGAAGGAGTATTGGTATACAACTTGAGTTAATTTATCTCCATTGGCACATAACAGAACATTTACCTCGGGGTAAATTATTTCCCAGAAGAAAGGATATTTCCTACTCAAAACTCAGTTATTCTTGAACAAGATAGATAGGGATATTGGTAACAGCCCATTTCCATTTGCACTGTTGTACTAGGGGCATTGTGTACATTAACATAGGCAAATTAAGAAACTAGATTACTGAGAAACACCAAAGTAGGTGGAGCTGGCTGAACACTTATATTTAAAATATAACAGATAGTCTAGTAGCACTTTTAAGACTAACAAAACATGTAGATGGTATCATGAGCTTTTGAGGGCACAACCCACTTCTTCAAATGACAGGTCATCTGAAGAAGTGGGTTGTGCCCAAAAAAAACTCATATTACCATCTACATGTTTTGTTAGTCTTTAAAGTGCTACTAGACTATTTGTTGTTTTTTAAGTTTTTCCTGTTACAGACTAACTCCATTACTCCTGGGAAACTTATATTTAAGTTTGCCTGACACATTTAATTATAAGGCCTTCTTGTCATGATGGTTTTCTGTCTCAGCCCAAATTATTTTTTGAAAGCTTCAGGAAAAATTATTCAGCCATTTACGAGAAGAAATTTGTTTTGGCCAAGTTAAAAAATTCTTCCATTTTCACTGAGCTGCACTAGCAGTGCCATGTTTTGAAGCAGGAAATTAAATTTGCCAGGGTAACTACCTGGGTGTCAGACATGTGGCTTTTTACCAGTCCCAAGAGAAACTGCCTACGTTTGGACAAGTTAGAAGGCTCAGAAAAAAATCACAGTCTGTTGCCCTAAATGGTAATAGCTAGGACCACCAGATTTGGTATGCAGCTTCCTCTATCATAAACTTAAAGCAAGATAAGAACTTGGTTGTTGGTGAGTGGTGGGAGCTGAAACAAGGATTCATAAAACCATACAGAAAAGAAACAGAATCACCTGGGCACTCCCCCCATCTAGGACTGACCCACACCTGAGCCTCCCACCCCTCCAGGTGCCTTTTAGGGAGGGTGAGGAGGCTGCAGCTCCCTCCGCCCCTTCATAGGGGAACTTTGCTGGATGTTTCCCTTTGTCAGGGAGCAAGGGAAAGTGCATAGTTTGCTCCATTTCTCACTCTGACAAAGCTGGACCTGCCCCAGCCAGGGAACATGCACCCCTCCCTCAACTGTGCCTGCTGGAGATGCAGCAGCCATGGAGAGGCATTTCTCATCTGGCCTCAAGCTGCTGTGAGAGAGGGCTGGAGTTGTTCTCTCTCCCCATGGCAGCCTGCATATTAAACCCCTCATCTCCAGCCCCACCCCAGAACAATGATATAAATGAAGAAAAACAAAACTTAATTGAGTTAAGGACACGAGCCATGCCGGGTAAATCTTCTAGTTATATACTGTAATGATGAGGAATGTATTTGTGATATAAATATTACAATATTTTAATATATAAAGTCCCTCATATGTACACAAGGAAAATAACTAGAGAAAAGAAAGTAAAGTTAATTCATTTTATCCAGAAATTGGAGTGTAGATTACATCTGTATATATAACATTCTACACAATAATTGCATATGCAACACAGAAATATTATTAGCCTGAGCACACAAGTTCTGAAATATAAATAGTTAACGAACACCTGGCAGTTCCAAACAAATGCTATAAAATATCCACACATTTTAATAAGCAAAGTATAATGAATCCTGAAGAAAGGCCCAGTCCAACTCCCATTACGAGAAATGGCAGTGTGAGCAGGTGGTGTTCCCATTATGCTCCTAGCATGGTATGCACACATTGGATATTTTCCAAACTTAGCTTTTTCAGAGGGTTTTCCTTAATTGTTAACTTAAATAACAACAAAAAAATCTGATTCTGAACTTCTATATCTTTTAGTTTCTGCCTGAAGGATTCTGACTCTCCTGCTAGTGATCTCTTCCCTAGAGTAAATCTCAAATCTTTTATACTCTTGAAATAGATTTAATACTACTCGCCTCCTCTTGCTGCCAAGAGGAGTCAACAAAATGGCTCTGCATCTCCTACATCCTCCAAGCTACCGCTTGACACCCTGTCATAAGGAGTACTTCTATCACCTTTAATCAGAGTTGGACTAGGTCCTGAAGACAATGTACAGCTATTTTTGGCATACTCTCATGAATCTTGTGTTAGCTCTTGCCAAACGACTAAATCCCATTATACGCTGAATTCTATAAAACAATATATATCTAATGGGTGAAAATATTAATATCCCATTATGACATCCCAAGAGATCCATATTCAGAAAGTTTAAGATGAAAGAAAGAACACTTCATTATAAAAAGCACCTCAACTTTTAGCAAATTAAATTACAACATTAAAAAGGAAGCTAAGTTTTCAGACAAGATAATGATGATAATTCTAGTCCAAATATTCAGGCATTTTCATTTTATTTTTAATTCAAAGAAATTTGAACAAATCTATGTTGAACTGCCAAGTGGTCTAACATCTAAGATCAAACATATTTTCATCATTCAGTAAGTTAAGAAATTTTGAGGAAAATATTACTTTTCCAATCTGCCAAATGATCTACCTCAGTGCATATTTCAGGCAAAACAGGCAACATAAAATTGTGGTTGGTGATTGTTTTTTGGTATATTCAATTATAGGGGCCATGTTGCTTAAAAAATCTGGCCTAAGGCAGTAGTTCTCAGACTGTGGGTCGGGACCCCAATATGGGTCAAAACCCCATTTTAATGGGATCATCAGGCTGAGGCCAAGGACCAAAACCAAAGGGCATCAACCCTGGGAATTGGGACTCAGGATACAGGCCCCCTGCCTGGGGCTAAAGCCGTTGGGATTTGGTTTAGGTCTGCCTCCAAAGGCTCAGGCTTTGGTCTCCTCCCCTGGAGTCATGTTATTAGTTTTATTGTATAAATGGGGTCTCAGTGCAACGAAGACTGAAAACCCTGACCTAAAGTACCCATTATTTTCAATATCAATATTAGTGTCACTCACCATTCATAAATGAAATGCTCTTTGAATAACATAAAGAAAAGGCAGACTAAGGAAAAAAAAGGAGTACTGCTGTCTCTGTCACCAATGTGGCCCATCGTGGATTGCCCAAGCCTCAAAAACCAGGTGTTTTTCATGTACCGCTGTAGTTAAGTTGCTGGTTCTGTATTTGTGAGCATAGCTGGCAAAGGTGACTACCCCCATTTAGAAGCTACTTAACATTTTGTTAACAGTTTTGAACAAGTTAGAGCAAGGTTTTCCACTGCTTAATATATTCCTCTACATTAATGTTCCAATTTAGCCTGCAGTGAATTAGGTTACAACAGATTATCTAAAAATGAGCAGGAGTCACTTCTAGCCCTTGATGTCAAGTTTTCCCTTATGCAAGAAAAATGTATAGGGGCTGTAATCTCTGCATATTTTCAGTTTCACTGTTCCATTTGAGGATGGGGGAGTCTGGGATAAATGGTTTACAAACCATACACTTCCTTCTTCCATAGAATGGTCTGGACCTTCCCTGGAAAGTCTGGACATGTACTATATGTCTAGTGATTCTGGGCATCCAAACCTTCTATGGTCTGAATATGTACAATATGTCTAGTGATTCTGCATTTCTTCCCTGCCTTCTTCACCCTCTCCAGCCCTGTTGTACAAGTAGAATGAAACTGGCCACCATCCCCTCTACTTACATAGAAGCAGAAGACATATGGAATTAGTGTAAATGGCTCGAGGCATCATTTATCACACACACATGCACCATTTAACTATGTCATAAATCAACTGCAATGTTAGATAAGTAATTATGTATATTTCATCACTATAGTACATGCTTGTTGAGGGCAGCCCCCAGAATTAAATCCCTTACTCACTCTCCCTTGTGCAACACCCAGCTCTAGTGCAGGAGAAAATTAGTGCAAAGATTCTGCAGGAGGGAAAAGTGCACATTTTTTAGACTGTATTCAGCCCAGATTTGAACTAGAACCTGAAGATATATTGGATGGTGCTTTGGGAATGCCTAAAGTCATTTTTTGTTATGAAAAATATATTCATTAGTATTTAACGAGCTCTTAATTGGTCAAAATAGATGTGGTTGTTTAGTGGCTTCTTCAGTGAGTAATTAAATACACTTCCGGGAAATTCAATAGCAATGCAGAACTGTAGTCTGAAGCTGTAAATTTTCTGAAGTTACTGGAAGATACAGGGAGGAGATAAGGAACTGCTGATAAATCCTGAGGGCATCCACAAAACCAGAGTCAGATGCCAGACCCTGTAAACTTCCAAAGACAGCGCCTCAGACTAATGCTTTTTGGTGCATGGTCATGAATTATTTCTGCCGTGTAGTTTTATCTCCTTGTGCACACCATGAGGACTGAACAGATTATTCTGGGTACACAACAGTAGGCATGCATCTGTGATGAAGCTCTCCAGGGATCCTCTGCAAGTCTGCAGTGAATTCAAACACATGGTTGTCATCCTGAAGCTAATAGATGTCTCACCAAAATAGAAGACTAAGAAGTTTCTTAAAACATAAAATTAAGTGCTGATTTAGTACCTGTAAAAATGCTACCACCAATTGCCATGCACCAGATAAGATCATTAATTCTGTGCTTTGCACTGGTGTCCAACAGTTATCCTTTCACACACGTTATCTATCTTTTAAGTTAGATTTTTCTACCCAAGTTAATTTGTAAAAAAGACATTAACTACATATAAATGGCTGAAGCTCCCAAAGGAGACTTAGGCTCAGCATTGCAATGCCTAATTTTAGGCACCCTGCCACCTAGTGAAATCCTCAGACCTGAGTTAGGGGCCCAGATCATCTGTACGAGACATGGGGAGAATCCAGCCCCCCAAAAAAGAGATTCTTGGAAGCAAGCAAGCAAGTTGAATGAGGTGCTGCCCAAGTTAGCCAGGAGGATGTGCCGAGGAGAGGGATATGGCTCAAAGTGACTGAAGAGTTTAACTCTCGGCCTGAGGGAGATATCTATCTCGGCTTGGGATGGTTAGGTAACTCCTGGAATAAAGTACCTAATCCTGGTCAGCTCTTTTTCACAAATAGCACTCCTGATGCAGCTTCCATTCCTTATTTTATCTAATACTCCTGAGGTCAGAACTGCTCCACATCCTGCATAACAGAGACTTGAACCTAGGTATGCCACAGGAGTGTCCTAATCACTGGAGTATTCACAGTATGAGGAAGGGGTCACTAGCTTCCTTTTGAAACTTTTCCACCTTATATGAAATAATTAAATACTCATTGGTCCAGAGACTCGATAGCTTAGCAATTAGAACATTTCTCTGGGAGACCCAGATTCCAGTCCTCCTGCTATTCCAGGATTTCAGTGTTGGGTTTCATGCTGTCCTCAGATGCATAAAAACTTCCACTTCAAAAGGAAAAAGAAATAATTCTGCATACAAAATACAACTGTTACCACTTCTAATCTCACACACACATACAAATTATGCACTGCATTCTTTCATTTTTAATTATTCAATCAACAGAAATATCGTTTGATTAACAAAGGGTCTAACAAATATATAAATGTAGTCAATTCAAAGTTTAAATCTTAATCTTCATTAACATATCCCATTGCATCCTGATGTATGGTAGCATGCTTTATAGACTATTCTAGTAGCGAACCTCGACATAGCAGGTCAAATTTGTCCCAGGCATAAATTCCAGTAAAGAACCTCAATTCAATACAGTAAGAGGAATTTGGCCCATGTACTAGATGGGAGAAGGATGAAGTGTCATGCTGAATTATAAGTGTCCTGGACTGTATCATGTACAGAAATACCACTTCTGAACACAAACTGGCTTATTTACTCTTTTTATTATAATATTAAAAAACAAAACATGTATTACAGAATTATAAGAACATTAAACATAACTTGCGAAATCCTCCATTGTGGTGAGATGGCTTGTACCACACTGTCACAGCAATCCAAGGTAAAGCCAATTAACCATTCCAGGAAGAAGACTACCATTATTAGGGCAATTGTTCCAAGTTGACAAACCAGTAGTGGATGCTCTTTTTCTTTTTGCCACTGCCCTTGATGCTGATGATGTAACAAGGAGAAGGTGGTACTGAGGTGCACCCGTGCTATGCTGAATACCAGGAAGGTTGTGACTCCTTGTGGTCACTGCAGCCTGGCACAACTTGGAGCAGCCCAATGGATTAGTAATGCATAGAGCAGCACCAGGATCAAAGGAGTGCAACGGTAAGTTTTTAGCTTCCTTGGCATACCAACACTAACCTGTTGCAATTTATGCATTTGACTGTATCAGAGGATCTGACCCAATGGCAGTTTGTAGTCCCTGATTACAATCTATCCCAATCTGGGGATTTTTAAAACATCTCCTCTGACCCACTTGAGAATAATCATCTTGTCAATTACGTAAAAGCCACCTGACACAATAGACTGCAGTGGGCTATGTGAATTCTGAGTAGCATGGACTAATATATGTAGCTCCCATTATTTTAAAAAAGTATACCGAAGAATCCAGGAGCACAGATTTGTATTAAAAACAACAAAGGCATTAACTGGGATTGCACAAGGTATACAACTGTGTAAAATAAAGCACATTATACCTAAACACAGGGATTAAACACAAAGCAAAACAATTCTGAATAGATTTCTCCTGACAACTTTTGAAACCTTAGGTTTCAAATTTGCTGATATGATATTCTTACTGTTATACGTGTTTAATGTTTGCAACAGGGCTCTTAAGTTCCAGGAATACAATTTATTGGCTTTTATATAAAAGTGAACTGTAATAAAAAACTATAATGAAATCTGTATTTCAAGGAACTGTTTTATTACTGCAGCTGGTAAACACTGAGGCCATGGTTTATAAACTGTGTGTACACATTTGTGTGTACCACATCTCCAACCTGTATATACACAGTGGGCAACTTGGTATGCACAAAAAAGTTCTCACGTCTGAAAAATTATGAATATGATGGTTTTGAACACAAAATATTTGAAAAAGGAGACACACACCAGAGTACCTCAGACTATCTGGAGAAGCACAGCACTACATGTAGATCCATTTAGGAATTTGCAAGGTAACATCTACATCTCATTAACAGGAGCAACCCTCAAATATTTATTTAATAAAACACCTGCTACAGGCTTGTAACATTTTCCTGAAGCCTTAATGTGTAAGCTATAAGTGTTTACATTTTCTAGTGAGACTTGCAGCTTGGAGATGATGGAAACACAAAGACACATAAGGACACTTTTGGAAGTTGGAAGATTAATGGATTGTTATGGTGCAGAACAGCTAGTGCACTTGAACTCAAGTAGTGGATAATTTCTTCCAGGAGAGAACTTAGTGGACAGAAGACTCATGATTAATAATTATCCTAATCTACTTTTATTTATAAATGAATCATTCCTGTACAAAGTGGGATTTAACAGTAAAGCAAGATAATTTGTGTTTGCATGTAGCGGCTGACAGCAAAGATTTCTCTCACTACATGCACTCAGACAGTCTTCTGCCACATCAAAGCTCAGAGTCCCTTTCCATATTTAATCTTCACCTCTCAGCTGGAGCGATTCCCTGAGAGCTGAAAAACTCCAGGCTCTGAAACTACTTTTCATAATTCAAGATTATATTTTTCAAATGTTATGTCATATTTACAATCATTTTCAAATATTATATCCTCATAAAGCACAGCCAACCATAAACGTAGGGTTACTAGAGTTGAACTGTTTAAGAGCAGTTTAAGAAGGCACATTCTTCAGGACAGAGAATGATTTGTTGTGCTGTGGACGGCAGAGAAGAATTTTTGTTTTAACTTTTGTTGGGTTTTTTTGAGTGGAGTTGAAGGAAGGCACATAGCAGACATCGATGAGTGGTGTGCAAGGGTAAGGGAGATGGATGGAGGATCCTCGATTATAAAGAAACCTCCTGTGTCTCTCCCTATTTAGAAAGCACCTATTAAATAGCTATATAGTTTGTGCTGCCTCCAATGAGTGGCTCTGCTGCAAACTATTGTTTTTACTTCACTTACAAAGTTTTCTTTAGTGATAGAACGCCTGTAAAATGTTCAGCAGAAACATCTAAATGTCCGACCACTCTAGGGTAGTGACTGATTATGATCTTAAAATGTAGACTGCAGAGACAGAGATTGAGCAGGCAACCTTATTGTCACTTCTTGGTTTGGAATGCTTTGCCTTGTGCATTACGGATTGTTTTAAAATGTAGGTGTTTTGTTTGTTTAGCATGGAACAAAAAATTAAATTTGTGTAATTACTTAGTCCTTTAAAAAAACAATAAGCATTCTGAATGGGCAGATAATTTGGAGATTCTTTGGACTTCTGAAACATCCATTTACAAATATTTGCTTTTTTATATTAAAACATAGAAACATCTATTAGTGCATCTCAGAAATGCCTTCTGTTCAACACAGACCCTTTCTTCTCCTAGCCGAAAGGTGGGGGTTTGCACTGGATAGGGGACTGAAGTAGGGAAGGGAAATGTGCCTGTAGATTCCAAGGTGTCCTTTTATATGACTCAATAAGCAAAATGTGTTCAAACTTCAGTGTTGTTTTATAGTGTTACCAGCAGCTACGCAAAGAAACTAGTGATTAACTTAAATATTACTTAACATTTTGAGCATAAACACAGGGGTTTTGTGGTCATACTGGTGATAGATAACAATTGTATGTGTTTGATAATATACTTGCTCCAGTTTGACATGGTTAGGTTATACCAGATGATTCACTGGAGAGAGCGTATTTTGGGTTTCTCGGATCATTTCAGTTTATCAGCTGAAGTATCCTAAAGTTGTAAAACATCAAAAAAGTGTATATTAGAGTGAATCACCCAGGGGACCAGGAAAACCTAGCTTCCTAGTAAAGATGGCCTTTAAAGATCAAACCAAATTATAGTGCTAACCTTAAGGATGCCTTACCATGTCTACTTGAGATAAGAGGGTGCCTAGCAGAGGTGGTCTTCATACAGTTTTCCCAATACAGTCATCTGCATTAATGGGACTAATTAACATGCTTCTATTCAAAGAAAATGTCCTAGTACACTGCTGAGAATAGTTACTGCTGTCTCATTGAGAGATAAACACTGCATATTGTTGAAGCCCAAAGTCATTTTCAGAAATATTAAACAAAAAAACTATTTTTGTACTTGAAGGAAAAGAAAATCCAAAGAGTTCACAGCCCACATATATTATCTACAAGACAATCTCATGACAGATGTAGAAGTAAGTCCCTCAGGAACCAGTGTACAGTACCTGGGCAAGAGGTCTGCCAAAAGTCAGATACTGCTGTTGGAAAACTATCTTTCACAGCTGGTAACACTGGATGAGGGAAGTAGGAACTGGCCCTTTTCCTAGCAAGCAAGCAAGCAAACAAAGCACTTCACAAATAATTTAAAATGCTATTTGAAAATAGTCATAATACAAATATTCCATATTTTTATGAAAGGGAAAAATAATTTTGAGGAACTAAATCCATTCAAACATTCTTGTTCTGAATGTCTGATACATAAATGCCAGCATTAGTATATTTCCCTTTTTCATGGAATAGCTGTGAATGTTATATGATAAATAGTCCAATGAGCTTTTATTCTGCAACCACAATATGTGTGAGATCTAGATGGGTTAGTATTGGGGGAAGTGAAGCAGTGATGAGGGAGCACTGCAAGTGTTATTCACAACACTAATTAGATTGCATTTTAAAAGATGCTTTGTCTATATTTTATGTCTTTCTTTGGAACTTCATAAAAACATTATGAAAAATTGAGGAATTAATTTTTGGACGGATTCCATATTTCCTTGTTTTTATATTTCTTTGCTTTTAGACATTTGGACATATGCACAGAAGGAATGGCTGGGGAATATGCACATACAAATGGGTTTAATTTTGAAAGCAAGCTGCAATTAATTCTTCTGTCTGACCCCAAATTATACTAAAATTCTGTTATTTGTGGAAGCGTCATTTTCTAAATGGAGGTGATGAAATTTGGCTTCACATCTAATTTAGACACATTTGTCATTAATTTTCTACTTTCTCCTTCCTAACCTTTTGTTCTGCAAAAGCCAAACTGTTACTGTAGTGTAATTATTAAGTAAAAGTGTCGGTATTCATTATTTCTTGTGAAAACAATCATTCACAGTTGTTACCCATTGTAACCTACCAGATTTTTATCATTTTATGCATTGCATTGGAATAGATTATTCAGCTGTGCATTACTCTAATATGGACTTATTTTTCAATATCCACATTAAATAAGGCTATTCAGTCACTGAATACGTACAGTGAATAAACCTAAAAATAAAGAATTTCCATCATTTTAACATGGGGGGAGCCCAAATTAAGCATCAACAAATATACTTAGGAATCTGACTGGATTAAAAGAAGACTCAAACCTTTGAAAGAGGCATTTATAAATGTCTTCCTCTTTCTCTTTTATAAGACTTCATGCCATCATTCCAACAGCAGTTAGGTCTTAGCACTTAACATTCAGAGAAGCTGACAAGCTTAACAAATTCCTTTGGCTCTGGTTACTCATCTGCTATGAAAATCAGCTTGCAATTTTTTTATGTAACTAGTAGCTAAAAGGAGTGCCTTATCTCAATACATGAAATTTTAAAGAAATAATAGGGAACACAACTTTGACTAACATCTCTCCAGTTCCTGAGTTAGAGTCTGCTGTTTATGAGAGATGAAAATTCAGATCTAGGGTGTTCCTCAGAGTGTTTTGGGGAGAAGGAGTTATAAATGGATTTTAATAAACTAGTGGTTTGGGGTTGTGCTCTACTGAGTACATAAATATCAGAGATTGAAGTTTTGGGAGGAGGGGAATATACATGAAGCATCTCTCTCAATAGCATAATCTGGAAAAGAAGCAATAGATGTAAGAGAATGAGGAAAGCAGAATTGAGGTAGTGTTTATTTCAAGAACAGAGAGGTGATCATGCCAGAGAATTTCTTGCCATGGATAGCAGAAGCTATGGGGAGGGGGCATTCTGAAGCACGATTCTTTACAGAAGGAGTAGCAATACTAGGAGAGGTAAAGAGTAAACTAGCTGTTGGGACCCAGAGCATATAAGAATGTTATCTGACAAGATGGGTGAGACAGTATCTTCTATTGAACCAACTAGAGACAAGCTTTTGAGCCACAGGCTATGACTACACTACAAAGAAAATTCGGAAAAAGATAAGCAAATTGCAAATTGCTTTTCTTCCAAAAGAGGCTTTTCCGACATTTGGCCCATCAACACGGAAAATGTCAGAAAAAAACCCTTTTTCAGAACATCCCTTCTTCCTCGTAAAACGAGGTTTACAGAGATCCCGAAAAAACGCATCTGCTTTTCCAAAATTTGTTTATCCCGGAAAAGCTCTGTAGTCTAGACACACCCACAGAGAACTAAGAAGAGCTCTGCATAGCTCAAAAGTTTGTCTCTCTCACCAACAAAAGTTGGGCCAATAAAAGACATTACCTCACCCACCTTCTCTCTCCAATATCCTAGGACCAACATATCTACAAAAACACTGCATACCTTACAGATAGTCCCCGACTTACGAACGAGTTACATACCAAGCACTTGGTCATAACTCGATCTGTTTGTAAGTCGGACCCCATTCATTTCAATGTGACCATGCTGTTCGTAAGCGTGGATTGCGTTCATAACTCGGGGCCACGCTTAATGGGAGGTTGGTCGTAAGGACGAACGGTCATAAATCGATGCATTCATAACTCGGGGACTACCTGTACATAGTTTGAGCTTCTACTGCTGTTATTAAAACAAGATTTTTGGGCACCATGATAGTTATTAGGCAAAGGGCAGGAATCAGGAAATATTTGCAATGGATACTACTTTCATTATGCACAATTTCTGAAATTCATCCCTCTGAAGAAAGCTAGCAGAAAGCTCAAGGTAGTGTCTAAGTGATGCAGAAAACTTGTGTCATCCCCTTGTGAACTGAATTCTGTGAGAAAATACATTATCTCTCCCTCCCTCTCCATAATGATGCTGATACAAAAATGGTACCATTTTGCAGTGTTGTCCTGAAGACACCAGTTTTTGAAGAATCCTTAGTGATTTTCATATTACGGTGTATTTCAAGGATGAACCTTTGTATTTATTTACTTAGGTACAAACACACTTTCCATTCCCAGTTTGATATATGTTCCCAGAAATACAGAGATGTTTACTCTAGATTTACATGGAGATTTTCCAAAATACTCAGCACTGTTATCATTCTGCTCTTACTGAGGGTAACAGAGCCTTTTGTAGCCAGTGCTCAACATTTAAAAAAATCTCAGCCTTACTACCATAAACTGAAAAGAGCCCTTAAAGCAGCATTTGCAGGATCATTCCTGAAGATACTGCTTCTTTCTCAAATTACATCTGACTTGTAGAAAGACTGATGAAAGCACTAAGGGCTTGAACCAGTAAGACAGTTTTAACAAGGCACTGAGCTTGTGGGAGTTCAGGGTGTTTAATACCTTACTAAATGTACTTGAATTTCACAGATTCAGGCCCTAAATGTGGAAAGAGATGTTCTATATCTGAGGCTATGTCTACACTACAGGGTTTATGAGTAAAAACCTGCAACGCGTACACACCTCACGCATGTTTTTACACAAGAAAATTCACAGCAGAATGGCAGAACAGAGGGTTTTTTGCAGTGCAGGTATACTTCTTTCTACAAGGAATAACTCCTTTTTGCACAAGAGTTCTTGCACAAAAAGGCATGTGTGGACAATCAACTGAGGTTTCTTGCGCAAAAAGAGCCTATCAAAAAAAGCACAGGTGCTCTGATGGCCATTCTGTTAATGGCAATCAGAGCTTTCTTGCATAAGAGCATCCATGCAGTAAGGCTACTCTTTTGCACAAAAGCAAATCACTTTTGCAATGCACTTTTGTAGCGTGGACACGCTCTTGAGCAAGAAGTTTTTGTGGAAGATCTCTTCTGCAAAAAGCTTCTTGAGCAAAAAGCCTGCAGTGTAGATGTAGCCTGAGTGCTCTGGAGGCACTCCCTCAGTAGGGCAGCATTCCAAAATCAGCTTAAAATGGAACATCTATCCCTGTTCTGTTATGTTTCAAATAAGGGTGGCCAACTGGTGTGAAATTTCATGTAGGATTAGTTTTTAAGACCTATGAAATGTATGTATATTTTTGTTTTCTCTTTCTCAATTTTTGGAAAGGAATTCTTGTATTTGGACTCTGGTTCAGCATTTTCCTTTTGGCTGTCCTGCTTTTCATTGTTAACTGCTATCCGAGCTAATCAGAGGTAGGGGAAGGTGCAGGAGGGTCATTTGGCCTAGGCCTCAAGCTCAAAGGGGGCCTCAGATTTAGACACCTGTTAATTTTTTGGCATTTGTTAAGTTTCACAACTTGTTTTAATGTGCATCCCAATCAGATCAAAATGTGACACATTCTCTCAGATTAGAGTTGCAAATTTAAGCAAATAAGTTATGTGAAAAAAGCTAGAAAAACATTTGTTAAATAAAAAATATTCATGTGTGTCACTTTTTGGATGCCTTTTTTTGTTTTTATGCGTCGTCATTTTTTATTTTTATTTTGGCTAGGGACCTCAAAAGCTGGAAGTGGCCCAGGCCTCTCGGGACCTCTGAGATGATGATGTCCATTTCTGGGGCAACTGGTGCTGGGTGGAAGAATAATGTCAGGATGGGAGAAACTCAAACCCACAACCCTGGGGTCTTGAGACCCATGGCCAAGCCCCATGGCCATTCATTAGCATTTACCTTACTATGACTCTATCATTATACATCACAGATCATGTGCCAAGACATCCACTCTGGTCACCTGGGGATGTTGGCATTCTGTCACTAGCATTTATTGCCATTCTGCACACAACCCTTTAACGAACTTTTCCAACACAGCCAAACACAACACTAAACATGCACAACTAATAATGCTGGGTGGACAGGAAGGGGCAGGGAAAGAAGAGCTATAACTTAGGAAAGGGGTGTTGTCAGAAGGACAAAAAGGCTATGTCTACATTACAGAGTTTTTTCGGAAAAATGGATGTTTTTCCGATAAAACTTCACTTATGTCCACACTGCAATCGCGTTCTTTTGAAAAAATATAGAAACAACAGAGGGGTTTTTCCAACATTAGTAAACCTCTTTCTACAAGGAAGAAGCCTTTTTCCAAAAGAGCTCTTTCAGAAAAAAGGCATGTGTGGATGGGGAAGAGGGAGTTCTTTCAAAAGAAGAGGAAAGGGGAAAAAGCACAGGTGCCATGGTGGCCATTCCGCCCATAGCAATCACAGCTTAAATGCGAGGTAGCGTTCACAATGAATGGATGCTATCATTCAAAAAAGCAGATCACTTTTTTCTATGTGCTTTGGCAGCATGGATGCATTCTTTTGGAAGAAGTTTTTTCGGAAGATCTGTTCCAGAAAAGCTTCTTCCAAAAGAAGCCTGCAGTCTAGAGGGGGGCAAAGAAGGGGCAACAAACTCTCCTCTGGGCAAAAGCTCAAATGACCTATAAGCCCCAAGCACAGGAGGAGTATACTAAAGCTGCAGGGATGGGGACTGCTGCTCTCCTCCATGGCGGGCTCTGGGCTCCCAGCTGCTGGCTAGCCCCATACAGTACCAATCCGGGATTGGGGTCCCTGCTGGCCATACAGCGCTCTGCTCCTTGTCCACTCTAGGGGTATGCCTCCTGCAAGGAGGTTTACAGGATCTGTCGAAAAAGGCTTTCTTTCTCGACAGACCCCCCTCTAGACTGCTGCTTTTTGCCGACAAAGTGCTGAGTCGGCAAAACGCGGAGGCCATTTTTATGCAAATTAGGCACGGGATATTTAAATCCCTGCCTCATTTGCAATGTCGACCTGCCTAATCTGCATCCCTCTGCCGACAGAGGGATGCAGTCTAGACATACCCTAGGAAAGGGTCTTTGGGTAGAGGACACTGGGCATAGGAGTTTGTAGGGGATTATGGGGGGGGCACTGTAGTTGTCAGCCAATGGGCCCAGGTAACTTTCTGTGCTGCATATGCAGTGCAGTGATTTTCAACCTTAGTGTGTAAAGAAAAAGGCACATTCTCTTTTGTTCCCCAAAATACCTGCCAATATAAATCTGACAGACACTTATATATCTGTGTAACATTGCTCACATTAATAATCCATGTAATAATAAAACCCTACATTTGCAATGGGATAAATTTACATTATGTAGATTCATAACTATTACAGCTATATAGGAACAAAATCCATCAAATTATTTTTGACAAAAATTCCTGAAGAGAATGTTTTGTGGAAACATTTGTTTGATTCAAAGTGTTCTGTTTTTTTTTAAATAATAAACAAAACCAACCAATTAAATCCAGCTTTATGTTTGAAAACACGTTCCATTTTTGAAACCCTAGAAATTTGCAAACACTTTAAAATTGTGTAATTGAACATTTTTCATCCAAAGTTCATACCAATTTATGACCTGTTCCAGTAATTGCCTTCTTAAATTCAATACAATGAGCCAAGAGTTCTCTCATTTTAGGTTAAATTATTTCACAGAATTGCAAGGAAACTTATTCAACAAAACTTTTTAATTAAAAAAGTTCATAAACATACAGTTGGTTGACTTAACCATTATTTTATCAAATTGTTCATAATGCTTTATCCATCATAATGAGTTTCTCCAGAGAACCAAAAAGAAAGTTTATGGCCCAAAGCAAATGAACCATTTTTAAACTCTTGAGACATTTTGTAAAGAAGAAAACATAAATGTGAAAGTAAAACATTAGAAAAAAACATAGAATAGAACCATATTAAATACAATGGACAATTAATTAATTCAATTTCCAAAACAGATAAACTGTTAATATTGTACCAGAAACATGTTTAATGGCCTTGGAGATGTCCAGCTGCCTCTCCAGAAACCCAGCACAGTTGAATGCAGTAAGGGGAGGACTATGAACCATGTACCTTGTTATCCCCAGGCACGTAGGCTAAGATGGACAAAGGCCGGCATAGCAGAAATGGCATGGGGCAGTAATGGATGTTATCTGCTTCTGGTCAGGGCACGCTATAGATTATTTCACCCAGAAACATGGGTGGACTATCAGCTACTCTTTTTATAGAGACAGACAGCAGGCACTGTCTAGTCCTAAATGCTTTAAAAAAAGAAAAGAAAAGAAAAGAAAAGAAAAGAAAGTGTATTAGATCTCTGTGCTACTGAAAGTAAACCAAATCTTATCAATGGGCACTGTAAAAAGGAAAAATGATTGAAGTTCCTTAAAATAATCTATGGTATCTATAATATAATAATTCATGGTGTCTCAGATATGGCATATTCACCACAAAAATAAAAATATAATCTTTTAAAATGAGTACTTTGCTCCATATTTTTATCTAACAAAATGTTAAATTATGAAATCAATGCACAAGAACTGAATTGGAGTTTGTATGAGCTCTTTTCCTGTTATTAAAACAGTGCCCAAAATTAAGATAGGCATTTAATTAAGCACTGAAAAAATGCATGTTCTCAATATGCAAGAGTTTATAATTTAAGAACCTTATTGTATAAACAGTTGCACAAGGGAGTAACTTTACCTGTAGAAGAAGTCCTATTACATTCCATCAAATTATTTATGCAGATAAAATTTTTCAAGTCCTCTCAAGTCATGGCAATCTCTATTTAAGGCAAGCTGTGACAATTAACACCAACAAACAATAAGGTGAACACAATGAGTAGGAAGAAATTGGTTTCAAAAGTAAGGTTATGCTGTTGTCCAGAGTTGTATGTCTCAGTGGCACCACTGTATCCATTTATTACATACCAACCCAGACCCCAAAGCCTACATCAAAAAATGTTAAGGTTGCAAAGTGAAACAGTCAAAAGTGCATTCCTCTTGAAAATGGGTTTGCTTTCAACTTAAAAAATAATAAAAATAGCCTTCCTTTAATACACAAATAGTACATCAACTGCAGCTCCTTGTACAACATGGAGTAGTTCTGAAGTACCACATGCAACATGCTTTCCAGCACAATGTAAGCGGAAAGAACCATGACCCAAAGACTGTATAATGAACAAAATAAACCTAGTACAGATCTCTGATCACAATGTGCCATATTAGGCCATTGATCCATGTGCAGACCTTCTCACTAAAATCAATTGGGAGTTCAGCATTTCTTTAAGAAAAAATAAAGTAATTGACAAGATATGGTTGATACTGCAGTGGCTCTAATAAAATCAAGAATGTCATTGTATTGTAGAAGGGGGTTTGGTTATTTCCTTTTTCAATTTACTGAACAAAGGCTCTTTTGAGTAAAATCCATAAAAAGGTTCACAAGTCCATAGATTCCTAGCCATTATGATCATCTATTTCCACTGCTTGTCTCCAACACAGACCACAGAAGTTCCCCAAAATAATTCCCAGAGCAGTTCTTTTAGAAAAACATCTTATCTTCATATACAATCTGTCAGTGATGGAGAGTCCACTATTACTGCTGGTAATTTGTTCCCTTCCTCTTTTAAATTAAATTAAACTTCCTCTTTTAAAACTTTTATTCCTTATTTATAGTCTGAACTTGTCCAACTTCAACTTCCGGTCACTGGCCCATGTTATACCTTTTTCTGCTAGACTAAGAGCCTTTTACTTAATATTTGTTCCCCCCTTGTAGATACTCAGGCTGCAATTAAGTCACCCCTTAACCTTCTGTTTGGGTAACAAATAGATGGAGTTCCTAGGCAGGTTTTTTAATCCTTTGGAGAATGCTCAATTGGAGAATGCCACAAGCATGAATAATTTATCAAAATCCTTCACAAACTATGAGCACCAGAACCATAGTATTTCAACAGCAGTGACACCAGTGTCATATAACAAGCATGTCAATGAACTGATCTCATAGTTTTAAAAAAATTATCTAGCCATCTAGGTTACTCCTAAATATCTTATCAGTTTTAATTATGTATGATATTTTGAAAAATGAAGGAAAAACTCCAACTCTTGAGTCTTCCTGGGTGTCATTCTTTTGTACATGACCAGGCTTCTGCTGGGTTGCTTCTGAAATCCCAGTGCTAGCTATAGAGAGAACTCAGTGAGGAAAATTTAAGGAGAGCATGGACTTGAAAGACACAAGCCTGAGGACAGGTGAGATGAATGAGAAGCAAGAGACTCATTTGGGGCAGAGAGCAAGCACACACACTTGAGCTTATCTGCCTGACAAGGCTTCTCTAAAGATTCAAGCTATGGCTATGCTAGAGAATTTACAGCCACACAACTGCATCAGTGCGCCATTGTAGGCTTCCTAATGTAGCTGTTCTCAGTTGATGGGAGGGAGCTCTCATGTTGGTTTAATTACTCCAGCCACCGCAAGTGGCAGTAGCTATGTCGGCATGAGAAACCCTCCTGTCCACATAATGCTGTCTACACCCGTGTTTAAATCAGCATAGCTTATGTCTCTCAGCAGGTGGCTGATTCATCCACCTTTGTCAACTTAAACTGTAGTATGGCCATAGTCTCAGTCTAAAAGCTAAGATGGGGCTGAATGTAGCTGGGGAGAGAACACTTCTGTACTCTCCTCTGGCTACTATAAGGCTCTGATATAGCAAACTGCATCTACATGATTGCCTAGTGTCTATGTCCGTGGTGTCCAACACACTAGCCACTTGCCACATATGGGTATTTGGCCGGTTGAGTGTGGCTAGCTGGCTTGAACAATGCGGTTATTTGGCCGGTTGAGTGTAGCTAGCCACTATAGTGGCTACTGTTTCAAAACTGGTTGTACTCCACAGGATCTGGACAGGCTGGGTCCTACTTTTGATCTCTCACTTGGTTTTACAAGTATCTGTGTATCTTCATTAACTTTACAGAGTTACACCTGATGTAGAAGAAAGTAGAAAATGGAAGCCAGAATCCAGCCCCGAGACCTTTAATTGTTGAATTTATTTTTCAGACCATACACACTATAATTTATGCATAAGAACATGCATATGAGTTTAATTTTTAATGAAGGCATACATACACTGCATACATATAAATAAAAAGCTTCAGCTGGAGCCACTACCCTGAAAAAATAAGGTCATCTCTCCACTGAACAGCACTAGGACATGAACATCTGTCACTTAAACAAATGCCACCAAGTAAATCTACCAAAAGTTCTGTTATCCATAAAGAGTGGAGACCAGGGTTATATTTGCAGGTTTATGGGGTGACATCTGTTTGAATGGCAGATGCCTGTGCCACTGGAGTGCTGTACACACTTTTGTTTTATTGATAGAATTATCTCTTCTAAAGGACTCCAATCATTACAATAAATTATGAATTCTTACTTTTATGATAGATTCTCTCTACATTTTTAAAATCCAATTTATTAGAGGTTGTAAATGTAAAATGTAAAAAAGCTCCATACATTAAAGAAAGTCAGATGTATTGAGAATCCTCATGTTATTTATGCCAAAGCTTAAAACCGTGTGTTCATATTTCGTTATCTTGATTTGAGTATGAGATTGAAACAAGCCATGCAAATCTGTAAAACATTCATTGTCATTTGTATTAAAATCAAGTCCCGCTTTAGGTATTTCCAATTTTGGAATACTCATTCTTTGTACTATTTATGTTGTATTAGTCCATAACAATATTTATCATTGTATTGAATTATCTATGATATGATTGCCATTACACACCAAATACAATTCTATCCCTAACTGAGCCTGTTGTGCCTCGTTTGTTATACTAACTTATATAGGATAAGTTTGTAATTTCTGCAGTATTTTCACATTATTTTCATAGACTAAGCCCTTTGTTTCTGGCTTCTCCCCACCAGTCTTAACAAAAAAGTTTGCTTAGACTGCCTGCTGACTATTCTACTGTGTTCCATAAAGCTCCCCATGAAATAAAAGCACATTATAACAAAGACAACTTATAACAAGCAACACAAATTATTAAATCTTTTTTGCAGGGATATATCTTGAATTAGAAACCAGAGGCAATTGCATTGGTATATTCCCTTAAACTAGCTAGGCAACTGTAAAGCAGCTGCATAGGAAACCCCCTCACATTTTGTTCTTTATTAGTACAGGCACACTTCCAAACTCGACCTCTATACAAGCAAAGAACTGAACATGTCCTTATATGCTATTTACCATTTCAGAATTGTTTACACTTAGTGGGTGCCATGCCCTACCCTGTATAAACATTGATCAGTTGAGATCATTTTTACCTGAACTCGAGCTCTGTGCCAAAAATCAAACAAACAAATCACATACCTCAAAAATTTTTGAAAAAAAAAAAGCTATTTATTCTGGGCTTATAGCTCCAAAACTCCTGGCTCATATGACCCACACTGGGATCACTAACTCTACTCTGCCAGACAAAGCAAATTTCAAGAAAATCCATGAAAGCATGTGGATTTTAGGCCACTAGCATACTACATATATCTAGGGCCCTACTAAATGTATAGTCTATTTTGGCCAATTTAATGGATTTTAAAAATATTTCACGATTACAAGTACATAACCCTGAAATTTCATGGTGGTGTAGGAGGGAGTCCTTACACAAAAAAAAGTTGTGGCAGGAAGGTAGCAGAGTTCTTTTTGGATGTGGGATTTGCCATTCTGCTACCCTTAATTCTGTGCTGCTGCTGCTGGTGTTGCTCCCTTCAGAGTTGGGCAGCTGGAGAGCGATGGTACTAACTGGGAGCTTAGTGGTGAAGACAGAGTCATCACCAGCAGCAGCGCAGAAATGAAGGCGGCGTATTGCAACCCTTACTCCTGCACTGCTGCTGGTGGGCTGCTGGCTTCAGAGCTGGGTCCCCAGTTAACAGCTATCACCCTCTGGCCACCTACTTCTGAAGGCAGAGCAGAAGTAAGAGCAGCTCTACAATTATCATCCCTAAAATAACCTGATAGCCCCTCTGCAACTCCTTTTTGGATTAGGATCCCCCCAATTTGAGAAATGTTGGTCTTCCTCGGGAAATCTATATAATGTAGAGTAAAAAGTGCTCAAAAGACCAGATTTCATGGTCTCTGATGTATTTTTCATGGCCGTGAATTTGGCGGGGTCCTACATATATCATATAATGCAGCTGCAGGACATTTCACTAAGTCACAGGACATTTCACTAAGGGAGATATAATCTAGCCAGAGAGCCTGCCGCATAGATAATAATGAATGCAACAGGCTCATGAACTACACCTTGCATGAAATAATGCAAAGAACATGATTTTGAATCAGTTCGGTATTAAAGATTTAATTTGGAAATGTCAAAATGTTCCTCTTTACCTGAAAGTATCACAGTGAAAACACTGAAATATTTCCTAATTCAAATGTTTTAAAATTTCCATGCCATGAAAGTTTCAAGTTTTCATCCTGCTCTGGGTTTTCCTATGGGAAATTCTGAATTTTGCTTAGTTCTCCTGCAGTCTGCAGAAGCTCCAGGAGATGCCACAATACAAGCTAATCCTGGTTGTGATGAGATATTTCCCACTAGGATATGACCAGATAAAATTAATTTTTGCCTCTGCCGTCATGCAAATCTGTCTTTTCCTCTCATCTGAATGCCATAAAACTCAGGCTCAAGGGTTTAAGGGACTGTCGCCCAGACTATTAAGAAATTTTAAGGAGGCCATGTGGGCTGAAATTCTCTCACAAGCTAATACCTCAAAAATTAAGGCTAGAAAAGCAGAACAGAAGAGAACCATCAGCACCAAAAAGGAGGAAGTCCTTGCAACAGCAGGATGAGTAGCCCACAACATCTCAGCTGAGCAGTTATAAATGATTGGATGGGAAGGTAAGAGGACTTCCATTTGAATAAACTTCTGCTGTCCAAAAAGATTCTAGAAATGTATTCTTCTTAGGAAAGCTAAGCCTAAAAATCCTATGAGTAGTTTGGATAATTTTCAGCCTGGAAAAAGTGTTATGTTTCAAATTCCAAAGAACCCTCTCATGAAAATAAAGAATTTAAAATGAATCTATGATTGCTAACTGTATATAAGATCAAGTTTTCACTCTCAAAACGTACATAAAATAAAATAAAAAACATCCTAGCTCCAAATGTAAAGGACTGAAAAAGGTTATGTGACTAAATGGTGATTTAAACAAAAAATTATGATACTCCTTATCCTCTGAACTGGTTGAATAATACACTTCAGATTAACAGACAGATTTTCTCTCCAATAATATATACATATGCACGCCAGTTGTTTAACACTTTATCACCTTTACTGTAGACATTCAAAGCTTGAGAATTGGCAGGGATGGTGCCC
Source organism: Pelochelys cantorii (assembly GCA_032595735.1). NCBI lineage: Eukaryota > Metazoa > Chordata > Testudines > Trionychidae > Pelochelys > Pelochelys cantorii. The sequence goes on along the minus strand of CM064332.1, from coordinate 51,583,914 downwards.
AAATTTGCAGATATGCCTTTTGGTTGTTTCCTGAAAACTAATCATTATTGGTTCTGATTTCTTTTTCACCTTTGGGCTTTTCTAGTACATTTAGTATTTTGGAAAAAGCATAATTGCAAGTCTGGGAGAATATACGGTTATTAATATTATGTTCATACCTGCAGGTCTCAATCAAGACCAGAAGCCTCATTTTCCTAGGCCATATATAGACATTCAAAAACAACCCCCAATTCAAATAATATACCATCTAAATAGACAAGACAGAAAAAGGGTAAGAGAACCAAATATTACCATAATCCATTTCACAGATGGTGGAACTGAGGTAGAAAAAGATAAAGGCTTGGACTTTCAACTTATTTTAATGAAATCAGGCCTCCAACACCCATTAATGTTTCTATTAATCCATAAAGCACAAACTAGTTTGACATCACCAACATGTACAATCTCTACTACAGGGTATTTATTTCAGTCTGTATGACAAGAAAGCAAATATTTCTGCTCATGTATATCTGTTTGAAAAATATATATAATCTATGGATCATATGAGAAACAACATGTGACCACATCACACTATACAGTTCTAATAGATCTTACAATGAAATTGAAACTTATATATTTAGAAACATATTTGTTTCTAAAGTTTGGAAAAATAATTGCATAGTATCATACTATATTGGTGGAATTATTTGAGAAATAGCATGACAAAACAACAACACACAAAAGGCCAGACTCTGATACACAGACTAATGTTGATTAGCACCTAACCACAAGTCAGCAGTTCTGCTTCTCCAGAGTAAGGTTCCCAGAATATGGCCCTAAATTATAATGTCTGTGTAAAGGAGGGAATAAGTAATATTCGCACGTTCCTAGGATCACCATTAAGATTTCAAGTGCTTCACATTTGGAGCCTTACCATTCTTTAAGCTTAGTTTTTGTACAAAAGATTATATTATTTATAAAACGCTTTGAGATCCTTCAGGTTCAGGATGAAAGAAACAATATAAATATAAGGTATTACAATTTCCATTTCCTTTCTTAATTTCACAGTGTTCATTTTTCTGACTATACGCTTTAGATCAGTTTAATTTCTTTTAAATATGCTGTTAGTGAAAGTTATTGAAAGGATAAAAATCAATTCACTGACCTTTCTCTCCCCTCCTCTAATTTTTTCAGATAATTTCCTCTGAACATCTTGCTGGATTTTGAGGGGGGAGAGGGTTATTTTATTTTGTTCTTGTTCAAGTGCTTCTTTGACTTTAAGGTGATAGATCTAATATTTTAAAATATATTATGCCACTAGTATATTGTAAAAAAAAATAGGAAATCAAACCATTTATTTCTTATAGTACAAAAGAGAAATCTGAATTCATAACAATCTTAGGCTAATTTGCATTAGATGAAAGTAATTGAAAATAATGGATTTGAAAAAAGTGTACTTTACATGAGTGATTTTATTTATTCACAACACCTAGCTACATCTGTAAGTGTTAACCTTTTCTCATTTACTTACATGTTTCACTTATTGATAAAAACCATGAACTTATGTATAACAATCGTACTAAGTGCACAAATATAAATTAAAAGCATGTTAAAATTATTTTTTTTCAATATCAATGTGACATTAAACGCTGACATCCACAAAGAAATTATCACACGTACGTCAGAACTCTGGATTATCAAAAACATAGATTGTCTCACTCAAGCTTCAGAGTACCACAGACTGGAATAATGAGGGGAGCTAGCCAGCCAGGGTCCCCTGTATGTCAAATGCAAAGACACTTAGTTGATTTCTCTCATTCTAGGCACCTGTTTGTCTTGCCCGAGACCAGCTGACTCAGCAAGACTGCAGTACCAAAGCACCCAGGATGTGGAAATAATCCTCCCTGACAGCTGTCTCAGTCCATCTCTCATAAATTATAATGAAATGCCGTAATATTATTTTCTCCTCACAAAGTTAGTATTAATAAGGTCTCTGCCGACTCCCGACAGGTATTACTGCCTCCCATATACGCCCCGCCCTATTTTTTCCTGTACTGGATCTTTCAATTATCTAATTCATTTTGAACCATGTGGAGGGTAGTTATAGAGTATTTTGCATAGTGACCAGCAGAGATGGAGACAGTGCTTTGTAATGGGCCCTTTACAGAGTTTCCTCTGAATCCTTATCTACAAAATGCAATTCCCTTCTCCCCGTCAGCCCATACATATAACCAAGTTATTTGCCAGACAAAATCAGCTCCATTTTTGATGTAGTAATAAATATTTTGCAAGGGATCTGACAATTTACAGGACTCTGGGCAGCTAAACATCCACACCCTCAAATTTTTCCCTTTCATCTTCATGAAGTGATGGAAGTGCCTGGTACATTTACATTAACCAAGGTTAAATTAAAAATAAAAGCTTGCAGTGCAAAATATTTGGCGTCTTTGGTTACTAAATGAAAAGACATTGTCAAATGCTCCATTATTAATTACACATCATCACCTTGAAACTTGTGGCTGCTGATCACAATTTCAGACCCATTTTGTATAAAAACAGATTCTAAAGAACATTTAAAATACTCTAAAAGAAAAGCCTTTAGCAAAGACATATCATACTGTAGCATATTCTTAGCACAATGATTAAATATTAAATACATAAGCAAGTGTCTAAAGCAGAGATTTCAAACTCACGGTCCATGGGCCATCTGTGGCTTGAGCAGTTCCATAATCTGACCTGTGCACCGCCGCTGGCATATGAATCTTTGTGGCCTTGGGTGGTGACGGTGTCCATACTAGGACCTAATGCTTATTGGATAGTCGACACGCTAGTCAACTAGTTGCTTCCCCCTGAGCCTTGCTGCCTCTATCAGAAAGAGGCAGCGAGGGGGAGGAAAGAAGGGCGGTACTTCAAAGTGGCAGCGCTACTTCGAGCCTGGCGCCTTAGCTAGCTCTGAGTCCCCAGCTGACCCTGGGCTCAATGCAGCGCTGCCGCTTTGAAATGCCACGGGGAGCACAGGGCCAGTGGAGGACTGCTTGATTCCCCACTTTCCCTGTGCTCCCCACAGCGCTTCTGTCTTTGAAGTATAGCAACAGCCTTGGGGTTGCTATACTTCAAAATGCATTGACTATTTGCTTAGCCAATTAATCAAAATTTTACATCCGTAGTCCATACCCTTCCCCCAAGACCAGCCCCTGCTTCGCCCCCACCCCATCTCTATCTGCTCCTGCTCCAGTTTGTTCCCTTTCCCTTTCCTCAAGCCCCCTTCCCTGAGAGATGCGGGCCTGGGAATTACCAGGGGCATGGTGTGGGGTGGCAGCAAGGTTCAGGCTCCCTGCATTCACTGTGGCAGAGGGAGTTGTGGAAAAGTAGAGTGATGCAGCAGCCTCTGCTCTGCCGCCATCTCCCAGACATGCCCTGTCACTCAGCTTCATCACGATGGCAAGAAGCAGAGTGCTCCAGCCCCAGCGGGCTGGCTTGGGTGATAGTAGCCAAGCAGTGCAGGCTGCTGCTTGGCTTTGCTTCCCCATAGCTCCTGCTGCCCCATAGCTCCTGCAGTGGTATATGTGGGAGAGCCCAACCATGCTGCTGGCCCCAGCCCAGCCAGGGCCCTGCAGGCTAACCTGAGTATGGGGGACAATCCCATTTTTTGGGCAGCTGTCACAGAGGCCCCCAAAAATGTGGGACATGGGGCAACTGTACCAAATTGTCCTATGAATGAGATGGCTCAGCACATATCTCCCCCTGGCCATAAGGATGTGCCGGCAGTGGTGTGGAGGGGGTTTAACTCACCTGAGCAAGGCAGGTGAGGTCGGGAGATGCATGGGGGAGGAGAGTGCGCAGGCCAGCAGGTGGAGCCAGGAGACATGGGGGGAGTAATGCATGGAGATATCCCTCCCCCGCCGACTCTTGCCAGATGGTGCCCACTAGCCTACTAGGACTATGTCTACACGACATGGTTTTTGCGCAAAAACCAGCAGAGCGTCCACACCTCAAGTGTGTTTTTGAGCAAAAAAAATACAGTAAATCGACAGGACAGAGGGCTTTTGCCAGTAGAGTTATTCCTCTCCCCACGAGGAATAACTCCTTTTTGTGCTAAAGCTCTGCGCAAAAAGGCACGTGTGGACGCTTCACAGGGGTTTCTTGCTCAAAAAGAGCCTATCAGAAAAAGCACAGATGCTCTGATGCCATTCTGTTAATGGCAATCAGAGCGTTCTTGCGCAAGAGCACCCATTCAGTATGGACGCTCTCTTGCGCAAAAGCACATCGCTTTTGCGATGCACTTTTGGGGTGTGGACGCGCTTTTGCACAAGAAGTTTTTGCAGAAGATCTCGTCCACAAAAAGCTTCTTGCACAAAAACCCTGCAGTGTAGATAAAGGAGGATTGGAGGTCTGGCACTGATCCTAAGGTGAATTAAGTTCGAGACCCCTGGTCTAAAGTGTGAGTTCTACAGAGCACACTTCCCACTAAGATTCATACTCATGAACTAAACAAAAAATAAAACTAAAATCAAAATAATAGTTTGATCCTCCACCTTCTCAGATCAGAGGCACCGTAAATAACTCTTTGCCTAGGGGAAGAGAATACCAGGACATCAATTATGACCTTGATTTGTACAAATCATAAATTGGCACAGATTTTGCCCAAACAGAAGATATTTTATACTGTAATTACTGGTCCAGAATATAAAATGGCTGATATTAATCAGTGCACATTTAATTACAATTACAGCATAGTGGTGCCTGAGATAAAATTGGAAATAAATGCAATATGTACAAAGAGAGAAACTGTGGCATGTAATATTCTACTATGAAGCAGATGGAGGTGAATATTGGCCACCACTCTAACATGGTGCTGAAGAAGTGGGTTGTGCCCATGAAAGCTCATGTTACCATCTACTTTTTTTTGTTAGTTTCTAAAGGGCTGCAGGACCATTGTTGTTTTTTAAGGTTTTTTTAGTTACAGACTAAAAAAAGGTTTTTTTAGTTACCTCTGAGGCCTTTAATGGTGCCAAGAGAGTATCTAAAATAAATTATTTTTAATGTAATACAAAACAATGACAAACAATATCAGCACAATCTATCCCCTAATTTTAGTTTCCAAGTGGTATCTGCAAGAGACTCTATAGCAGACCTTCAAAAACTCTGCTGATTCTTGTTGATGGTGAATAATTTATTATGGGGAAGTGAAACGTAATAAAGTGTGGGCAAGTGTATTTTTTTGTCTGGGCTGCTAAATTCTCATGACTATTTTTCAAAATATATCTACATGGATATTATTCCCTATGAATATATGTTACATGTTTGGCAAACATGTTAAATTCAAATACATATTCAAATATCTCAATCTCTAGTACTTCAGAACTATGGTAACAAGAGGAAGTAGAACAGCAAGTGTATTGGTATGATCTGAAAGGCAATCCAAGTAAGTTAGTTTTCAGTTCATCTTCCTATAGAAGGATAAATTAGTCACTTCTATGATAAAATGCATAATAAACTAAATAAACCTCAGCTCAATGTATGTGAAATTCAAACTATCTATACTCAGCAGGGGACTGCCTTTAAAGAAAAATTCACTCTTTCCAACTATATTTGACAGATTTGCTGCTCCATCAGGAAAACTTGGAATTGACACTTCACTGGACTAAAGCCAGTGAGACTATCAAGCAAGAGTACCAAGACCATACAAGTTCACAAGGAGTCACATACTGATTTATTTCTGAGCCATTTTGAACATTAGTTTTCTTTATATTTAATACAGATTCATTTACAAGGCTACAAGCCACAGTCCAGAACATGCAGTGGGTGACTGGAGCCCCCTTTTCTGCTGCTGGCTCACTGGCACAAGCCTCTTACTTCTTGACTATGTCAATGGAACAGCAAGAAACACAGGGTTTGACTTTAATAAAATATAGAAGAGCGAATGTTGTAGTACATACTCACTAAAGCCAGAGAACTCAAAGAAAAACCTTAACATTGTTTTCCAAGAGAGCTGGTACCTGACCCATGGCTTGAGTTGCACATCACTGTAAATCTAAGAAAAATCAGCTATTGTGTATTCATGCCACCCCTTGGAGCTCTTCTACTTCTTGGGTTTTATTGTATTTCTTTCTTATCTCTTTCTTTAAAGAAAATCTCACATGCAGTGGATGGTTATCACAGGTGCTATAAACACAGTTATGGACTGAGATTGTTCAAGGACAATCTGATTGGCAAATTATATATAGATAATCCTATTAAGGAAATAAAATTACTTGCAAAGAAGCAGTTTAGGGACAAAAGCAGCTGAAATGAAACAACCCCATACTATCTAGTTTCCTTTTTATATTAAAAAAAAAAGTTTAACTGTGTCCAGGCCAATCCCCACAAATTCCAACAGCTCCTGAACAAATCTTTAGTAGCCTTTCAAGTGTTAGTTTAATAGAAAAGCAAAAAACAGGGAGCTGTTTAACACTATCAGTTCGTCATTCTGATTCAAAAAAAAAAAAAAAAGAAATAGAAACTTCAGAGGGGGTCTGGAAGCAAACAAAATGACATTAAGTGCACCAGCTGGCTCCATGCTTTTCAAGGGAAGACACATTACTTTAACTGCTTCTGGCCTTGCCATGGCACTCCACAACAGCCAAGAAACATTCAAGTTTCCAAAAGCTGTTTAATGCTCCCAATTCAGTTTTATAAATAGGCACAAGAACTTAACTCCTCTAGGCTGTTTAGCAGAGCCACTTGAAGGGACATAAGACAGATAGATGATACAGATTTGGAAATGACATTGAAATCAGAAGGGGGGGGAAATATCTAGAAGTGGATATTTTGTGCAAAAGATCATGAATTGTGTGTTGGAGGAGGAGAGTGGGGGGAGTGGTTCAGAGATGGTGAATTACAGGAAGGAGGCAGAAGCCTACCTCAGTGAAGTCAGTGGTTGCTGAGAGAAAATACACCTCAGAGGATCACTTGGAGTTGTGAGAGTCACCTGAACAGAAAACGCCACACAAATGTTACAGAATGAAAAACACCCCTACATGCAGAACTCACCAAGACTGGGTTCATTGAACCCACCTGGCAGGTTTCATACAGCTGTAGTTACAGATCTCTTTGGGCTAAAATAATTTAAAAAAAAATCACACTTCAGAGATAAAGTCTATTTAATAATAAATACCATCACCAACAGCCAGGTGCTAGCTAACACTTTTCCTCAATAGATTTCAAACAGTTTCACAAAGCAGGTCAGTATTATTATCCTCATTTTACATATGGGGAAACTGAGGCAGAGACCCACAACATGACTCGCCGACAGTTATTTAAGAAAGCAAAAAATGCATTTAAAGGGTATAATAAAACATATGCAGGCAATATTTTTTAGTAAATGCAGTAATTTATTACCCACTGGATGTAAAAAACAACAAAGACTTCCTCTGCAAAATGTAACTTCCTCTTAACCCATTATTTGGTCATCATTATTACAACCTAGAGGGCAATTGTTTTAAACACAAAATAATAAATGATTTCAATGATCCCCTCCCCTCATAAATATCTACAGTTAATATAATAGTATACATCTTGCACAAGTTCTAAACTATATTCTCCTTCTTAGCTAAATCACAGCTTTTGTACCACTGAACATTCAAGACACCATAATTGTACAGTTAAATTGAAAGATAATCTGACTAATAATACTGACAGATATAAAATATTCAAATTCATTCCAAATAAGAACCAGAAATGCTGGACATATAAGAGAAACATAAGTTCTACTAAGAAATTATTGGAGTCTATTCATTTTAAGACATACCCATTCTTACTTGCTAAATCAGAAAGGGTATGTTTATTTTGTACTCTTAATATTAATAGTTATTCCGAAATAGCATTACGGAGGCATTGGGGAGGAATAACTCAGAATGGCCCTGGGGAGGGGCCAATTCAAAATAGCATCAGTGGAGCATCTACACATGCCTTATTTCAAAATAGCTATTTTGGAATAGGCATTATTCCTCGCAGAATGAGGTTTACAGATTTCAGAATATGCCATCCATTATTTCAAAACTATTTCAAAATAATGGAATGGCTGTGTAGACTCTCGCATTGTTATTTCAAAATAATACTAGTTATCTCGAAATAATGGTGCAGTTGTATACACACCCTAAGACAATAATATCAATAGAAAAATCTGAGTTTTAGTTGATCTGATTTGAAAAATATGTAACAAAATGACTATTATATGACAAACATATTAAAATTATCTTACAGTAGGATAACTCTTATAAAAATCTAACACCTTAAAAAGAAAATCATCTTTGTAGATTGCTGCCCAGTAAAAATACTCCCCCCCCCTCAATAAAGTCATTTACTAGGGACCAAACTGTTTTGGTACTATTAGAGTTTTCCCTTTTACCTATTATATTTTGCTTTGACAATGTATTTTAAAAGCAGTAAAGCAGAAAGCAGTAAAAGAAGCAATAATGAAGGAAGAGACACACAAAGTGATCCTTAATGGATTGTCAGCTCATGAAGGCAATTCACAAGCTGTAGCAAAATGAGTTCTACGCACAAAAGAAATCAATACTCATTGTAGCATCCTTTCTGCTACACTGCAATTTATCAACTAAACAGAATACTGTCACATCTCATAGGCCTCAGAAAGCTAGTTGCTCTCAAAGCAGTATTTAGTCTATAACGGTTCCACCACAGCTGAATCTGATTTGTTTATAGTATAGGTCTGCTGCCTTGCAATTTGAAGATCAGGATAGGGCAGCCTGCTTAACAACAAAGGCCAAGTTTGTTTTATGAAGTTGTGACAGGCGGGGATAATACGGTTTTGAGGTTTTCTAGACATTCCATCCATTCAGTTAACTGAAGTCCTTTCACGGTAGTTAACTCTTGAGGCCTAATCCTAACTGTCTTGCTTGTAAGGGTTAAAATCACCCTTACAAGGGTTACAGTGTGTCCTAGAAAGTTCCAGGAAATGCTAGGGAAGCAGGAAGTGAGTTGTCAGGAGGCCAGGAGAGCCAATGGAAATAGAGTGTGGGCTTTTGAATTGGAAGCAGTGACCTTGCTGTGCCTGTTGTGTAACCAGAGCAGCATCTTTGGAGGACATGAAATAAGCCAGAGAACCAAGCATGGAGAATCCAGTAACATCCATGCCTAGGAAATGACGAAATCTTGAAACTACAGATGTATAAGTAGAACAGGGAACGTTTAGTCACACACAATCAAATATTTTCTTCATTTTGGGGTTTGTTGGACTTCTGTGTTGAGCCCATATAACTAACCCTTACACTGTACTTTCCAAACTGAATTCTAGAGAACCAATTTTCTGTATTTTTCCAGTTACTCTGTAACACCTAACAACCAAGTAATGGTTCACCAAGTGCATTTGCTTTTTTTTAATTGTTGTTGTTGTTAATAAAAATTACCCTTTTAAGACCATGATCTGATTCCTATGTCTCAGAAGGCTGGAGATTGTGTGTGAGCATGCCTAGGACTGCAAAACCATACTATTAAAAGAAATTACAATTTTCAAGCTCTCTCCAGAGGCAGAGAACCTCACAGGAAGGAATTCTCAAGTGTGCCTTCCTGGGTTCTCAAAGGAGTTTTGCATTTGGGTTGTGGTAGCAATACCAATCCAAGGCCAGGGAATCTGTGACTTTAGCAAGTTTTAACACAAACCTTTACTGACAAGGTATTTTTAAGTCTCTTGTGCACCTCCACCTTCTGCTCTCCAAGTGCCATTGTGGGAAACAGCCTTGATAGAAGTAAGTGCACACTGAAGATTCAATATGATTCAGGGAATCCTGGAATGTAGCCTATGGCTGATTTCTCCCCATGACTTTAAATAGAGGCCAAAGCTGTCCAACTGCATATTTTTATTGCTGGTGAACTCAGACAAGTTTATTTCAGCTAAACAGGCATAACTGAATGCCTTTATTCTTTAAATTAAAAGACAAGCAAATATGTATTATGCAAATTGTGTATGGTTCCGGATCTCCTAATGTGTTGCCAAAGCAGTTTTTGATGAAGTAAAGTCTAGGCATCACTGCTTTGAAAAACAGGACAACAGGGGAACTATTTTGAAGAAAGAAAATTAAACCCTTTGATGATTTAAATTAATCTTTCAAAAACTGTATATCAAGAGGTATTTACACACTAAGAAAACTCATGATTATGTACCTACTAATATGCTTAAGGATGAGGAGATGAGGAGAAGAGGGAGGAAAAAAGTAAAGTGGTATAGAAATTTAGCCTTTCAAAATGCAATCACCAAAACTTCCAATTCAATCATTTTAACCAAATTCTTAAATATTTGTGATTTCAAATCTTAAACCAATTTTCAGAGATGCAATATGTTCTGGTACAATGTAAGATATGAAACACAGGTATGTGAAAACATCAAAATCAGTCAGTAAATATTATCTCAGTGTAATATTTTTTAGGGCTGTCAAGCGATTAAAAATTAATTGCAATTAATAGCATGATTAAAAAATTTAATTGCGATTAATAATGTGTGCTGCCCCTTTGAAATGCTGCGGCATTCAAAGGGGCAGCACTGTAGAAGCCCGGGTTCAGGTGGAGTCCTCAACTGACCCCAGGCTCACTGTAGCTGCCCCTTTGAAAAGCAGCAGTGGCCTTTCAAAGGGGGCAGCATCACGGGAGTCCCCAGTTGACCCCGGGCTCTGTGCCTCACTACCCTTTTGAAGTGCCACTTCGGAGCTTCAAAGGGGCAGCACTGCACGGAGCCCAGAGTCAGCTGGGGACGTCAACTGATCCCAGGCTCCTTCAAAGGGGCAGCACAGCATTAATGCCTGTGATTAACACGTTAAAAAATTAACGCACATCAATTGACAGCCCTAATATTTTTCTCTATTTTCATTCATCAACAGTTGAAACTTTCCCCCTTTGATATCAAGTAACCCTGTTCATGCATTTAATATATCAATTGGATATTTAATGTAAAATATTAGTCTTGATAATTAATAAAGACAGGCTCTTTGGAGATTATGCCTGTTTCAGCTTGGCATGCCTTGTAAAGCCAGTCACTATTCTTGGACATATGCCATTATCAAAAGAACAGGACTGAACCCAAGGAATGACATTTTAACTGCTACTAATATTTCTTCTGGATAAGCAAGCCACTGAGGGTTTGTCTACTTGGTGATATCATGCACTTTATATTGGGGTGGGGGGGGATTTCTAAAGAACACTAACAAGACGTGTATTAATTGATAAGAGAAAACCCTGCTCATGTGCTTTAATGTAGTACTGTTTCAAATAGTGTTCCATTAAAGTGCATTTGGGAAACTTTAATGTAGAATAATTAATGTACATCACATTAATGCCATAGAGCACATTACTCCACCACATAGACATACCTGAATTTAAGTAATATAGGATTCACAAGCTCATCAACTGGACAGTTGAGCATATTTCCTCATGTCAGAGGACACAGGGTTTTGTTTGTTTGTTTGTTTGTTTGTTTGTTTGAAGTAAAACATGTATTGGATTAAAGAAAAGATAAATCCAGCTTTACAAATGTAAACATCAATGTCTTGCTGAAAGAGCCAACATAAACTTTAAACCTTCTAAATATACCAATTTTAATGCAATATGAAAAATCTAAATATCAGAGATGTAAAACAAGAATGAATGTATTAGAAGGTTTTGTCAAAGAGAAAAAAAAAAGAAAAAGAAAAAAAACCAAATTTGGAGCTTGCTTCTCTCTTTTTTTACAGAATACTTGAAGAACCTTCTGTAGATGGTGATGCCATTTCTGTTTCAAATTGCTTTGTAAATAGACTATAAGTGGATGGTTGAAAAATACTAATCTAGTTAAAATGTCATTGGGCAAATCTGCCTTTTTTTCCAAATCATTGCACAAGTTGTATATGTTTGTGTTTAGGGGACTCCTCATATAACTCTGCATATACCTGCTGATTAAATAAAGGAAATCCAGCAAAAACACAAACACCAAAAATGGTGACATACCCCCACTTTTTTCCTTCAGTTAGGGTCATATTATTCCACTCTTACTTACAAGGAGTAGTACCTTACTACACAAGTAACCTCACTGCAAGCCAGCAGATGGGCATGGGGGACAAAGTGGGCAGTTGCCCCAGGGCCCAGTGATTCAAAGGGACCTGGAGCTCCTAGCTGCTGCTGCTGCAATTGCAGCAGTAGTGGAGGCCGGAGCCCCAGCCCCCTTTGAATCACTGCCAGAGTGCTGCACCAGGCACTCTGCAAGGGTCTAAGAGCTGAGGGGGGCACCATGATATGGGTGGCACTGAGGGCTGGCCGCGCCTTCCAGGGGTGCAGAGCTGACCCCCCATACCTTGCCCTGAGGCCTGCAGTGACTGTTGGCCCCACTGCCTTACTAAAATCATGGAACTTCTCAGGGATTAAAGTACTACTTAGCATGTGCCAGGGTGACAGCATACATTCCTCTGAATTCTGTTCACTGTCTCAAACAGCTTCTGAAGAAAATTACTTGAAAGTAATCACGGAAGATTTCATTCTCTCCTCCAATTCCACCCCCAAACGCTATCTCTAAGCATGCAATCCAACTACAGAATACTTAGTATGTATCTCTATGCCCTAAAATGTTTTGTCTTTATCGAGCATTAGAATGACAAGGTGGGGATCTCAGGAGGTTATATCTTTTACTGGATCAGCTGTTGTTGGAGAGAAAGACACTTTTGAGCTTACACAAAGCTTTCTTTTAGGTCTGGCATTATTGAGCATTGACAATGATACCCTAAACTAGTAATTGTATTTGAAGAAGATTCTCACATTTATGTTTTGCAAACGTTTTGGTTCCAGAGGAGGAAAAAAGTCCCAATTGACACTCAGTAATTTTCCTCTTTTTGTCTTGAGAGAAGCAAACCATTAACACTGACAGGGCCAAAACCACAGAAAAGAAATGCCAGATTCAAACTGAGATTACAATTCTGTAAACACTATCTTGATATCAGCTGCATGACAAATAGCTTTCTTCAAGAACAGCCAAGCTTTTGCTGATATGTTCCCTCATTCTCTCTAAGGAAAGAGACAAGCAAAATCCAGGTCGGGAAGGGATCATCTCTATTTGGGAAAAAGCTGACCACTATTCTGATAATCTTTACACATGTTGAAAAGCACCATATTTCATGAGTGGTCTCTCTAACTTCAAAGGAACTTCTAAGAGGAAGGTATTATTCAAGGTTAGCGGATTTGAGTCTAGTTCTAAATAACCAGCATGGACTAACACACAATATTGCTAATGAATTTCACAAATCTTCAGTGATGAAAATCTTTCATTTCTATTATGTTGCAGAAACCGTTACACTGTTAACATTTTCTAAAACACAAATATGTTGTATGGCATAGAATACTTCAATGGGTAGCCTTAACAAATGTTAACATTTTCTTCTTTCTATGTCAAATAAGAAATTGTGCAGACTATCATCCTTTCCCAGGTCAATGTTTAAACCTTGTTTTGTTCATTTTTGTTTTGTTTGAGCACACACAATGAGATTACTTTCTTAAAACAAACACAATAATGCCATGTTTGCACCTTTGGAATAACACTTCTCACTATGAACCTCTAGCAGTAATCTTTTGAGAGAGTATTGTGATTTTTAGAGGCTAAATGAATCAATGTGCTGCAGTGTCAAATGTGGAAAGTCTTGCTCTCAAGAACCATGATTTAATTCTCATGACTAGCAATTACAGCTCACAGATGAGTTTTCATATTTCAGCATATCACAGCCAGAAGTTGCTTTTTGTACTGTTACCCTATTAAATTTGAAAAACGAGAGATATAACCAGCAGCAGATTCAGTTACAATACTATAAAGAAGCCACCAGAAGTCAGAGATATCAGATAAGGTAAGGATATATGTTGAAAATGCTAAGAAGCAAACCTGAATTACTCACACGCATTTCACTATTTTCCTTAAGAAACAACAAAGACAAGATACTTCAGATTGTTTTTTTCCCCTACCATCCCTATAGTCAGTTATAAATATCCAATTTTCATTGACAGGGATGTCAAATGAAGAGCTCCACATTTATTTTTATTGGCAAAATACCATATATATAACCATAAGTACATCCAAATCTAACCACTATTGTACAGATTTTAAGCACAATAAAAACACATACACATGTATTGCTCATATAACAATAATACTGAGCCAAATGACTATGTAGGCTATGTTATGTGGTGGAGAGAAATAAAAAGGAAATGAAAAATACCAAAAACAGCTACAGTAATAGTAATTAAGGTTCTTGTGGATTTTCACAGTCAAGCTACCCAAAAGAAAGGGATCTCTGAAAACTTCCCCAAACCCATCCATATAGGTGCCAGGCCATGTAATAGACAAATGGTCATGTGGAAAGGATTAGAGGAAGAGACAGAAGGAAAAGAGAAAGTTGAAATGAAAGATCTTGTCCCCTTGCTTGTGACTTGACTCAGCATAGCAACAAGGCCTGTATTTCTGTGACAGTTTATGGAAGCACAAGCATGAAAGGAAAGACATTTGCAAATACAAGTGTTTACTGATTTAAATAGTTGTTCATTCAGTTTAAATCTGGACTTAGGCAATGCTCCTCTGTGCATACCTTACTTCTAAAGGATGTCCAGCTTCCAGAAGAAAGCAGTGATGATATGCAGTAGAAAGAAGTGGAATTTGGTGCAGGATTTCAGCCCGCTATGCCACAGCCCCTTATCCGTTACTTCACTTGTCTATTCAGAATGATCAAAGTTTCAATTCAATGAGAAATGTGGTCTACTTCTGGGTTTCCTCCCAACTTTTTCCCTTTCAAACTTGGTCTTCCTGTATTTCATTGGAATCAAGCAACATCAATAACTACATGCTCTTCAGCACTTGTATACAGGCATGCCTTTTTAGCAAACTAAAAGTTGCTGCAATATTTTAAGTTTGTAAACTTTTTTTTGTTACAAGATTGCTAGTCTTGCCAAAATGCCTCGTGACAGTTCTGTGATATGAAAGGAGGTTGGACGGTTCAATGTACAAAATACTATATAATTTTACACAGTAAACTTTGATGACTTCCTAGACTGCTATTCCAATCAGCTGACTTTATTTTACTTTTGTTGCAGAAGCATGTTTGTATCCTTAAAATAAAGTCATGCGTTATACAAAAATGCCTATTCAAGAGATCACTTGTGTAAAAAAACCCCAAACCCACACAACAGAAAATATCTACAAGAAAACAGCAGCCATTACTAGAGTCAGAGGAAAAGAGATGGGGTGGGAGGGCGGAAGAGGTTACTTATCTTGTATTGCCAACAATCTTCAGTTGTGAGAATGCAATGTGTTTGAATAGCAGTAAGAGACTCTCTATGGATACAACAGCAAATAACTAGTTTGATTTCTTACATAACAATTGAAAGAACTGCTTCTTTTTTCTCTAGAATATATGTAAAGGATAGGGACAGTGCAGAAAAAAACCCCACAGCTAGTAATGATGATTGTGCTTTATACAATCTGTGTTAATTGAGGCCATGTTCCTTTAACATGAAAAAATACCTTATCAGTGTCCAGTTGGACTGAGTATTAAATAGCAGAACATCCTTAAGCTATATGTAGTTTGAAACTTTAGATTATGATAAGTGTTTTAATATTACAGAAACTAAGAGCTCTACACTGAAGTTTGCCTTTCAGCTAGAAAGTTGTAGCAACAAGACTAATGCTGAAGAGCAGCTAGAAAAAGCATATAGCAATATTTATCCTACAATATGTTTTTGATAGCTATTTTAGGTAATGACATTTATATATGTTTAATTTTTCTCCCTTAATATAGTCTGCTCTCGGTCTATCAATTTTATTTATTCATTTTTATGTGTAGTCATTATTGTAAAAAATACAATCAGAAATTGAGAATTTTGATCCTTTTTTTAAAACTAGAAACCTGCCAGCTAACCTGACTTTAATTTAGTGGTAACAAGACTTTAATTTAGTCCTCTGAAGGATCTGAAACAGATAAAAGTATGAAAGGTTACATCGACTGAGTGTACACTCACCCTTCCAGTTGTATAAAACATAATTAAATTACACTCCCCTGATATTCTTATCTAATATATTGTTCCACTATAGTGCCTAGCTGACAACTTTGAAAATGTTAGTGAATTTGTTTTCAAATCTTCTTCAAAAAAATTACACAAATATTTTGTTGCTTTTCAGCAAGCTTTTCAACCAACTGGACAAAATACTTTCAAAATAAAGAATATCTTGCTATCTTACATGTCACTGTTACCACTTGTAATGTTTGTGTGTTACAAAAGATTAACAAAGTGCAAGCTACTTAAATGCTGATCAATACATGGAATAAATGTGAATTGGTGACTGGAATCATTTCTAGAGAGGTTTTCATTATAACTGCAGCAAACAGGAGTTTCATATGCAGAGTTTGCTACTGTTTCATTATACCATGTTCTTTCAGACCCTCACACATAAATTACTAAATATATTACCTGTGGCAACACAGATGATCATTTATAAGATTCGGTGACAAAAACAGTTTAATATTTATGGAAACTGTTGTCACAAATTTGAATTTTAATCAATAATCAACTCCAGCCACTGGCTGAAAGGTCATGGTTTGAATTCTCAGGCATAAAAGTAAAAAAAAAAGTCACACATTTATAACTAAATAACCTGTTCCCCATCATTAAACAAATATTTATGTTCTTTGAGGTTCACATTTTATTTAAAGAATTAAATCAAGGATACGTCTAGACTACAGGCTTCTTTCGGAAGAAGCTTTTCCGGAAGAGATCTTCTGAAAAAACTTCTTCCGAAAGAGAGTGTCCACACTAGGTGGACACTATCTTGCATTTAAGCTGTGATTACTATGGATGGAGTGGCCACCAGAGCATCTGTGCTTTTTCCTGGAGGCCTCTTCTTTCAAAAAAAACCTCCCTCTTCCGCATCCACATACACCTTTTTCCGAAAGAGCTCTTTCAGAAAAGGCATTCTTCCTCATAGAATAAGGTTTACCAATGTTGGAAAAACTCCTGCATGCTTTCGATTTTCTTTCAAAAGAATGCAATAGCAGTGTGGACATAAGAGAAGTTTTTTGGGAAAAACAGCCATTTTTCCGACAAAACTTTGTAGTGTAGACATACCCCCACTATGTTCAGATTTAAACCTCTTTACAAAGCAAATATGACTCCCATTTGAGGCCTTTGATCTAATGTAAAGGCTTTCCTGGATAGATGGGAAGTCCAGTAGTTTGAACTCACTTCACCATAGACAAGATCCAGTGTTTTATTTCTAGTAATTCCCTAGCCCTATTATTAGCTCATACAGAGATTATATTTCTGTCTATATTAATTTTTTTTGCATTTTTGTGCTCGATTTATCATGAGACTTCTATTGTCATCAGCTGCTTTGATTATCATATTAGTATGTTTTCTGGCCCTCTGCTACATATATAACGTATATAAAAGTTCACACTTTACAAGGAAACACTGAAGTTGCTAATTGATTCATCTACCACAGTGATAACCCTGTCCAAATGCAGTAAAGTGAAACACCAAAATGTGCGCACACATGCTACCTGTTAAAAAAAATAGAAGCGTGAAACAGGTTTTCCCCTTCCGTAATATGAAGGACCAGCTTTCAAAAATGCCTGTTATGACTTGGCTGGGATGTGGGGAAATGAGCCCAAGGTATTTATAAAATGCCTATAAATGGCCAATGTCCCTGATAGCTGTCAAACACCACATCATATGCCTATGCAAGGTGGGTTTTTTGTTTGTTTATGTTTGTTTGTTTGAATCCAAAAATGGGGCTGTGAAAGGTGGGTATCTGGTACCTTTTAAGAATAATCAGATGGCTCAGGGCAGATGGGGCTATCCAGTCCACAGCTTACCTAGGAAAAGGAAAATCTTGGGTCTACTAGAGCTAAGGCAATATGGTGGGAAGAGAGTGGATAAATACTTGGTTCAGCTGGGAAAAGGCTTCTCATTGCAGTGTATGTCAGGGGTGCCAACCGTCGCACTGATGTAGTCACTTTTGCGCCAAAAACAGGTTATTGTTTTTCGTGAGTTACCAAAGGACAATGATAGATACCACTTATAAGGAGAGGTGAGACTGGCCCCGTTTGCCTCTTTGCTGGGGAGCACAACTAACTGTCCCAGCTCTGTGCCATAATTTTGCCCACTTTAAGTCTGGCAGCCCCGGACAGTAAGATTTCTGGTGGACAGAAATCTCTGTCTAATGGGCCAGAGAATTACCAGCCAGACCAAAGAGTGAAACAAAAAGCAGTGACTGTCACAGCCTGAAAGGTCCCATATTATACAGCTAGCAACACTATCCAGTTTGATGGTAAAGATGTGGAGGTAGCTAACATGACGATAAGAAAAGAAACTGATGTGATTAACGGGGTGGGGTCAAGGCGGCAGTGAGAAGTGAGCTGAGGAAAATGGTGATTGACAGCAATTCCAGTCAAGGTTCTAAAGCGCAATCAATTTATGTATGGACTGCAGCCTGATACCTAGTGAGATGGTAATGAACAACAATGGCAAGAGAAATAAAATTAACGTACGTAGAGAAAGTGAAGAAGACACGTGGTAGAGATGTTCCCTGTTTTTTCCCCACTTACTGCCTCCCTGCCTGAATTAATACATCTTATAGCCTACAGAAAGCCAGGCTGTCCTGCAACCAACAGGGCTCTGTTCCCAAAGGCACATGCACTGGTTGGCCTCTGGTGACTGGGGGAAGCACATTTGGTTCAGTTGCACATGCACCTCAGTGGCTGCTCATTCCAATGGCCATGAGGTGGCAGCAAAGAGACGGGGACTGGGGAGCAGCACAGCCCTTAGTAAAATCACCCAACTTTTTCCACAAGAAAATAATTTCTAGCCCCAAAAGTCTCCTGTTGCCAATTTTATATTTTATTATAAATGTCACTGAGGCCTTTCAAAAGTAATCCTCCAACTAGAGAAAAATCTCTTAGGCTGGCAACAACATCAGATAGCTCTGCCAAGATCAGTGGGAGACAAAATGGGTGAGGTTTTATTGGACCAAATTCAGCTGGTGAGAGAGACAGATCTCTATGCCTTCATGAAACTGCCTTAACAGGCCCACCAAGGTAGATGGGTCAGATTGGAACAACTATTTGGGGAAGAACTGGTGGAACAACACCACTTACTAAATATTGCATTTGCTAACCGATTTTTATATTTCCATAATTCTAAATAAATATTAGACTAAATTATAGCTCCTTTTAGATTTCATTCAAGGTGACAATATTTTGTGAATAAAGTGACTGTTTTTATAAAGATTTTAAATTAAAATGATGCCAATTTTTAAAAAGCAGCAACAGAAACATCTTACACACTTTGCTTCCCTAAGTTTGATTTGTTCCTGTTTCAAAGGGAGAAAAATTATTGTACATGCTCACAGATTTTCATGTACCTGAAAGCAAAACATTTTTAGTTTCACATAAATAACTAAGTCTAATCCTGAGCCTCTTGTATGTTAAAGACTAAGTGCCATGTAACCAGGTTTTGCATTGGTCTGATCCCTGCTCATTATTGCGGAGGTCAGTTAGGAAGTGGAGGGAGGAACAAATCAGGGAAAGGAAGAAGGTAGGAACCTGTATAGCTGAGGTTCCAATCCAAATGGCTGGGCCTTGAAGAAATTCCCATCCCATTCTTCCTCAGTTTTTAAAGGACTATTTTAAAGGTTTGGAGGTTGTTTTAGAGAGTGGATAGTTTCTGCTGTTCTTTCAACTTGCCAATGGGCCCAGACTGCTCCCTGGCTGCCAAATGAACAGGTCATTTCAATTAAACTAAAATATTTGCTTACAATTGCATCAAAATCTGTAACAAATGCAAGCCGCTATTTCAGGCACAGATGCTGTTTCTTGTCAATTAAAGATCCAGTAAAGATCCAGGGAACATGCGGAAAATTTGTTTTCACAGGATCAAAACCTGTTCTTACCCCATTCTGCAGTGCTGACAGACAGAGAAAGATCTGGGTGCACTAGGGTGATGTTTGCCCCTCCCTGTTTCCAAATGGGCAAAAGAGCCACAACTCACCCATTCTCTGAGACACCTCCCTCATCTCTCCTCCACCAGCTGTGGGTTATACAGCCCACTATGGACTTGTGCTTCAAACAGGGACCAGGGAGAAACACTGCAACCTGACTGTCTAATGTTGAAAGTACCCTCTCTACCCAAGGGGAAGGGAGCAACCTGGTAGGTGCTGAGCAGCTGACTCAAAGGGTTTGAGTAGGGACCACACAGCTCCATCCTGTTTGGCCTGGCAGTGCAGGACAGAGACAGGATTTGTCCCGGTAAATTTATTCTTCTGCATTTTTCTTAGGCCCTTAAGTAGTGGGAAATAGCAAATGTGCCTTGGGGAGGGGAAAGGGGAAGAATTTAAAATAAAACATATAAATGAACCTACAAGGGATCATATTCAATGGGAGGATCATTTGTGAACAGGTATGTGACATGCATAATCCCTTGTATGTGAATGATGAACAGACACTCCCTGTTACGATGATTGCAATTCCTATTTACTGCTTTATAACAATGCCACATTGCAAACCCATTGTGTACTGTCATCCTGATTTTCAAATGGCTAAATAGCCACATTCCCTTTTTGTGGGATTTGGGGATGGGAGGAGCAGAGGCTGAGCACCTCTAAAAAATTTGGAGTATTGTAAATTTTCACCTGAGTCACCAATTTTCATTTTGGGAAGTTTTTTATTTCTATCTTTACCTGTCTGTTATTTGTTTCTGTTGCACAATCAAGACTACCTGCTGAGAAAATGTTAGGGTAATCCCAATGATCCTGAGGGGAGTGATCACAAATTCTAACAAACTTGCAACCTTATTTGGATTGTTCAGTCGTCATCTCAAAATAAACATTTTCGATAGATTTTGGTAGATTTTATAATGTTTACTTTATATTATAATGACCCAGTCCTGCAAACACTGCACACATGAATAATCCTTTTGCCTTTCATGGGAATTTTCATGTGTGCAAATCTATTCATGGGCCTAAATGAGTGCTGGATTAAGCCATAAAGCCACCACTTTTTGAGAAAAATGCTTCAACTGAACCTTTCCTATTCATTTTTTTCATATGTATGTTTATTAAATTTTACAATAAAATTTGAGACATCTGTACCCAGTAAGGATACATTTGGGTCTGTTTACTTCTCCCTCCCTCTGTTAAGGAACTCTTATTCCTTTCAAGTCAGTTCTACAATGATAAAAAATAAATTGGTTCCATCTGACAGGTAAATGGATACTTTAAGGTCAATTAGCGAAGTCTCCTTCCCTCCTCACCCCCATTACTGCATTGGCCTTTGTGTTACTCATCAAGTCACAAACATCCTGAGAACAGATAAAGGATGGAACAAGCATCCCAAGAAGCATAGAATAAGTCTCTAATGCATTAGCAGTATACCAGACCCTCTACTTCATCCGTTATCAAGTTTTAGACCATGGCAAACCCCATTACATTATTCCTGTCATCAATATAAAATGGAAAATTATAGTTTTCTAGATAATATGGATATTGTAAAAAATGCAGTTTAATGAATTCTATTCGATGTTTAAAATGTTTCACATTTTGCAGACACTACAATTAACAGTAAACTTGTAATTCTGCAAACATTTAGATAAACACATAATTCCACTGGAGTCAGCAAGCTACACACACCTGTAAAGATGCCTATGGCTGTAGGTGTTTACAGGATCAGAGCCCAAAATAGCAATCAAGGAAAATAACACTGTTTTCTTGGAAAAATGTTTCTTGCTTTCCTCAAAGTTACTTTTTTCAAATGTGGTAATTCTATGAAAATAAAAAATCCATATTGCAACATTCTGGTATTTAACAGAAAAGAAATAACTCATGATAAAATGAAATGAAATAAGAAAATGTTATTAAAAAGAAAGAGTAATTATTGTGCACTGTTTTAATCAGCATTTACAGAGAGATTACAAAAAGGTGCCTTCTAGCCATCCATGCACATGCTGAATAATCCCTTCTTTCTAATCGCAGATTAAAGCAATGAAAAGTAACGTTAAAAAATAAACGTCTGTACTATGATTTCAAAATAATTAAGATAAACATACTTAAATATGCCCTGCACATATGCATGTCCACACAGTGCTCTTTAAAAATTATGTATAAACAATATATATGAAACATCAGTGGTAGAGAAATGTATGGATTTCCCTCCTGCAGTCCTATTTGCTCATTTTTAGATCAGAGCTAGTCACCTAAAACACAGCTGCCCAATACATAACCAAAGCTAGAACAAGCACAGTTTGCAAAACACAGATACAAGTTAGTCTACTTGAGAAGTAATCACAAATACAATAAACTAATTAGCATCCTCTACAAGAAAGGCAAATACTACACTTATGACATTTCATTGGAACCTATGCTTGCTAACTGCTGCCCCAGTGTGGTGTGTATTTTAACAATCAGAAGTACTTGGATTACTCAAAATCAAAACAAAAACAAAACTACTTAATAAGTTTGTGTCCCATTTTTGTGTCCCTTACAGTTTTTAAAGAAATGTGTAAATCTCTTAAAGCTGCAAACTTTGTATATTGAGAGACGTGTTTGCAAGAGCTCAGCAGTTGACACTACCTGGCCCTTACTTACAACCAGCATAACCTTAGGTTACTCCCAGTATGAATGGAAGCTTGATGCATTGCAGTGCCTTCATACATATTCCTCAACCCTGCATTCCTGAGCAGAAAAAGTCAGCCATTTCAATGGGAGTTTGCCAGATGAAATCCATACTCAGCAGTCTCCCTCACAGAACTTGGTGAAAACCTGCAAGCTACAACAGAGGTAGGAGGCGGTTTATTCAGCTGACTCTTTCAAAGGGAACAGATGAACACTGGAAAGGAAAGGGGAAGAAATGCCAATGATAAAGAGCCAAAAGAGGATTCCTTCTCAATATGTAAAACCTAGATCCTACAGATATGCCAGACATGCAGGTGGATAACTCATGCACCTGAGTCAACCCACTCAGTGGGAAATAAAGTGTTTGAACTGAAGGATAAGGATTCTTTTTTTTGTCAAGAGAAATAACTCATTGCTATGGTTCCTACCATCATAAAAAAAAGCTCATCCTGTCCTGTGTTCTGGAGACCCTTGTCAATATTGTACAATAAAGACTCAAATGACCACTTTCTAACATACCCCAAGTTAAATATCAATCACAGCACAAATGTATATATAATTAAATTTAAACTTAACCCCCTTAGTTACTCCTTTGTGAGGGAGGGGGGGAAAAGGAGAATAATGAGTCCATTGTGGGTTACACTGATGTAAGTTAGATTAAATATCTTCATCCTGCCATTACCTGTGCCAACCTCTTTCATGCTCCCCTCTACACTTAGCTTGGTGACTACATTTGGAGAGAGTGTGCCAACAGCCTTGGTCTGTTCAAACATCTGTTGCCCCTACCTTCCATGAAGTCTACAAGAAGGAACCAGTTGAAATTCAAATTAAAAACTGAGAAGAGTACAAGAAACAAAATCACAGTAATCGTAGATCCGATCTTCAAGGCAAAATACTTCTCCGCCTCTCAACCTTTTTATTAACTTAGCAACTGTGGTTTTTAAAAAAAACTACAATGCACACAGTCTAACATTTATTTGTACAATCTTGAGACAATACACAAGCACATAGCCCCTCATAAAAAGTAAATCCAGTGCTATGCCAGATTTGTTTCACAAATATGCCATAGTCTCAGTGTCCAGTAATCACAAAACAGGAATAACAGTTTTAGAAGTTTCAAGGGGTAGCTGAGTTAGTCTGTACAGGATAAACTTAAAAAACAACAAATGGTCTGGTAGCACTTTATAGACTATCAAAACATGTAGATGGTAACATGAGCTTTCATGGGCACAGCCCACTTCTTCAGATGACTGGAGTTTTGAGTTTAGGATGTGCAGACCCAAAATAAATAGGGGAGAAGGGGGGGGGGAAAGGAGGGGGAGCAGGAAATAAGGAGCAGAGGGTATGAAAATATCAAAAGGAAAAACAGGAAGGCAGAACTGGGGATCAGTAAGCACCTGAAGATTGGGTAGTTAAAACGAAACAGTTAAGAATCAAACACAATAACAGGAATCTTCCCTTGCAATTGCTCAAAATAAAACTGCCTCTGGCTTGTTGCTTACTAAACGCAGAGTGAGGACCTTGTTTCTTCCACACTACTTCAAAGTATCTGTGGCCACCTTTGCTCTCTTCTTTTCCCTCCTGATTATTGATCCAAGGCTTGACACACCAGAAAAATTGGCTCTGCCCTAAGTCACTCAAATTCCTGAATCTAGGCCACATCACTCAACTTTTTCTGCCCTGGCTCAGTATCGGGTTTGCACATCTACTCACACAACAGAGTGAAATGATCCCCATGTATGTAAAAATGTAGATGTACCTTATATGCAGTAATTCTCAAAATCAACCCTTTGGAGACTTCTTAGACGCTTAGAAACCCTTAAAAAATGTTTTCACTGCTGTTTGAGGTCGCAATGTTTCAAATGGTCTGTTTGAAGACAAGAATTCATCCCTCTTCAGAGCTTAAAGTAGTGCTTATTAAATTGTTGAGTTTGCCTTCGAACAAAAGTGGAATTGCATTAACTCGTAACAAAATGTTAAGGTTTGGACAGCTTGTTTAAAAAACATTTATACTGCTCTCTTGCCAGTGCCTGACCTTGTTCAGATTCATAGGAGCTGCCATAACACATCATAGTAATGATCCATCTAATGCAGTATTGTGTTGTTGACAACAACTAGTATCAGATACTTCAGAGGAAAGTGCAAATAATCCAGCAGTGGATAGCTATAGAGCAACCTGCTCTTAAGGGACGTTTCAGCCTAACTCTGTTGGTAATTGTTTGGTTTATGCTATGGGCGGGGGGGAGAAGAAAAGGGCCAATTTCTACAGAGCCCCACGATTTAAAAGGGCCCAGGGCTCCCAACTGAAGCAGTGGTGGCTGGAACCTTGGGTCCTTTAAATTACCATACAGTGTACTCTAAGCACTTCCACTGCTCCCAGCCCCACCCCCTCCACCTGATGCCCCACCCCTCCTGGGAGCATGAATCCACCTATCTCCACATTTCCCAGGAACCTGGCAAGTCTATTGATCCCCCCGAAGCTCTGGTTTCTCTTTTCCTCCCATAGGACCCCAGGCCATTTTACACATCAAAGGAGGAGGTCCATGTCACTTTTGTCCACGCTCTCTTCACTATGTTCCTGCCCAGTGACCTCCTACTTTGATTGTCACTGATTACCCCACCCTCTCTTTCTCTGCTATCAATTGGTACCCTGGGCCCCTTAACTCCATTCATCTTAAGAAGTGGGTTGTGACCACAAAAGCTCATGATACCATCTACATGTTTTGTCTATAAAGTGCTACCAGACCATTTGTTGTTTTTTAAGTTTATCCTGTACAGACTAACTCGGCTACTCCCTGCAGCTACTAAGAGATTGACACTTCAATATAATAAATATCAGCAATTCTAAACTGTAGAATACTCAGCATTATTTTACAAATAATTTAGTATAATTGTTCTTCCTTTGTAAAGTAATGGTCCGATAGGAAGCCATTCACGTTTTATTTGTAGTTCTGTTATTAGGCTATTCACAAGGGAACATATGAGTGGCTTAAAGTTAAAAAAGGTATGCATTTAAGTGTAAAGTGCTGGCCTGCTCGACTAAAATGTCACCTGGAAAACTGTCATAGGAAGAATCCTATGTAAAATTATTCACAGCCTATCTGATCTTCCTATAATTGCTGAGAGTCCTTTGGTTCATTGACCAGTCCCCTCAATTGATGAGGCAGATTCTGGTTTGCTTGTAGAGCTCCTGACTCCGAGCAGACCAAGCCACTCCCTCAATTTGGAGAGTAAGATTTTGACAGAAAATGAAAGACTTGCTGTTCATGGCTTTTCACAGAATTTTCTTGACACAGACATCACACATGGCAACACCACTCTTCAGTGGTACACACAATGTCAATTGAAGCTAAGAGGAATCTCCAGCTTTTGTGATGGGAAAGGATAACAAATAAACACCAGCTGGCTTGGACTCCTTCAAGAAAGTGCACATCTGTGACTTACTACCAATCAGCTTCCTTGGTTTATGACTGAATGTATCCTTGCTCTTCCTTAGGCTAACCTTCAAACCCACCTTATCTGTACTTGTACGGTAAATAAAATCAGCAACTATGGGTTCCCATTAGTTATTTTTCCCATTTTTACCTGTATAGATAATATTATTTGTCCTGTGAGTGTCAAATATTAGACATAAGTCAGGTGGCAGCATGGATAATGTATTTTACTCAAATGTTATTAAATCATTTATAAGCAGGCAAAATGCCAGATGCACAGAAGGACACAACACCAGCCATTAACAAACTATCACAAAATTGTGAGGATTATGTCTAGTTGCTAAAGTGGATAAAGAATAATGTATCACCACCAATCCTGCTGCTGATTGGAGTAGAAAATTAAAAATGTACAGCCCATGACACTGGTACAGGGTATAATGCTATACAGGAAGATGGTATTGTAATTAACTTTTCAATTTCTCTGTAAACACCAAGATCACCTGCCAAAACTGTTATCTTTGCTGGCTGATTTTCTCCCAAAGATTTGGGAGGGTATAAAAACATTAGCCTTTTGTATCCTCACATTTATAGCATTTCTGCTGCATGCCCATCTCAGAATGCTTTCAATTTATTATAAGATTCTGAACATATATAAATAATATTCTGTTCTGGCAGCACAGAAAAAATGCTTACAAAAATTGTATAGCATATTGCATTATTAATTGCAGCTTTTGAGTGTTTGTTTGCTCTGCAAAATGCTTTGCAAAGGCACAGTCATAGATTAATAGTAACTGCTAAACATAGGAGAAAAAAATCAGGCACAATTAAACTCAGTGCGAGGTTTGCCTCTGACTTCAGTAGGACCAGGATTCCACTTATGATGGCTTTCTTAAGACCTGGTTATGATACCTAGGTCCTAGAAGGACTGAGTGCTTTTCCGTGTCCAGTCAGTGACCAGTTTGGCCGAATAAAGAGCTGGAGTTGCATGCGTTCCAAAAGGTCCTTTAGGCTAAAGGAGAATGACTACAGCAGAGTGGGGCCTGAAGAATAGGTAGGGAGGGAGAAAGTGAGGGGAAAGTGAAAAGAATCTCTAGACCAGGGGTGGGCAATAATTTTAGAAGGAAGGCCACTTCACACATTTTTGAAGTGGCTCTGGGCTGCCCTATAAGGGGCGGGGCCTCGGGCAAAAGGGGTGGGGCCAGGACACTTCCCATGCTCCACTGCCCACAGATCCTGATTGATCTGGGGGTGGAGGAGCACAGGAAGTCTTTGCCCCCTGCTCCCAGGTATCTAGAGCAAACCGCTAGCTGTTTTGGACAGCTGGTGATTCTCTCTAGACCCCGTGTGCCCCTGGCAATGGGAGGAGACTTTGCATGCCCCCCCATCCACAGGCAAATCAAGGCCTGGGGGCATGGGAGTATGTGAAATCTTTTGCCCTTGCCCCGCCCTACAAGGGGCGTGCAGCGCCTAGAGTGAACCGCCAGCTGGTGATTCACTCTAAGTGCCGTGCACCCCTTGCCGAGTGGGAAAAGACTTCATGCATTTCCCTGTCCCCAGGTCTTGATTGGCCTGGAAGCGGGGGAGCAGCAGGGCAGATGTGGGCTGGATCACCTGGCTTGGTGGGACAAATCTGGCCCATAGAAACTCTCTTTCCTTGCCCTCCCCTGCTCTGGACAATCTGTTTTCCCCTCTTCTGCCTCTTGAATTGATAAGTGTGGGAGAATTCTCTGCTTTAAATTCATTTTTGCCATATTATTTTAGATGTTTAACTCTGTAAGCAAGGTGATTACAGAACTTTGAACAAAAGGACTAGGTTACTTTGCTTCAGTGCTTAATGACTGTAATAAAAGAAACGACATCTAGCTCACTCTTAGGAATTTTAATTATCTAACTTTCTAGATATTGCATTGTTAATTATATTTCAGTATTGAAGCTATTTAAAGACATAATCTTTGAACAAAATAATCAGAAGATTGTTGGAAAAATGGAAGATGCAATAAAAAAAAAATCAAACCCTGTTCACGTCACTTGGACAATTATTCCTACTGAAGTCACAGGAACAGCAGAATGTAGTCCCCAGTTTGCGATGAAGTGGGTATCTGGATAGGCATTAATACAAACTTTTAAAAATATACATTGTATGTAATGTAATACATTATCTAATGTACACTAGATGTAATACATTTATACTTGGTTCACCGATTCAAAAGATTGTATTTGATAATAACCCCAATATCACTAGACAAATTCATATACAAAAGAGGGTTTTTTTGGTTGTCGTTATGCACTGCATAGTATGCAATGTTCTTTTAATTATGTGATTATCTATGAACTGTCCAAGGACCCATGTAGCCTTTATATCTATTTTAGAAGAAAATTACCAAATTTAGAACCTTATGAAAAACTCTTATTAGTTGAGGCTTGATCTGCCTTTTGCACTGCCAATATTTAAAGTGCAGGGAAACAATGTAACCAATTGGCTGCACAAACTGTGAGGCAGACTATAGCATATATAGCTTAATATACCATAATGGTTCCTAATATTCAGTGTTACAATCACATGCACAAATATATCGATCTCACCCTTTTCATGCAGAAGGATCTCAAAGGTTTTTTACAAATTAGGGCCCCAATTCTGTAAACAATTATATGGGGCTATTCATAGTAGTAGGCACTGTGACTAGTGAATGAAACGTTCTATTCTATATAAAACTATTTCTATCTAAACTTCTACTGGATATATTCTTCCACTTCAGGGGAAGTTAAGTGTAAGTCAAGACTGTGAGCAAATGCAGAATTGGAAGCTGTGTATGATAAGCAAGTATTGAAAAGATCGAGCCCTATATTTACTGAACAAGAATACTTTTTACCACTGAAATGTAATCATCTCTATAGGGAAAGACTGCCAAACTATACAACTCATTAAGAAGCAGAATGTAGACTGAAGAATATCTATTTTAAATTAAAACCATAAGGGGAGTTGAGCTAGGCACAATATAATTACATCAAACAAGAATTCTGTCAAAATTCTGGGGCTGAAACTCACACCTTTTGTCAAGATTACTAGGAGGCCAATGCTGACCAAAAGTGGTCAATAACATGAGGAGAGCTTTTTTTTTCTAGCAGATAAAACACATTGAATGTTTTATATTTTAAATTTTATTCTATTCATGCCATTTTACATATCTAATGCAGTAGAAAAAAAAAGGTTCTTTTCTGACCTCTGAATGGCTTTAAACATTTATCATATTTTATAAGAGGTTCTGCTTCTGAGTGGCTCGAAATATAAAATATTAAGCATTGCTTTTTCACCAATAAATACAGTACATCACATAAGAAGTTGGCCAGCTAGCCACTGAGTGATTCTAATCTTTAAATATTTTTAAAAGTTGCTTTCTTGGGCCCTGCATAGCACTAAATATTTTTAAAGATATTACCTCAGCTGCTGAATGTCTCATTAAGTGCCTTTTTTCTAGCACAATAGCTGTTTTTCAGACATTTAGTTCCTCTACACAATCAGGACTTCATCTTGATGAATGGTTATTTAACTGACTAACTCATTAAACCTGACCGTTGTGCAAGCTCATTATCTTTCATAGTCACTTACATGTGCCTACATATCTATGCAGCATACATTACATGTATGTTAGAGTATTTTAATAAAACTAGTTTTATTTTCTGGAATTGGACTGCCTGATCTTTTCCACTGGTCCATTTTTAGTTTTCTTCATGCTTTCTTGAAAAATAAAGTATTTCAACAAACTTTAATTTTCCCAGCATACTCTTCTTTTCAAAAACTTAAAAAACAACGAATGGCCTAGCAGCACCTTAAAAGACTAATATAACTTGTAGATGGTATCATGAGCTTTAGTGGATACAACCCACTTCTTCAGATGAATGGAGTATTAAAAGTTCAGTTCCAAAATAAACAGGGAATGGGGAGGAAGAAGGAAAAAAAATAGTGAATTAGAGCATTCATATTACATGAAGCTGATAGAGAAGCTGCAAAACTCAGTACTTACCCCTATTTATTTTGGAACTGGACTTTTAATACTCCATTCATCTGACATGGGTTGTACTCATGAAAGCTCATGATACCATCTACATGTTTTGGTAGTCTGTAACTGGAAAAACTTTACAAAAACAACAAATGGTCTAAGCACCTTAAAGACTAACTAGGTGCTTTTCAGTTTGTTCCTCTCTGAGGATACCAGTGGGCTGTATGATCTGATCTTTTCATTCCAGCAATGTAAACAATCCCCAAACTTCTAACTCTTCCTGCTCAGTACTACAGGTTGAACCACTCTAGTCCAGAACACTTGGGACCTGACTGGTTCCAAACGAGAGCATTTTCTGGACCATGGGAGGTCAATATGGTCTAGCAGAATTACCAACACTTCCACTGTTTATTATGCTGTTAGAGGACATTTAAGGGTAAATTAGAACTAAATAACAGCACAGAACACTGAGAGCTAGGACTGATGGCTGTAAACAAACTTTATGGGGCAGCAGGAAACTTGGCCACACACATGAAAAGTGGACATCCAGCTAACTAAAATCATTCTGGACAACAGATGTTTCTGGACAAGAGAGTTCTGGATAAGAGAGGTTCAACCTGTATTTAAATATGTTGTTATATTATCAAGTTAAAGCAAAAATGGATTTTTGATGCAATTTGTCTGACAAATGGCCAAAGAGGCAAAGACTTCTCTAAAATGTTCATTCTTTTGCTGTTTTAAGTCTTCCTTCTTCCATAAGGGTTATCTAGTTCTCTGACAGGCTCAGTACTTACAAGCAATTCAATCTTCCCCAACTAATACAAATTTTGGAAATTGAAAGCAGTCGAAAGGAACTGTACTGGGTCACTGTTTCTAATCCCAATTGTCTTGTGCGTGTGTGTGTGTGTGTGTGTGTGTGTTAAGAAAAAAGGAAAAACCCTCTTTACCATCTGGCAGCTTCTCTTGGAACAATCTCAGCAGCTTCAGTGGTAGGTTCTTATCCAAAAGAACTTAGATAATTACAATTCTCTCTCTTCTGGTTTACCCACCAAACGTTACATTCCTTGACATGAAATGATTTAAAATAGGAACATTTTATTAAGGGTTTTGTTTTGTAGATTGGTTTCAAATGGAAAAAGCCCACATTTTGGATCTCACATTGCTCACCTGAGCCTATCCCCATGGGTTTACCTTGTCAGCAGTTCTTTAAATGGGCAGGGCACAGGAAATGGAGTTTCAGTCCTTTAAATGAGTAGGACACAGGAAAATAACCCTCTTATAGAATAAGAAATTCCATTCCCACTAATATGTATAAGTTATGTTAAGTTATACAAGTATTTTGGAAGATTTTTCCCATTTAAAGGATACACTGGGGAGTCAGAAGAATAAAATGCAAAACTTTATAAAAACAGTAATTAAAGAAAACTTTAGTTTAGTTTTATATTTTTTCCTCTTCAAGAGCTAAAATATAACATTTATTTTTTCTAATCAACTGAATAGCAGCTGAAATATCATTAAATCTGTACCAGATCTAACGAATTAATGAGTGATGCAATGAAAACAATATTATTAGACCTTTATTCTCACTGAATAATCAAAAATGCTTCTTTTCCTATTATTTGTAACAGAAAATACTGCAACAAAAAGCTAGAGCTTGAATTTCTCATTAACTGATTGATCTTAAAGCAGATCATCTATTTTAAAAAAGGCACCTGTTTTTGAAAAGTGACCCAAAGTAAAGTGAGAAAGAAGGAAAAGAAAGGAAAGAAAATGGAAAAAAGTGAAGGAAGGGAGGGCATAAAATGAAATAAAAGGGAAAGAGAAGAGGCAAGAAAGAGAGAAATGGGAGGATTTATGTCACATGGCAGCTAATAAGTAAGCATGGAGAATGTGGGTAGCCCAATGTGGCAAAAAGCATGGGATGCACTGAGGTCTAAGGTAATAAGGGTGAGGCTACTGTAGCTCTTAGGCAGTACTATCATGCTTTGTTGTTAATCCCCATTCCTCATGGAATCATCCTGCACAAAAAGCCAGGTAGATAGGATTAGCATCTGTAGGGAAGAAGTGCCCTCTTACGTAACAAAATGTATTGCATCTCAACTGGCAGATAATGAAATAGCCTTCAGGACTGCCTGTCTTGGACAGTTCCCTGTGCTCCCTTTCTAGCCATACACTTCAAAGGCAGTATATACTAGAGGAGTTTCAAACTGGGAATATGTAAGGAGAAAGATGTGAACACCACATGGAGAGTCCGTAAGACAATACTCATCACAAGCAGGAAGGTAACTAAGAACACCTGATACAAAGAGTGATATCCAGACTTGCTCAGAAGAAAGATATTCACAGGCAAAGAAATGTCTCTGCAGAAAAGTCACATTTGGCAAGCTTCATGGCAGAGAAGTGGCTGGCAGGGAGATCTAAAAATGGGGCAGAGGAGTAAGCACATACAACAAGTACAGAAGGAAAAGATCTATTCTGTTAAAATATTTAACTAACAGATTATAGAGTATCCCTCAACACAAGCTCTGAAGAGATTTTGTGAACTTTCCATCCTTTCGTAAGTGTGAAAGCAGATGGCAGCCTTATAGATTTTGTTTGACTATCCCAATCATTCAGCCCTGAATAATGAAGCTGATCTTGTTGTATGTGCCCAACATTCAACAGGTAGATCTGTTCCAATACCTTTGCTGCAATTTTCCCAGGGTTACTTCTTACCAAGCCTTCTAAAGTTCTCCCCTGGGTTTTTCCATCTGTTCCATGTATTTGTCAGGGTCTCTGCCTGCCTGCTGGGAGCTTTCTGTCTGGATCTAAGTTCAACTTATTCACTTGTTGGACTTCATCATCACTTAAATTAACTTCTTCTGTTTTACCGCAGATTCCTTCTGTTCTTTATAGGGAAGTGCCTGATTCCCTTCAGGTAGGGTTTATTCTGTAATAAGATTACTTCAGACACAGGTTCTGCAGCCACAAGGAGAAAAATCAGATTTCACATCTTACAACCTGTTACTTGGTGTAACTAGTGAAGCCCTGTGCAGATACAAAATTTGTATCCACATCCACAAAAATGATCCGCAGATACCAAGTAGATGCCTGTGGATTTGCAGGGCTCTAGTAACTAGGTTTAGCCTTCCATGATATAGAGGGTTCAACTCTTTTTACCGATAAGACATCAGATAAATCAGCTAACTCAGTTTACGATTTGTAAAATATGAACTTCTCTCTTCTCAGCTATCTATTTGGAGAACAGGCTTGCAACAAGTTTATCTGCTCTCTGTTCCAAATTATTAGCTCAGTTTGGCCCATATTTGTACTTGTTTATAACAGCTAGAAGATGCCACAAATTCCACTGTATTATTGCACATTTTACTCCCCCCTTTCTTATTGAGTTTCATACATATTTTACAGGGTACAAAGACATCTGTCCCAACCATCCCTAGTACCAGCAAACTATTCATATTTGGGAAGTGTCAACAGAACATACATCTTGTTTCTTAGAGAAGAACAAAAATAACAATTTAACTGCTAGTAGATTTCCTCAAGAAAGATTATATTCCAAGAATACTTTGTACTCATGCTAGTTTATAATTATGCAATTTAGTGTAGATACAAAACAATCAGGGAATATATTGTATTAGCTAACAACACGTTTGAGATACAATTTCTTATAATCTCTGAGGCTTTCTTTTCTCAGAATCTAGTCTAAAAGGTGATAAAAAAGGCAGTGAAGTTGACCCAAAATAAAAATAATGAAGAACAGGAAGCCAACATTGTTATTTTTCTGTTGCACCCCTTAGTGTGAAAGATGCTGCAGATGGATCACAGAAAAACACAAACTCTGTCTCAAGGATTTTACAATCTAAATATCAGATGTGGCTCAACAAGTAAGTGTGCCACTCTGCACGGAGAGGATTGGGCAAGAAAGGTCAAGTGTTAAAGAAATACGATTACTCAGTGTAAGCACATGCACATCTTGGTCATTCTGGGTTTTTTTTATTACACTAAAAATAAAGAAGATAGAAGATAACAAAGGTAGACTTAGAGACTGTGTGCATACTAGAAGAGTATTTTTTGCATAGCTTTAAAAGATTTGTTCTAATACAGAGATCGTAGAGAAAATGATAGAGAAAGCAGCAATAATAAATAAGGGTATGTCTACACTAGCCCCCTAGTTCGAACTAGGGAGGCTAATGTAGGCATTCAAACTTGCAAATGAAGCCCGGGATTTAAATATCCCGGGCTTCATTTGCATGTTCCCGGGCGGGCGCCATTTTTAAATCCCCCTAGTCCGAACTAACTGCGGACTTAGTTCGAATTAACTTTTAACTGCCGCGTGTAGCCGCGGGCAGTTAGTTCGGACTAGGGGGATTTAAAAATGGCACCTGCCCGGGAACATGCAAATGAAGCCCGGGATATTTAAATCCTGGGCTTCATTTGCAAGTTTGAATGCCTACATTAGCCTCCCTAGTTCGAACTAGGGGGCTAGTGTAGGCATACCCTAAGTGATGAAGGTTATAATCTTTTGGGCCAAGTGGAGTTTAGTAGAATAATTCTTGCAGTCAGAATATCATAGAGAGGTTTGAAATCTATACAGAAGAAATGTTTCAAAAGTTACACTGCTGAAGAGCTAACATTTCAATTAGCCCTTGAAATACATTTGGTTCTCTACCCAGAAGGAAGCAAAAAATAAGAATCAGTTAATGTGTATTGAGGAACTAATCAAAGATCTGAGGATAAAGAAAATCTCTTCTAAAAATAGGAAAGAGAAGAGCTAATCAAACAGGAATATTCAGAGAGTCAGCTAAGGCTTGCAAGCGAAAAATTACAAGACAGCAAAATTACCTAATGCTAGGAAAGCTGTTAAGGAAATAAAAAGGGATTTTGCAAATAGAGCATGGGGAAAGAAATATGAGACAGTATGTTCACTAATAGATGAAGAGGGGGATGAAATTGATGACGGCTCAGATGATGGGGCATAATTAATGTGTTTGTTTTAATTGGTCTCCCACAAAAAATATGGGAAGGAAATATGAGTATTTAATATGGAAAAAGGACCCTATAATTTCTAAAAAAAACCACATGAAATAATATTTTAAACATACAGTAGCCCCTCAGAGTTATGAACACCAGAGTTACCAACCGATCAGTCAACCATATACCTCATTTGGAACCGGAAGTACATAGTCAGCAGCAGGGGGCAAGAGAGAAGCAAATACAGTAAAGTATTGTGTTAAATTTAAATTACTAAAAAGGGAAAGCAGCATTTTTCTTCTGCATAGTAAAGTTTCAAAGCTGTATAAAGTCAATGTTCAGTTTTAAACTTTTGTAAGAACACTCATAATGTTTTGTTCTGTTATGGAAATTTCAGTGTTATGAACAAACTCCATTCCCAAGAAGTTCATAACTCTGAAGTTCTACTGTACAAATAATCACAAATTAGAATGACTAGGATAATATAAGATAGCCAATGTTGGATAATAATGGATTAATTGAATAGATTTACTGAGTTAGTGAAAAATTGTTTCCAAATCAATATGCTTACAGCGTTAAGAAAAAGTAGAGACTTACATCGGTCCCTAATGAATCACCGCCAAGACACACACCAAGACCTAGATCGTACAACCTTCACTTCTGTTGGTAAGCGCTTATTCATGTAAGTAGTTTCCTTGATATCTGTTGGCATAATTAGTTGACTAAGCACTTACTCGGGATGTGAAGGAGTATAAGCAAATGCTTATCAGATAGTCGACATGATAGTCGACTAGTCGCTCCCCCCCACCCTTGCTACCTTTATCAGAGAGATGCAGGAAGGCGGGGGGAGAAGAAGGAGGTACTTTAAAGCAGCAGCCCCGCACGGTGCCCAGGGTCAGCTGCTCCGTGCAGCTCTGCCACTTTGATGCTGCGGGGAGCCTGGCGTCAGGCTCCTCACGGCATTTCAAAGTGGCAGCACTATGTGGAGCCTGGGAGCAGCTGGGGACTCCCCAGCTGACCCCGGGCTCCGTGTGGCACTACCGCTTTGAAATGCCACATAGAGCACTCCCCAGCTGACCCTGGGCTCCACATGGTGCTGCCACTTTGAAATGCCATGGGGAGCTCGGCAGAGGGCTCCTCATGGCATTTCAAAGCAGCAGTGCCTCTTGGAGCCCGGGATCAGCTGGGAAGTCCCCAGCTGAGCCCTAGGGCTGTTGCTACACTTCAAAGGCAGAGGCACCTTATCGCTTAATTGAATAGTCGATGCAAAAATGCATCAACTATTCAATTAGTCAATTACCCGATACTTAACTTCCTTATTACCAACAGGAGTAAAGGTTATACAATTTAGCCCCAAAACATCTAGATGGTAATGGAACCATTAGCAATACGCACAGAATTCTAGGGTCACCGTACTTTGAGTATTGTACCAAGTTGCAGGTACCACTTTAACAAATACATATTGAAATACTAGAGGAAGCTCAAAAAACAACACTAAATATAATTAGAGTGAGAGGGACTGATGTATGAAGAAAGACAAACAGCTAAATACACCTAGCTCAGCAAAGATGTTAGTAAGTAATGGGGATATAAGCAGCTTAAACAAGGGACATAGAAGTGGGCATAATTAGGAGTAAATGAGTGGAACTAAAAATGGAGAAATCAGGAAATCTTTCCCAATAATGAGATAGAACAGCTGTTTATTATTCCACCGTCTTCAAGTCTGGGAATATTTAAAAGTAGACTGGACAAAATAGTAGACTACAGGAAACAATTCTGCCTTGGCCAAGGGATTGACTGGTTGACCTAAGAGGTTGTTTCTACTTATATTTCTTGGCTATAAAATTATAAGTGATGGGGGGGGGGGGGCAGGTAGTTTCCAAGGCAAGGAAATTGGCTAGTCCCAACACTGCTACTTAAGAATGAGACAGTGGTAGAAGAAGATGCCATTGCATCTAAGGAGCCTGGAAGTTACCCGAGGCAGTATATGAACACTCAACAGTGCACCATATAGGGGAAAACCACTGTCAGGATATCAGCCTCAGATTTATGATAACAAGTGCCACTCGTCAGCTCTATTATTATTTTATAGACATGAAGCATCTAATATATATGCAAATACCCCTATTTATTTCATGGTAAAAGTAAGCTTTCTTCCCTTTTTCTTGTCCCTCTCTTACTTTAAGGGAAACCCCGAATGAATAGGAAGGTGTAATGTCCTTTTTCAAAATGTGTTTTTCCTATGCAGATATCATAGGGTAGAAGACACAACATTTATAAGTAATGATCACAGTAGAACTTTGCTGACAAAGGAGATGAGTAAAAGATCCTTTGCAGTGTTTACCTTTTAATCACCTTGTCTTGTTTCTAAACTACACTGCAAAACAGTGACAAGTTTTGCATGGAACTCCAAACCATATTGAGCACTTATGGCTATTCATCTGAATGAAAATTTCAAAGTAATTATAGCTAATAAACATGTTATTTCTAAACCTCTGAGGTGGTATCACAAGTATGATAGACCATATGACTTCAGTGTACTTATAAAGCATTGTGCTTCAGTGAGCCTTTTTATGTTGGCTGTTACCCATGAACCACCTATTCTGGAGGTGAATATTTCATTTACCAAAATCCTGTTAGTTTGCAAAAAGGAGGAAAGGAAGCATGATCTCACAGTTCAGGTACATGATAGAATACAGGTTTCCTGATTCCCAATTTCCATCTCTAGTACCAGATTTCTTATGTGACCTTGGTAAAAATCATAGTTTCTTTCTGATTCTTCACCTATAAAACTAGAGATGATGTAGTGCCTACTTCTCAGGGAGGTTGAGGTGAAACTAATACTTGTAATGTATATCCTCAGAGGTGGAAAGTGATAGAGGTATAAATTTAAAACTATCTGGTAGGAAGTATTTTTCATTTACAGATCATTTATGCTAATTAATTAATATTATTGTTTGCTAATTATGATTAGTGTTTATAAGCATATCACCCCAAAGTATAAGCAGATTAATCCCACTATAATATTGCCATTTTATTTCAAATATGACCTCCTAGTAATTAATCTTAGACCTTAGATAATACAGTGCTCTTCACTTCATTTTATAGCAGATGTTGTTTATACATTTATAGCCATTACTAAGGCTCCTGAGAGGGTAGAGAGAACTAGTGGGGAGTATTAGAAACCCTGGAAATAATATAAATATTCCAGACTTATGTTCCTGTACAATAATTCACAAGAAGCTTTCTCCATTATCCTTTAATTAACAATATATCCCAGGACAAGAAAGACCATTTTCTCCTTGATGCACATGTGACACTCATTCCTTTAAACTGCGTTTATACATTCCTATTGAAAGGAGAATAAATCCTAAAGATTTTCAGTGAAACTATCAAAGTAAACTGGTAAGGAGACATTGTTGATTCACATTTTTACTTTCTCTAATACAATGTTGAACAGTCAGCCATTTTTAAAATAACCAGAAAAGGTGGAAACAAAGAGTTCAGTTTAAGGTCTAATTTGTAAAAGAGTAATACATCTTTATTCAGAGTGTAATTTACACCTGATCATATGTGCTTCTCACTACCTGATTTGTGACCACAGTCAAGAGGTCTGAATTGCAAAGCAGGTTTATGCCTGTAATTCAATTTGACTGATATAAAATGCAGGTGCGTATTTTGTCTGCAGAAAATGAGCCCACAAAGTGACCCTGGGCCTCAGCGATTTGATAATTTACCCCACCCCACAGACTTCATAGTAAGTATGCATTGCACCTAAAATTTAGGTGTTTATGCATTTACTTACTCCACCAAATCAGCCTGAAACAAATCCAGCACTATGGCACCTGACACATTCTCAATACAGGGTTGTTTGTTTTGGCTAATGTATGGGTTATCAGTCTGATCCTGTAGCAACACACAATGCCAAGAAGACTACACACAATTCTAAAAAATTAATCCAAATGCTTTAATCATCCAATTGATACACACAAAATTAATCAAATCATTCACACCATGCTTTATTCTTCTATGGGGACTGCTGGACAAATTGAATCAAATATTGCCCTTGATGTTCATGCACAGCTCCTATTTAGCTCAAAGGAAGAAAATATATTAACAGATTAAACCAAATTTTCTTTTCTCTCCCAAAGCCATATACAATATTCTTCATACTGTTCTTCACTTGCCTACAGTGGCAAGTAAGAAACTGTTTACAGAGGACTATACTGTTGCATTAAGCAACAGGACTAAATAGCAGATAATGCTGAGTCCCTTTGCACAGGATGAAGTAATTGATCTGGTTGAATGAAATAAAATTCCCTCATCTTTGTAGATTTCTGAAATATAGAATCTGATCCACCTAAACGAAGTTGCCTTTGATGCTTTCTTACCCCTACCAAGTAGTGCCTGTGACCAAACACATGCACAAAAAAGTAAACCACCACATTTCAGTATAGTGTCAGTTTTCTTTAAATATATTTTGAGAATCTCTCCAACATCAAGATTATGTTCTGCTCTCTCTTTTCCATGTCAAGAAGAGAGGCAGTAAAATGCTAGTGTTAATTCTTGAAACCTGCATAAAAATTAATTTTGAAGAAATTCTCAGCACTGCATCATGTTTGTGAAAAATGCAACATTATCTTTCCATAGACAGAGACTCAATCACTCAGATCCTTTTGACTCAGCTAGTGGGTCCCCAAAATGAAACCTTTCATGAACAATCCAGGGAGCCGACAGCCCCTACGGGAAGCGTCTCAGTGTTCTGCGAAGGGGAGGAGCCTCTGGCAAAAGGGGTGGGGCTGGAGACAGCCAGCTCTCTGCACTGCTGGGACCATGGTCGCCTTCCCCCGCAGAGCTCAGAACTGCCCAGAGTGCACAGTGAGGCACTCCAGCAGCAATTTAAAGGGCCCAGGGTGCTAGCCTGCTGCCACAGTAGCAGCGAAAGCAGCCGGGAGCCCCGGGCCCCTTTGAATTGCTAGGCCTCAGAGTAACTGCCTCCTTTGTCCCCCATGCACTGTTGGAAGGCCTGTGAATGAGACACATCATTTGAGTGTTCTTCAATGATCTGACTGATCTTCCATTCCGTTTAAGGCTAAACTCTCTGGTAAAGTTGGGTCATTTTGCACAGTATATACATAATATGCACAAAATGACTTTAAAGGATCTCGAGAAAAATAGTGGAGGATTCCCACTGGACAGGGAAACCCTTCAGCCTGGGAAAGCGGATTATAGAGACTGTGCCAACTGCCCCTCACCCTGGCATAAAGACAGGGAGCGAGTGTTATGGGGGCGGGAAGAACATGGAGAGGACAGTTTAACCAGCAGCTATAGTTTTAACACTATGTCCATGCTACGTAGCTCTGAGTTCTTTACAAAGTATTTTCCAATGCTTCCCTTGACCATTGTGTGTCTGTTTCCTATCAGTTGTTCATTCATCATAATTATTTTTGGGTATACACTTCTGTTCATAGACCCAGTCAAATCTATCTGCACTGTATGTTCATCAATAATTGCCACCATAGCAATAAAATCACCACAGTTCAGTAGAGTCTTCCTAGTTATTTTGTTTTGACATAGGTGTTTTCATTGGGTAACTGTTTAGCATTTTGAAATCCTGTTGGTAGCAAGTCCTTATCTCTGCACCATTCAATAAGCTACAAAACAGTACTACGCCAGTGAAACTTGGGATAATCTTGGCAGGATCCCTTTAAAATAAGCTTGCTGTAATGCCTTTGTCATCTCCTTTCAGTCTGTTTGCTGACTCCCTCTGAAACTGTCATTTGTTTATCTGGCAATATGTGTTTGATAATGTTTTCCTTATCCCTCCACACACCCCAGTACCAGACTTTCACCAGAACCCTTGTTTGTTAAATGCTCTGCAGAGTCAATGTGTGCGTGTGGGAGAGAGACAGAGCAATACAACTTTTGGCTGCCCCACAGCTAAATGGCTGTCAAATTATTTAGTGTGCCAATGCTGCAGCAAAAGAGCAGCCAAATATTCTCTATAATTTTCTTCCTTCTAGGGAAAACTGTTCCCAAAATTACAGTTACTGTTGGCAGATCAATA
Source organism: Pelochelys cantorii (assembly GCA_032595735.1). Taxonomy (NCBI): domain Eukaryota; kingdom Metazoa; phylum Chordata; order Testudines; family Trionychidae; genus Pelochelys; species Pelochelys cantorii. The sequence continues at coordinate 51,542,811 of CM064332.1, read as the reverse complement.
TGAAGAAAAAGGCAGAATTCTGAACTATGAAACAACATATTCTATCACTGACTTGGTAGCATATTAAGCCACCATGACAGCTACCATAATTTGTTTTAAAGAACTAATAATTTCAATTAAATCCTCAGTATAACGAATGGCTGCTTTTTAATACTTATTGGATTGTGACAGAACTATTTTCTGTTAAATCATTATTGTTCATTGTTCAAATAAAAACAGAAGCTTCCTCAGTTTTGTGAATTATTTTGACTAATTCTTATGAGGTATATTTGCATTGATAATTTCCATATAAGATTTAATAAGTGAAGTAATAAAATTCATTACTTCCATCAGCCTATCCCTGTAAAAGCATGATTAAAAAGCACAGTTGAAAAAGTTTTACAGACCACAATAACTAATATATTGCAGTATTGATCTGTGGCACAAAACAAAGTTATTTACAATAACATTGAAAATTTGTTCTTTGCTTTATATTTTTCAGCCTAGGAAGCAAGCCACAGTATTTGTAATGTCACGTTCCATACATATCAGTCTTTCAATTAATTCCTTTATTTGCTATAATTTTAAAACTAAGAAAAATGTTTTAAAATTGCATTAATTATTTGGGAAAATTTACTTTGTCCAAAGGTTTTATTTTAGGTCTTTTCCAACTTCTTAGAAGATGTTTTAATGAATCCTATCGATTTTTCTTCCCTCTCCCCCGTATTAATATTGTGCTAAGAACAAATTATCTTAGAGTATATGTAGTCCGATGAGTAAATTCTTAGACACAAAGTAACAGCTTTTACATTGTGGTTATGAGATATCTGAAGTGATTAACTCAAGTGACTAACAAGCCTGCTGGTCTAAAGAAGTTTGTTATCAGAGCGGGTAAGTACCTTGACAGAATCTTGGCCTCTTCAGATAATGATAAATTTGCTCCTAGACTACATTAAATGAAAAGGAGGAATGTTCCTTTGCAGCTCACACCAATGTGCTGTTCAGACTTCTTCCTGATCGTTCCCTGTTCGCACATCACAAGGTGCTCTTCATTTTCACCCTTCCACTTCTCTGCAGCACAGCCAGCAATTAGTGGAGAATAAATTTAGAAGCAACTGAAACTAACCAGACATGATATTAAAAGACTGCAGATCATTTAATGTTCTTTTTCCACTGAAAGACAGTTACTAAGAAGGATGAAAGGCAAACCTGCAAATTATGAATTGTCTAAAACTAAGACTTTGAACGATCGAAATAGACAGTCTTAAGATTGGAAAATGAACATCCTTACCCATTTTTCTCTTTGATAAATCCAACATTGTATAATGGAAATGGTCTAACAAATTATTTTATCCAAATACACAATCTCCTTATTTAGAGAATACTATTTAATTTCAGGCTGATGTGTTACATGTTAAAATGACTGTGAACATTTAAATGACAAATTAGTGCTTACAGACTTTTTGGTATCTAGCATTCTTGTGGAAACCTCAGCAAATAAATCCAAGGCTCAGCTAGGTATGCATAGAGAACTACCTTTCTCACCCTTAGAAGTAGTCCCTCCAGATTGGAGGCACATAGGTGAATCATTATAGAGACTCTTACACTTTTGTTTTCCTTGTTATACTGGTTCTATGACTAAAAAAAAACAGGTCTCCATGGCTGTCACTCTGGTATTTGTCATGACCACTAGATCACTTAGAAACAAGAAAACAAAAAAAAATTAGTTTAAAATAACCATTCTTAAGAGAAGATCTGACTGTTTAGGAATTTTGATTGTAGTTAAATTACAGAAGATCTAATTTAGCTACAAGAGCAGAAATATCCTGAGTTAGCATGATCTTCATCCTCAGGGGACTTAATTGTCCATTGTGTTGCACTATACAGAGTCAGTGGTACCTGTGCAAAATTAAACACTGCCACTAGCAAAAGACACACCTATTGTGCACAAGGACACAAGGACAATCTCCTCAGAAGTAAAGAAGGGTAAGTTGCAGTTCCACTAGCTGGCTCTGTGAATTGAAGGGTAAACTCTCAGTGACGTTGTTCATCCAGAAAGGGATACTCTTAGCAAAAATTACACTGCACTTATTCTCCAGGTAGAGCCTAAAAAAAGTTAGTGTTGTTTATGCAGGCCACT